>CM022755.1:18775433-19525433 GCA_012411365.1 Ameiurus melas | reverse complement strand
ATTAATATATACGATATGCGCTTGTCCATGAATCTTTTTCTTGGTTCTAACACTCTGTTATATTCATTTAGTGAAGACTTAAGTGAATTACAGAACAAAAAATGAATTAAGTGCTCTGGTGAGAAGACGGCTGTGGTTGTCATCCTATGTGTGAAACTGAGTGGCATTCTCTGATCTTCCTGAAGTGCCTGAGTCTACCGTGCATACTCTCATGAGAACAACATTTGCAATAATCCCATGGCATCACATTTCTGTTGCATTTTTACTTGTTGCAAATTCATTTTCTATTTTCTCTCATCTTGACTGTTTGTTCACCCTCTCTTGTTTTTATGAGTACTTTCAAATCCCTTGCTGTCTTCCTATACTCCTTTATGTGTGTTTCCTTTATGTGTGTTTCTTTGTGAGATAAACCAGGAATCTCACAGTGACAATGATTTCCTAATCATTACTATGTATTGTTAAGATGTTGGTAATATTCAAAGCTGTTCCCTGCTTACAACCCGCCCCACCACCGCAGTCACCCCCCCCCCCCCGTCCCACACTGAAGACAAATGACAGGAAATTGTCCAGTGAGTGTAGTTTGGGCTTTAACTAACGGTGCCCTTTAGCCCCTCATTTTCGTTGACAGCAGTAACTGCTTGAGTTTTCATCTCATTAAAAGCTCTTTAAAGGAAGATCTTATGAAAACAGTATTGACAGTGCTCTGTGGAAAATCAACTCTGTTTATTCATAGGTGGGAGGGCCTAGGGATCCGCTCTTATACACTTCCTGTTTACGCTGATTCTGAAGTTTTTTGAAAAAATTAAGTAACATAGTTAAATTAGATATTTTGCCAGATCAAACTAAAGTAATGGGTATCTATGCATGTGTTAAGATGATGTTGTTTTTTAAGCAGATTTGTTTTCAGCTTTTGGGGCCAAATTTGAGTCCTGTCAAAAGTGTTTGCTCTAGGCACTATGAATAATTTCATGGAAATTACAGATGAAGTATTTTGACGACTAACGCGAGACAGAATTTATTATTTATTTTTTTGGACTTGTCATATTGTCTGGGTGCTCATCAGACTGCATGTAAAATACCTCAGAGTTTTATGTTTTGGTTCCCTTCCCCCAGCTTCTCGCATTGGTCAGAGCATGCGTGCGTGCACTCAATGCAAACACAGCAAGAGCATGTAGCTCACTGTGCTAGTGATGGATCTGAGACTCCAGCAGATGTTGCTGCCTCAGAAGGGAAACATGACTTTTTTTCATTTTCTAAGACGTTAAGCAGATGAAGGTTTACAGTGACATATACATTATACACACACACACACACACACACACACACACAGAGGGAAAGATTCAACACGTACAGTACATATACACACAGTTATAATGGTTCTGTTTAAACTCTAGGAGGGAGAGAGAGAGAGAGAGAGAGAGAGAAGAGAGAGAGAGAGAGAGAGAGAGAGAGAGAGAGAGAGAGAGAGAGCGCTAATGGCACGTGTAACATGAACATTTACACTATCTAATCACTTGAGATGTTTGGCTAAACAGAATTGTGAATATATGAGACACTAATACTTGCAACACAATCTCTCCAGTATAAAATAAGAGTCTATCACTGTCAGGCACTTCTTTGCCTCTTCAGTCATGAAACATCTACAGTCTGCAGAAAAGCAAAATAGCTGTAACATATAATAACACAAGAAGGAACAATAGTGATAGAAAAAAGGATTAATTAAAATTAACAGTTATTTATTTTCCCTAATTTTTGTCTTATAGAGCTGCATAGTTTCTGAACTGCAAACTATGAGTGTACAATTTCTACAGATAATTAAAGAAATGCATTTACATCTTTACTTTTCCACTGATTAAAATGTTTTGGCATCTCATATCAGAGTTGGCATTTATTATAAAAAGAATAAATTTGCTTCATCTTCCTATGATATGTATCAGTTTTTTCGTTGGCTCCAGCGTTTACAAACCATTCCCAGTTTAAAGAAAAAAAAGAAAAAAATGTTTCACAATAGATTTTTAAGATAACATCTACAATATATACAATATAATGAATAATATGTATTCACAAATACATTTCGTTCCCTTTATTCTAGAGTGTATAACACGTTTACAAACTGGGAAAAAAAAAGAAGCCATCTATTAAAAGTGTGTGCTGTAATACTATGTGTTCTTGGATCCACTGAACTTACTGGACACCAACATAAACTCCTGGAATAGTGATTTTGTTTCACCCATGACTTTCTCTTAGTATTCGTTTTTCCCCCTCATCATGAATGTGGGCCAAGAGAGATTTGTAATATTTGGCTGCAAAATTTTCAGTGTCAAATTCTCAGATGCCAAGAACTGTGGGAAACCCGAGGCAAATTTTGCACATTTCAGTTATCTTTGACTCCCTGACTTTGCTTTCTGCATCAATAACTGTAAAAGTAGAAATGGCAATATACATATATATTATGTTTTTATGAAGTGTAGAGTTCTAACCTAAAATTAACTAATAATACAAATTATCCCTTTCTTCAGAAATGGCATTTTGTGGTTTTCTATCATTATACAATACTGAATGAATACCAAAGAATATTTCCTTTTTTTCTTTAAGAATCAATTATTACAGTTTTCCCCAAATTTGTTAGTAACACTAATTCCCTCCTTTTATCTAGGTCTTTTGTAATAAAAATTTGTTACTGTTGTTTGTTGAGGGCAAGTACATGCTTCATGACCCATGTTCCAAGTAACTATTTTTTATAGAGCTGGTACCTACTGAACATCATAGAAAGCTAGGCAAGCTTGGAAAAAAGTGCTATCTGCCCACTACCTCATTTGATGGCCTGGATAAGGTAAAATCACTCACAAAAGTGGCCTAAGTGATACTTTAAACCCAATTGGAGAAATCTGTGGCATTTGGTAAAGTCAGAAATAAAGCTTGGTGATACCAGACAACTTTTATAACTGGTTACACCATTGGGGAGGAAATAATTAATTATTGTGTTCATTAAAATAAATATATAAATATGCAATGATTAATTAAGAAAATTGCAGATATTACATTACTCCATAAATCTTAAGTGTAAATCTAATTGTTCGTGGAAAAATGGTTATTTAAAAATTCTGTAAGGGTTCATTTGAAAAAACTAAAACGTGTTCTTAGCTTCCAAATGAGAGGTTCTACTTAAAAGTCTTTCTGATGGGGTAACTGTTTGTTGTTGGGTTCTGCATAGAACCTTTAAGGGGTTCCACAATAGGGACAACTGAATTTTCAAAACATATGGATACATGTATATATACTTATGTGATCATTCTTAAGCAACAAAACTTCATCCCAATTTAAAAGTGAGCAATTCGAGAGAAATGCTCCACTTCTCATACTACAAGCCACTCCTGCATTGGCAGGTTTTTTTTGGTCCTGAGGTAAAATAACTTTCATTACTAAAAGACATGTTTTATTATTGACACCCAATTTTGATACTTGCACTATCAGGAAAATTCATGTGCTTGCCTCAGGAATGAGGCAGTGTTTGCTTCTTTCAAAGATCTGGCAAGCAGTTGATTACATCATTAAAAAGCATTACAACCACTTGTGGAAAACATGCATGTGGTTGCAATGTGTCACGTGTAGCCATAGTTATTTATATATCACCATAGTCATTTCACCTGGCAGGCTATGTGATCTTGTAATATAACATATGGTTATATTACAAGTAAATGCTTTTTGGAGAATTGAGTGTTAGACTTTTGTGCTATAAAATTTAGTGTTAAACTGACTCCTAGCCTAAGATATATATTAATATATAGAATATATTAATTTTGGCAAACTTTCAGCAAATGGAATCAATGTCATACTTTCAAAGTAATTAGCATATTTAATTTAGGCCTCATTGCAATGTCAATGTTCTATGTTTATATAGCCATAGATCACAGGCATGGCACCCAGCCTTCTTCCTCCAGACCACCCTGGTTTCCCATTTGCTATGGTCTCAGATGCTCTTTAATGTGTTCTCAGACATGGACATTTGTGGGTGTAGAGCATCTTTTTCTGATTGGCTCTCTTACTCTAGATCATATTGGCTTTCCCTTTGCTCCAGGAACAGATTTGTATATCACAGCTGCTGCAGCCTTAGCTTGTATAGACGAAATGTACCAGAGGGATAAAGTTCAGGCTGGTCCGGTACTGTGGCAAGGAAATGTAACAAAACTGCCCTTAAAAATTTCATTAACATAGGGCATTTTCCAGTTGTCTGTAATTAGCGGAATGATTATTATTCCCTTATTTGTGTTACAATTTGCTAGGATGGTAAATGGTTGATGGATCTTTCTGTAGACAAGCTCCAGTGGGATGAACTTGATGGCTCAGTGAGAAAAGTGCATCTCACCTGACATAAAGGGCTGAAAAAGTCTTGCTGAAACTAAATGACTTATTGAATTGGTCACAGTGGCATTAAACTTAATGGAAAGGGATGCAATGAATGTTGGTGGTTTGTTATTGCACTAGGCAATCAGGCAAAAAAAAAAAAAAAATCCTCCATGCCATAGTTATTTTTAACCAAAATAAAGTGATAGCACATACATTTACATTTGGCAGACACCCTTATTCAGAGTGACTTACAGTCTCTGTCTTTGTAGTCACTGTTTTAAGCAGATCCTCATGCTTGTACAAATAGTTCAGGGTCTATTAATACTATCCAGCTAAAACCCAGTTAGAGAGGACATCAGTACAACAAGTTGGTACAACAACAAAAACAATTTAATTAGTGTTCATTTAAGTGCTTGGGAATGAAGGAGGTCTTCAGTCTTTGTTTGAAGACAATCAGTGACTCAGCTGTTCTGCCTGTCAGGAGAAGTACATTCCACCACACATGTACAAGTACACAGAAGTGTCTTGATGCATGTCTTTCATGTACCTTGAGGGATGGTGGGTCATGTCAAGCCATGCTAGAGTCTTGAAGGGGACGTGATGCAGAGCTGGGTGTGATAATTGCCTTCAGATAGCTAGGAGTAGTTGTAGGGGTCAGATGGTGTGCAGGGGCAGACCTGACAGGAGTTGAGTAACAAATGTCCAATCTTGACATGACAAGGTGCTGAACAAGCATTTGAATGTGGAGACAAATACTCTTTAATTTTTGGCTGATGTTAAATATATATAAAAAAAAAAAAAGTATTATCTTTTTTGGGGAATTTGCAGAGGTGTCTTGATTTTGACACAGTAAGTAAAACTCGGGCTATAACAATAACAATAACAGTAACAATAATATGAAAATAATAATAATAATGCTTATTATTATTATTATTATTATTATTATTATTATTATTATTATTATTATTATTATTATTATTATTATAGTACTTGAAATTTGTCATCTATACCACAGAAAAAATATGATTTCAATTGCATGCTTATAGTATGATTTCTCTAGAAAAAAATCTTTTCAGAAATGTCAGAAATTTAAGAATAAGATGCACAGGAAGCATATACATGAAAGAGCTGAAGAGTGTTAGTATACAATATATTTAAGTTGGAGCCTGTTAGACATGACTGAATATTAACCATCCTCATATGGAAGCCTCAAGGAGATTTTAGACTCTGACAGAGCACAGTTTGCCATGCAAACACAGTATGTTGATGAAACTGCACGTGAGAGAAAGCAATGTCATAAATCCACAAGTGTCCATAAAGGTGTAATAAAATTTGCTGTGGTCTGGAGAGCATTGAAAGGAAAACTTAAATTGAGTTTTCTGTGGTATGTTACAAAGTCCCACACTTGATTCAAGTGGTGGCTGGGGTGCCTTTCAATAACTGGGAAAAGGGGGTTTCAACAGAAACGCTTTCCTGATCCTTCTTCACCCTTAAATTGAGTGACAGGACCTGACACCTCTAACCAATGCCAGATGGATGCATAGCACTGGGTCTGTTTGTTCTGTTGTGCTGTCTGTTAGCTCTTTAGCACTATTAACAAGCATTTGGTCTGTCATGTGGTTAGCGTGGCTAGTGGAGTTTTTATTGCATATCCAAAGACACAAAGAATGCTTCTAGCAGCTTATGCAAATTTGTGTTTCACATGTAGAGAGATATTTAAGATAAAAATGTTTACTGGCAACTACTTTTTTAGTCAGAACTGTTTGCTAATGCAAAATAATGAATGCTATGGAATATTAAAACATACTATTAAAGAATGATGAGCAGGAATAGAGGACTACTACTACTACTACTACTACTACTACTACTACTACTAATAATAATAATAATAATAATAATATAAAATACATTTTTGCAAACAATGTTTTAGAATGATTGAAAAAAAAATCTGATCTTGAGATATTACAAGATTAATCATTGTGATTCCTACCTTACTAATTTACAGGACAATCCATTGTAATGGTTAGCCAGCTATGAACAAATGATAGTAACTCTGGATTCATATAACACAATATCATATGTATGCATTTGGCATATGGTAATATAAGCCAAGGCATACATTAGGGTGCTACAAAATTTCAGGCCACTCTGGACAGATGTATACAAGTAAAATATAATGCAATTAATAACACATTAATTAGGATATCGACCATGACTTCCTATATCTTACAGTTTTTGAGACTTTCAGGCATTTACTGTGAGAATGTAGCTTGACTGAAATAATATTGCACTAAAAATGCTCACTATCAGAGAGAACAATTTGCCCCAACCTTGAAGATAATGTTTTTGTAATGTTTTTGTCTCGGGTCAAATTTATGTAATTTTAGAGATGGAGTAGTTATAACAACCATAATATTTGGTTTACATTTAGCTTATTATGCCTATAGTGCTTACCCTGCATTAAGGTGATGTAAATGTGTGGTGTGCAAAATAACACAGATCACTGGAATCAGGGTAAAGAGATCTAAATTAAGCAGAAAAGTGATTTATGTTGCTGTGGTTGGCTGACGTGTTAATTAGCCCATTTCCAGTCAATTTTAGGAATCTGTGCATCCTTAGCGTATAGACTTGCTGTCCTAACTCGTGTTATTGGCACTCGCAGTAAAGCACAATGGACAGTCTTTAGGGAAGTGCTTTGTTGTGTGCTATAAAGAGCCTAGGGGCAGCTCAGGTTAGTTCTAACACTCTTAAATGCACTGCTTCTTTAAAGTGACAAAATAATCATGGAGCAATTACAGCATTAGTGCATAGTAAAGATTTTTAAAAGATAATACTGTCAGGTATGTAAAGACTCAGCACAGTCCTCTTTGAAGAGATCACATCATATTAACTTAAAGATTCCTTGCTTTGTTAGTGCTGAGACTACACCTTCTGCTGTCATTCAGTGCTTGTAATTATTTGCTATATTTACTTTATTTACTCTTCACAATTTTTCACTTTTCTGTTGTAATTTGGAGTTTGTTTGTAGTATTTGGATTTATTATGTGTTTAATATATATTCAAGGATATTCTAGTGAAGCTGTAATGAATAAATTGTGTTATTTAAACGACTTGATGAATATGTTTGTAGTTCATGATGTTATGATATGAAATCTAAAATATGACTTGAGGTTCAAAGGAAAAACCTCTCAATACATATTAGAAGAATGGGCCAGATGTTTTCAGTCAAATTCCTACAAATTTTGCCAATACCTCATTTGCACTCATTCCATCATTTTCAATCAAAGATTGAAGTTAAAGTGCTGAGAGTGCTCATACATCCCATATTCAGTTTGACCTCTGACAACAAACAAGTGAATCCAATCAAGCTTTGTGTCTGATGTCATGATATTGGAATTAGTGCATATTTTAAGGAAATTCTAGCTCAGGATTCACTACACATAGATTACATAGACCTGATTGTAAGTTATAGTTTAAATATACTAAATATCTGTAAATTTTATGCTGCCATGGTCACATGTACAGATATCTGCATGTGCAAGGTGACACTATACAAAGGTGACTAATTTTATTTTATTTTCATTCAAAGCTTGTCCTTACCAGGGGTTTGTGTTTGATGTTATAAAGCATTTAAAGTGTTACGCAATTTGGCACAAACTTTGGTCTTTGACTTCATCAAGTGTACGTCCAATCAGCCAAGCTCTCAGAATTGTTGACATTAACGGGAAATCATAATCCAGTATGCAGCTCTGTGCTGTCTCAGCCATGTGCCGCTGCATAAGACCGTCTCTATGGAGAAGATTAATTAGTGTACACAAATGTGTGTGGATGTATACACCAGTGTGTGTTCGGGGATGTTAACACGTCACTCACTCTATCCTTTCCACTGCTAACCACATGGCCTGATATACACACGCAAATATGTACAATTGCTGACACACACAGGCACACACACTCACACAGTCTAGCAAATCCAGTGATGTACAGCTGAAATCTTATTAATATGGTCACATACAGGAACGAGAAGTTCACCAGCTAACTAATCCGAACACTGACATGCACACGCGCACACACACACACACACACACACACACACACACACACACACACACACACACACACACACACACACACACACACACACACACACACACACAGATTTTATACTAACCATACTGAATGAAAAACAGGTGTCTTCATAGCTTGCATTCTTCAAGAATACAAAAGTGCTTTGACCTGAGTAGCTCTTTGCAAAACATACCATATCGAAACGAGGGTCCCTGTGTAATGCTGTGTTTATAAACACAAGGGTACTTGGGTTTGTATGACATGCAGTGTGCACTTCAGACTACCAGCAGGCAGAGGAGGACTATTGAAACCATATTTTCACTCTAGCCATTTTTGTTGTGAGAACTAGTTTGTTTTCCTGCCTTCAGTTTTGCTTTTCTGTTCATTTGTCTATCTGTACTTTTTACTTATAAATTTTTGTGTAAACATTTATTTATTATTTTTCTCATGGTGCATTCCTGCTTCTACCGGTGTACTAAATTGTAGTTAAATGGCAATGCAAGGTATGTTGTTGATTAGCATTCTTACAGCGTATAAATGATGTAAACCCGGGTTGTGGAGTTCTAATGGATTAAAAGAGAATAAATACAATTAATACCACTCATGCTGGCATCCACTGAGGCCCCATGTTTAATCTGGCAAAACACAGTAGTTTAACTAAAAGCATATTGTAATGGAGACACAATGTGGTCTTCATCCTTGCCCACAGATTCCCACACCAATTGAATGATTAACCTTTGTTGTTCTTCCCCTTGTAATTGAATAGTTATTTTGCCTCAAATTGGTTTAGTGTGAGCTAGGAATTGAAATATGGCATGCAGCATGATTGTGTTTCCTTGGTTGGAAAATGCTTTCTCACAGTTTGTAGATCATATGTGTTGTCAGTCATTTATCAAGGGGGGTGTGAGAATTCACTGTCAGTCATCTACAATCAGTTGATCGATTTGTTGAGAGTGCTGAGAGAGTCTTTGATGTAAGTAAGGTTTTAAAGCTACCAAGTAGAAATTAAGGGTGTAATGCAATGTCTGGATATGTACAGTCACGTGAAAAGATAAGTACACCACATAAAAATTGTTGTGGGTTTTTTTTGTTTGTTTTACATATTTGGCAGACAGCTTTTCAGGAGAAGCACCTCATACCAACTGTGAAGAACGGTGGTGGAAATGTTATGGTTTTGGGTTGCTTTGATGCCTCGGGGACTGGACAGGTTGCATTCATTGATTCAACTATGAATTCTGCATCATATCAAAGAGTGCTTGAAAATAGTCTGCTTCCAATGTTTACCTCAAATTACAATGTTAAAGTGCCAACTTGTTTGCAACCAACACATCACTACTTTTTCTTTGTCAGAGAAATCACCAGTGGTGTCTTGTAAGAAACTTGCTAGAATTGTCTTTTTTTAATCCATTTTTAAAATCTTGATAGATGACAAATTATGTTACCACCAGAGCTAACCCCTACTAAATATTTAGCTAAGGCATGCAATGATGGAAGCTTCCCATCAGCATCATCAGTGTGCTGGCTGGACATTGAATATCAGATCATTAAATCAAATTAATTGTCTACATTAATTTAGCGTATACACATTTTAAGTCTTACAGTCCTCTCAGAAATCTTGCCAGGTTAGCTGTGCTGTGTTAACTATCACTGAACATTGCAGTGGTATCAGTAAAGGTTCCTCATATTTAGTTCATAAATAGTGCTGTATGAACGGTGAGAGCCAGATGTGATTTCTATCCTTCATACCAGACAAAGTTGGAGCTATTTTACTACAGTATAAATAAAATAGCATCAACATCCCTCCTGATACAGAAAAGGTGATGCATTTGCTAAATGGTTTGCATACATTGATTGTCATTCTTATTACTTATTATTCCAACACATTATTGTTTGGCACAGAGATGGAAGATTCTTCCGCTGTATGACTTCTTTTGTAAGAAAACTTTGTGTTAAAAAAATGCCAACATGGAAAGACCCTACAGTGTATATTTATTTATACTATCTGCATTTTTAAAAAATACCAAATTATTTAAGTACATATAATATCAGATACTAATACTACTAGTAGTTTTTCATGGGTTATTTTTTAACTTTTACTTGGAACATTTACCAATGACATTTCATGTAATTTTATTAAATAATTAAGCATTGCTTAAAATTTTCATAATAAATTAATTCATTGATTTGTAATAGATAATGTAAAATTCAGTGGCAAAAGTCCATGTTATGCAGAATATGGATTGTTCTTGTGTGTCTTAAATAAGTTAGACTTTGTGGATATCTGATAAGCAAGACATGCTGTTATTACCATTGTATGAAACATGGGGATTAAAGTTCTGTGTTGGGACACTTCTTGCACCCATTGTTTTCCTTACGAGTAGACATTGTAAATGTAGTCTGGCTATGGAAATGCTTTGCTTTGAAGTTTTTTTGAATATGTAGTTTGTTGCTGTAGGTAATCACTGGACATAAATGGAAATGCTGTGGCTCCGAAATGAGCCGTAGCGCTCTGGTACAGTCCTGCTCGTTATGGAGGTCTTATGTCTGTGATCAGATAGCTAGCCTGACAATATCCAGACCCCTCTCTTTCCATTACGTTTGTAAGGCTTGTTGGGAATCAGTGCTTTCCTTTACAGTTGATACTAAGTTCATGCACTCAATTTCACCAATGAATAGCCTTTAATACGTTTACATTAATTTTTTTAAGTTCTTTTCTGGCAGTGCTTTAAAATATTACCTGGGGTGGATTATTATAGTGTTATGTAAATAAATAAACTACAGTATATATCAGGGTAGTTATTAATCTAAGTTTTCTAAGTTTTTTTAAAATATTAAAATAAACCCTTTTTTCTGTTCAATAATATTAGATTCCACAATTTTCAAAGTACGTTCTTGGAAATCCCACCACAGTTCAACTGCTAAAATACACATACTGTAAGAATGACACATGATCAGCTAACCTAAACATTAAGGGCATCCCAAAATAAGCCCATCTCCTAACTCTTGGCTTTTCCACACTTCAATTTGTAATTTGTTGTATCAATTAGTCTATTGTTCTTCAGTACTCCTTAGCCATCACATTGTAAAATTACTGAGAGAGAGAGAGAGAGAGAGAGAGAGAGACTGATCTGGAAACACTTTGAGTCTGCTGTAAATGTGAACCAGAGTTCAATTCCTGATGTCTTCTCTATATTGCCATGTCTGTACTGAGCCTTTAGGAGCCTGCTTGCTGTTCATGGTGTAATTACCTTACTTTAGAAACATGGAATTGATCACAGTTGACTGCATTTAGGACAAGTAGCTATTCTTTCATTGTGAATATGACCGAGATAAAGAGACACCGAGATGTGCAATCAAGTAATATGTATTTTAAACTGTTTGTATATTTGTGTGTGAAAATGTGCTGGTGAATGATGATTAGTGGTACAAGAGTAATAGCTCTGGCCTTATCTATAAAAGATAGCATATTGGTCAGTTTTTTTATTCTAAAATGATCATGTTTAGTGTTCTTTACAACCTTAAAGAGGGCAAAAGACCAGTTACAATTAGATATATGCTTGGCCCATATCCAGACTCCTCAACAGTGCCAGCTCTTGTGCAAGAATCTGCTCAAAGAAAGAAGGCCTTCGAATCTCCCTGGCCCACATCTGGTTCTGCTTCTACTTTTGCCCTGACAGCATGGCTCTGCTTTCTATCCACCTGACTTTGATACAGTTTTATCTCAATCAGCTCACTGTGCTAAAGGCACCATAACAGACAAGACTTCCAGAATGCCACTCAGGCACATCAAGGTGGGCTTTCCCTACCTTATGCAGTTTAGGCAAACTACAAAGGAGAAGAAAATCTGGCTGAAAAAAGTATATAAATATGCTTACCATTGCTATTTGTTTATTGTTTTCTTGTTTGAATTAAAGCGCTTGTCCTCCTCATTAATGTTTTATTGCTTTGTACCCTATTAAGTGATGCATTAAATTAAAGACTTAATTAAGGGCTTAGACTATTTAATGTGCTTTGAACAACAGTGTTACATTAAATATGCTTTGAATTAGACTTTCCCATTGAAATTATGAGATAGCCACCCGTCATTATTGGTGTGGCAACTGTTCTGTTTTGAAAGCTTTAAAATTGCCCACCCTGTAAAATCAGGAATTTTGTATTCATGTTAATGTGCACATCTGGACTAGGAATTTGTCTGACTTTATTTGGGTTAAATGTGGCTGTATGGTAGGAATTTTATGTTAACTGCATATACACACCTTTACTTTACTAACTGAACTAATCTCATTTTTGTGATCTGTCCCTGTGGGTTCGTCGGCACATAAAATTTCGGGTTAAACAGAATCATCCCATTTCACTGTCACATAAAGTCCTTGAGATTTCCAAACAGATGTAATAGCTATTTTACTATACAGACACAGAATTGCTATAACAGATTTAACTTTTCTGTATTCCCTGAACATTTCTGGATTTTTTCCCCATCAATTATGATGCATCCTGATTATCAGTGATGCACCACATTATATATAAAGTATTACATATATATATATATTATATATATATATATATATATATTATATATATATATATTATATATATATATATATATATATAATATATATATATATATATATATATTATATTATATATATATAGATAGATAGATAGATAGATAGATAGATAGATAGATAGATAGATAGATATAGCTATATAAAATGTATAATTAATGTAGACATATATGAATATGGTATTATCAGTAAGTGTATCAGCCTTAAAACCTTGAAACTTAGTACGTCACCCACAGTTCGGGCTTCTTCAAATCCCTCAGGGCCATGTGAGATGTCTCATCTGCTTCTTTTTAAACAGAGGAAATGAAGTCAAAGGGCACTGAAATATTTGTGTTTATTGTCACTGCTCTTAACCGATAGAATTTCAAAACAACCAGCAAGCATGTGCTGGATAAGTTCAAGTTATTATAGACCATCCAATGGCGTTTGCACTAAACTGCTTTCCTTGGCACATTTCTGTGTTTGTGTCTGCCACTATTCTCTTTGTGGTGTGCAATGATGAACCGTTTACAGTTTGTGTGTGTAGCGTGTAGCACATTTTTTTTTATTCTGCTTTTTGCTTTAGAAAATACTTTTTTTTCAGGTTGCTTCTTGTGATGTTTATTTACAAGAACCCAAAGAGCTTGATGTTGTGTAGAAAATTAATTAAATTATTGATGACATTAAAGTGACCTACTATAAAATGTAAGATTTTATTTAAATTTCATACAATCTGATCTGTAGAAAATCTTTGAAGGAAGGAAAAGAAAAAGTGAAGCTAAATAATTACATAAACTTTTTCTATGGAATTCAGAGTTAATTAAACATATTAATAAATATCAGTAAACAGTGAAAAAGCAATCAAATCAATATTTTGTGTCACCGTTTGTCTGCACAAGTACAGTTTAATTTAGTTTAAATCAGCTGGTAGGTTATTTCAGGCATCTTGGATAACTTGCCTTTGCTCTTTCATATACTTTGACTGTAAAACTTGCTTCTGTTTCTAAAGATAGTTCCATATAGCTTCAAGCCTTCTTAATATGAGAAATGCAAAATGTAAATTTGGCCTTTCTGCAGACATATGAACACAGAAGACATAAAAATAAACATTTAAAACAAACATTTACAAATGAATTTAGGGCACGTTTAGCACAGTATTGTACTTTAAAACAGTATTGTATGTTAAAGTGAAGTTTGCATATATTCACAGAAAATGAAAGTGCCAAAGTTACAACTGTTTCTCGCTTTCTCCCAGCCAGGTCTTTAGACAAACTGTACAATTTTGCTGACTGCGCCAGCCTGCACCTGATCTTTGGGCTCAATGCCCTACATCGGAATCCTGACAACTCGTGGAATGCCTCCAGTGCGTTGAGTTTGTTAAAGTATAGTGCTGGAAAGAAGTATAACATATCCTGGGAGCTGGGCAATGGTAGGTCTGTTCATAATACTAACAAGACTGATCTGAGGCTGTTTGTCTGTAGCAAGGAATCACATATTACCACGAGTAGTTAGCATTCTCATCCATGCTGACATAGCATAACCGTTGAACCTTGAAAAAACAATAAAGCAATATTATATTTTTATTCATCCCATAGCTCTGGTGTATCTTAACTGGTGAGGACAGACAAGCAGAGTTCTGGAAATCATTACCACAGTTGGGGTGCACAGACTACCAGTTGTGAGAAAACGTTTTACTCAGATGACTTACATAAAGAATGAAGTAAACATGTGATAATTAAATACTGAAATTTTACTGGACTAAGAAACCACTAAATAAGTGGTGTTTTGCAGCCCAACGTGGTAGAATTTTACTATGTATGAAGTCCAAGTATGTAGGGACTCCATTTGAGGTACAAATACTGCAATGCTTTGGATTGAATATAAGGATTAGACAATTATTATAAATATATGAATAAGATTATAGGAGACTTATACCCCTGCGACCCTGAAGAAGTAGTAAGCGGTAGAAGATGGATGGATGGATGGATACCACAGTGCTGTAGAATTCTCAAATCTGTATTAAATAATTTTCTATAATAGCACAGATCTGAGAACAGTGCTAGCTGTAATTCACAGCACATATTTATTTATTTATTTATTTATTTTTATGAATGGACTCTATTTTATATTAATGCAATTAATAACATGTCTTTCAGACATCCCACAAAACACATCCCAGTAAATGGACCTGTAAATGGATATGACATATTTGAAGTATGACGTCATTTATTAATGAATTGTAGATTGAAAAATTATAACTGTTGGTAAATTGTTGTGGTATAAACAGAATTAAATATTTCAGCACATGCGGTTATTGGAAAGTAGATAACTTTGAGGGGGTAATGCTTTGCTTTGCAATACACTGAATGGGACACCAGTCCATACAAGGGCGTGAAACACACACATTAACACAATTAATCACAACTACGGGCAATTAGTGATGCTGGTATGTTTTTGGGAGTTGGAAAGAAACCAGAGAACCCAGAGGAAACACAGGGAAAACATTTGAACCTGCAAGCAGACAGTAACACAAGCTCAGGATAAAAAAAACCCAGGCTCTGGGACTAAGCGGCACCAATACTAATGCTGCTCCACCATCCTGCTTAACATTTTAACATCATTTTTCTATTTGTAAATCCCAGTATTTAAGAGCTTATGAAAAGCAGTTACACTTTTTGGATTGTTCTCATTATAAATACAGCAAGAGCAGCCATCATGACTAACAAAAAATCTGTTAGGAATCATAGTCAAATTTCATGAATATGATTCATTTTTAAACAAATGAGCAATCCAAAAAAATGGAGGGAACAAAACATTTTTATCTTGGGGTTCATGTTTATGAAGCCGGTATGATATATTAGAATGCTTTGGTATAATAAACACCCTGCGGTATATGGACAAGTGGGTACATCTATAACAAAAGTTCATAATTTTGCATCTGCGCTTTGAATGAAGGTGCAATGTTGTCATGTTTATATTTTGAATACTGGAGTCTTCACACTGGCTAAAGTTTGAAATACAAAATCCTTCCAATTGCATCCTCTTGTGATCAGTGCATATAAGGACTACAAAACATCCTGTTTTGCCTTACGAATAGTTCTTATGAGTTATTATAAGAATTTTCTATTGTCACTGTTTTTAAACTGAAAGATTATTCATTTTGTTATAGCATCTTTAGGTCAGCTTACTTTAAAAAAAAAGAAGAAAAATACATGCTTATACTTGTAAAGATTACTGGATGGATGGATGAATGGATGGATGGATGGAAGTTTAAACTATTACAGTATATCAACATGAAACTAACAAGCAACTTAACTAGAGAATTTTAAGGTTGGGGTCCAAACCATTTTACTAAAGGTCAACTTATTACAATTTACAGTGAGCAGTTTTAATATTGTTTATTCATTAAATCAAGGTAATGACTTTGAGATTGGTGTTTTCTATTTCAGGCACTCAGTTTTATTTGTTTCTTGTAGAGCCCAACAGTTACCGTACCATGGTAGCTCGTTCAGTCAACAGCAGTCGACTGGCTCAGGACTACATTATGCTGAAGACACTGCTGCAGTCTGTCCGCTACTACAGTCGAGCCAATCTCTATGGTCCCAACATTGGCCGTCCTCGCAAAAACGCAATCCTGCTACTGGATGGGTGAGTGACTGTGGCAGGCTATTGCATTTTAATATTGCCTACTAGAATTATGGCTTACTAAACAGATAACACAGGCCAAAGAATAATTACAATAAAAGTTTGTCCACAGCCATTCTGAATCTGTTTACTTTGTGAATCTGGCATTCCCTCAAAAGTGAATTGTTTATGCAGATGTTCACATCAAGTTGGTAAAACTTGCCAAGCACAGTTGGGAGAAAAGCAAAAACATCTTTTCCATCAAAAAGTTATTTTTATTTTCTTTTATTTTTTTATGTTATGCCTTCTGGCAAAGCTTTAACCAAAATTAATGTCCTATATATCAAAAGCCAATACATCTTTCTTTATTTCCTTATGGGACCTTGTCTAAACTGCATATATACCTCATCAAAGTATACTGGTTTATTCGGTTGAAGTTTTATTAAGTTTATTGGTTTATTAAGTTGTAGCTAGCCTGAATGTGAGGAGTAGATCAAAGGGGATTCTTCAATGCTATTAGATAACAATTGTGTGTCTGTAATAAGGAGTTTGGATTTAAGCCACCACTATGACATACAATGGAATCAAATCAAATTACTGTGAAATCATACAAAGCAGAACAAAAGCAGGCCATCAATTAATTGTGTTTTATATTTTTACATAGAGCAGCTATTAAAATAAAATGTTATAGATTTATATTACAGATAATCAACCATTCTCAGCACAATGCAAATCAATGAGATCTATACTGTTGTTACATAGTGTACGATATTGTAATAAGCGAGAATAGTGATGTGAATTGATTAAGGAAAACACCTTGGTGACAGTGCTAGGTCTCGATGAATATCCAGTCTAAGACACATCTGGATAGTGATTGACACCTTTTTATATTTATTGATATAGAAAAATGAGATTTGAGCATTTTATTTGGTAATATATGAATCATTTGACATGTCTTTCTAGTTTGTGTAAAAGGTCACTTAATTTGAACTCAGCTCATAAAATTATAGTGCTGCTCTGGTACATTTGAGGTTTTTCAACAAGCTTGTAATACTTAAATCATGAGCTCAGCTGGCAACTCCAGTAGTATGCAAAGAAGGACTCAGAATATCTATATTCTTGAAGCTGGGATTTCCAATAAATTCCAACAAAAGTATGTTTACCGGAGATAAACATCCCGGTGTCCCGGTGTTGTCTCCTAATCTTGGATTGTTGGAAATACCTATGTCTCTTAACAGCAGGAGCTCCCAGAATGATGTGTCTGCAATGCAGTGCAGAACACAGAGAACTAAAAACATTCATGTGGATGGGTTGCTTGCCTATAATGAAATACTGAATGGTTTCCTAAACATAATTTTTTTCTCATACTGCTTCTGGCTGATCATAATAGGTAAATATTCACTCTTTACTGAGTCATTTATTTTGGTAAGTGAGGCTTGTCACCTTCTATTACACAGTGAAATTTTGTCTAAAATTTAGATATCACAAGCCTATAATCTAAAACAAAGCTATTGCTATGTTAACTGTTTTGTGCTATAGCTACTACTACTACTACTACTACTACTACTACTACTACTACTATTATCACTGCTACTACTGTAAAATATAATAGCCCCATTTAGTTATGTGAACTTATTTCTTCTCTTTTACAAGTTGTGGATATTAAATTCAAGTACATAAGTTTTCAAAAAGTAAACTGAAAGTATTCCACTGTCTAGACTTGTAAAACATATATTCTTTAAGTTGAAACAAACATTAACTTCAAGTTGAGTTGAGTTGACTCACACTTTTAAGGCAGCAGGTGAACTTTAGTTTCTAAGTTTAACCAACCTGAAAACTCCAACTCCTCCTCGTACTAAATAATAATTGTCACGTATCGTGACGGAGCGGAGATAGGACAGATGCAAGCGCAGTAAAGAACAGGAGTTTTATTTATGAGAGACAAGCAGACAAATCCAAATCGTAATCCAAACACGTAATCCAAAAACAGGCAAGAGGTCATGGGATCAGCAAACAGGCATATATAGGACAAGGCAGGAAACTAAATCGGGGTCACGGGAAACTGGGTCGAGAAACAAAACGAGAAACATGAAACTATGACGAGGAACTGGGAGCGGATAACCCAGCGTGAACTAAACTCTAAACATGAACTATGACTATGGCTATGAAACAATCTAATCTAACATGGAACATGAAACATAGACTGTGACTGTGACTGTGGTATCTACTACATCTAACATTACTCTAATCTAGCCTACGATATCTCTAATATTCCGCAATGAGTGTAGCGAGGCACAAGGTATATATGCCAGCATGATTAGCTTCGGAATCGCAAAGAGCTGAGAGCAATACAGATACACGTGACTTGACAACCAATGACAGGACAGGGAGGAGACATGACATAAACAATAAAAAGACACGTGTTGGAATGTCACAAATGTCAACAATGAGAAAGCAGGTGCTCGCACATTCGCGCTTAGGGAACGCTGCTTCACGGGGGAATCATGACAATAATAATAATAATAATAATAATAATAATAATAATAATAATAATAATAATAATAATAATAATAATAATAATAATACACTGACATGGGGAATATGTTTCATAGTTCTGCATACAATTACACAGTGTATGTAATGCAAAATGCAAAAGAGGGCAATCTCTCACTTTGGCATATTTTCAGTTCCTCTGACTATTCCAGGACCAGTCAAATGTCCCATAATGAAAAGCTGGGTTCAGTTTTCATTTGAGATTGAATAATGCAAAAGAAACATGGCTCATGCTTAAACAGTATAACCTGAGCTATTTACACTATATCATGGCAAGGTCTCCAAGCAACAAGGCCAAGCGCCACTGTATCACAGCTGAAAAAAAACGCTTGTTATAGAAGTTATATCTCAGTAATCTTTTTCAGAGAATTAAGAAATTATATGCCAGGTGTTTTTCCTGAGAGAAGTTTTGTGTAGGTTGTGCTTCTTTCTCATGTCCTATAAGAAACCTTCGTCGTTTTTTTCTTTGTTAATTCTGTGTAACACTTTCTGTCTCTATAGTGGA
Organism: Ameiurus melas; assembly: GCA_012411365.1. NCBI lineage: Eukaryota > Metazoa > Chordata > Actinopteri > Siluriformes > Ictaluridae > Ameiurus > Ameiurus melas. The sequence continues at coordinate 19,505,792 of CM022755.1, read as the reverse complement.
GCATATCACAACCATGTTTATGTTGCTCCCAGTGGGTTATTGCTGGCGCTCGTTGCACCAGGGAAATCCTCGGTCAGCTAAATGAAGTGTCACTCGATTTATAGTGTGGCTGAGCAATACTCCACCTGCGTAATCCCTGTTCTCCAAATCAAGGGATTCACCCTTTTGCTCCTTATATATCGCTCCTTTACAGTGCATTATGAAAATGAAAGAAAGGAATTATTTTTAGTATTCATACACCCGTTTGAGGAAATATACAGGGTTTTTTCTGCAGGTATGTCTATCAGATACAAAAGACACATCTTTAAGTGCACATGTACAGGAATGGAACTGTTTTTATGTATATATGAAACAGTTATTTAAACTGTAACCTTCAAAAGTATGGGCATGAGGTAACCACCTGAGCACTTATTCTTTCGTAGTATTGCAATGATTTTTTTCATACCACCAACTGTGTCTGATTATTGCTGATTTGTATGGAAACAAAAAGTCATTGTTCGGTGTCTTTTTATTGCTCTGAGACAAGATTACTCTACATGTTTCTTGCCTTCTATTATCTGCCAACAAGGCAGGATTTGTAGTGACTGTATTTTCGGGATGTTTGTGTTTTGTGGCAATTGGCTATGACTTTAACATGTGGGTAATGAGACCATTTGGAGACAGAGTGAGTTTGCTAAGCTAACTGATTATTGTACAGACATGACCAAGCCACACATAAATATGTCATTGCCTTGTTAGGAAGTGATATGCATGAATGCCTCCTGCACATAATCAGTGGCTGTCAGCAGCACATGTCCGCACTGTCCACACACACTCCATTTTTTTCTGTGATGAGAAAAAACCATGTTCATTTCTAATGTTCAGGTTTGGACATGTACTTATTGTTGGTCTTCTTGAGCTATAGTGAATACATTGAAATAATAATACATAAAAACATAATTATTCAGTTGTAAAAAGTATTAAAATTATTATTTATTTTTATTTTAGATTCTTCATAGTAGCCTTGATGGCAGTTGTATGATGTTGTCATATCCTTTACCAATTTAACAAAGTCCTCTAATATTCATGAAGAAATTGCTAAAACATTATTTGCTACTTATGTTCTGTATATGAACTACTAGGTGGAGAGGGGTTGGAGAATTAATAAATATTGTAATCATGTAGATTTTTTTAGAAATAAAGTGAAATATAGGCACTGACTTTCTTCTTTAGCGAAAAAATAATCAGGCTTCATTCACTAAATCTAGGTGTATTCTAAACCTGATTGGTATTGTACTTTTAAATTAAAACTTGTCTCTGTACATATGTATGATGTGCATATGTAGTGAATATAAAATCTGCCATAATTTTCTGGCCATGAACTGAAATTATAGCACTTTTAGTGACACTCATGGGAGGAAAAAAATCTAGACACAACCAAAACCGTAACACTATTGTGGTCTTTAGATGCCTGTCAGATACTTGGCTTCTTAACTGTCCAGTTTCTTATACAATATCTGACCTGCACTTCCCTTCCCATGTAGTTTCTACCGTAAAATTTTGGCTAACAGTGATGAACATTCGACCAATAACCACAAGTGTTTTACCAAAGACTTTCCTCAGAAATAGAACACTTCTTTTTGCTACTAGTTGAGGTTTAGATGGAAGTGAACAATTGTCAAAGCAGACAACTAGGTCTGCTTGGCTGGAGTGACTGTAGGGAGGAACAAATGAAGGTGTGAACAGTTTTACTGCACACATCACACTTTTGCTTTTCCTTCATCAGAACGACTGTTTAGAAAGAGAGGCCTTCTCAGAGTGAAACATTTTGCCTAAAAAGGATTGTGCAGATTTTTTGCTAAACTGTCAACTCACATCTGTTCAGAGCCGGTTTACACACTGCCTGAACGATCACCCTCCACCGGCCATATAAACAAGTTCCCCATGTGAGTGTGGCTTAGTTGGCCTTGACATTGGCTGCCTATGCCAGAGTCATTTACAATTGCAGGGAAGACAGAAAAAGCAGCTGTAAATAATTCATAATTCCACTGCTATATTTGTACTCACCAACTAAAATATCCCTTTATTTTGTCTCATAGGTTCATGAAGAATGGTGGTTCTGTTGTTGATGCAGTTACGTGGCAACAGTAGGTATTCTACCTTTTCATTTTTCTGCACTTAGTCTAATTGCAATCTTCTTACTAGAGCAATGGAAAACGGGTCTATAAATGTACCTCTAGGTGATTACCTCTGAAATCACCTATGTAAAAGAATAACCAATTTAAAGAATCTAAGTTTGTAACTTTAGGTTAAAATAATACACCGCTTGGTAATATAGAACTCGACCATTTCACACTCCAAAAATCACCATACTGCAACACTACAACACTTCTAACCACTTGCTCTGTATACCTCCATAATTGCTGACACCTGTTTGATGCGAAAGTGTGCTAGGAGGTAAAGCACACACTCCTTCCAAAAACATGCACACCTAATTTAGTCCTTTCTTCCTAATCACATTAGGAACAATTACTTTGATGTTATGCAAAATAATTTACCCTTGTCTGCATCTGGTTCCTATAGAAGTCAAGCTTGCTAAAATCAAACATTTGTTTTTAAATTTCTGTACACTGACACACCAGTGTACATCTGTTTTGTTGGTTGATTTTGTTTATTTCTAAGCAATACATTGTGTAGAATGTGTATGTGAACAAAAAAAAGAGAATGCTAACAGAAAGTCAAGCATCAACATTTCATAGGTTTTCCTGGTCAGAAGGTGCTGCCATTGTTGGGAAAAGGCTGAGGCTGTACGGTTGGATTTCATCAGTATGAAACCAAGAATAGTGTTTAGGTAATTGCACTACTCTTCATGTTGAAGCTAAAATAGTGTAGATACATTGACTCCAGAATTGGTCTCACTCATTCGTCTTCAGTAAGTCCTTTTTTCCTGTTCAGGCTCATAGTGGATCCTATCCTGGGAACACTGGGTGTGAGTTAGCAATACACCCTGGATAGCCAGTCCATCTCAAAGCACTATGCACAGGTGCATTCATATATACTTTTCCACCTAGGGGCAATTTTGTGTGGCCAACCCTTGTACTGGCATGTTTCTGGAAGGTGGAAAGAAAACCACATGGACATGGGGAGAACATGCAGAAAAATTCTGCACAGTCAGTAATCCGAGCTCACAATCTAACCTGGGGCTGAGTGGCAGTAACGGCACCCACTGCGCCACTCTGCTACCCTCCAGAATTGCTCCTTAGCTCAATTGGCTCTTATACTATTCAAATCTTTTAGTGCATCTTCAGGTTGTAAATATTGGATCTTATTTTTATTGTAAAATGTCTCGTCTTAGCATTTTCCTTTCCTTTACCATCCAATCCTGATCAAGCATTTTTTTGCTTTAAGAGAAAGGGCATTTTCGTAATTAAAAGTAACAATATCATTAATAGCTAATTAATTAAGAAAATGCTATTTCTCTTAAAGAAAAAAATGACTTTATCAGGATCTTTAGCACATCAGCAGTAAGTTGATCTCTTTTGATGAAGACCTACATTCCAAGTGGTCTGAGGTGCTTAAGTGCTAAAGGAAGAGCTTTTCATAGTGTTCTTCATGTGGTGTTTCTGAGACAGCATAGCTGTGTGTGGAATAAAGTTTTTTTTAATGGAGTTTTTTCTTGAAGTATATTTTAGTCAGCTTGTTTATGGACAGTATTTGGATGTATTCTAACAATTAGTTGGATGACCAAATGTGGTACCAAATGTACCAAATGTACAGTTTTGGGAATGGATGTTCTTTAACTGCAGAACTTTACCTCAAGGGAAGTTAAAGATCACCGCAGGCTGACAGAGACTCACACAAAAAGGGCAGTGAGTTGCAGGTCATGGAAAATTTCTCTTTGTTTCACACTATGAGGAATCACAGGTGCTGTTAGCTTAATATGCTTTCCATGTAGGTGATTGTGGATCATGTGTCCTGCTAGAAAATTACTTATTCTACAAAGCTTTATTTATAATAATTGCTACCTTCTCATTTTACTATACAGTCAAGTCACAATGTGCATTTGTGAGTTGTCAATTTTTTGTAAGCATCATATTATTCTTTAATTTTTACAATAATTAGTGGCCATAATTTCTATATTAGGTATAATGTAATATTTACATGTAAATGACTTACAAAGATAATGGTTATTTGTGGGTTTGCTGTATCCCCATCAGCTAGGACATCTCTGTCTATAGAAAGATGGTGGGTTTGGAGAGCTTTATTCCTAACCTACCAAAGTGGACTCATTAATCCAGAGGTTAGCCCTAAATAAGGGAAACAGAATGAAAAAGCAGTGTCAGTGGAATTAAAAACACACCACACACACTGGCAAATTCAAACCATATGCTTTCACACATTTACCTTTGGGATTATAGTTATTATACAGCCGGGACACCTTGACTTCCACCTTTCATGACCTAATGAAATACAGCATGTATTTAAGTTAAGTATTTCCTTGACCAAAATTCGTCCTTGGTTGACTCTTTCTTTTTTTTTTTTTTTTACCTGAATTATAAATAATACAATAGACTGTTGAGAATAGCCACAGAGAGTTTCTTATCCAGTATCAACAACTTTCTTTGCTCTTATATGTAGACCACTATTTTGTGTGTCGAAACAGATGCAAAGTATTAACATTTCTTTCTTAGATCTCTCTCTCTCTCTCTCTCTCTTTCTCTCTCTGCCTTTCATTTTTCAGTTCTCCAGTATTTTTATTGAAATGTACAATATGTTCAAAATATGGCCAACATTGTTTATGGCTTGATCCCTACTGTAACCCACACTCTGCTCCTGAAATACTACTAATGCAGAAACACAAGCTAAAGATAACCAGTAAGTCAGGCTGAATGCATGTTTAGTAATGTTTGAAATGTAAAGATAATAAAAATTGGTTGAGCTCACAGTTGTGCAGCCCCACTGTAAATTGTGAGGGTCAGTGTCAACACATACCTCACAGTTCTTCATCTCTCTAAGCCTCCTGCTTTCCTGGCCCATTCACCAGATGGTCAGCACCATTTCTACTTCAGTCTGACCTGTCCCCTCCTCATTTAAAGTGACCAGAGTTAACTAAAAGCAACTCTGCATCTTGTCATCCCATCTGTCTTGACATCTTAATACACTTCACATACTAAATCTGTTAGCTGTTCTGTTAAGTATCCTGCAGGTTGACGTGGGCTGAGTTTCCCAATAGCATCAGAGCAAAGAGTCATCATTGAATGGTAGAATGAGCATCACATTGAACAGTAAATCTTGCAGTTAAGGTCTTAATTTTACAATGCTGTTGGGGAACTAGACTTTTAACTGTTATAGCTTTTCATCAAATTGAGCATGGTATTGGGGTTGACATTGTTTATGTCTTGGGTATAAAGCAGTGCCACTATCAGAATCTATATCTGTTTAGTGCTCCAAATATCTGTATCAGTATTCAGATTTAACCTCAAGTGGGTGTGGCCTAAACCAGAAGTTAGTTTTTTATTTGTTTGTTCATTTGTTTTTAACTATGAGCCCTACCACTATGCCCCTGGAAACTCTGGTGGGAAAAACAGAGGTACATGAAACCAATATAAACATACCTGTAGCCTAATTTAAACCATGTGATCCATGTGACTAGGCTGTTACTAAAGATGAATTAATGAATGCTGTAAATACATTGTATTCATGTTAATAAGCATGGTCTTTGGTTGTCCTCTAAAATTCTTATCAGACCTATCTTCCCACAAGACAATAGCAACTGTATCCTGTTGCATCCTATGGGAACCCAGACCTGATGCACACCTTTAATCGTAATCACCTTTCTGGCAAGCTTTTAAAAACAAAGAAACAAACAAAAAAGACTGATTCACCCCCTATCTGCATCTGTATTTGTATCTGTTAATTCCTAATAATACATGTATATTAGGGGGGCATGGTGGCTTTGTGGTTAGCACATTTACTTTGCACATCCATGGATGTGGGTTTGAATCCCACCTCCAGCCTGTTTTCATGTTCTCCCTGTGCTTTGTGAATTTCCTCTGGGCACTCTGGTTTGCTCCCACAGTCCAAAGACACAATTGTGCCCTGTGATAGGTTGGCACCCCATTCCCTAGTATAGGTTCTAGGCTTCCCCTTGACACTGTGTAGGATAAGCGGTATGGAAAATGGATCGGTATTCATATTAGTAGTTACCTCACTACTATGCATCTTCAGAATGCCCTTCCTGTGCTGGCTCTTATATATAAGAGCCATATATATATATATATATATATATATATATATATATATATATATATATATATATATTATTTCAATGATGCAATGATGCAATTCTAACTGAGCTGTACTCTGGTCTGCAGTTTTTACATTGATCGGCGTGTTACTAAAGTGGAGGACTTTTTGAAGACACGACTTCTGGACACCCTGACAGACCAGATCACAAAGGTGTTAAAGGTGAGACTCTCTGGAAAATTTTTTTGCAATAATCTAAGTCATATTGCTGATTTCTGATTGTTCCTGATTTATTAGGAGAGTACACTGTGGGCTGCTGGTTTTGGTTTATTACTGTGTTCTTCCTGAGCATCACAGACCTAGGTTTGTTAGGGTCTAGCACTCAGATGCAGTTAACTCCCACTTGTCCTCATTAGTTCCTTGCTTCTTAATTATCACACTGTGCCCTTTCTCTTGGGTGTAGCTTCCTAACAAGCCGAAATCAGGGTGGGCTATACCTAAGGGAGCAAGGGTTAAGGCACAGTTGTGGAGTGGGGCTTTAAGCTGGAGTTTCAACTTACTTAATTTGTTTCTGTGCCACATCACACCCTAGCTGTTTTAGGAACCACTCCTCTGGGGCTGTGTTGTGCCAGGTTTCAAATGAAAGCCCTCTCCCATGACTCTTTATCTTTAAAAACACAGGTATCAGATTTTATATTTGTGGGGTGCACATCTGGATGAGTGTTCCCTATAAAGCAAAAAAAAAAAAAGAAGGGGTGGTGGGGGGGGGGGTGACTCAATTTACAAACATCAAATAAATAAAAGCATTCATTGTTCTTCTGAGGTTTATTCATAACCATTATCAGTTATGACATCAGAGCAACAGTTAAGGTCAAGAACTTGTTTCAGCCAACTTTTAAAAGACAGATTTGTTAAATTAGTCATATCATACTCACACATAAAGATATGTAAAATAAATAAATAAAAATATATAAATAAATATAAAAAGAAAAGATGCTATGTTAGGCTCTTGGCCACTTTCTGACAAAGAAGAAAAAGTATATAGTCCCTAGGGTGTTTTTCCCCATTCCCGAATGTTTGGTGTGTTCTGAGACATTAAGCATGGTTACCCGCCTTAATGAAAGCCAACTCATATTTTGTGCTTCTTTGACAGCATGTTTAATATGGGAAATATTTCCCAAGTTTCATTTAGCATTAACAACACTGAGCAGAGCCTAATATTTAATACTGGGTTGCTACCAAATATAACAATAATTTATTTTGTTCTTGTTATTATTTAAGTTTATTTTGAGGTTCCAGGTCCAGTGATGTTACATCAAATAATAAAATCATAAAAATCAAATTGGGGCTTCTATAAGACTTGAAATACTATGAAACAAACATATAGCAACATACTGTAAATTCTGTATATAAGATGTATACATGATTTGGAAACGTGATTATACTGTACTATACTGTATGCACTATAATAACTATAACTGAACATTAAGAATATTTTACAGAATTGTACCTTGTGCATTGTCAAGTAATTTCCCTGTAATTATTTATATTTATATTCCTGTAATATTCTACAGGATTGAGATATTAACATCTTATAAATACTGTGAACTTAGTGCGACTGATACTTTCAGTCAAATCCCCTTGAGTTGAAAGTCTGCTTTGTGTTGTTTGTTGTGAACTACCCAACATAGTTCATTTCTATACTCTCAAACATTCTGCCCTTTGCCATTTTTCATGTAAATTTTTATTTTTATTTTTTAGTTTTATTCTTCATTCTGATAAATAGAGAAGTTCAAATATAATAGTTGTTTGCAAGACATGTGACTGAATATATTAATTCTAAACATATTAACTCTTATTTTGTATACATTTTTAATGCATTCTGGAATCCCCAAAGTGCAACTGGCTATGGATTTGCCCTAATGTCAAGAGATCTCAAGTGCAAAAGAGCATAATTGGTCATGCTGTCTGGGTAGGAGGGGTGACCTTCCTCTCAGACATTTTGTGTTCAGTTTACAATTTTTAATTGTATAATAGGTGCAAATACCAACACTCAGTGTTTTGCCAATTTATCAGGTACATGTACAGCACCAACATCACACAAATTGCTGCACAAATCGGTGGTATATTAGTGGTATAATTAATAGCATCAGTTAGTGTTCAAATGAGCATTGCAGTGTATAAAATCATTTAATTTAGTGGCTTGGTATTATTGGTGATGCTAATTCTAGGATCTACCAGACAGCTGTCATTCTTTGCTCTTCAAGAAGATCTATTTAAAAAATACTGAGTAAGCAAAGAAAAAAATCTACCAGTGACAGGCAATTTTGCACACAAAGATCAGAGGGCTCAAAAAAAGATGCCAAGACCTGTGCAAGTAACACAAGCAAATCAGAGCTTTATTAAACACTGGTGTGCAGAATGTCGTTTCAGATTGCATCACTGATCAGACTTTGTCTTGAATTGTCTACAACAGCCAAAAACCATGCCGGATGTCAGTGCTGTAAGACAAGCACAATACAAACCAGTGGAGTGGAAAAACAACTATGTAGATTAATTCAAGCAGGTTATGCATATTGAATGATCATTAACAGGATGAATCCACAGCGCCATCCTGTTTGATGTCAGGCAGGTGATGTGACAGTGTTTTCCTTGCACACATTAGTGCCTTGCATGCATTGCACACATTAGTGCCCCTAATATTAAACAATTGTGAACAGTGCCGTATCTTAACACTGCTTCTGACCAGGTTTATGACTAGTTTACCAACATTCAAAGAGACAAATTCAACATGATACTGCATCATCTCACAGTGCACCACTACCACATGGTTTCAGGAATGTGTCAGTGAGTTTTTGTTGCCTCAATGGTCTGTATAGTCTCTGGATCTCGACCCTGTGAAGCATCTTTGGGGGAGGTGGAACACACTATTTACAGCAAGTCCACACAGCTGTCCAATTTACAGCAAATGTGCAGCACAATTATTTCCGTATGGTACGACATTTCTGCACATTATTCTGCAATATCCATGTCCAGGCAAACGTGTGCTGTTCTGAAGGCCAAAGCTAGTGCAGTATGCTTATAGATAGATGTATCTGTGTCTACCTAAGTATACGCAAACTCAGCATATAATTTATGCTTTAGTTTCTAAATTTAAAGTATTCATGAATGTGATGTTATTCTTATGCGTAGATTGTGAAGATGCATGCTCCCGAGAAGAGGGTGTGGTTGGGAGGAGTTGGTCCTGCATGGGCTGGAGGCATCAGCAATTTGTCAGACACATTTGCAGCTGGACTCCTGTAAGTAACATATCGTCATCCTATTAAGCTAATAATTATGTGATTTTAACCCAGCTGCACAGCTGATTTGTCCAAAACGTCCCTGGAACTTTCTGTACTATGCTTTTTACTTTATCCACTAATACTACTGAAGTGCACTGTTACTTACTGAATTATTCTTATATTCTTATCTATATTGCATTATCTAAACAGTTTAATATATTTATATTCTGAATGTATATATACATATATATGTTCATAATTTTTATGAGTAGTGGAGGCTTATGTATGAATTATCATTGAAACCACCAGATGAACTTATTACATTTTAGAATTGATCTAAACAGGATCAAGGTCACAGCAAGGTTAATGTCTGAAATAGTTTTTCTTCAATGGCTTCCATTCTGTTTGTCATACAAAGATGTTATTTAGACATGTTCAGGAACTCAATTCCTCAATTCCTTTTTATTTTTTGTCTGTCTACGATTTTTGACATTGGTTGTCTGTGTGTCCATCTATGTGTCTGTCTGAGATTCTCATTATCTCAAGAATGAGTGGTTGAATGATTTGTCATTGTAATTTGGTCACACCAAATGGTCACACCAAAGTCAAATAGTTTTTCATCAATGGCCTCATTCCTACTTGATGTACACTTTAAGGGAATTTCTGACATATAAATAAGTACCAAGCAGCAAGAGTGTGTGTGTGTGTGTGTGTGTGTGTGTGTGTGCGTGTGTGTGTGTGTGATTTATATTATTTTTTCTTTTTTTTTATTAGGTGGCTAAACACTCTTGGCATTTCTGCAATGCAAGGAATTGATGTAGTACTTCGACACTCTTTTTTTGACTATGGTTACAGCCATCTAGTGGATCAGCAATTCAATCCTCTACCTGTAAGTTAAAATTTAAACATTTTTGTTTCACAAATGCATTATGGTGTAATCAGACCAAACCAATTAGTAAAAGTAAGTAAATGACAAATTTTTTAAGGTGCCTCACACCTAAATGATCGGGGGTTTGATTCCCACCATGGCACTGTATGTGCAGAGTTTGCATGTTCTCCCCTTGCTGTGGGCATTTCCTCCGGGTACTCTGGTTTCCTCCCCCAGTCCAAAGACATGCATGGTAGGCTGATTGGCATGTCTAAAGTGCCCATAGTGTATGAATGGGTGTGTGAGTGTGTATGTGATTGTGCCCTGCGATGGACTGGCACCCTGTCCAGGGTGTAGCCCCCTTATGCCAGATGCTCCCTGGGATAGGCCCCAGGTTCCCCGTGACCCTGAAAAGGATAAACAGTATAGAAGATGGATGGATGGATGGATGGATTGATGGATTATTACATCTTTGCTATATGATCGCAATAAATCAGATGAAATTTGACTGATTGAAGGTTATATACAGATTACACAGTGTTAAATTAATAACTACAATACAGGTGGAAACAAATTAACATAATAAAAGCTTATTCAACAGTGGATATAATTCTGTGTAGCAAATATAACCAAATTAATATTTTTTCTTAATATTATATTTTTTTTATTAGTCTTTCCTAGACAGGCAAATAATGAAAATGTTCCCCATTATAAAAAAAAATAATAAATAGGATAACCTCTGCTTTAAGGGCAAACAAATTAGTGCAATGTTAATAATGTTTGGAGACCCTGAAGTTATATTCTGTGCCTTGTGAAACTCTTTCATTCACATGAGCTGTGTGTGTGTGAGACAATTTCTTTTCAGTCTGATGCCTAGACACTTTGCAGCCTTTTCCCATGGGACCTATTAGCCAAGATGAAAGGTGTTTAATGGTGTTGAATACTGGGCAGCTGATGTGAGGTGCACTGAAACTCTAACCCTCTGTCAAATACCCCAGGACAGTGTCACCTGCCCCCCACCTCCACTGCCCCCTAAACATGTCTGCTTCACTGTGTGTGTGTGTGTGGGTTTGCGAGATACTAACAGATATGCAACCTGAGCCTTGGCCACTCCACAGGTTGCAACTACGACGACATACAGCTCCTTTATGTTAGCAGGTCAGACCGGCTCTAGCTACCGTACTATGTAACTCGGTCTCGCACATTTTCTAGTGGTGAGCCTTATAGACAGAGCAAACAGAAGACTTCAATTAAAATTCAATATTATTTTGTGAACTCCTACCGCGCCTTGACTATAAAACAGCTTAAAAGGCTCAGAGAATTGTAGTGCCATAAGTACAATGCCTTGGGGCAAAAGCCCATTTCTTTTATGGTGACTTTTTCTCCTTTCCTTTGCTTCATCACTCAACTGTTTTATATGGATGTGTTTGAACAGTCCTGAAATAGTAAGGAAGGGCTTTCATGTTATTATTTTCCTTCTCTTTTGTTTTGACTATAGCATGAAACCTAAAAGATATTAGAAAGAATATAATTCAGAGTAATAATGATTTCTGTAAATTTTCCATTAAATAAAAAACATACATGATTACCATTGAATATCAGTATAATAAGCTAAAAAATAAAACATAATCATGTAAGACTGACTGGCTCAAGTTGAGACTATTTTATCTTTTAAAAAAAAAAAAAAAAAAATTCTTTTAACCAGTCTTATTTGTCAATATTAAATTATGTAAACTATATGTTTTAAAACTGTTAAGGAAGCAACAAAAGGTAAAGAATAAATGAATACAAAATGCAAATGAAAAAAAAAAAAAAAATATAATTATTATCACCTCCCCAGGATCAACAAGTTATCTTAATCCAGTCCATCAATATATGATCATCCTTCAAAATCATACACAAGTTCCTTTATACATCCAACATAAATTTGTTTCTCAGACTCGACTTACATCAAATCATCTTCAGTTTTCTTCTTTAGAAAGTCATTTTTCCTTCTCTTGGTTCAATATCTCCGGTCATTGCTGGGAAGAGCCACCTCCTGCTGCGATCACAATGCTTTAAACATAGCTGGGTGTCTGTGGTGACTGCCAGACTTCCCACTGTGAGAATGCACAACAGGCCCAACCTGTCGGCCAGTAGAGAAATTTATGTCCAGGCGCACTCTCTTTAATCATTTAGTCAGTCCTGCAGTTCTAGCCCAGGACATCTCCCTCCCCATCCTTCTCTATCCAACCCCCAAAATTCTGAGCTCCTCTTCCAAGTCCCTTAGCCAACCGTTTTGCATTTTGCCTTTCCACTGTCTTAGGTTTCTCATTTTCTCTGTATACTTTTAGCTATGATGCAAAGGATGTGAGGTACCTGTTGTCTCAATTTGTCATCAGTGACAGTTATTAATACTAAGATATATCTTAACGGTGTAATAGGCTAGATTGTTCTGGATTTAGCCATGTGTCATTTCATCTGGAAATGTAATGACTAACTTTTCACACAAATTCAACTGTGTGAATTGTTGGGAATTTGGGTAATGCTTTAAATTAAGATTCCCTTATCTGACATTATTAATGCTTTAGTTAACAGAACAAACTGTGAATTTAACCATTAATGTATCATAAGAAACAAAGTGGCTAACATGTGTTAATTTATTAATTAATGATGGTTAAAAAAAATAATAAAATCGGGCAAGCCCAAAAATCAACATATGTATTTACTGATGCATTAACCTTCATGAAGCAATTACTGAAGATGAATGAAGAAATTAAATAATGAATGAATGAGTCTGTAAATATAGTTTACTGTATACAAGATAGAATCTTGCACTGCACATACAGTACTGTATTTATCCACTGTATATTACTGCAGTAGTATTGTCCAGAATTTTAAAGCTGTACCTACAGTATCTCACAAAAGTGAGTACACCCCTCACATTTTTGTAAATATTTGATTATATCATTTCATGTGACAACACTGAAGAAATGACACTTTGTTATGTAAAGTAGTGAGTGTACAGCTTGTGTAACAGTGTAAATTTGCTGTCCCCTCAAAATACCTCAACACAGCCATTAATCTCTAAACTTCTGGCAGCAAAAGTACACCCCTATGTGAAAATGTCCATATTGGGCCCAAAGTGTCAATATACTGTGTGGTCACCATTATTTTCCAGCACTGCCTTAACTCTCTTGGGCATGGAGTTCACCAGAGCTTCACAGGTGGCCACTGGAGTCCTCTTCCACTCCTCATGACGACATCACGGAACTGGTGGATGTTAGAGACCTTGTGCCACTCCACCTTCCATTTGAGGATGCACCACAGATACTCAGTCCGTCACCTTCACCCTCAGCTTCTTTAGCAAGACAGTGGTCATCTTGGAGGTGTGTTTGAGGTCATTATGCTGGAATACTGCCCTGTGGCCCAGTCACAGGGAGGGGATCATGCTCTGCTTCAGTATGTCACAGTACATGTTGGCATTCATTGTTCCCTCAATGAACTGTAGCTCCCCAGTGCCAGGAGCACTCATACAGCCCCAGACCATGACACTCCCACCACCATTCTTGACTGTAGGCAAGACACACTTGTTTTTGTACTCCTCACCTGGTTGCAGCCAAACACATTTGACACCATCTGAACCAAATAAGTGTATCTTGGTTTCAGTAATCCATGTCTTTAGTCTGCTTGTCTTCAGCAAACTGTTTGCAAGTTTTCTTGTGGATCATCTTTAGAAGAGGCTTCCTTCTGGGACAACAGCCATGCAGACCAAAGTTGATGCAGTGTTTGGCGTATGGTCTGAGCACTGACAGACTGACCCCCCCACCCCTTCAACCTTTGCAGCAATGCTGGCAGCACTCATACGTCTATTCATTGAGGGAACGATGAATGCCAACGTGTACTGTGACATACTGAAGCAGCGCATGATCAGTGTGCAGTATTCCAGCATGATAACGACCCCAAACACACCTCCAAGACGACCACTGTTGCTAAAGAAGCTGAGGGTGAAGGTAATGGACTGACCAAGCATGTCTCCAGACCTAAACCCTATTGAGCATCTGTGGGGCATCCTCAAACGGAAGGTGGAGGAGCACAAGGTCTAACATACACCAGCTCTGTGATGTCATCATGGAGGAGTGGAAGAGGACTACAGTGGAAACCTGTGAAACTCTGGTGAACTCCATACCCAAGAAAGTTAAGGCAGCGATGGAAAATAATGGTGGCCACACAAATTACTGACACTTTGGGCCCAATTTGGACATTTTCACTTAGGGGTGTACTCACGTTTGTTGCCAGCGGTTTAGACATTAATGGCTGTGTGTTGACTTATGTTGTGGGGACAGCAAATTTACACTGTTATACAAACTGTACACTCACTACTTTATATTGTTGCAAAGTGTCATTTCCTCAGTGCTGTCACATGAGAAGATATAATCAAAATATATATATTTTTTTAATGTGAGGGGTGTACTCACTTTTGTGAGTCCCTATTAAAGGAACATAAATGCTATATTTTTTTTATTTTAATGCATATAAAACTTTGTCAGACTTTTTGACAGCTGAGAAGTATTCAGTTACTGCACATGAATACACAACAGAGCTGTCTATGGGAAAGGCTGGCTTGCTGTGGGCATTCCTGAGGTTTATTAGTACCATAGTGCTGGGAATCGCTGTCCAACACACCTTCCACTCTCCTGATGCCCACAGGCAGATGTTTGCAGCCATATGGTCCTCCACCTTTCCAAGAATCATAACATATAAATGTTCAGTCACTGCTTTCTCTTAGGGTGAATACAGAGCCAGTCCCATTGTGAGAGGCAGGAATACACCCTGGATGGGATGTCGATACATCGCAGAGCAGGATGTACACACACATGCACACAGTCATTCATAGCTAGGAATGTTTAAAGTACCACACTGTTTTTGAAAAGATGAGAGGAAAGTACAGAACCTGTTGGAAACTCATGGGGAGAGTATGCATAGAAACTCTGCATAGACAGCTCAGGATTGCACCAGGTACCCTGGAGCTGTGAGGCATCAACAATACCCGCTGCACCATATACAGTATATATTTATTTATTTATTGTGAGTAGTATATATTGCATGTGGAGTACAGAGAGACTGTCCACTGCTGAGACTAACATTTGCCCTGCTTGCCATAGCAGATCCTATACAGTACTTGCTGCCGGAGCAAATTAAGTTAATGTTTCCCTGAAAAAGGAGCCTTTAAATGATCCCATATGCAGGATTGCATGGGAACTTCCTGAATCACATATTCTGCTCTGAATTCTTTCAATTAGGTGTTGAAATTGAAAAATAATGAGATATTTTTAAGGACAGTTGTTAGACAGTTACTGACCAGGATGGTTCAATTTACACCATTTTTATCCTATTTGTATATACTTGAATGATTGGCCAATGCTTAGTGTGTTCAACACTTAAATACAAAATGCCTTTACAGGAGCATATCATGTTTGGCTATGGTGTTGAAAAGAAGCACATGAAAGTCCTGCTATTCAAACTCTTATGAAAGTGATTACAGTGGATCTCTTTTAGCATCCATGGTACACAAGAACAATATGTGAATTTTATATTTGTTCTTGGTTAGAAATTAAATTAATTTGACTCATTTAGCAGGATTGTGATGTTGGTATTAACATTTAGACCTAATTAGATGAATTACAACATCACTCACTAACAAAGTGCTAACTTCCTTTAACAGCTAGTACATTGTACAATATTAGATTTGTGAAGAACATGTTCTTTGATCTTTTGTTTACAGTGTTATATATTCACAGGAAAGTACAAAAAGTGCATTTAGTTGTCGTCATTGACATGATATGACATGAATAGCAAAGGTTCATCATATTGCCTTGAATCCAGTCAAGCATTTTGCTATAGTCAAAAGAGAAATGCTTCTCTTCTTTGTTGTTCCATGCTTATAAAAGGAAAAGCTTCCAAACAGTATCTGTAGTGAGATTTCTCCAATTGGCCGTCCAAGAAAATGTCTCTTTCAATAAAAGGCTGGGGCATGGGTGGGCTTGTTTAACCACAGGATAAAAGAGCACACATCTCGTTCAGTCCCTCCAGCAGAGGAGGCTAATATGAGAAAGGCACACTACAGCTGTGACTCTCTATTTGTTTTTCACACTTTTCATCTCTAATTTCCGGCAAATATGTCAATCTTGCAACACTAATTTTGTTTCCGATTTGAAATACACTGGGATGAATAGCTTGCCACCTGCAGCCAAATAGCACTATGTCTGCTCTTTTTATTTGAACCATAATCATCCTGCATATGAATCACTTTTCTTCTTAAATGTTAACCATCACTATACTCCTAGAAGAGCACCATATATTTAGCTAATATGTGTGTTGACGTGCAGGTTCCTGTACAAATAAGTCACTATGTCATTTTTTTGTAACTTATAGTATATTTGTATTTTGTTGTTGTTGTTGTTGTTGTTGTTGTTGTTGTAGGATTACTGGCTGTCTCTGCTCTTTAAGCGTTTGGTGGGTCCCAGGGTGCTGGCAGTGCACGTTGCTGGGCTCCAAAGGAAGCCACGTCCAGGGAAAGTGATCCGAGACAAGTTACGCATCTATGCACACTGTACAAGCTTTACCAAGTAGGTTTAATAGTATGACTCTTAGAAGTGCTTACAGAATTTAAAAAAATTATTTCACATTTTTAACACTTTATGCCTCATATTTATACTGAAACAGTTTTAGCGGTCAATCCTTAACTATTCCCTCCATCATATTTTAGTGTGTGAGTGATGTGTGCTTGTATCCGCCATACACCAAATACTCAGTTATTTGAGAACACAGCCCATGGTTAATTCTCTACTTCATATCTGCTTATGCTCAAGCGCAGAAATTTCTGGCTCCAGACACCCTCTATTTCAGAGTGACTACCCATAAAATTTAACAAGTATCAATTATCAAGTATGCAGGGGCCTTTTCTACTGTCACTGGGTTGATGAAAGGAAGTAGAAGCCTTTATCCCAGTATCCCAGTTTTAGGACAATAGGCTGGTTTGTCTCTAGAACAGATAAAAAATGCCACCATCCCCTTTGATGGTTATCATTTACTCCAGGATGATGTACATAGAGCTTGCTAGCTTGTCAGCAGTAGTGTAGGCTTACTGACCACAGTCATCCTCCTGTCTCAGCTCAGTTACATGCCTCCTCCTGGCCCCTGGCCTGAGCTTCTTGTTCTCTCATCAGTATATAATATTTATTACTATATAAACTATATGAAATCTAGTAGTGTGGTGCTTTATGGTTCTGTAATGCCCCAGTGTCAAATCTTGATGAACATCATCAATGTCTCATTGGCTACTGAAAAGTACAGAAAAGTGTCACTGATTAGTTGGTTAAATTGTAGGAGGCCAAAAGATGCTATTTTATGGCCATGAAATTGTTGGAGGAAGTCTGTATATATCAGATAGCAAGACGAAACCTGAGGGCATAGTCTGTTTCAGACTAAAGCAGTGTAAAGAAGAAAGGCTCAGACTGCTTACAATAATACTAATAATAATCTTTTTGATGCATACACATTTGTACAGTTTGGGATTTGTTGCAGTTGTCTTGCAGTCTATTTGAGTAGCAAGGTGACTGAATTGAAAAACAAAAACATATTTTCATTCTGATGTGACTGGATAACTCACCATGTGTGTATACAAAATCCACCAATACACCAACCACACTCCCCAACCCACACACTCAAGCATAAATACGTATGTGTATATGTGTACATACAGTTTATATACATGTACATGGGACAAAATATAGGACAAACCCTCACCTAAAACATCTTGGTTCGCTCACTAAGATATTGGCCCACCCCAGGCTGCCGAAGCAGCATCAGTGTACCTTGGCACAGATTCTACAAGTCTCTGGAACTGTGTTGAAGTGATTCTTTCAAATGTTTTTTCCCTATGTTGGTGCTTTGATGATAGTAGAGTAGGGGAAACTGCTCTGTAACATGCAGATCCAAAATCTTTTATACAGTAGGTGTTCAGTTGAGTTGAGATCTGCTGACTGCAAAGGCCAGAGCATATAATCTACATCATTTTTGTACTCATGAAACCACCTGTTGAGTCCTCATGCCAAGTGGATAGGGGCATTTTCCTTATTTTATCATAGAATAAAAGTTTTCAGCAAAGGATAGATAGATAGATAGATAGATAGATAGATAGATAGATAGATAGATAGATAGATAGATAGATAGATAGATAGATAGATAGATAGATAGATAGACAGACAGACAGACAGACCCTGTTCTTTTTTCCATTTTGCTGGCACCGGACAGAATATGGTCTGTTTTCTCTATATTTCCCTTGAACATTTTGCTGAAATGAAACATAATGTTAAACATTTATGTCCCCTATGCAAATGCATGAAAAGTACATTGTTTCAAAGTTTTGGACAGTGTTTATCATCGTTCAATCTGTTTGTCTGCTCTAATGCAGTGTGTTGGAAAATCTCTGCATAAGTTACCAAAGCCTACTAAAACTGAGACACCACATCCATATCAAATGTGCATTGTTTTACTTTTTTTTCTTGGCGTTTTTCAAGTTTACTTTAGTTCCACCAGCTCTATTCACTGTATGCCAAGGTGTAAAGGCACACATGGATCGGAGGCCAGGCTGGTTGCACGCAGAGAGATTACTAACAGGCTTGTCTGACAAAAGCCAAGCTCTGACCTGTTCACTTGCCCCTTTACAACATATGTTATTCACTACTGCAATGTTGTTCCCGCCTTTACATTATAGCCCTTATTTAACCTTATGTTTGTTGTATCATTTTCCCAGATAGTAATCTTTGTCTAATATCCCCAAAGGCTTAGTCTTCAGTAGTTTTAAGCCACTAACCCAAGTGCAATTCTTGTTGAATAGATGAATAAGTTGGATGTTGAATAGTTACTGCAACAAGCACTATTTTATACAGCAGGCAATGCTGTTAACTCTCCAGTCTGATTTTATAGGGGTTTATATACTTAACTATGATAGAACAGCATCCTCTTTTCTTGCCCTTGTAAGGGTCTCTTCTACCTATGTATAAACACTTTTGATGTGGTTGTATATTCAAAATTAAATATAGGTTTATGGTCTGAATAAAGCAGAGCAGATTATATCTGCATTATGCAGGTCTTCAAACAGCTTTGTCTTTCTGGCTGCATCAGAGGTTTGTACATGTTAAGTACAGTCAAATATTGACAAAAAATATTATAGTAGATTGTATGAGAAGAACAGTTGTGTACGAATTATATGTTGGCCCATTAAAATTAGGTAAATGTTTAGAGGCTTTGTTTTGGCTTTGTTATCGGGAGAAGTAATTGTTTAAAGACACTGCATGTTTCTTTCATCACTTAGTCTAATTCTGTGTTGTCATCCCCTGCAGTCACAATTACGTCAGAGGCTCCATAACAATCTATATTATC
The DNA here is from genome assembly GCA_012411365.1 of Ameiurus melas. NCBI lineage: Eukaryota > Metazoa > Chordata > Actinopteri > Siluriformes > Ictaluridae > Ameiurus > Ameiurus melas. The sequence continues at coordinate 19,485,992 of CM022755.1, read as the reverse complement.
AACTTGCATCGGTCGAGAAAGAAAATAAAGCTGGCTGGGACATTACGGAATAAAACAGTTCATCAATACCTGTTACAACCCTTTGGAGCTGATGGTCTTCACTCAAAGTAAGTGCATTAACATTTACTTGCATACCTGTAAAACTCATGGTAATCCTGTGTATGCATTTATGAGTACAGTAGACTATGTGATGTGTGGTTTTAAATGTATTATACTGAATACCAATCTTGTTAGGAGAAACTGTAGAAAACTGATGGATTAAGCTTGAAAATTCTGTTTATTAGCTTGTCGTCAGATAATCTTGGGTTATGAGTTCATTCACATATAAATAACCATGACTGGGATGACCTAGGGAGATCACAAGATCCCCTGTTTATTCACCAAAGAGTTTAGTTTATTGTATATACCTCGCTCTGTGGTCAGTAGGGATATCCTAGAAACACAGAGCTGAGCTAATTGTTTTCTTACAAAATATTCAATTTCTGCACCGATGGCTGATCCCCTTTCACCACCATTGCCCTAACACACTAAATAGCAAGGAAAAAGAGGAGGAGATGGACCTGGGTTACAACAACACAGATATAGTCTATCCAAATATGGATTATGAGGATGTTTCTGCGTTCATAACAAACATTTAATTAAGATCACTTGCCTAATGTTGAATAATAAAATGAAAGTGGAAAAAAGGGGACCGTGTCTTATTATACCATTATTTTTTTCATTCTCAAAAGCAGCTATATTTAGATAAGTAGGGTTTAATGTTCATTTTGTTAGAGTTCTTTGTAAAGATTTTATACCACATGTATTTATAATAATATGTTTAATAATATTACTAACATACTGCAGGGTTATGTGTACTGTTGGTTAATATAATGCTATTAAAACTGAAATAACAAATTACAAATTTTACTTGTGAGCTTAGTGGAAAATAAATGAATATATCTTTTGTCAAATCTAATTATGGTTATTACTCTGTGAGGCATTATTTTTGATTATATTTGATTGTGTTTATATCATATACCTATTATATATTTAGTGTTGTCCCATATAGTGTAATATATCTAGTATTAACTCAATGCTTACAGAAACTGAATGGAGTGAATATGGTTGCTCTCATTTATTATGAACGGCAGTGGGCCTGACAGATGGAAACTCTACATCAATTTCTGTAGATTTACCAAGGGGAACAAAATGAAAGTGGAAAAAAAGAAGATAAATTGCATTTGAAACATGCTTTCACTTACTATGCTGTAAATGTCCAGGAAATACCTAAAATGATTTCTAGGACTACCTTGAAGCCAAGAAAAAAACATTGCCATCAAAATTGACCATAAAATTGGATTAGTGTAATAACTTTGTCTTGGCTTATTGAAACTGAAAACAAACTGACGATGCAGTGATAAGTTACTTCCCTTGGTACAGTACGGTCCCTGGTAATAGTTTAATGAGTGATTAAATGGTTCAGTTTTCTCAGTTTCATGTGTGATGCAGGGATCCAGGAAGTCACCCCTACATAAGACCTGTTTTGCAAATTGAAGTGCAATTCCTGTAGTATAGAAATCTATTTTGTAGTGATAATTGCAGTGATTTTTTAAAAAGTGATTTCAGATCAAATAATCAAAATTGGAGAATGCAGCAATACCAGATGTTGAGGAAATAACCTGAACCTGACATTTTGGTTGCATTTTTGGCTCATGCCTTTTCCACATTTAAAACACAAAGCTAAATTAAACACAATATTCTGCAGCATTGCAAAAGCCCACTTCTAATTATATCGAACGTTGTAATCCATCATAGAGTTCATTATGAAAACATAACAATAATTATGTCTACTGAAACATTAGTTGCCATGTTGAATAGCTATACTCAATTTACCATAATATTTGTCAAGGAAATATGAAGAATGTTTAGCTAATTTGTTCTGTTTTTAGAGCTGAATGGCAATTTCTTTTCATTTTTCATAATGTCTCACATACTATATACCATTATTGGACTATGTCAGTACTTTCAGTCTTCACAAATCTTTCAGAGAAAATGCTGTAAATGTTTATACCTAGATTCAAAGTGAGAGTTTGAAACCTGTAGTCATAATACTAATTAACACAGTTGTAATGCAACACATGGTTCTCTATAGTAAGTAACGGCAAATATATGGGGGTATTTATCTCTTTTGCAATACTCCATGATCCATATGGGCTGAATCAGTACCTCCCAGTCCAAATGGAGTGAGCAACATATACAGGAAGGCTATAAAGTTACTCATGACACATTCCAATGCTACAATCCTCTGTAAAGCATACAGCCAACTGTTAATTTTGTGGGATTACACTTGACCACTCTCAGATATTTAGTCATTTAGACTTCACAGATGTTCTGTTTTGGTTAACAGAGCTGCTGATTTATGTAATGTTCTCAGTGGAAAATGTTCCTCACAAATATGATGAATCATTAACTTTTCATTCATGCATCTACTTTTGTTAAAATTGCTGCCTGCAGCAGGTGTAGTTTGGGATATGAATAAGAATATTTGAGGTTATATAACAGAAAGCTATAAGATAGTATGCCATAAAGTTACAACTGTATGTTGGCTGTAATGTAGCTAGTGACATACAATATTAACCAAGTTATTGTAGTTAAGTAGGGTTTTCTGTAGGAATAGCATACTAAATAAACATTCTCGAGAACATTGAATTTAACCGATGATTTTGCAGAACATTTCAAAATTATTGGCACCTCTGGCAATAATATAATCCGCAAATAATGCTGATTAAATAATGCTAAAGTAGGTGTTTATTATGTGATTTCATTAAGATTTTTTTTATAGCAAATCTCTGTCATGCCCAGGTTGGTTAATTAATATACTTTTTGGATATTGTGATATAATAACATCATGATGCGCTTTCTAAATATCCTTGTTATCATCAGATATTTGTGCTTTTACAGGTCTGTTTCTACTCATTGTAACAAATAGCTGATTGGACATTAACTGTACACTCCTATCTAATTATCAAATAAATATACTTCACCATACTATCCAACCAGAATCTCAATCTCAATATTAATGCATATATATATATATATATATATATATATATATATATATATATATATATATATATATATATATATATATATATATATATATATATATGCATAATATATATATATACATATGAGACAAAATATATTGATAAAAAATATTGTATATATATATATATATATATATATATATATATATATATATATATATATATATATATATATATATATATATATATATTATACAGGAAAGACATGCTGTATTAGTGATGTGTTGCTTATCTTATGTTAAGTTTAAGTTATAAATTTCCTGTTTAATAATCTGTCCATCTCTGAGTTAGGCAAATACAATAATGCCTATGTACACTTCTCTCTTGTGGTTGTGGAATGTTATCAAAAATGTAGAAAGAGCAGACTATTGGCTCCATTTTGCTAAGTGCCCTGCAGAGTTTTGTCTTGTCAGGATAGTCTCTCTCACTCACATGCTTACATCTGTAGCCAGGAGCTCCTCTAGCTCAGACATATGGAACCATTAGGACACTTAAATTTAATTTATATCATATCTCAAGGAAATGCAAAAACAACCCTCTGTCTATGTCCTAAGTGATGCGCTGCACACTGTGTGCTTACATACCTATCCTTTCTGCTTTTAACATGAGAGTATAAATCTTCAAAAAGTCTGATTGTGAAGATCAACAAATGTTCTTTGGCATGGCTTCTGAAGCATGTTGTGTCACACTGCATCACCATACAACCTGCAGTGTATTCCAGAGAGATTCCAGGCCCACAGGCAGCATGCTGGATTAAAACAATTCCAACCTCCTGATCACTTAAATCTGTGGTATCACAAGGTGGAACGAGATTTTTAACTGATCTCTTATCTGTTAATAGCCTATCACAGCACGCTGAAAAATAGCCATGAGCATGAACATGTTTTTCATTCTGTGAATGAATGGAATTAATGGATGCTGGAGATTATTTGTTTGTTTATTTATTTATTATTTTTTAATAGTATGGCTTTTACTCATATTTAATTTGTTTTATATATATATATATATATATATATATATATATATATATATATATATATATATATATATATATATATATATATATATATATTATATAGTCCCTGTATAAAAATTTTATTATAGAAGAACTAGATCTCCTCTTGCCTTAATAACTCTGCCAATTCTGTCATGTAAAAATACCACCATGTTGTGATTTCTTGTAAATTTTAGCCCAAATAATCCCCCAGATTTTCTACGGGATTGAGGTTTGATAATTTTGATGTCCAGTCGAAGTATCCAGTGATCCATCATGCTCACTGAACAAGTCATACTCATATTTTACTGGAACGTGGGAATGTCAGTGTTGAGTTTTGCTTGGACACAAAGCACAAAAGGCAACCTCAGAGTCTGATGGCCCAAGTTGCATTCCTCCAGATGTACTGACATTGTGTAATAAGGTGTTGCTATTGGCAGATGCAACTGGTTTTTTTTTGTCTAAAGAGCTTACACGTTTATATATTGATAGTCTAATGAACATGAAGATGCTCTATGCTATTTATTTATGTAGATATTGTCTGATTTTATTGTTTAATAACCTTGTAGTTAATGTCTACAAAAAAGAAGTGGGTTTCAGTTTAAATGCAAAGAAATTTGATGTTACTTCACCTTTCAGATTGTAGTAATTAACTAAGGCAAAATAAGAAATACAACCAGAATTAACACAAAGATAGGGTTATCAGCATTATAAATCATTTATTTGTATTGTATGGCTTTTCTTTAGTAGGTTGCATTGTATAACTGTGGCGCCATCAAGTGGAGGAACACAAAAGTTATATTATAATTATTTTTTAAACCTGATAACAGGGTTAGGGTTAGGGTTAGGGTTAGCAGCACTGACAGCACAGTTTTTTAGATTATATTATTTGCTCCACTGATTGTCTTTCTGCATTGATTGTATTGTTAGTAATGTTTTCTGGTTCACTATTGCCATTATTTATTAGTCAGTCATAATTTATTATCTATTTATTTATTTATTAGTAAGTCATAAGTCTTTATTCTTACCATGGGTCATGCTGTGATTTTGACCCATACTCTCTCTGTGTGCTACAGGTCTGTGCAGCTGAATGGAGAACATTTGTTAATGTTAGACAGTGACACTTTCCCTGAGCTGAAACCACGGACACTCAGAGCAGGACGAACAATACTCATGCCCCCGGTCTCCATCGGTTTTTACGTGATCAAGAATATCAATGCATATGCCTGTCGCAGATAATACACATTCAGATTCTTGTCCAACTGAAAAGGAACCGCCCTTCGTGTAAGCAAGGGTTGCACTGAATCCCTTTCAAAAAATATCCCTTCTCTTCATTCTACAAGACCAACACTGTTTCTGAAAAAGCATTGATTTTTCTCCTGCAAGTTTCTGCATCCAGCTGTCACTTTGGTTTATAGTGTTTCTTGTATTTTGGGGGATGTCAAGAAGAGATGTCTTAAATCAATCCAGTGCCCTGGGTTTGTTTAGTCTAGCTGTCTCATTGTGTTTGGAATGCTGGTCATCCTTTAGGATAATCTAATATTAACTATTATTAACTAAAATAAAAGTTATAAAAGAAAGATATAAAATATTAGGACACTAGTTGTGATACTAGATGCTGTATGTTGTGGTAGATAACATTACTATTCACTCCCTGCAGTAAATAAATACTTAGCCATAGGCAGATCTTTATTTTCTCTGTACAACATGCAAATCCTTGTCACCATAAAAGGTTCAACAGTTTAGCATAGAGTAATATTATTTTTCGTTCAAATTGGTAACTGGACATAGAACCTAAACTACAAATGTGACAAAAGTATATTTAATGTCTGTTTAGCTCAGGAAATGAGTAAAGATATCCACTCATTTTATTTAGTCTGTTTATTGCTTCTTTCTCATCATACTGTACATTATTGGTTCTATACCTGTGCATATTACCCAAACAGACACACACATTTTACACTGCCATAACACTGTAAGCCATTATTTTATCTGATTTATCTTTATCTATCGTCTATCTCAGGCTCGATAAAAGTCTATTTTCGAACTGTACTCAGCACTACCTTATAGAGTATACTGTGTAAACAAATGTACAGACAATCCCTTGTGCTGCTAGATGTTTGGTGAATATTAAGCTTGGTGAGTAACAAATTATTTGTAACAGATATGAGCATAATTGTTCTGTGTACATATGTTTATCATAGATGTTTTGGTGTGTGCTGTTTCTTTACATATATTATTTATAAAAATATATATTTGTATATATTTTAACCTGTTGAGATGAAATATCAAATATTTAGTTCAATAAATTGTTATCATTTATTTCTTTTTTATTATATATATATATATATATATATATATATATATATATATATATATATATATATATATATATATTATTATTTGTAAAGCATGTAAGAGCCCTTCACAAGTAAGGACTTATTTAGCCAAGAAATGCAACTGTCATAATGAATGCAAAGGTACATATTGTTTCTATGTAATGCTTTTCAATTTCCTCTTATTCTGATTATAAGCTTAAGTGATAAATCATCTAATTATAATGTTCAAATTGGAGCTGAGAGACTCCTGGTTGCTGGTTTTGTAACTAGCTCATAAGAGTTAAAAAGGTAAAATGGTATGAATCCATGTTTGAAAGTATTCTTTCACTCAAACATACTTAATTATATGAAGTGTTTTTATTTGCTGATAACCTCCAGTCATTTCCATGTTGGTATTTAAGTAAGTATCTTTAAGTACTCTGTTGATACATAGCACAAAAGCAATGGTAACACAGCCTGGTTCACTTCTAGGTTTGTCTTTAGGCAAGGTCAGTGCCTGAAGTTGTATAATAGCAAACTTTTTGTTTACTGATTATTGGGAGTTGTTAATATTTTATTATTTTGCCAGAGCATTGTTTTATTGTGTGAAATGTCTACATGTGAACATTATTTGGCTAAATATATTTACAGTAATAAAATAATAATTTAAATGACTTTTGTTCCAGTTGAACTAAACTAGAGTTTGATTTTTATTATTGAAGCAAATCAGCAGTGTTTAGGCAGTGAGTTTTTAGGCAGTGTTCAGGTGGTGAGTATTTAGGCAATGTTCAGGTGGTGAGTATTTAGGGAGTGTTCAGGCAGTGTTCAGGTGGTGAGTATTTAGGCAATGTTCAGGTGGTGAGTTTTTAGGCAGTGTTCAGGCGGTGAGTTTTTAGGCAATGTTCAGGCGGTGCGTTTTTAGGCAATGTTCAGGTGGTGAGTTTTTAGGCAATGTTCAGGTGGTGAGTTTTTAGGCAGTGTTCAGGCGGTGAGTTTTTAGGCAATGTTCAGGCGGTGAGTTTTTAGGCAATGTTTAGGTGGTGAGTATTTACAGTGGTGTAAAAAGTGTTTGCCCCTTCCTCATTTCCTGTTCCTTTGCTTGTTTGTCACACTTAAGTGTTTCGGAACATCAAACCAATTTAAACAATAGTCAAGGACAACACAAGTAAACACAAAATGCAATTTGTAAATGAAGGTGTTTATTATTAAAGGTGAAAAAAATCCAAACCATCATGGCCCCGTGTGAAAAAGTGATTGCCCCTTAACCTAATAACTGGTTGGGCCACCCTTAGCAGCAACAACTGCAACCAAGCGTTTACGATAACGTGCAATGAGGCTTTTACAGCGCGTCCTGGAGGAATTTTGGCCCACTCATCTTTGCAGAATTGTCCTAATTCAGTTACATTAGAGGGTTTTCGAGCATGAACGGCCTTTTTAAGGTCATACCACAACATCTCAATAGGATTCAGGTCAGGACTTTGGCTAGGCCACTCCAAAGTCTTCATTTTGTTTTTCTTCAGCCATTCGGTGGTGGACTTGCTGGTGTGTCCTGATCATTGTCCTGCTGCAGAACCCAAGTTCATTTCAGCTTGAGTACACGAACAGATGGTGGGACATTCTCCTTCAGGATCTCTTGGTAGACAGCAGAATTCATAGTTCCTTTTATCACGGCAAGTCTTCCAGGTCCTGAAGCAGCAAAACAGCCCCAGACCATCACACTACCACCACCATATTTTACTGTTGGTATAATGTTCTTTTTATGAAATGCAGTGTTCCTTCTACGCCAGATATACTTGGACACACACCTTCCAAAGAGTTCCACTTTTGTCTCATCGGGTCCACAGAATGTTGTCCCAAAAGTCTTGGGGATCATCAAGATGTGTTGTGGAGAAATTGAGACGAGCTTTTGATGTTCTTTTTTGCTCAGCAGTGGTTTTCTCCTTTGAACTCTGCCATGCAGGCCATTTTTGCCAGTCTTTTCCTGATGGTGGAGGCATGAACGCTGACCTTAACTGAGGCAAGTGAGGCCTGCAGTTCTTTGGACGTTGTTGTGGGGTCTTTTGTGACCTCTTGGATGAGTCGTTCGCTGCGCTCTTGGGGTAATTTTGGGCGCCGGCCACTCCTGGAAGGTTCACCACTGTTCCATGTCTTCGCCATTTGTGGATAATGGCTCTCACTGTGGTTCGCTGGATTCCCAAAGCTTTGGAAATGGCTTTATAACCCTTTCCAGACTGATAGCTCAATTACTTTCTTTCTCAATTGTTCCTGAATTTCTTTGGGTCTTGGCATGATGTGTAGCTTTTAAGGATCTTCTGGTGGACCTTACTGTGTCAAGCAGCTCCTATTTAAGTGATGCCTTGATTGTGAACAGGTGTGGCAATAATCAGGCCTGGGTGTGGCTAGAGAAATTGAACTCAGGTGTGGACAACCACAGTTATAGTATGTTTTAAACAAGGGGGCAATCACTTTTTCACACAGGGCCATGATGGTTTGGATTTTTTTTCACCTTTAATAATAAACACCTTCATTTACAAATTGCATTTTGTGTTTACTTGTGTTGTCCTTGACTATTGTTTAAATTGGTTTGATGTTCCAAAACACTAAGTGTGACAAACATGCAAAGGAACAGGAAATGAGGAAGGGGGCAAACACTTTTTCACACCACTGTAGGCAGTGTTCAGGCGGTGAGTATTTAGGCAGTGTTCAGGCAGTGTTCAGGTGGTGAGTTTTAAGCAGTGTTCAGGCGGTGAGTTTTTAGGCAGTGATCAGGCGTGGGCGTTTTTAGGCAATGTTCAGGTGGTGAGTTTTTAGGCAATGTTCAGGTGGTGAGTTTTTAGGCAGTGTTCAGGCGGTGAGTTTTTAGGCAATGTTCAGGCGGTGAGTTTTTAGGCAATGTTTAGGTGGTGAGTATTTAGGCAGTGTTCAGGCGGTGAGTATTTAGGCAGTGTTCAGGCAGTGTTCAGGTGGTGAGTTTTAAGCAGTGTTCAGGCTGTGAGTTTTTAGGCAGTGATCAGGCGGTGAGTTTTTAGGCAGTGTTTACACTCTGAACCATTGGGTTTCCTGTATGTTCTTTCAAAACTTTTTGATACAAAGCAGTTTTCTGGACAAAATAATTATTTATAATTGTATTCAATTACAAATCATTACATAATAATTTTATTTAAATTTAAACAAAAATGTGCACACCCAAATAAGACTGCAGGTCCTTTGTCCCTTTTTTATCTACTAGAAATACATGCAGTTTTATTATACACTGTAAATTGCCACTAATATTTTTATCAATTATTACTTATCATATAGGTTCAGTAGGAGGGGAAAAAAAATCTAAGGCTGGCATGATGGATCAATGGATAGTATTGCAGCCTCACAGCTCTAACATCTGCGGTTTGATCCCTAGCTCAGGTTTCTGTCTGTGGAGTTTTGTGTTCTACACATGTCTGTGTGTTTTTCCTACGTGTTCTTTGGTTTCCTCCTTTTGGTGTGTGTGTGTGTGTGTGTGTGTGTGTGTGTGTGTGTGTGTGTGTGTGTGTGTGTGTGTGTGTGTGTGTGTGTGTGTGTGTGTGTGTTTGTGCGTGTGGGTGTGTGTGTGTGTGTGATTGCATAGTACCCTGCAAGGAACTGGCATCCCATCCACGTTACCATGCGTCCAACGTTTTCTGGATTGGCTTCAGTTCCACTACTGACGGTGAATAAATGAATGAATGAATGAATGAATGAATGAATTACTAATACATACATGCATTTTTTCCACTCAAAATGGAAACTCCAGTGTAAGAAAATTTTAAACAGGCAACCTGGAAGATGAAAATATATGTTCTGTGGCTAGGTAGTGAGTTAACAGAGTGCAGTGTTGCATAAATGCAAGGTATAAAAGTATTAGAAGATCTAGAACATTAAAAAAATTTTACCTGTGCCCAAACACATTCAAAGGCAGATATTAATTATGACAGGAAAAGGGAATGGAAAGTCAAAGGCATACGTAGAGTTTAAGGTCAGGTTGAACTGAGGAGGCTTCAAAGAGCACTGGGCTTGTTCAAGCCTTACACTGGACAGGTCCCAAAGGTTACTTGACCTGCCAGGTCTCACAGAACTCAAGTCAACAGCTTTTTTTTTTTTGGAAGATGGAAGAGCATTCTGTTGTCAGGAAATGGGTGTAAACCAGTCAGTGAGGGTAAGTGTCATCCAAAAGATGACAGAAAGCTCTCTCTTTCTAAATAGAAACACCTTTAAGTAGCTGGCAGCCTAATAAACTTGTTTGGTGACCAAAATCAATAACAGTAAAAATAAATAAAGAAATAAATAAAACAGCAACAAAAAAAAACTCCATTCATTTATCTTCAGTAACATCTTTATACTGATTAAGGTAACAGTCATAAGATACTTGATCCTTCTAATACTACTGGCAATGGACACACACTGATATTTTTTATAGAAGTAAGTATTACCATTCAGACTCAATACATTTTCTGTTAAATCTCAATTCTGTTGCATGTTCCAGCATCTTCACACTTTAGAACAAGATAAATAACCCGTTATGCAGATGGGTGAATGAGGAAAGTATTTACACAGTATTTACACAGCACAAGTATCATCGCTATCATATTGCGAAAGTCTGAAAACTTCTCTATTTCACATATGGTTCGTCTTAAATGAGTCAACTTGGTCCATTTCTAAACACAGTCCCAGATCATTCACACTTGGGTTTGTTTGGTAAGGAGCCAAAATACTGACATTACCCAGAAATCCTTTATGAGCATATTTGATCATTCAAAGCTATTTATCCACATTTAAAACATGGGACATACTTCAAGGAAACTTGCTGAGTAAACACCAAGTTTAAAAAACCATGAAAACATGCATAGTTTACAGAAAAATATCGAATCTTCACAAGAAACTGGTGGGGGAAGGATGAAGAGCAAGAATAAGAAAGCATTTCTTTCATAGAACCATATGGCATATACAGAAGAAAGCCCATGGAAGACAAAACAAAACACCTATTCCTGCTGTTAATCTTTATGTTTGAGCAAAAACAAAATAATATATTTTAATCTTATGATGAAACAATATTGGTTTTTGTATCATATTAAGTAATAAAGCTGCAAAACTAGAAATTTGCACTTTTGATTTATGAAGCCATAATTTATTTAAATGATTCAGTGATACATCTAAGAGGTCTGTACACAGTCAACATACCTTTGCGTGACTGTGCTCTCTTAGCCATGCAAACTGTAACAAAATCCACTGTGAAACTGTTTATATTTTTGGATCCACTTGTAGTATGCAGACCCACTCCCCTCTAAGCTGGTGGATTTCATGTTGTTTACACTATATATACAGTAGTCAGCTTAAATAAGGCTTATAGGAATGTTGTCGTCTCAGGATTCACTAAATAGATTAGGTAATGTTCTAACGATGTTAAATTCTTACAGGTGTTAGTGAATAACACAAATGAAAGCCTCAGAGTGTTAACATTTCTTCTGAAAAAATAATTTTACTTTTGATACTTATCTGGCATGTAAGGTATTCAGATAAATAATATTTTGAGACATCTTTTAAAAATAAAAAATAATTATATTCTCTGTAGGTAATAATATTGTGTCTTTCCATCAATGCAATAATTGTTGATGCTATTATTATTTTTTTCATTCTCGATCCATAGAACACATACTAACTCAAGTACATTTGGCCATGGATTAAATTACATTTCAATTCAATTAAATTCAATTTTATTTGTATAGTGCTTTTTTACAATAGTCATTGTCTCAAAGCAGCTTTACAGAAATAAAAAACAGGTATAAACAGTCAGAAACATCTAAAGAGAGACAAACAGGAACAGATAAACAGAGACAAACAGGTAGAAAACAAATGGAATTTATCCCAACTGAGCAAGCCACTGAGTGGCGACGGTGGCAAGGAAAAACTCCCTAAGATGTTTTTTGAGGAAGAAACCTTGAGAAGAACCCGACTCAGAAGGGAAACCCATTCTCATCTGGGTAACACAGAATGTGAAGGTAACACAGATAATGTGAAAAATGAGAAGTATGGCCTTAGGAGCAGCCGTAGTCCCAGCAGAAGATTTGGGCTCATCCAGAGGCAGAGGGGATCTGGATCTCCAATATCTCCATAAATTCGGTGTGGGGCTCGGCAAAAGAGAGAGAGAGGGAGAAAAACGATTAGGACTGTGAATTAGTGAGATAGAATCTAGTCAGGGTAAGCTTGAGTAAACAAATACGTTTTAAGCCTAGATTTAAACACTGAGACTGTGTCTGAGTCCCGAACACTAATAGGAAGATTGTTCCATAACTGTGGGGCTCTATAAGCGAAGGCTCTTCCCCCTGCTGTAGACTTCACTATTCTAGGTAATATCAAATAGCCTGCATCTTTTGATCTGAGTAGGCGTGGCGGATCATATAAAGCCAGAAGGCCGCTTAGATATTGTGGTGCAAGACCGTGTAGTGCCTTATAGGTTATTAGAAGTATTTTAAACTTAATGCGAAATTTTACAGGGAGCCAATGCAGTGTGGATAAGATCGGGGTGATATGGTCGTATCTTCTAGTTCTAGTAAGGACTCTAGCAGCTGCATTCTGGACTAACTGGAGTTTATTTATATTCTTACTGGAACATCCAGACAGTAAGGCATTACAGTAATCTAATCTAGAGGTGACGAATGCATGAACCAGTATTTCTGCATCATGTAGTGACAGTATGTTTCTTATCTTAGAGATATTTCTGAGATGAAAGAACGCTATCCTAGTAATATTATCTACATGAGCATCAAATGATAGACTGGAGTCAATAATCACTCCGAGGTCTTTAACTGCTGTACATGATGAAACAGAAAGACCATCCAGAGTTACTGTGTAGTCAGGAAGATTACTTCTAGCTACACGTGGGCCTAATAGAAGTATTTCTGTTTTATCAGAATTAAGCAAAAGGAAGTTAGTTAACATCCAACGTCTAATGTCATTTACACAATCCTCAACTTTACTAAGCTTCTGTCTGTCCTCTGGCTTCGCTGACACATACAGCTGTGTATCATCAGCATAACAGTGGAAGCTAATTCCATGTTTATGAATAATTTGTCCTAGGGGTAACATATATAAAGTATAAACACATATATATATATATATATATATATATATATATATATATATATATATATATATATATATATATATATAAACATTCTGGGTTGGAAGGCAATATACATGTATTACTGTCAATCAATCAATCAATCTATCTATCTATCTATCTATCTATCTATCTATCTATCTATCTATCTATCTATCTATCTATCTATCTATCTATCTATCTGTCTGCCTGTCTGTTTGTCTGTCTGTCTATCTATCTATCCATCTATCTTAGCTGATTAATTAGGCTACAAAATTAGTAAGATATTAGTTTGTATTGACATTATAGCTAGTAGAAATATAACATTTACTGAGTACTAAATTGTGGTACATTACCACTAGATATATTCTTGTATATTCTATAGACCACATCTTTTATTGTGGTAAGTTATTAATAATAATTTTATTCACCACTTTTATATTATTTGCTCCGTCAAATAAACAAATGATTAATTACTAGATTTAATGTACTTTTAGTCTTTGACCTAATGAATTAGCATGAGGATGTTTTGATCGTGACTACACTACTATACACTTCTGTAAATCACTCTGGATAAAAGTGTCTGTTAAATGTAAATTGATTTTATAAAAAATGCATAGATTTATTAAAAGTTTGCTTATTTTGGTATTTCTTTCCCCATGTATTTTATTTAGGTATTTGTTACTGTATGCCTATTCGGCTTTGTGTTTGGTTCCTGCTTGTTTATTTATTCATTCATTTATTCACTTGTGCGTTGTTATTATTTGTTTGTTTGTTTTTTCATTTATTAATTAATTAATTTGTTTATTTCTATATTTTCTGAAGGGCCTGTCAATCAACTACTTCACGGTGTTTCCATAGCCTATTATGTCCACATTCCCGCTGGTTGTTATGACTGCGCCAGTAGGTCCTAGAATAATGACTGCAGGCTGTAGACATAGAGATCTGTGACTGACTCCAAACATTTTTATTATTATTATTTAGGATTATTTACTCTTTAGTGTCAACTCTGTCTGACAGTTTATTCCATATTACTGCAAATTCTATATTTTGCCTAAAAGAACCCATCTCATGTAGAGAACGGAAAGTGATTTCGCTGAAGATTGATAATAGGCTCCATGTTTGGTTTGCAGTATGGCTTTGAATATTAAACCACTGACAGATTGGGGATAACTTCATCTGCAAGTTCATGCTTCACGTTGTTTAACTTAGTGAGCTTGTGGTTTCGGTAGGTCAGAAACTACAAAAGACAAAATTATCCGTCAGTACTCTTTCAGCTATTTTTTAGATTGAAGGTTACCAAATGTTTTTACACACACCGACCACAAATGCTCCCTAAACCTAACCGACAGTCGTTCAAAATGCTTTGACAGCTGCACCAATGTGAGGAAAACAGTTGAGCAAGCTACAATACAGCTTTACAATGAATTATATTAATTATAAACACATCAAATTGAGCATATATTTTACACGTAGTCTAGGTCTATGCGTGAATATCACTCAACACAGGAAGTAGACGGTCTTAAATCTCGGATTCACCTGTTTGATTGTTTTATGTCCTGCTGTGCCTGTATGTAAAACACATGCAGTACCTTCACAATCCGATGGATGAAGAAAAAATGAAGACATTAATAAATAATTGGGGTAAATTCAGGTACGGACATCAAGTTAATTTGGACAGTTTAAATGAGCAGTATTTATTTTCTGGCCTGCTAATTGAAAACTTTACTCATCACTTAGTATACATTTATAGAACAGAAATGATTTATAATCGACTATGTGACTAATTTGAGGATGGGTTCCCTTTTGGGTTTAATTCCTTTCAAGGTTTCTTCCTCATGACGCCTCAGGGAGTTTTTCCTTGCCACCATAGCCTCTGCTTTGTTCCCTAGAGACATATTTAAATTAATATTTTATATCGGGACTTTCTGTAAAGCTGCTTTGTGACAATGTCCATTGTTTAAAGCGTTTTACAAATAAAACTGAACTGAATTAAAATTTTAAAGGAAAACAGTAGCTTGCAGTTGTTAGAACTGACTGATAGAAGTAGCTAGACTTAATGCATGTGACATCATGTAAGTGGGTGTGGTCAGCATCAAACCAGAAGTTGACCCCAAAAACTGAGGCAAAATGACACATTCTTTCTATATTTTTTTCTATACGATTATGGAATTGTCAAGTATAAGCTATACATTTGTGATGCATTTATACATAAAACGTCCTACTGTAACAAAATATATGCATCTTGTGGCATGGCCTTCTGCTCTCGAAGTCTTCAAATGGTGGATTGTGAAACCTTCACCCCTAGATGATATATTTTCGATGATTTTATACCTAAGACGTCATGCCGTAACAAAATAAGCATAAAGTTAGCACAAACCAACCACAAATTTACAACTTTATAAAATTACAAATTGATAATTTATCATTTAATAATTTTCAAGGATCCAAGCATACCATGGTTCAAGTTAAATGAGACAGGCTTAAAATACAATACGTGGACATAGGAAAAATGAAAGGATATAATGGACATGAATGGATGTATCAAACACTCCACAAATGACACATTTATTAAATTGTATTTAAGAAGCATCTTAATAAGCAGACGAATAAGGCATTATGCAGATATTTTTACTACTGTACTCTGTTTGCTACTGTAAAAAAATTTTTTATGTTTTTTATCCTGTGATGTTGAATTTTAGAAAAGACTGTTTATAAACTTGTAAAATGTTGAAGATTTTCTACAACATGTTATTGTTGTTATTAATGTAAGAAAACAATTATAAAATGCTATTTAGGCCAACATCTTAATATGCAGTCAATTTCCCTTCAGATGTACTCTATTTATTCAACATTATAATATATTGATGATAGATTTGGATAAATTCTGGTACTGAAACGTTTTAAATATGACACGTCATTGTGGATGAAAGTAAAGGTCTTAACCAATGAAAATATGTGTTCCAAATTTCCAAACATGCTGTCAACAAATAGCAAACATGGCATGTTTTCAGTCAGTCTTTAAGAAAGGGTAAGACATGCTTATTTATATGATAGAACCCCTGAGGATTTCAGAAGTTTTATTGTGAAATGTGTTGGGCATTTTGTTTATTAATGGTAAGACAGCTTAGAAAATGTAGACTTCAAAAAAACTTTTCCATATAACGGTGTGTGTGTGTGTGTGTGTGTGTGTGTGTGTGTGTGTGTGTGTGTGTGTGTGTGTGTGTGTGTGTGTGTGTGTGAATGTGTAAGCGTGAGCGGAAGGCGCGTGAGCTCTGATGCCCCTATGTAGGGTGTGTGTCATGCGCTTCTAAGCTGTGCCACATGATTTCCCGGCCTGATCAACTCCTGATATAATTCCTCCCGTAACAATCTCCTCTCTCTTTTCTCTAATGAGACTTCTGTGATGTAGTGATGTGTAGTTGGTGAATGATTCGTCTCTTTAAACCGACTCTTTTAGGTGAGCCTTGAGGCTTTTTTTCCTTGTTGATAACTGTCCTGCTTATTGAGATGTAATAGCAAGGGTTCTACCGTTTAACTTTTGCATGTCCAAAAAACTTCTTCATAGGCCTACATTTTAACACTGGAAGCATTTTTATCTATTCAAATTTACCACATACAATTCGTGATAACGCGGTTACTTTTGCAGAGTAATTTAATCAAAACGCTTTCTTGGCAGCTGCTCGTTAAAATGAATGGTGAATGAACAACTGTGTCGCTACATGAGGCATGACAGGGAGGATTGCTGCTTAATGAAGATGTTCAGCATATACTAGTCCAATTTATTACGAGAGGAGATGAGTGGTCATAAAAATAATCTAAAATGCATCGTCTTAATGAAGCACAAACACAGCTAGCAACGACATTAATAGGCCTACAGGGATGTTTATCATGTTCAAATGCCATTTGAGGTGCTGATTTAATATTAAAATGATAATGTAATTCAAATTATATCTGTTATATATATATAATTTTATATCATTATAGTTAATAATTATTAAGCATTCTAGCATTATCTATGTCAACATTAGCCTATTTATGTAAGATGTCGAACAATTTCAGTCATTTAGGCAAAGATGAGTTATTTTCGCAGACTTAGAGACCTATTTGATTGAGCCTTTTGGAATCCCAAGGATTCGGTTCATATTGGTCAGCTGACTCGAATGATCTGACTCACTAAAAGAGTCGGAATTCTCAGCGCTCTTGCGGATCTTCCTTGCACTTGGTAGTGTGCAACGGTGTCACGTGACCACACAAAGTTACTTTACGGAAGTGAATTGCGTGCTGGAGCGGCGTGTACATGTAACCTATTAACTGTTTTCACGCATTTACTTTGATTTGGGTTTTGGGACTCGCTTTAAATCTGTCTTTGTTTCTCAGCGGAGGAATTATGTGGAGTGTCGGCTGTTCTGATAGACAGTAGGCGTAAGTGTTTTTGATGTTATTATAGTTATAGTTATAGTTATAGTTATAGTTGTTGCACCGATTGTAGAGATTAGCTAATGCCTCCAACTAGCCCAGCTAGAGATAACTATGAGCTTATCTCAAATTATTAAGCTTTCACAAGAGATGAAAGTTATTGATCTCCCACCCAATGCGGTTACACAATATTTACTGATTGTCAGTACTGATTTACTGTATATTCACACGCATCGCATGCACTAAGGCGTATAGGTTAAGGTTATGGCTTTGAAGTACTTTATGGGTCTTCCGCAGTGATGTAATCAAAAGCTATTCTAAAATCAGGATCATCATAAATGCACACAATATTCATAAATATAAGAGAGAGAGAGAGAGATAATTCAGTTGAGTGAGATATAAGTTGGGACAAGGACAAAACTCCTTTCAGAAAGTCTTAACTAGGAATGGACAATATCCAGAAATGTCTGAACAGCTGCTGACTAACTGATAAACCTTTGCATTTGTGTCCAGATGAAGTGCCTTCTGGTTGCCACAGAAAGTGCTGAGGTCCTCTTCTACTGGACTGACCGAGAGTTTGAGCAGAATATTAAGAAGCAGTATGGGACATCGCAAGAGGAGAGCGGAAGAGTAAAACATTTTGTATAATAACATATTGTGAGATGGATTGTGTAGGGTTAGGGCATTAGTTCTGTGAATTCCTGACCCATGATGCAGCTAAGTAAATTTACTATTGTATTTTCTCAGCCGCCAGCCTTTGCGGATAGTATCAACACATTGTTTGCCCCAATCATCATCTCATGTAGCACTATGATTGACCGACTGGGGGACGGCTACACGTCTTTCAGCACGGAAAATGGTCACATCTATGCACTACATCAGGTAAGCCATTCTAAATCTCACCGCACTAATCTACTGCAGAATGCATTCATCTGGCTGTAGATTAATAACCAACATTCCACTGCTACTTTGTTGCTAATGCGAATAGTTATCCATTGATTTTAGAAAAGCAGGATCCTGGGCTGAGAGCATATCTGTAATAAAGCACTGGTCTAACTTAACAGCAGCGTTATGTCAATATTTAAGTCTCTGATCTATGTGATATGCTATTTATTTTAAACAAAAATTCAGATTGTCATATTATACACTGAAGGTATAAGTCTAATTCTGTATAAAAAAAAATCTGCATATGTAGAATGCATGCTGTTTCCACAGTTTGAAGAATGTCTATATATTGCTGTGAATGGGGACGGTGAGGAAACTGATGAGGATCTAAAGAGGAAGATCTTTGTCATGAAGAAGTTCACAGAGATCCTTTTTGGCATGGTTACACTCAGCAGCTCCCTCTTAAGGAAAGAGTAAGAACTTCATGCTTGTTCACTACATGTTCTTTTCTAATTCAACACAGTGGCACTGTAATGGAGAGTTACAGACAAACCCATTGGACTTTAAATAGTGAAATTATAACCTCCATCATACCTGGAAGCATCTAAGTGAATTACCAATCATTAGATATGTGTCAAATGAAATCCATTAAAGCAACATCAAGCTTATTTACTCTCCGGGAAATAGCATACAGTGTAATAAAAAAAATTATAAGCCAATATTCAGTAAAGTCGACTTATTGATCGATAGCATGGT
This sequence comes from Ameiurus melas, assembly GCA_012411365.1. Taxonomy (NCBI): domain Eukaryota; kingdom Metazoa; phylum Chordata; class Actinopteri; order Siluriformes; family Ictaluridae; genus Ameiurus; species Ameiurus melas. Next base: position 19,466,420 of record CM022755.1, on the reverse strand, counting down.
TCTTAAATATACATTCAAAAGAATAAGAAATGATGAAATAACAAGATAGTAACTCAAAATAACAAGTTATAAATTTGTAATACTAAAATATTACGCCATTAAATTAAAATAATGAGATATTCCATTTAAATAATGACATAGCACTGCAAGATGTTTTTCACAACTTGTGGTTCATGGTGTCCATTACCACATTATCATAATTTAGTTTTATTCTTTTAAATTTTCTCATTCTCAGATTGCGGCCTCCAGACACAGAACAGAGAAACCGTATATGGAAGAAGTTGCAGCGACTCCTTGAAACGTACAGCCGCTTACGAGAACAGGACCAAAGTTTTCTAGTTGAGGTACCTTTCATAATAATATATACAACCTCAACCAACAGCCTCCACAGGGCAGAGGTGATGTATAGAGCAGAAATATAGAGGCTATATAGAGCCCATACCACAAGATGCAAACTGAAAACAGAAGCTTTTGCCAAAGGGGGTTTACTGACTTTTGCACATGCTACAATTACTATTTTTGTTTTCAAATATAAAGTAACTATGTTTTAATATTTGCAGAAAAATGTTTGTTGAGTTTGTTGAATGTTTAAGTACTTTATTGCAGAGGTTGTGTTTACTTCTTTTCACTTAAGGAAATCAGTAAAATATGTAAAATTATTAAAATTGACAATTATCATTGTATATTTTATAATATCTGTTTGTGTAATTAAACTGGTATAATAGAGAAAAGCTTTAGTTTGTATGCATAAAGCATGTTTTGCTTGACTTTCATTAGGCAGTTGAAAGGTTGATCCACCCCACGCTGTGTGAGCAGTGCATTGAGTTTTTGGAGCGGAGACTGGTGCAGCAAATGAACAGCAGTGGTGAGAGAGCAGGAGAAGAGGTGCTGCATGCCTTCATCCTGGTGCACACCAAATTATTAGCTTTCTACTCAAGGTATTGCATGTGCTCACTCAAACCTGAATTATGTAACATTATGTTTGAGTCAGAATGACCAATCAAATGAAAAATGTATATGCCTAATATTTCTAATGAAGACAGACAGTTGGAATCATGTTTATTTAAGATTATTTTAAGAATTATTTTTGTCTGAGACTAATATTGTATAATGACTTGTTCTTGTAAAAGACAATTTGTTACCATACTGCATCTCTCGTCTGCCTAGTTCCATAAATAAATTGTTTGCTTTTTGTTTATATGGCTATTATAAAATAAATGTTTTATACATTTGCATTGTGTAGATGAATGAGGAACACTTTGTAGGGAACTGAACAGAAGGATTAAGAAATGGCCTGTCTGTTCTGCGCCAGCTTGTGAAATGCTGCACTGAAATGAGTGCTGACGTAGCATTGTGGTTTGCTTTTTCTTGTGCAGTCGTAATGCCAGCACTCTTAGCTCCTCTGACCTGCTGGCACTGATCATTATTATACAGGATCTTTATCCCAGCAACCTTGAGCTTGATGAAACTCCTTCTGAGGTGGGTTATCTACTATTCATAGTTAGTCATAGTATAGTATTTTACTATGTATATAATACAATATATGTAATATATAGCAATTTGACGAATAAAAAAACAGTGGCGTGCCCTGTTATATGAAAGTAATCATTAACAGGGCTGTGTGATGCAGAGGTGACTTTTTCAATAGCAGCATGTCACTAAGTGTTTTTATTCATCTTATTGCACAACAATTGCACATTTTCTATTATTAAAGAATGACACACTATCTGTTTGTGGTGATATGAAATGTTGTGGAATATCTGCAAAATACATTTTTATTCCATTCAGCATCACGTGCCTTGTCATGAGTTATGATGTTATAGAAAATTAAACAACACCTTCTGACTAATCAAAACTGAGACTTAAGAAGTCATTCATGAGAATTAAAGTGGTTTAAAACTCGTTAATGTATATCGTTTGTGCCTGGCGGTGTGTTTAGGAGGTGGACAGTATTTCAGCTCCTGACATTTTCTATACTCCAGAACCTTCTCCCATCGAGCGAGACTCAGGTGAGTCAAATTTTGGTATTTCAGACGCACTCTGTCTTTAAAATGCAAATGATTTTACAAAAAAATTATTATACATAACTTTCCATTGTCATATGCTTCCATGTAAATATATGTAGTTGGTAAACATGACATTAATTCTGAATGAGTTCTTTCAGTTAATAAAATCAGTACATCATATTTTAATTCTTATTATCAGTAGAAGGTTTTGATCTGCTATTTGAACCATTTGTAATTGTTTTCTCGTATTACAATGATAATCAGTGGAGTTTTAACTCTACTGCCACTATTGCTAAAAATCTAGTAAATAACAAGATTTAGTTTAAATACAGTACATCTAGTTTTTATTACCGTACAATGTTTATTTACCAGAAACTAATTTGTGTGTCTCATTAATAGCTATTATTAATAAAGTTTTTTGTTTTTTAGTGAACATCTCAGAGCCTAACAGATAATTTTTTTTTCTACTTACATTTTGATAAATGATGTGTATAGACATTGTTACCGGGGTTTACATCGGACTTTAGTTTAGGAAGTTTAAGTTTAAGTATTAGTTTAGTATAAAATGTTTTGGCTTAGCGGTTAGCACGTTTGCCTTGCACCTCCAGGGTTGGGGGTTCGATTCCCGCCTCCATCCTGTGTACGCGGGGTTTGTGGGATTTCCTCCCAGTCCAAAAACATGCGTCCGCAGTACAAAAACATGCGTTGTAGGCTGCTCCATTAGGCATTTCCAAATGGGCCATAGGGTGTGATTGTGTGTGTGATGGTGCTCTGCAATGGGTTGGCACCTCGTCCAGGCTGTCCACCACCTTGTGCACGAAGTCCCTTTGGATAGGCTCCAGGATCGCCGCAACCCTGTGTAGAAAAAGCGGTACAGAAAATGGATGGATGGATGGATATTATTATCACTATTATGCTATACTATGATTCACGTTTTCTTGAAATTATAGTACCCATCTCCACTTTCTGACTGAAGGTATTATATTATAAAAATAGTGTAAAGTCACCAGGCTTATGCTGAACCTTTTATCACACAGTTTCATAAAAGTAAAGCATGAATCCACACAGGTCACCTGAGTAGTGACAGTCCTCCTGTCTTCCAGTTTGTGGATCCTGATGTTCAGGTAAGTCATCTGTTCATCAGTGACATCACTTGGCCACGTGTATCGTAGAATTTTAATGTTATATTCTATACGGTTTGTTTGATTTCAGATGGCTGAAGACAGTCTACAGACTCTTCAGCTACCAGTCTCTGACCCCATGACTCCAACCAGAGTATTCCTGGAAGCAACATTTAAGGAGGGCTTCTTTCCCATGATGCCCCACTCCATGTACTGTTTACCTCTGTGGCCTGGCATTACTCTAGTGCTACTGACCAAGGTGAAATGTTGGGCGTGTACTCTGCACACTATTTTGTTTAACTGGAACATTTGTCTAACCTATGAAACACAACACATAATACAGTACATGGTCAGGTGTCCACTTACTTTTGGCCATCACACTTGTATGTGGTTCTTCCCCAAAATGCAGCCACAAATTTGGAAACACACAATTGTACAGGATGTCTTTGTACGCTGTAGCATTACAATTTTCCTTCACTCGAACTATAGGAGCCAGCATGATAATTGCCCCTGTACACAAAGTGAGGTGCATGAAGACATGGTTTGCCAAGGTTGGTGTAGAGGATCTCAAGTGGCCTGCAAAAAGCCCAAACCTTAACACCATTGAACACCTTTGGGATGAACTGGAACACTGACTATACCCCAGTCCTCCTCGCTCGACATCAGTACCTGATCTCACTAATGCTCTTATGTTTGAATGGGCAAATACCCACAGCCTCAATCTAAATCTAGTGAAAAGCCTTCCCAGAAGAGGGGAGGTTAATACAAGGGGGAAACTAAATCTGGAATGGGATGTTCACCAAGCACATGTATGTGTGATGGTCAGGTGTCCACAAGCTTTCACCATATAGTGTATATGACAACATAAAACCCTATAGAATTTTTTTTAACTCTGTTTAATGAGGACCTGTTTAATATGCAGCTGTAGACATTTTCCTGTAATGTAGTCAGTGTGAAGTATAGTCATATTTCAGCCTAAATTATTACTCTAGTAAAACCTGCACAGTTTGCAGAGCAGAGAGTTTGAAATAATTCAGTGAAGCAGCATCATTTCTGTTTTATCTAGTAGTAGTTGCAAGTGTAACAAGACCGAGAGCCACTAGGTGGCACCACTTGCTGAATGCTATATTATATTAACACTTCAGTGTTTTACTGATTTAACAAATCTTGAGAAATATTGCATGACAGCTGTATACACTGTAAAATCTGGTTCCAGTATAACAATTGCTTTCCAATGTGCAATGGAACTTTATTTTGTTTGGATCTGTAGGATTTCTTTCAACACGCAGGCTTTACATGTTCAGTTTATTTTTAATGTTTGGATTTTCTGAGGATTCGATCAGAGACTGTGGCTGTTTCTGTTTCCTTCCATAGATTCCTAACAGCCAGGTGGCCATGTCAGTCTATGGGTTACTGGAGGCCTTTACTAAGCTGGAAAAGAGGCTGAGTGAAGGGTTAGAGGGGACAGCGGCTTTGCGCAATCAATCCCCAATCCAGGAACTCCGTACCAGAGTGGACAGGTTCATCAGAATGCTGGCCAGCATGGACATCCTGGTTAGGATTCAGTTAAATATTTTTTTATTTATTTTTAAACATTTGTCATTTAAGCTGTGTAAAGTTTATAATTGCTTTTTCATTGTGTAGTTTTTTTTAAATCTTTCAGTTTCATTATTCCCATATTTAGACCTCACAACTTCAAAACACCTGGTCAGAGTTCAAGAACAAGGCTTTCACCCGGTCAGGGCCTGGCATAACAAAAGCGTGAGTGTCTGTTTTTCTAAATCTAAACCAGGGCTTGTCAACTGAATGACCACTGGCCACATTGTATTTTGCTAAGTATATCAGTGGACTGAACAGTGTAATTGTAAAAAAAAAAATTGGCATAGTTAAGTGACTCTAGGTTTCAAAACATGAAACAGTTTGGCTTTTGTAACACATCTTCTGTTGTGACTTATCTGATCACACATAATTATGTAAATTTTATAGCTGAAGGCAGCTCATCAGACCAAAGTCTACTACAGGGCTACAAACATTGGGTTATTTTATTTACCATCTCTGGTCATAAGCAAATTGATGTCAAGGTAAACAAAAAGCGTTATCCTGTATCAAATTCAAAATAGATCTGTTCACTGTTCATGGTGTTAATAAAAATAGTGGTTATCTGAATCACCTCTATGAAACAAAACATAGCCACTTCATGTTGATGTTCATGTTCTACATATATACTTATATGTGCTAATCATTAATGGCTATACATTAAAATTGTAATTGTTGTCAACATTTGGTCAAGTTAGTTGCTTCTCTGATCCTTTGTAAGCAAGGCACAAAGTTTAGCTGAAACACTTGGTCTAGGCAAAAGGATGATCCATGTAAGCCACTATATTATTGAAATTATGGCATCCCTGAATTCCCTCTCATTTGATCCCTATGTTTGGCAAGTGACCTTATTTAAACTAGAATAGTGCATGATTTAATTCCAGTGTTTTATGGCTTATGTTTGTGCAGGTTGGTGCCTTCATGTCGTAGCATTAAGACTCAGCTGTGCGGTGTGTACCAGCAGTGTTTCGCAGCTGCGTGTATGGGGACTAATCAGCGTCTCTCCACTACGCTTCAAGAACGGGCGCTGAACATGGTGCAGTATGTCCCAGTTTGATTCTTGTATCTAGAATTCAGTTGAAAATGGAGCGCTTATGTGCGTCATTTCATTCAGGACTCTGTCTCAGCATCCTTTCATCTCTGTTTCAGAGAAAAGCTTATGGACTGGAAGGACTTTCTGTTGGTGAAGAGCAAGAGAAATATAACCATGGTGTCATATCCTTTCTTTCAATGGCAGTGTGTTGCTGTTTATGAGTCCATTTCTTCAATAGACCAGTGTGTTCACTGAGCTGAGATCTATCCTGGGGTTTCTGTACACTTGGTGCCATATTGACACATTTGAGGGTGTAGAAATGTGCCCATACAGATATAATTAAAATTTACCCAGCAGAAAAGGAAAGTCACCGAAGTAGCTAAGGGATGTGGAATGTAAAATGCACACAGGCTACCTTTACTTCACACTTACTTTATCTAGGTGAACACTGACCTTTGAGTTCACAAGATGCTGTCTTGTGAGCGAGTAGAAAGTAAAGTGGTAGTGGGACTGTGGACTTCGCCTTGCTGTGTCATTAGTGTTGCTTGCCAGACATCTGACAAAAAAAGAGCAGGCTCATCCACTGACGTACACTAGGGTTCTGTTGGATTTTTATTCTCTCTTTTTAGAAAAGTTGGCATCTCTGCCATTAGGATGTGATGAGCAAATAGATATATTGGCGAAGATAGATGACTTATGTTAATTCTGGATATTTTGCACTTCTTGCTTGATTTTAAAAACAGACATATACCATGTTTTGTAATATTAAAAAAAAGTCCCCTTAAATCTGTTTTTATGTCTGCTCATAATTAATTGATGTGTGCTTACTTTGGAAAGTACATTGAGGGGAAAAAAGTATTTGATGCCCTGCTGATTTTGTACGTTTGCCCACTGACAAAGAAATGATCAGTCTATAATTTTAATGGTAGATTTATTTGAACAGTGAGAGACAGAATAACAAAAAAATCCAGAAAAACACACACATGTCAAAAATGTTATAAATTGATTTGCATTTTAATGAGGGAAATATGTATTTGGCTCTTCTGCAAAACATGACCTAGTACTTGGTGGCAAAACCCTTGTTGGCAATCACAGAGGTCAGACGTTTCTTGTAGTTGGCCACCAGGTTTGCACACATCTCAGGAGGGATTTTGTCCCACTCCTCTTTGCAGATCTTCTCCAAGTCATTAAGGTTTAGAATCTAACGTTTGGCAACTCGACCTTCAGCTCCCCCAACAGATTTTCTATGGGATTAAGGTCTGGAGACTGGCTAGGCCACTCCAGGACCTTAATGTGCTTCTTCTTGAGCCATTCCATTGTTGCCTTGGCCGTGTGTTTTGGGTCATTGTCATGCTAGAATACCCATCCACGACCCATTTTCAATGCCCTGGCTGAGGGAAGGAGGTTCTCACCCAAGATTTGACGGTACATGGCCCCGTCCATCGTCCCTTTGATGCGGTGAAGTTGTCCTGTCCCCTTAGCAGAAAAACACCACCAAAGCATAATGTTTCCACCTCCATGTTTGACGGTGGGGATGGTGTTCTTGGGGTCATAGGCAGCATTCCTCCTCCTCCAAACACAGCGAGTTGAGTTGATGCCAAAGAGCTCCATTTTGTTCTCATCTGACCACAACACTTTCACCCAGTTGTCCTCTGACTCATTCAGATGTTCATTGGCAAACTTTAGACGGGCATGTATATGTGCTTTCTTGAGCAGGTGGACCTTGCGGGCGCTGCAGGGTTTCAGTCCTTCACGGCGTAGTGTGTTACCAATTGTTTTCTTGGTGAGTATAGTCCCAGCTGCCTTGAGATCATTGACAAGATCCTCCCGTGTAGTTCTGGGCTGATTCCTCACTGTTCTCATGATCATTGCAACTGCACGAGGTGAGATCTTGCATGGAGCTCCAGGCCGAGGGAGATTGACATTTCTTTTGTGTTTCTTCCATTTGCGAATAATCGCACCAACTGTTGTCACCTTCTCACCAAGCTGCTTGGCAATGGTCTTGTAGCCCATTCCAGTCTGGTGTAGGTTTACAATCTTGTCCCTGACATCCTTGGAGAGCTCTTTGGTCTTGGCCATGGTGGAGAGTTTAGAATCTGATTGATTGATTGTTTGTGTGGGCAGGTTTTTTTTTTTCAAGTAAAAAAGTGGAGTTAAGGAGTTTTTTTTTTATTTTTTTTTTTTTTTTTTTTTTTTTTTTTTTTTTTTTATATTTTTTTTTTTTTTTTTTTTTTTTTTTTAATTTTAGTTGTTTTAAATTTTTTCATTTTTTTTTTTTTTTTTTAAATATTTTTTTTTTTTTTTTTTTTTTTTTTTTTTTTTTTTTTTTTTTTTTTTTTTTTTTTTTTTTTTTTTTTTTTAATTTTTTTTTTTTTTTTTTTTTTTTTTTATTTTTTTTTTTATAATTTAAAAAAAAAAAAAAATTTTTTTTTTTTTTTTTTTTTAAAAAAAAAATTAAAAAAAAAAATAATTATTTATTATTTTATAAATTTATTTAATAATAATTTTTTATTATTTTTTTAAAATGATGCATTTGTAATCTTGTTTCTTGTGTTTGGATTCATTTACTTTAACAACGTTCTCACATACCTGGAGGAATTCCCTGGTCTTGTGCATTTCATTTATGTGGATCGCACTGCAGGACAAATGATTGCGCCATCTCTCAGTGTGACTGAGGGCTCTGCTTCAGAGCTGGGAAAAGGCCCCATAGCACACTTTATTAAAAACAAGGTTTGTGTGAAACCTACCATGCTCTGCACATTTGTTCTGTTGTGTAATTTGTATGTAGAATGCATGTATGGGGCTGTGTTTATTTTGAACCCTTTTTGCTGTGTCCTGTATATTCACCTCTGTCATAACTTTACATCTTTTGTTTCCTGACAGCTGTGGAGTCTTGTGGCAACAACAAGGCATTATTTGCAGAAAGGCTATACTACTGTGACTCTACGAGATGGAGACTTCTACTTTTGCTACTTCTTATGGTTTGAGAATGAAACGGTATGTGTAAGATTCATCATATTTTATTAGCATCAGTGTTTCTCTGAGGTAGTGCAGAGGTGGAATAATTTGCAAATGATCTACCCATACACTTTAATGAATTAATCAATAAAAATACAAGACACTAAGAGATGAGATCATTGTTCAAATGAAGTTAATTTGTCTCCTGATCCTTGGCAGGGTTACAAGCTAGAGGTGGTAGATATTCCTAACCTTCCTGATGACTCAGCTCCTATTGGAATGCTTGCCTGGGATTATTACAGGTAATGTGTTTAGCTAACATCATTCTAGAAATTTAATGGAAAAGATATCCTTCTAGAATGGAAAAAATACACCGAAGCATAGTATGTAATATTACATTATATAATATTAATCTTATTGGAAAATAATCAACAATGGGTGATGTGATGCATTATAACTCTTAAGCTGATTATTACCTAAAAACAGCATGTCCTGCAGTGACCTATTCCTCTTATGCCTCAGCAATTTGCCAGTAATTATCATTTTTAATTAATTAATGAATGACACACCTTTTTCTCTCTTGAAGTTAATATGATTAAAAAAAAAACCTTAATGTTAAAGTCTGCTGTGTTTCACCTTGAAGGTGAAAAATATTCTCACTGGTACAAAGCGCACTTGAGATTCAAGAAAGGTTAAATAAATGTCTCCTTATAGAACGCTTCACCATATAAACATTTATTTATATATATATATATGTATATGTGTGTGTGTGTGTGTGTGTATGTGTATATATATATATATATATATATATATATATATATATATATATATATATATATATATATATATATATATATATATATATATATATATATATATATATATATTATTTTTTTTTTTTGTCTTCCTTTCTTTGTTAAATTACATATTTTTAACCTTTTGTCAGCTGTAATTTGCCTATAAGCAGGCATTACTGTTAGAGCTGCTATCATAATTACTATTCGGACGGGACTAGTTTTCCATGGGGATGGTAAAGAAATTTGTGCTTCAGAGACATACTTTGCGAGACTTTGCGAATCTGCCAGGCCCGTGTTTGTCTCACATGACCTCACATTGAGTCTGAATGCGAATGCTGTGATATTTTTTCACAATTCTTTTCCTTGCATATTTTGGCCAACATGAACTACCATAAAAGATCTTACAGCGTGCAGTTCAGTATGGATGTACATGCTTTTGCTACCTGGTGAAGAAATAAAAAATAAGATCAACAAGAAGTTCCAACTCATTGTTACTAACTAAATTGTTAAGACTGGCCACTGTAATATCAGTGTCGGGTGATTCCTCACCATCATTTCTGCACTCAATTATATAATGTTTTAATTATATAAGCAATCATGTCCTTATTTCAGTTGGTTTATTATAAGCAGCCAGTTCTATAAAATCATGTAAATTTTATTTTCATAAGTTTCTTTTAATAACTAATTTTAATAAATTAAAATGAATACATTAAGGAATTTTACTTTGTAAATTTATAAGTACTTATACACGCAATGCATGCATCCAGAACACGTTATCTTCTGCAACGCCCAGATATACAAAACACACATTCCCACCTCTGTAATAAACGGGGAGCTGTTAGTCCCGTCCGAATTGGTACATGGAATCACAGAGGTCGGGTGATAAGAATTATAACTCAAATTACGTTTAGAAAAAAAGCCCTGTCCGAATACTGCTGTAGAAAATGAAGCGACTTCTGATCAGTGGTTAATTCAACAGCATTATATAGCAAATAAAGAAATAAAGATAGAATACTATGAGGAAATTGTTATTGTCTCGAAAAAAAATAATAGTTACGTATATTAGAATACTTCTGTTTTATAAACCTAAATAAGTTTTTTCGAGAGAATTTAAGGCTTTTGGCAATATCATAAGCAACTCTTTTGTCCTACAGGAAGCTGCTGCGCTACTACAGTAAAAGTCACCAGAATGAGCTGGTAAAGTGCTATGAGCTGCTGACCGTGCACCTCGGTGTTGTCCCCACTGAGTACATCCTGCAGCATTGCAGCCAGCTGGCCCGCAAGCTGTGGGAGCCATCACGCATTCCGCTCTTATGAATACCTCTGAGTGCTTCCTGTGTGCATGCGAGAGCTTATTGAGGCCATCTTTATTCCACAGCTGCTGGAATGCTCTGCCCTGAGCCACTGAGCATTCTCCCGTGCAATAATCTCTCTCTGCTGTGTCTACTCCTGAAAAAGGATTCTTGCTCCTGCACTGCTGTGAGACAATAATGATTAGGTTGTATGGAAAAATGCGTCTTGATGTTGATTGGTCAAGATCAAGCCTCTTTCCAGATTATTGCACTGAAGCTTTCTAAACAGAAAATGTAGTATGATGTTGTCACTTTACTAGTGTTGGAACAATACTTAACCCATTGCATCCCTGTTTTTACCATTTGTCATTTAGGATAATATTGTGCGAGTAAACAATAAAAAATGTTGTTGTGAATGTTTATTGAAAAAGCATCTCATAATAACATCTGCTGTCATACTGTAGATTTTGCGTAGCTTCTAATAATGTCTATGTTGCTTAAATAATGATCTGTTCATATCTGGTTACTGGTTAGAACTCTTTTGACCTCATATATAAAGTCCAGGATTTTCACTTTCTTTTCACAAACATGATTTATTTTGTTTTGAAAATGAAGAAATGACTATACTGCTTTGAGTACTTAATTATATCATGCTATATAAATAAATGTTTTCCAACATCTGTGACTCATAATATTGTTTTTGAAATTCCTATCAGAAAGCAGTGCTATTGTAACAGTTTGGGGTATATTTCTTGCATACTGGATGGTTAAAAGAATCAGTGTTTGATTAATTAAACTGATTTACATCATATGTAATTGCAGTATGTGTGTATTATACGTGAGACCTTTTTCAATTGTCTGTAGAGTGGATCTGGAAAATACTGCTTTAAACTGCTTTAAAGTACATCAAAACTGATGTACTTAGTCCAATGAGAATCAAGAACAGCTGTGATTCTCATACTGTGCCCAGGGAGCAGCCTAAAAATGTTTTCTATTTAATTTTGAATTTTGACAAAATATAAACAATGATACAAGTATATAAATTGTAGATGTCATTAAAAATGTTTTAAAATATGTGCCAACCAATCACAATTCACAGCTATCCTGTCTCAGCTGTATGTGTGAGATACCTGTTTGGGTTTGTGTTTGCGAAAACTGCAATACAGGATACTCGTAACATGTCTTGTTAATTTTTTTACTTTTAATTTTTTGGATATTATACCTGGAGTCTTTAAGTTTGTCTTTAAATTTGTTCACTTTGTTTTACACATTTTCAATTAAATCTAATCTCTCACATGTTCTAAGAATAGCTTCAGATTGGAAATAATGACATACAGTACAGGCTAGGTTTAATGTACAAACATTGGGCCTCTTTACTTACTGTTATTAATAAAGTTGTGTGTAAGTGGTTTCGTAGACCAAACCAAAGTAAAAAATGAAATAAATAAATCTTGCCAAATTTTCAGAAGTGTTGGTAATTTAGATTTTCTTCATCTTCACAGGCAGATGTTGATAAAATGCCAAACACCCCATAAAGTACCAAATGTGTTCATTACATAGCCGGATTACCTTTAGTAAAACCCACAGTAGAAAGGCTAAAAGCTCACAGAGCTGAAAACACCAAAGTGACAACAAAATTATGAAAATAAATCACCTATGTGCAGTGTCTGCAAAATCGTCCAATAACGAAGCTCAGCCATTGTAGTGTGTTGGCTACCACATGCACAGCCTTTCGTTAACTCATTTTATAGTCAGTAATTTCTTTTGTCCTCTTGGATCACTTTCTTTTAAGTCATTAAAATGAAACAGCCAAGTCACAAAATATACATTAAATTCATGTGTGCAAGTGAAATATAATGCCATTTAAGCTTGATAACATAATCCATATATAAATGTGCAGTAACTCAATGCCAATTATATGTTTTGAAGCTGAATAATTGAGGTTTACATTAGTGTTTCCTTATACATAAACTCAGGAGCTCTCATAGGATACAAACATTTTAACACTAACAGGATTTTTATGAATATACAATTTCTTATGTAAACATTCCTGTGAACCTTTTATTAATAAAAAAAAAAGTTTATATCCCGTTTGATAAATGAGGCCCACTGTTAATCACAATGCACCTGTGACATCATGCACGACTCCAGATTTGACAAGGTCCCGCAGTACTCTGCGCTCTGCGCTGACATCGTGCACAACTTGTGCCATCATGTGGTCCATGCGCACAGTCCCGTAGTAATGCAGCAGTGATCCAGGATGTTTAAAGTCATAGCCAAAGCCTGCCAGGCTGACTTCATCACACAGCTGTAATGCCACCACCACGCCAGTGAAGCCTAGAGTAGGCACCGTCTACAGCAGAACAAAAAGCACACTTAAGTGTTCCCCTCTTCTGTAGATTAAATTTGAAGAATACTCACACACTTCTGTGACAAAATAAGATAAAGATCTCCAACCAATTTTCAAACATGAAAAGCATAGGAAACTACTTTATAATTCTGGTAAATATGTTGTTATACACATCTGCATGCAACTGGCTCTACCTTGCTCTCATGTTTTCCATAATTTTGCATCACATGCCATATCCGGCTGAGTATTTCAGGGTTCAAGATGCGAAAGTTTCCTGGCTGAAGTGGAATATCACTTACAACATCTCTCCAGAACCACAGTTTAGACCACCAGCTCTGGAGATAGGGATCAATTTTAATTTCATTTTGTTTTCTTTCAATTATATTTTGATATATTGGAAGACAGATTGGAAGAATAAGCACCTATGATGCTCACCAAAGGTTTTTTTGTTACAATAGAGGTCAACCACTCTAAATCCAGCCTCTTGAATACAACTACAGCTACTATGTCTGTGTCCTGATATTCTTGTTCCAAGAAGGATGCTGCTTCAGGATATGTTAGTCGAATTGTGGTTCTTGAGCCTGCATCTTCCTCAAATCCATACACTGGTGCATTGTTCATTCTAAAAATGTTCAAATAAAAATGTTTTTAGATTAATTATCTGTATATATTTTAAACAGACTGTAAAGGATTTCGCCAAGTTGTTTTGTGATTGTTAAAGCCAAAAACTTTTGATTTTGCTGCAGATTTTTTCAAAAGGTGCAATGTAACTTGTATATTTTGTTTGTGCTCTTTTGCCAAAAACTACTTGAACTGCACAAAAATGTTTTGTCTGGCCTTTCGTAACATCATGGCCTTATGTTTGTTGTTAAATGAGACCTCTTTAGCTGTATTAATGTACATGAATCAAAGATGGCTTTGGCTGAATGCGCGTTGTGATGCTGTCACATCACATGTCTTGGATCAAATCTGCTGAAAAACTTTGGTCATTTTGAAAAATTGCGCGCTCCTCTGAATATTGCGAAGTTTGCTTGATTTTACATTAATTTCTGTGATCACAAAATCCTGAAATGCTGGAGGGTCTGATTGAATACATGAAACTTGTGACATTATTATAATTTTAAACAAAATGTAATGAAAGTAAAATAAAAACAAGCATAAATCATTTGCTTTAATTTAATGCTATAAATTTGATAGCAAACATACAATTATTCATATGCATACATTTCTTTATGCAGGACAGTACAAATGAATGTATATAGTAAATGTTGTTTTTACTTCCTATTCATGCACTGATATGAGATTTAAAATATGAGACAGTATGCAATATAAGTATAAAATGGTGTTAGCTGAACTAACCTTATAATGATGTCATATTTATCAATATGGGCTCCAAGATGTTTGGCATGTAAGATTCCACCACTCCCAACCACCATACATCTTCTACACCTGTCTGGCACAGGGGGCAGTCCAGAGTGGGGCAGAACTCTAAGTGTCTGTGCCAACGTACTCTCACTGCCTAGCAGACCAAATGGAGGTGCGAGTTCCCAGTGCCTGTTCTCATTCTGCAGGAACACAGGAATCTGAAGCAGGCTGTCCAAATTCAGCACTTTCTGCAGTTTTGTCTTGGTAAAGCCACTTATACATGGCCGAGACAGCAGAGCTGCCGAGTGATTCAATATGTCCTAGAGGAAGAGTGTGACATGCAGAACATTATACCTTTAGAGTTCTTATAAAATCCTTTTTTCATTCATTCATCTTCTGCTATATCCTGCTCAGTGTGGCGGTTGATCCAGAGACTATCCTGGGGATACTACCTGGGTGGGATTCCGGTCCATCTTAGGTCACCATGCACACACACATCCACACACTCATTCACACCTAGAGGTAATTTATCTTAGCCAATTTCCACAGTGGCATGTTTTTGGTAAGTAGGAGGAAACCAGAGAACCAGAGGGAACCACCACAGACACAGGGAGAACCTACCAACCTCCTCACAGACAGTAACCTGAGCTCAGGATTGAAATCCTGCAACAATACTTTCTGCACCATCTTACTATTTTTAGAGTCTGTATTAACTGTATAAGAAAATGTCATGGAATGAGTATAAACATTAACTCTGTACCAAATCTGTGGAGATTTCAGTGCAGGTCAGTTGTTTAGTAGGCAGATAAGCAGGGACAAGGATTGCTGAATAACAGCTCAGGAGTAGAGTGAAGCTCAGGCCAAGGTTTTTCCACCTTTGCACGGAGAGAATAGACATTGCTGTATTCTACTAACTAATACTCTTTTATATTTTACAAAAAATTTTTTTTACATATCCTTCATGTAAGCCATGTAAAACTCACTGTGTGAGGAAGAATTGACTGGACTTCCTCCTGTGTTTAATGCCTGGGCTCTTGGCACTGTCTGCATCAGCCAGCAGTGGAACATCGTTTCCCTCATGCTCCTTCACGCTCAGGTGCTTTAAAGTCAGCATCTAGACACAGGATTCCAAGCTTCTATGAACACTTCCTGAGCATTCCTCCTGTAATTAGCATAACAGAAGCCTCCACAGTAAAAGCAGGAAGTCTGGAAGCATTTCAAATCCCAGACTCACAAAAAAGCTCCCGTCACATTCCTTCCATGGGGTAGTAGCCAGGGGATTAGATAACATTGCAATAACATTTCCAAAAATGGTTACACACTTACTTCACTTTTCAGATCTTATTTGTGATTCTTGGCCTAAAAGAGCAGTCAGGGTTGAGTAGAAGAGAGACCGGTGACAGTTCAACTCTATGACTCTAAACAGCAGTTATGCGAGTGTTTATCTCAGACTGATCCTTGACAGTCAGGGTTAATGATTCACCTGTCATTGAGGGCCCTCCTATACAAAATACAATTCATAGTTGCATATCTTCATTTCAAAATACAGGTATTAGTATTTTGTTCTTTAATGTTTTAAATGAACTGAGGATTTTAAAGTCCAATTCTTATTGTAGAGTCCCCCAAATCCCAATTTTGACTTTACAGTCTCACATATTAATACATTTATGAATTACTTCCATGAACTGCAAAGCTGCTAAAAAATAAATAAATAAATAAATAAATTAATTAATTAATTAATTAAAAAATTACTAAATTACAAAATTAAAAAATCTTGTGTGTCATTTGAAATTGTGGCATTGGTAAATTCCCTTATAGACCGAACCTCACCTATATCTAATATTTAACATTTCCATATGTTAAATATGAGTATTATAAACCGCTTCTATTTCCATGTAACCTTTAAGCAGAAGTTTAATATCTGTCAAGGATTCTCACTCAGAGCATAAACCATTGTTAATTAGAAAACCAGGTTCTGTCATCTTTCTGATAAAGTTTACCATTGTGACATATTCACATATAACAGATAATAAATTCAAATAGCATTGTGATGAAAGTGTCTGACAGAACATGACTTTTCCATTTAAACAATTTACCTCTGCACATTTATTATAAGAGTAATGCCAGACTGTGTGGTGATATACTGGATGAATAAATAACCATGCTTATTAGTATCCAGATACTCAAACATCCTTTTGCATTTCATACAGTAAGTGTGAGACAAAGGATGTCCTGGATGTTTGGTAGTGATGGGTTATTATGTGGTATGACAGTAGTAAGTAATTACAAGCTAACAATTGACACCAATTAAATTATTACAAATAACATAATCCCTAATACAGTGTGTTTACTGAGCAGATACTCTTGCAATAATACAAATAAAAAATGAGCACAGCGCAAGCGAGTGGCACTGGAGAGTGTCATGTGTCAGGTCAGTGTTGAGTCCAGCTCCTGATCACACCTGTCACACAAAGCCGGCTGTGGGCTTCGCATGCCTGCTGTGTGGTATAAGAGCACCCATACTGCCTTCAGTTCTTTATAGACTTTTCTCCCTGAGCGCACTCAATAGGCTGTTTATTTATAGGTGTCTGCTCATATTATCATTCATAATTAAATATCATTAATATAGAGGAAACTTTGCTTGAAAGAGTTTCTTAAATTTTTTTACTGGAATAATTTTACTTATCTATATTGATATATAATTTTACTTATCTATATTTGCAGGATGGATAAAGATATCCTGTGGGCCACCACGATAGTGGATCAAAAAGCTGAGTTGGACCAACAACAGCAGGTATGGCATATTTTCTGAGATGTTATGATTTGAAATTAAGTTTCAGATATGGATCTTTATGAATGTATTGACAAAATTTCAGTAAACTAGTTTGGGCTCAGCTGGTTCTGAAAAGGTTAGGGTAACATTCAAATTCACATTCACAAATTGTAAAAAATAAATAAATAAATAAATAAATTAAAAAAAATAAAATAAAATAAATAATAATAATAATAATAATAATAATAATAATAATAATAATAATAATAATAATAAACGGGGGGGGGATTACATCTCTTTTATGTACATAAAATTTTCATCACAGATAAAATGCCCTCATTATACATAAAGCAAAATAAGCACTATTAACATATTACATTTACTCTTACTAGCAGATTCCGTTTGCCTGTGGGATTGTTCAGACTCTAATTCATATTGCTTTATATTGCTTTATTTATTTCAAACTTGAGTTGATACACTGGCTGATCAAAATATTATTTAATTATCCCAGAAGACATCTGTTTATATTTAAATGTTTGAGGCTACACGCCTCAAATGTGATCTTGCTTTTGACTTATTTCAACGGAAATAATTGCTTTCAGAAATGCAGAACACGTGCACGGAAGCTGGGAATTTTGATAGTGGATGACACTAAAGACGGAAGAGATATGAGCAATGAATCACTAAATCAGAGTTTTGCAATTATTCAAGTGAGTGTTTGCCATGAATTGCCATGCATATCCATTTAAAGAAATGAAAAATAACATTCTCTTATTTCTGCAAGGAGGGAAATATAAACATTAGAAAGATAAGAAATATAATCTACATTCAAATTCTAATTGGTCATAGGAGTAGAATGATATCATTGGCTTTTTTTGGATTATAATAGAGTTGTCTCATGTGGTTAGAAAGCTCTCAGATGGTCAGTTTTAGTCACCACCTTAATCCAAACTCAACACCATGGCATCTCATGGTATTACAAGCTTAGAGCTTGGAACCAGCATTATTAGAGATCAGAAATGAATGGACTCCAGCAAAGATTCTTCACCGTTAACTTGCAGTGTGATCGTAAACAGGAAAGGAGAGCATAAAATTCATAGTAAAAATTAATCAACATTTTGATTGTTCATTTATACATGAATATACATTACTTCATACATTACAGCAGCACTTTATGTATACCTACAATATAGTATTTCATTGATATTAGTGGTGATGTCATTAGGTGGAGGAGCGGTTGAGGAAGACCTCATCTGATCTTAGGCATGAGATAGTGGATCTAGGTGGTGCTGAAAATATTACTGAGCTCCGTTTAAGGAAAAAGATGAAGAATAAAGCAGCAAAATTGAGTAACGTAACCAATATTCATGTGGTAAGGTCATTCAAGCATGTTTATTTAAATTAATTTCATTGTAAACCATTTATTAATACATATTTCTTAAACCTATGATTAGTGTTCCATAACCATTTAATAATACTTTTCATTAGTTATTTACATTTATTTCAGTTACAGTTAAATTTATTATCAGTACTTTTATCATATAGGGTCCTCTGGATTGTGAAAACTTCTTAAAGGCAGCCACAAATGGAAACCTCAAAGTGGTTGATATATTCTTAGAAGATGGAGGAGACCCAAACACAGCTGATGAGGTATTTCTGATGTCCTTTACACTTACATTTCAATGATGATATTTCCCCCAAAAAATAACTTTTTTTTTTTTAGTTCAGAAAATCTGGACTACATAGGGCTGCCTTTGAGGGTCATGTTAATATTGTGGAGAGATTACTGGATAAGGGAGCAAACATTGACTTCCAAGACCTGGTGAGAAAATTTGAGTCAATGTTCACCTGATTTTTCTTTCATTTATGGTACAGTCTTAAATGCTATGTTTTGGGTATTTTCTCAGCTGGCCTGTACGGCTGTGCACTGGGCCTGCAGGGGTGGAAGTCTAGCTGCTCTTAAACTCTTGCAGAGCAGAGGAGCTGATTTAAATGTCAAAGACAAAGTAAAAGACCTTTACAAAACTGAGATATACTGTATTTTCAAATGTTTGTGGACACCTGGCCATATGGTTTTCCTCAAAAAACAAATAGGTGTGATGGTCCACAAACTTTTGAATATATTGTGTATAAATAAATGACTGTATAAATGAAAGTAAATTCTTATATGTCAGTGTATGGTTTCTGATGCCTACAGCTTCTGAGCACTCCATTACATGTGGCCACCAGAACAGG
The DNA here is from genome assembly GCA_012411365.1 of Ameiurus melas. NCBI lineage: Eukaryota > Metazoa > Chordata > Actinopteri > Siluriformes > Ictaluridae > Ameiurus > Ameiurus melas. The sequence goes on along the minus strand of CM022755.1, from coordinate 19,446,894 downwards.
CCACTGGGAAGTTGTGGAGCATCTTGTGTCCAGTGGTGTCCGGATTAATGCCAAAGATCGGGTAAGAACTATGAGGTTTTCAGCAAATAAATTTTTTTAAATAACTTTAATCAGTGTGTAAATGTCATGTATTCTATTATACCATTAAGATTACTCCCTTTGTTCTAAGGAGGGTGATACTGCGTTGCATGATGCTGTGAGACTGAACCGATATAAAATAGTCAAGTCGCTAATATTGGCAGGAGCAGACATGAAGATTAAGAATGCTGTAAGTATTGCAGAGCTCTTTAAGTTCAGGGGAACTAATTAGTTCTTGTCTTATATTAATAGAATAAGTTTAAATTATTTTTAGATACACTATTTGGCCAAACATTTGGGGACACCTGACCATCATACCCTTATGTGGGTCTTCCCCAAACTGCTGTCACAAAGTTGAAAGCACTCAATTGCCTAGGATGTCTTTGTATGCTGTAGCATTGCAATTTTCCTTCACTGGAACGAAGGGGCCAAAACTCAAGAGGCCTGCACAGGGCACCTACCTGAACTCCACTGAACACCTGTGAGATGAACTGAACCACCGACTCCACCCCAGGTTTTCTTGCCTGACCTCATTAATATTCTTGTGATTCAATGGGCAAATCCCCATAGGCACATTCCAAAATCTAGTGGAAAGCCTTCCCAGAAGTGTGGAGGTTATAACAGCAAACTGGGCACTGGAAAGGGATGTTCAACAAGTACATATGGGTGTGATGGTCAGGTGTCTACATACTTTTGGCCATATAATATATACCGTACTAGAGTGCAAATCCTTGTTTCTCAGGAGGGTGTTACAGCAACGGAGCAGGTGAAGATGTGGCAGTGTGACACTAAGGAGATGCTGGAGAAACTGGAGCAAATAAAATAGTACGACCTGACTTGAAGGTCACATTTTATTAAGTACGGTTGATGAGACTGGTGTCCTCATATGGCAAGATTTATGGTCTTTCACTGGAATAGAATTACTGACTGATTTTTATCTGCAGATTACACATGGGTGTCTTTAGATATCACTGCATCGCTGTGCTTAATCTACAGTAAAACTGGCAACATTTAAATTCCATTAAAAATGTCCATATTTTTCATATCTGACCCACAGGTGTATAACACAGATGTGGATACAAGATTGGTAAAAATCACTTCTATTACAGCAGTTTACTGAGCATTTGTTTGAATAAAATATCTCAGGATTGTTTTCATTAAAATCAATTTGGTTAATAATCAACATATTTTACAATACATTACACAGTTTGAAGCATTTTAAGCAAGGCCACATTGCTGAGTAGAACATTTCCATGCTCAGGTAAAACAGTAACTGACATTATTAACTTGTGTGCAATTCATCTTCTGTTGACATTGTGATTGAAATGGTGTCTTATGCAAGCAAAGTCATGTTTACCCACATTAATGTTAACTGCATTAAAACACAAATGTGCCGGCCTTCATTTATAAATACATGCCATGTTCCAGGGACACAGGGGAAGCAGGGTTAGGATTTCTGTTTTGTACCTGACTTAACAGTAGGTTTTGTGAAGAGGCAATAGTGCATAGTTTCCGGTTACTATCAGGGGTTACCCTTTTGCACAAGTGATATGGATATACTGTACCCTTGCCAGTCACATGGATCAGCAATATCATGCTTTGAAATGTTGTAATTAAACCTTAATGATAGATACCCATTGCTTCATCACCCCCAATATGCCAAGAGTGCTCATTAACCAGAGACTAAGTGTGTAAATCAATGTATGGGATGGTTTTGTAAACATTACATATAAATACGTGCATACACAGCCACACACTGGTGAGGTTTCCGGAGAGTGGAAATCTCTGTATGTGGCTCTGCTTACATGTGACCTCTAAGTTTCTGGCACTTTGTCTATGGTGAGAGATTGATTTCCACTGCCAATTGTTCAAGCATTTAAGCAAGCTTTAGGATTCTGGAGTACCATTCATTTGCTTTTTGCTAATTTTATTGCCAATATGTGCATGTGTTTCTGAATGATAAATGATGTCTACATTGGAAGATTGTTTGAATCTTTTTTTGCACTGTTAATACATGTTGTGCCTTAACACATATCAACATTAAAAAACAAGAAAAAGAAATAAAAAAAATCAATAGAGATTCTCATCATGAAGCAAAGAAGAGTGATTGACCAGTGTCATTCCTTTGACCATTGCAGTCACTATCTCCACTACAAATACAACATGCCATAAAAGAATAAATCAATAAAACACATTCTTAAAAAATAAAAATAAATAAATAAATAAAATACAATAAAGCTAAATATCGTCTTGGTGGTACACTCTAAAAAAATAAAAATTAAAAAAATCAAATTATAGGAGTAATGTCTTTTAGAAATTTAGGCCTAGTGAAATTTTCCCTGACTCTGTATGCTAACTGCCAGTATGACCAGTAGAGAGCGCCGTTTTGTGACATAAATCCTGTCCTGCCTTCAGTGTTACATAAAATTGTGATTTCTCCATGCATTATTGTAGGGCAGGTAATTTTGTGGACGAGTTGAATGTCAGGCATTGATATTTCTCTTTGCACAGAGTGATTCAGCAAATAAAACACCCGCTTAGCACCTCATAATTTTATTTTTATTTTTTATTCCTGTTTTTTTCCCCCCTGAACAGGATTTTCTGCATTTTGTCTTTCCAAATTTTCAAGTAAATAGTGAAGTTAATACACATTTGGTGTCAGTATAGAAATGAGTACAGCTCCTCTTTTGGACATTGGACATGGTAAAACAGTGTAACTACAGTTAGATCAACAAACAAAAATGTAAAAAAAGAAAAAAAATAGATTAGTTGTAATTTATCGGTTATAATATCTTAAATTATTTGTATAATTTTTTTGTACACACACACACACACACACACACACACTTTTTAAATATTTTTTGTTCTTGTTCCTCCCCCTCCCAGCTTTCCAATCGGTTGCCGTTAACTGGATGATAAAAACAGAATTATTACATGAATTGCATGATAAGAAGAATACACCACTGACAGATGGATTAATGGACTACAGCCAAACCCATAGTTATGTTAGTGCTTAGAAGATACCCACAATTACTGGATGAATGCTATTATGGTGAAGAGGCAAACTTCCTAGACTCCCTCACACCATTCTTAATAAAAACAAATCAGATACATGCTTTTACAGTGCAGTTACATTAATTAAAGTCAGCAGAGCCTGACTACACCTTTCTATCCTTACATGTATCAAGAAAATACTACACAAAGTGCATGAAGATAAATGATACACACTAGTGAGAATACACACATTCAATAGGATCACCTGCGTGAACTCTTCATTGTCCAGACTGCCCGATTTCAATTAAAAGCACATTATCGGCTTTGTATTCAAAATAAGTCCACCATATGTATAGGCTTCTGATTATCTTGAACATCAATACTGGATATACAATGCTGTTTTCTATGAGGTATATACAAATCCAGACATTACATTGTGATACGCATTTAAGAGAATTTAAAATTGACTCTATTTGTTTTTACCAAAATGGAAAAAGTGCTAAAAATAACATTTAAATAAACATGTTAAATAAATATATAAATAATAAAGAAATATACACAATCACGGTCTCACAAAAGGCAAATAAACTCACTGTTGCACACTGTACACTCCGCATACAGAACACTCATCAGCCCCATGTTGTTGATGGTGACTTTGGTTTTTCCATATCTAAGACGAAGTAGTTCACATTGATGCAGCAATAATAACCTTGCCCATTTATATATATATATATATATATATATATATATATATATATATATATATATATATATATATATATATATATATATTTTTTACCCTAGAGGCATCAGACGCAGACCAGCAATGAGGAGGAAAGATAGAGGGAAAGGAAACCCTGTTATCCATTCCTGAGGCTCTGCTGAAATGCCTACGTGAAAGAGAGCGATATGTGGAGCTCCTGAATCAGTTTCACACTCAATGTTTTCCTCTGCAGTAGGAGTGGAGTTTGGGAAGCTGATCTGAGAGCAGCAGCATGTTGATTATCAGATCATTATTGTGTTGATCATACAGAGAGGCTGCGTGCAGTGCAGGCTGAGCTCCTGGCCCTCTGCACCACTGCTTGGCTCTTCTCGCGCTTCAGCAGCTTGTTGTCAGAAAAGACCCCCTCGTTCCGTGGAATACCATGGGAACCATCCGGAAATGTCAGCAAGCCTGCAGGGGAAGCCAAAACAACAGACAATATCCTTATTCATTCTCAATTAGGAAATTTCGGCAAAATAGACCATTACTCTCGAAACTGTTAATGGAGCATTCAAAGGTTATGTAAATTATAGAAAAACATGGCATTATAATATTTGAATGACTGAAAATTCTGAGTAGGACATGCGAAGTTATTATTGAGCTGTAATTACAATGTGTTGAATTTATAGGGTGACTACAATGATGCTCCATTGATGACAAAATTACAATGCCCTCATACGCAGTGCCCTCCACTAATATTGGTACCCTTGGTAAATATGAATAAAGAAGGTTGTGAAAATTGTCTTTATAAACTTTTGATCTTTTGTTAAAAAAAACTCACAAAAATACTTTGCTCTTATGGATATAAAACTATTGCAAACAAAACAAATATATTTGTTAAATATGGGTGCAGCAATTATTGGCATCCCTATGAATTCATATGAGAAAATATAAATATACTTGAATTATATTCCCATTTATATTTGACTTTTTTTTTTTTTTTTTACATCTGGGTGACTAGAAACAGGAAATTGTTCAACCATGACTTCCTGTTGCACAGTGGTATAAATTCAAGGTAACACATAGGCCTAATTCCCATAGTCATTCATACCAATGGTTAAGAGCAAGGAATATAGCTGTGATGTGTGGCAAAAGGTTGTTGAGCTTCACAAAATGGGAAGTGGCTATAAGAAAATAGCACAAGCATTGAAAATGCCCTTTTCCACCATCAGGGCAATAATTAAGAAGTTATAGTCAACTGGAAATGAATCAACCTGGAATTGGACGCGAATCTATATTGTATCAACACACTATGAAGAGGATGGTCCGAGTGGACAAAAAAAATCATAGCTAGAGAACTGCAGAAGTTAGTTGTGTCTTGGGGTCAGAAAGTCTCCAAAACTACAATCCAAATCACCACAAGTTTTTTGGAAGAGTTTCAAGAAAGAAAAAAAAGCCTCTACTCTCATCCAAAAATAAACTCAAGCGTCTTCAGTTTGCCAGCCACTACTGGAACTTCAAATGGGATCGGGTTCGATGGTTAGATGAAACCAAAATAGAGCTTTCTGGCAATAAACACCAGAGGTGGTTTTTGGCGCACACAGAGAAGTAGTCATATGGAAAAGTACCTCATGTCCACGGTTAAATATGCTGGTGGCTCTTTGATGTTTTAGGGCTGGTTTTCTGCCAGAGGACCTGGACATTTTATTAGAATACATGGCATCTTGGGCCCTATCAAATATCAACAGATATTAAATGAAAACCTGACAGCCTCTGCAGTAGGATCTTCCAGCAGGACAATGATCCAAAACATACATCAAAATCAACACACAAATGGTTTACTGACCACAAAATCAAGGTCCTGTCATCGACATCCCAGTCCCCTAATGTGAAACCCATAGTAAACCTATGGAGTGACCTGAAGAGAAGAGTCCACCAGCATGGACCTCAAAATTTGAAGGATCTGGAGATTCTGTATGGAGGAATGGTCTCAGATCCCTTGCCATATTCTCCAACCTCATCAGGCATTATAGGAGAGGACTCAGAGCTGTTAACTTGGCAAAAGGAGGTAGCACAAAGTATGGACTAAAAGGGTGCCAATAATTGTTGCACACCTATATTTAACAAATATATATATATTTTATAAACCTGTGATTTGTTTGCAATTGTTTGGTATTCATGAGGGCAGAGTATTTTTGTGAGAGTAAATGGTTAAACAATAAAGGCAATTTTTCACAGCCTTCTTTGCCCATATTGACCAAGGGTGCCAATATTAATGAAGGGCACAGTATATCAACTAACTCTTATCTTAATCAGTGGCACATCTTTCATAATTTTCTGTATGAAATTAACAAAACCTTATACAAAATTCACATAAATACTACATCTAACAGTTTTATAACTACTCCAATATTATTTGAATTTGATAACATAATATACATGAGTAAATATGTAAATAATTCATTCATATGGTAGAGTGTTTTTTTTTTTTTGTTTTGTTTTTACCATGTCCTTCCACACGACCATTTTTGAATTCTCCTTCAAACTTCATCCCATCAGATCTGCTAAAAACTCCAACACCTTGGAATTTTCCTTGGGCAAATTCGCCTTCATACCTTGAATTGAACAGTGATTGATTTTTACTGTACACATGTAACAGACAATAATCCATAAAACTAATCATAAAACATGCCTGTTCAATAATTATAAGATCTCTCTCTACCTTTACAACAAATTATTAGATCGATAAATGTTTAAATATCAATATGTTGCCCAACGATTGCAGTTTGATTACTTAATTTCTCACCTGGATCCATCAGGGAACATTAACACCCCAGAGCCATGGAACAGACCATTCTCAAAGTGACCCTTATAACAAGTACCATCAGAGAACTTCAGTTGCCCCACTCCGTGTCTCCTTCCTGTAAAAGACACATAATGCAAATCTTTGGCTTCTAATTTGGATATCTGTGGTAACACAAATTGTAATCAAATATTTTAGATGTTGGCCAGTGCCTTTTTCCTGTTTGAAAAGGCGTAGTGTGAATAATTCATTATTTCCTTTCGGCTCATTTCCCAAGCTACTTCTATCACTAGATTTCTTACTGCAGCTCAAGACTACAATCCACTGTAAGCTTTTAAAAGCTGTCAGAGGAATATCTTCAGGGATTGAGTCATATAGGGTACCATCTAAGATTGAGCTTCTTGGCAAGTCGTTTTTGGAAAAGACACACACAGCAGAAAATACACAAAACACCACCCGTGAGTTATGAACGCTCAAAAAAGGCATTTAATGAAAATGTAAGTTGTAGTACTGTATATAAAGCAAAGATATAGACTACACATGCTAATGCTGATATTAATCCTGAATGCAGTACAGAGCATACCTAACCGGTCAAGAGATTTGAGTCGAAACAAAATGTCAGTGTCAGTAGTCTGGAAAAGCAGCAGGAGTTGAGTTTAATAATGAAGCAGGAGCTATAAAGGAAGAATGACTTGCCTTCCTTCCATTCACCACTGTACTCTTCTCCAGTTGAGTAAGTGAAGGAGCCTCTGGTCAGTGTCATACCTCGACCACCCTACCAAAACAACATTAACCAACAGAACATGATTATTATAACTTACACGTTCATGAGTCTTTCACAATATAAATCAGGCGGCTTGTACTCTACAAGGGGAGGAGAGAATGTTTAGACATATTACTGTGGACTGGAGCATATGCTTGAATGAAGACACTCAAAGCTGTCTGGACTGTGAGGTTAACCGTGGCACCGTTTTCAGTCCTGAATTTTTGTTTACGTGGAGAGACGAGACAGGAAGTACTGTCGTCGCCTAAATAATTTACACTGAATTAGCAAGCCATCGCAGTGTCGCCTGGGTCTGTAGCGCGCGCACAGCAGGCTAGAGCAGGAGAAGACTTCAGGCTAGCCCTGACACCCCGCCGCCGCTCTGCTCTGGGGGACGAGTCGAAATAAATCCGCGTTTACCTGTATAATGTCCTTGATGTCGCAAAAGCATGAAAACTCCTTTCAAATTGTGTGATTTGATCGGTTTCCTGAGGAGGCGCACAAATAAACCAGACAACCCCCGAGGTATCAAGCTCTCTGCGGCAGTCTGTAGCGCGCTTCTGCTCTCGCGCACTGCTCTCCTGGCAACGCAACCTGCACAGTGCACTTCCTGAAGAACGGCGTGTTTTATTGAACGCATTTCTGAGCTATGCATTCAAACCGCGTGCTGATTGGCTGGCTGTGGAAACGATTGGAACGCCGTTAACCGTTACTCAGTGGATTGCTCGTCTGTCTGGAAATCTGAGTGTACATTCATTTCGGGGAAGGTGTTGAAACCGATAACGCGTGAGGTAAGATATTCGTCCAAAAAAACAAAAAGAAGAAGAAAAAAAGATGAATACTGCTGTGACTCATGCAGCCTCTTAACCTGAACACTGAACAATGAAACGGTGAGAAATGCTGAGAGAAAATTAGCCTAATGTGACTGATACTACACGTATAAACGTAAACACGTGTCCCACTCTATCTTGTTTTGTTCAGTGTAGCAACATTCAGTCATTACAGATTTGAGTGAAAACCCCAGGTTATGTTGTGTCGTACGTTTATCAGGTGCACACACCACAATCCCGCTAAAGCCGTGTTCACGCTGTTCACTTTTGGCCATGATTTGGTCGTCTGAGAAATGTTGAGAATCCTAAAAGATTCCTATAATGACTTATAATGATTCCCAGACATGGCTTACAGCGGGGATCGTGTTCGTACAGTCTGACAAGCAACAGCCGCAAAGGACTATTAAAAATCGCACAGTGTGCACTCGGCTTTAGTCTGACCATCTACCAAAAAACACTCAAACTGGTAGACCATGTTTGCCAGCCGGTAAATTACTTCCCAGTTTCCTTGTTACTTGACCAAATTGATCAATAAATGTTTGAGGTTTTCTTATTGCCTTACTGTAAAAAAAAAAAAAAAAAAAAATATATATATATATATATATATATATATATATATATATATATATATATATATATATATATATATATATATATATAATAACTCTGTGACCTAGTGTGCAATTAGTCAGTCCGTCCAGGATTTTGCAGTCAATGAACGCAAAATCAAGCAGTAATCTATAATCTGAGGAACTTGCAATGTTTCAAAATTACCACAGATATTCTGCACATATGGGCCAAGACGCATCGTGTGATGTCATCAATAATGAATATTCAGTAAAGGTCTTCTTTGATTCACGTGCGTCGATCATGAGTACAGCTAAAATGACTGTTAACCAGGAAATCGAGCTATACAGATTTAAGGGGTTAAAATAGTTAGTTTTTTTTCTGCTCAGTGCCCAGGCAATCCATTGTACCATTCTTCATACAGTAGCTCATGGAAATTCATGATTTTGGTCAGGGAAAGTCAGGGAAAAGTCATGGAATTTTACCTTTGACTTGGAGTGGGAACCCTGATCTCAAATTTTATAAAAATCAAGCATCTTCAGCCACAACAATCACACACACACACACACACACACACACACACACACACACAAAACCTCTGTGAAATCACGTATGGACTGATTAGTAGCAATTATCAGCTTGACTTATGTGGTAGTTGGTCAGACCAAGCTGGATTTTTCAGCAGTGACACAGTGTCCTGTAAACCAGCGGTCCCCAACCCCCGGTCCGCGGACCGGTACCGGTCCGTGGGTCATTTGGTACCGGGCCGCACAGAAAGAATAAATAACTTACATTATTTCCATTTTATTTATTAACTGGATCTGAAAAATGAGACCAGAGAGTTAGGGGGGAGAGAGGATGTTACGAGGATGCTGCTAATAAAGTTGCGATTTCACATTGGATTCACTTATATTATTATATTTTTAAAAATACCCCAGTTTTTATGCCGGTCCTATCATTTTATTTTGTTGTATTTATCCGCCACACCTTAAAGGTCAGTCCGTGAAAATATTGTCTGATATTAAACCGGTCCGTGGCGCAAAAAAGGTTGGGGACCGCTGCTGTAAACAATCCGCAGATCCATCTTGACCCTTTATGTCATAATAAGGTTTGCATCCAGACCTCCATCTTAATCCAGTGCCATGTAAGTCTCCTTCAGAAAGTTGTTGAGCCTATTTTACAGCCTATCTGACCCACTGGCTTGTGTGACGCTCAACTCAACACATCTGACAATTGATCTCTTCATCCTACACAGACCCATCCTGATTTTGAACTGGAGAGGATATTTATGACAGTCTCTATAAACCTGAAGAGTCAGTAATGGAAAATGTCGATAAAAATCGCTCCCTTGAGATGTATTGCTTGTAATACTGAGGATGAGTTGTTCTCGCTGTAGAATGGCTGTGAATTATATGGGGCTGTAAGTCAAACAGCATCAGCATTGTCTGAAAAATGACCCGCCATCACAGGAGCTAATTTTCCAAAGAAGAGGTGTTATATTTTGCAAAGATCTGGGCTATTAAGTACCCTAATGCAGCCTAATAATTTGCTCTTTGACTACCACCACCTGGTTAAATTAAGCTTGATCAATTTATTTCAAACACATACACACAGGGGGAGATCGTGTGAGAGACAGCAGGGGAGAGAGAGAATTTCTCTCTCTTTGACCTTCAGTCCTTAGTCATCAAGCCCATAAGTACAAGTACGCACACACACACACACACACACACACACACACACACATCACACACACAAAACCAGGGACTAAATTGGCCTCCTTTAGAGATCATTGCCCTTTACTGGTAATAAATCAGCATTGTGTTCATTCTCAAGGGAAATGGACGGTCAATCCCATATGCCCTATAGTGACAGGATGGGTTGTGCAAGCACCACTACACATAAGCGCCCATTTAGCACCACATAACACACACACACACACACAAACACACACACACACACACACACACACAGACTACACAATGAGGTGAGTGTGCTCTCCTTGCAAGAAAAATCCCAAAGGTCAACTTCTAGTAGATGGGGGTGGAACACAAGTTGTTGATCTTCATCTCTCTCTGTGGCTTAATTGACCCATAATTCTCTGTATGCCAGATCATATGATGAGAGTTGTATGAACTGTATGTTCAAAACCAAGGTGAGCAGGGTTATAGTGTTTCGTTGTCATACTCACCACTGTTAGATTTTCTAGTCTAGAGTGCTGTAAACTATGACATTATATAAGTGCACATCAAATAACTGTGGGGCATTACCTACTAATTATTGTATGTGAAAATGTTTTAACATGGCAATCATTCAATTATTCATCTTCAGTACACGCTTTATCCACTTCAGGGTCTCAGTGGATCCGGAGACTATCCCAGTAATGCTTGGTACAAGGCAAGAGAATTCACCCCTCGGATGTGATGCCAGTCCATCATACATACACACACACACACACACACACACATGCTTAGGGGCAATTTATTGTAGTATTGTAGTTCGCCTACCTTCATGTTTTTGGACAGTTGGAGGAAACCAGAGAACCCACTGGAAACCTGCACGGAAACATGCAGAATATGCAGAACTCCATACAGGCAATAGCTTGAGCTCAGAATCTAACCCTGGAGCAGTGAGGCAGCACTGCATCTCACTAAACCACCGTGACACAATTTAACGAAGCTTTTTTCCCTGAAACATTCATGTATCTTTCAGGATTTTTATTTAACCTGAAATCATCAATGATAATAATCTGATGCAGGTTAATTATTTATAAGTAAAAAATATTACTATAGGCAAATAGTATTGTACTTATTTCAAATTATACCATATGATTTGCTTTGTGATTTAGATTATTAGGTTGAGGTTAGGGTTTAATAAAATTAATATTAATATATTAATATGGTTTGAATGACTATGTAACAGTCCCTCAGGATTTTGTGATCGCAGAAATTAACACAAAATCATGCAAACTCCACAATATTTGGAGGAGCTTGCAATTTTTTCGAAATTACCACAGATTTTCCACAGATTGGGCCAAGACACATCATGTGATGTTATCACAACACGCATTCAGCCAAAGCCCTCTTCGATTCACGTGCACTGAAAGTGAGAAAGTAGTGAGTACAGGTGAGTACAGGTAAAAGGTCTCATTTACAAACAAACATCACTGCAAAAGACAATTTTGTGCAATTGCAATTTCCCCAATTCAAGTAGTTTTATGAAAAAAAGCACAACAATCTCCAAAAGTTACACCTCAAATTTAAAAAAAAAAAAAAAAAAAGGCACAGCAAAATCAAGCATCTTTAGCATGTCCTGTCTATTTCAGTAGAACATATTAAAATATTTAGTAAACCTATTCATTAACATAAGCACACTCGTTTGAGTATATGACATTAAGAACAGCCTGTGTGGAATAGTCTTATGTGGGCAATTTGTAACTAAAGATTAAGAGCAAAATGGTTCTTGACAAATGGGATAGTCTGACATGGTATGCAGTGCTACCATAAATTGAATACCATATGTCAATAATGTGTTGGTAGAGTACTTTGCAATCCTAAGGCCAAAGAGGGATATAGAGTTAAAATGGAACATATCACACAGGGACACACACGCACACCTTGCTCACGGCACAGAACCTTGTTGGATGAAAAAGAGCAATTAGGATAGAAATGAGGGGAAATCACAGGGGAAGCGGACAATGAAGACTTTATTGATTAGTGAGATTCGACAGATCCAGCTTTAACTGTAGCAATTACACTGAAGTCATTAGAGACCAGTGCTAGAGTAGTAGCAAAAATGATTGTTTAAACAGAACGTGAGAGCAAAGTTACCATAGTTAGTGTTCTCTAAAAACCGCTTAATGAGCAGCTTTTATTCAAGTTAAAAAATAAATTGAAATTAAATGGAAATAAATATTTTTGATCCCAGTGTATGTCTGACATGCTCTTCTGTGTGTCAGAGAACTCAGAAAAGAAATGTGAAAGTTTGAGGAGGAATAGGGTGGATGCCATTTTGGCATTAATGTCATTACAGACATCTCTGATGATATGTGATGTGTACTATGTAGTAATATGCAATTTTCACATAGAATGCACACTGAAGCATAACTGGCTAACATATAGACTGTGGAGCTATTATAAGCCAATTAGATGTAGGTTTCTAAGCTAGCTAATTTTAGATGCGAGGAATATGCACGGGACCCTGGTGAGGAAAAAAATAATAATTAAATAACACAGTCTGCAAAGAGTATGCATGGACTGTATGATATGTCTATGCTATGAATATGATCATTATATTTATAAGAACCAAGCTGCAAGAATACTCATGTAGAGAAAACTATAATAGCAAAATACCAAAAATATTGGATACAAAAAATAGTGGAAACACAACTTATTATAGTTTACATTGGAGTTTATTTGGCTATTATATAATAAATTGATGCACTATTTTATTTTTTTTTCTATGCTAATGTCTTGATGCCTATCTCTATATTGAATGAAAATTCAATATAGAGTACCACAGTGCTAAAGTCCCACCTTAAGCAAAATAATTTAGTAAGTAAGTAGTAACTAGTAATAAGTAATAATATGTTTAGTAATAAGTTACTAAGATCCATAAAAATGCTTTATGACACAAAAATATAATACAAACACTTGTATTATTTTCTGTTGGCTTCATCCCAAGGGGTGTATAGCTCTGGAGTATCCTTTCTTTATATTTTCAAATACAAGGCATAATGTGGTCAAAATGGTCAAATAAACTATATGTTCAAATGTATATAGGTCTTCCCCAAACTGTTGCCACACAGTTGGTAGCACCCAATTGTCTAGAACAGAGGTGCCCAAATTTTTTCCTGTGAAGGGCCAAAAACCAAACTTGATTGAGGGCCATGGGCCGAATGTAAACGCTGCATTAAACAAACTGTATTATATTCAAATTAAAGTTCCCATGGTTCCCCTCATTTACAATATTTAAAAAGAAATAAATAAATAGAAAACATTACTGTCTAATCTGCTTAACTAACGCAGGTTTATTTTCCAAGTTTTATAGTTCAATGAAACTTATAGTACAATGAAAACATAGAAACAATCCCGTTTATAGTACAGTAGAGTTCAATGCCTAATAATTCAAGCAAAACCAATGCAGCCATATTCCTGCAATATCAGTGACATCTAATGATAGACATGAAGCTGGTCCTTATTTTTCAAAAGTTTTTTTTTCCAAATTGGGCTACAGCTGACTTACTGACAAAGTCGGGGTATTATGTAGGTGAGAGTCAGTTAGTTTGCTTCTCAGTTTACACTTGTTTAAGTTCATCAGACTGAAAGTCTGCTCACAGAGGTAGGTATGCCAAACAGAGACAGCATCACTTGTGCCTGTTTGCACAAGTGATGCTGTTTAGGTACCTGTTTGGTGGAACACGATTATATAAGTCTATCAGGGGAAAGGACTTGATCTTGTGTTTGAGTCCTTAATCACACTGATGCTCAATTAGTTCCAAGTGAAGATCACTGACTGTGTCCACACTGATGGTGAAGGGTTGAACAAACAACACAAAGTCACGCATCACATCCACAAGTATGATGGATTTGGCACATCGCTGTACTTGATGTAAAATACAGTAGTACTTTACCACTTTCCTCCCACATTCACTGACTTTGAGACACCAAGGTATCATGGACAGATTTCCTCCCTACCATTGCTCCATCAGTAATACCAGCCATATTCTCCCAATGTAATTAATTATTTTTCTACACTTTCCCTCTTGTCATGTATGGCATGGTGGGCAAAATCAAAAGTCACCACAGGCCAACTTTCCCCCCCCGGGCCCTAGTTTGGGCACCTCTGGTCTAGTGTATGTCTTTGTATGCCATAGCACTAAGATTTCCTTTCACTAGAACTAAGAGGCCCAAACCTGCAACATGATAATACCCCTGTGCACAAAGTAAGGTCCATAAAACAATACTAGCAATGAAAAACTTGCACAGAGCCCTGACTTCAAACCCAATGAACACCTTTGAGATGATTTGGAATGACTACTGTGTACCAGGACTTCCTGCCTGACATCAGTGCTTGTGGCTGAATGGGAAAATCCCCAAAGCCATGTTCCAGAATCTAGCGGAAAGTCTTCTCAGAAGATTGGAGGCTATTACAGCAGCAAAGGCAGTAAAAAACAATATTAATACCCATGGTTTTGAATGGGGTGCTCAATATGCAGGTGTTCACATAGTTTGGGCCATATAATGTATGTTCTCTATTAGCAAGACCGCAATTATTGGTAAGTAAAAGTAGGTCCTGAATAATATGTTTTAAGATGAATAACCTCCTTAAGATGTATGAGGTTTATATAATAATATGTATGGATAATATGCATGGGCTTTAATATTTACACATGAACATATCACTGTTCATAAGTGAATAAACAATAGCTATGATCACAGAACTTTCAGAACAAGAAACATGAACAACAAGGACAGTAGGATGCACGGGGAGGTTAGTAGAGAGTGAAGCATTGTGTGTTAAAGGGACAAACACAATCTGTTTCATGCCTAAATAGAGATGAATCCAGCTCTGCTTCCTTTCGCTCAATCAGCCATGCCTGGCCAGTTTTGCCATGCCTCGCTCCCTCTAAACACTCATAAACATTAATCCCAGAGATATTATTTATATTGTCTAATTGTAAAGAGGATGAATTATCAATTATCGTTAGTGTTTAATTGCCCTTCATAAAGTTAGCTTCCCCCTGGCTTTAAAGTAGGCTATTTAAACAATGTAACTAATAACCCTATCCTTTACATGGAGAATACATCTTCATAGTTGAGACCAGCGGGTGTGAGAGTCACTCCTAATTTAACGGGCAATCGAGGGAAGGCATGCAGGTGGCAACAGGGGACTCATTAGGCGTTAATAAATTATGACACGACCTTCTGAGAACATTGAGGAATTAATGCAGCAAGTGACAGACAGAAACTCACATCTGCCTAAGACCTGTATCCCATGATCCTTTATAGGGTAGTGAAATTGTACTTTACAATGTCTTCAAAGCACTGACACATCAAGTGACACATGATGTTTTGGAGAGATATAGTGAAGGACGGAGTCTTCCCTTTTAAGAACAATGAGTTTCCCTTTTTTTGTGAATAACATTTTTATCAGTTTAATTCATTCCCCTTGTTCTACAAACAAAAAATATAGTTTATTCACTCTTTCTCCATTTTGTTCCTAATATTAAATTTCCCACTGAAGGTTTTAGAATTATTGTAAACCTTTTTACAGTAGTTACTGGAGTAGGTGAACTGACCTTTACCTGTGATTTTGTTTGTGTATGTGTGGGTGCAGGCAGGGATGGTGGTCTGTTAGTGAGGGAATGACAGAGTCCCTTGGTGTAATTACCCTCTCTTTCAATGATGCAGCCCTTTAACAAATAGCTCAGCGGCTTTCCACATCTGCTCCATGTCAGCATCTGGCAGAGGCACTCAGGCATCCCGAACGCAGTGGAAAGCCATCATTAGAGCCACTGCTAAACAACTAGAAGTGCTAGGACAATTATGGGACAATGAAGCTGCCCTTGTACCCACCTCAACACCCTAAAAAAAATTTCATTTGTAGTAGAGGGCTGCAAGAGTGTCTCTACTAATCTCCTCATTCATGAAAACTAGACTAAAATCTAACACTCAATGCAAATGAATTTACTGATGCTTCTACACAATTAGTTCTTATTCTTTTGATGATATACACAGATCAGAAATAACATTAAACCCACCTGCCCAATATGCTCTATCCCCCTTGTACTCCCAAAACAGCTCTGACCCATCCAGGTATGGACTCCACAAGACCTCTGAAAGTGTGCTGTGGTCTGAGGCACCAAGATATTAGCAGCAGATCCTTTAAATCCTGCAGGTTGTGTGGTGGGGCCTCTATGGATCGGACTTGTTTGTCCAGCACGTCACACAGATGCTTGATCGGATTGAGATCTGGGAAATTTGGAGGCCAAGTCAACACCTTGAACTCTTTGTCACGTTCATCACTCCATTCTTAAACAAATTTTGCAGCATGGCAGAGCACATTATCCTGCTGAAAGAGGCCCCTGCAATTAGAGAATACTGTTGCCATGAAGAGGTGTACTTGGTCTGCAACAATGGTTACGTATCAAAGTAACATCACATGAATACCAGGATCCAAGGTTTCCCAGGAGAACATTGCCCAGAGCATCACACTGCCTCTGCCGGCTTGACTCCTTCCCATAATGCATCCTGGTGCCATCTCTTCCACAGGTAAGCGATGCACACACACGCCCAGCTGTCCACATAATGTAAGAGAAAACATGATTCATCAGATCAGGCCACATTCTTCCATTGCTCATTTAATTTAATTTCAAAAGCATGTCTATATGCCTTTTTATTCCAACCAAAGAAAGCAGGAGAGTTCATTCAGGATTTCCTGTTCTGACATTTCAGACTTCCAAAGATAGACATGGTGGATCTTGTGTTCTTTTGTTCAGACATACTTTGGACATTAACAGAAGGGACGTGTGCTGACAAAGGGAATAGCTCTGTCTGTGACCCCACCCAACAATGTATATCCCACCATTATACAAATTATTCAATGTACTGCTCCAGTCTTCCTGGTGTGCCACTGATTTTATGGAAGTGGGACTGCAGAAAGAGTGGGTGGGTTAAGTGTGCCCTCTCCACAGGCTCCCTTGCTCACTGGCTGTGAGCTCTTCTGATCTCTGCTGCCTGGAGCATCACTGTGTGGACATAACTGCTCCCAGCAGCTGCTGCTCTTTTTAGGTAGCCTCCTTTTCCCCTTGCAACATTTGTGCTAACAATAATTGTATCTGCATTGTTACTGAGACACACTTTTGTTTCCTAGCCCTATGTAAACAAATGTGTGTGTGGTGTGGGCCACAGAGAGGAAGTTGTAAACCAGCAATAAGAGCTCATTCATATGGAGTTTCTCAGTTACTAGTCTTACATATGCTAATGAAGACAAACAGAAAACTCAGTGGGGTTCACGAGAGACTGGCTCATGATTGACCAGGTTGCAATCAAGAAACATGGTGGGTAACTGACTTCTGGGGATCAAGTCAGAACAAAACCCAATGGGACAAGAGCTTAAATCTGTCTATAACAAATCGCAAGTGAAGTGAAGAAATATCAATCTCAGTGAAGTGTGCAGAATGACCTGCAAACTGAATTTTAGTCTTCACTATTTAATTTGATCATTATTTACAGACATTTCATCCAAATTGACTTAAGGAAGAACACAATTCAACTATAAAATGAAAATTTTTAAGAGTGGTTATTTGGCAGTTTTGGGATTTTAAACTCACTTTTAAACTCACAACCTTCACTAGCACTAGCACATAGAACCATATAATTTACTGAGTATATATACAATATGTTTATTATACTGTTGGCTTGCCTGGTGGATTTTTTACTTTTTTGAGATCCATATTTAAAATATTGCAGCACTTCAATTTTCTGTTTTATAATGATTTATAAAACATTAGAAACATCTAATACTTTTCACTGATCTGTACTGAGACAAGTTCAGGATGTTAACCATCACACCAATCAGATACTAACCTTTAATTTCTGATCATCTTGAAATCTGATTGAGTGAAAGCAGCCATATAAAAAGCTATATGGTACAACATTTTAGACATTGTATTTAGTAAGTGTGGTAAGTGAACTACCTAATCGGACAGTCACACAATTTGATGGTTCAATGGTAAACCCCTCTTTAGTGAGACCAAGCATTATTGGACTCTTTTTATCAGTGTTGGACACCTGCTGAGCACATTGATCCACAATGTAGGTGACCCGAGTTCTAGCAGCAGTTTCATTATAAATATGATTAAAACTAGTCAGATAGTGCAGATGGACTATTACCTGACAATGCAAAGTGATCACAATAATCCTGCACACAGTGCATGATGTAGTAGATTCAATCACTGTGAATGATAAAAAGGAGTGTGTTCTCTTTTATATGCCCTAACTGAGGCATAGTACCCTTACAGAAAAGTCACATGAGCAAAATTTACACATGTGGCTTTTAGAGATTTTCCATGTCATGTTTCACACATTTGTCACATGCTCATCATTGACATGCTTGACATGCATCATTGACATGCATATTTTCATGTTTCTCAGATAATACTCACAAACTCCCATGTGGAAAACATATTCAGATGTGAATTGTATGTGAATTCTTCCATAAGGGTAATATCATGGGAGCTGTAGCTTTTCTAGAAAAAAATTCTTGAACTTTTTACATTTAAACATTTTGGTGTTCAGTGTGTTAATACGTGAAAAGGAAAAGGAAATCACTGGATGTGGATGGTTACTATTTTCACATCTGACTGTAGAATAAGCCAATTAGACACCAAATTATAGAAGAATCTTAGAAAAAGGATTCTTCAGTGGTTCCTCATTGGGTTCTTATTTTCAAAAAAACCCAAACATTTTCTGATAGGAAAATATGCTACTGTTGTGGGGTTCCTCCAGATGGACAAATATAGAACCCTTAAGATTTCACCATTTTCTAAGAGTGTACTTTTTTTCTCCTTTTTTATTCATATATAGAATAGTATGTGGCAATAAACTGTGAACAATACTTTTTGTTCACAGAATTAACAAAACACATGGCACGGCTAAATTTGGGCATAATGAAAAATAATTTTATCCAATGCTTTGATTTACTTGCTTTGATGACAGTTTGTGAATTTGACTTAATTTTTATTGATGAGCTTAAATGGTCCAGTGCTTTCGTCTTGCCACCTGCCACTCCGGCCTCCCTGTTGAGCAGAGCATTTTATTGATTTAAATGTGCAGGAATTTAACTGCTGGCGTGTTTAAGCCAATTAACAGACCGGCTTAGCAACTAACTGTCAGCTTGACAGTCACGTGGGTTGAGAGAGTGCGCGCGCCTGTTCGAAAGCGGCTCACTGTAAAGAGCGCGCGCCTCTCCGTCTATACATTCCGCGGAGTGCACACACCTCTCCATCCACTCGCGCACCGGAAAGAGCTCACACACCACTCCATTCACACACACTTTGCTATCCACAAACGTACTGGGAAGAGCTCACACATTAACACACACACACACACGCACTTTACGATCCACAGACGCACCGGGAAGAGTGTACACACCTCTCCACCTACACACACCTACACACACACACACACACACACACACACACACACGTCCATTCACAGGCAAGAGCCGCATCTGCGCACCCGTGTGTTTCCAAGTTTAAACAGGAAAAGGTTTATAGGAGCGCGAGGTTAAAGGAGGCAAAAACTCTAAAGTGCCAAAGTGCCCCGACGTCTTGTGGGCAACGCGTCCGACTCAAGATGTTTGAACACCAGGACCCCGCGCTGAAAACAACCACCGGTCATAGAATTTCCTTTTCAATTATGGACATTTTGGACCCTCACAAATTCACACGTAAAAAGCTAGACGGACTTTCCACAGCCTACAGCGAGACGCCTTTTCGGAGCACAGAGTTTGGAAACATGTCCTGTTCACCCTGTAGCAGAGATTCTTCATCTCCAGCTGAGTCTATACTTATAAACAACAATCCAGGTAAAAGCACATGCTCCCCTTTCTTAGTTAATGCATGGTTTAAAACTCAGACTGTTAAACTATGTGTAGGTGGAATTGCATTACAGAATAATATGCTCTGTCAGGACAGTTTTACTATTCTAAAATGTCTTTCTTCCTTTTTGTTTCATTTTTATTTTAGTAAAAAAATGTTCACAGTTGTTGCACGAGAAAGTGCTTTGTTTATTATTTTATTACTATTTATGAATTTATTTTTAATTAGGCCTACTAGTATTTTAGACATTACAGAATCTTCACTCGTTTGTATATGACCTTCCTCAGTCACAAAAAGGCTCTTGCTGCAGCTGAGTGTGTGATTGGCATAGGGGCAGGGAGGGCAGATAATTGTTTAAAACGTCCCATTGAGGATGCCTGCGCTCACTTTGATCGATATTCCATTACTGGATCCTGCATATCTCCCTCCAGCACCTTGCAGGTAGCTGCAAACTTTAAACCCCCTTCCATGTCTGATCCCAAATATCGCTCGATTAAAACTTCCCTTTAAATAGATGACATTTATCGATTTGCCGACAAATATGAAACTCTATTAGCACGTCACGGGTGGATGGTAGGGCTGGATTTAACCGGGATTTCTCTCCGCGACATGACATTTGAGACGATGTGTGATTTATAAATTATTAAGGGATTATAGCCCAATCCACCCAAGTCCCCTTCTTAACCTTCGCTCCGTTGCTCGCACATAACTCTAGATCTATATCTTTACCCCACTGGTCCATGGTCCTGGTCCTGCACTACGAGGAGAGCGTTTCATTACAACTAGACTGATTTAACAGGGACATGTGTCTCATTTTTAGCTCTCTGATTGTTTGTTTGTTTGTAAATACCAAATGTATTTTGATAATAATAATAATAATAATAATTAATAATATTATTATTATTATTATTATTATTATTATTATTATTATTATTATTATTATTACATTTGTGTTTTATTAGTAGAATACTCCATATTTGTTAAGGAATTGTTTTAATATAATTTTCTCCATCTCCTGCACTGTGTACATTTGCAGTTCAATTGGGAAGCATTGAAATGCCGTTTAAGATGATATAAAGTAGAAGGTTTAACTTTGAAGATCAGTAAAAGAAATTAAATACGCAAAAAATGCTCAACATTATGCTTAAAATAACGATAACTGTACAAAATGCTTAACTGGCTTAACAACTAAATCATTGGGTGTAAACTGCTTTGGAAGAGTTTGGATACAACATGGCTTCACGTTTGAAAAATTTCATTGTGTAAAAGTTATGAGTTGTTGCAGAGAGATCGAGTTGTTGCTCTTGTTCTAATAGTAAGTGTTTGGATATTAACAGGTGAGTGCACAGAGGAAGAGCAGTGTAGCTCGCCGCTCACACCTGATGTGGAGACAACCACTGCCCTCCGTGACACACACTCTCGGCTCTCATGTCCCAAAGACCCGGATGAGGTGGATGGCGATGAAAAAAGCAGTAGCATTAACTGTGTTGCAGACGTGTCCAACACGGAGGATCCTGCGCGCCGCCGCCGTCGGTCCCGGTCCGATCACGGGAGCGCGCGCCCCCGACGAGCCAGAACCGCGTTCACCTACGAGCAGCTGGTGGCACTGGAGAACAAGTTCCGCTCAACACGCTACCTGTCCGTGTGCGAGAGACTGAACCTTGCGCTGGCACTCAGCCTGACAGAGACCCAGGTGAAGATCTGGTTTCAGAACCGCAGAACGAAATGGAAGAAACAAAACCCTGGGGCTGCAGACAGCATCCTGCAACCGCCGAGCACGAGCGTGAGTCCGGGTGCGGGACTGTGCGGGTCAGCCGTAACGGGATTTCACTCTTACCCGCCTTTCAGCGAAGGAAATCGTGTTTTCCACTCTTCCAGCGCCGTAGCATTATCATCAACTGGTGCGCTCCTGCGTCCGTTTTTTTCTACTGGCTACTTGCAACCCACCTTCTTCCAGCCTCATTTATAAAAGGCAGTGTGACCTGGCTAAATGAAGGGAAGTGGAATGAAGAACTTAAAAGTTATGAAGTAAATATATCGATCCATAATTACAGGATTTCATAGGTCTTTCTTGTGCGATTCTGGTAAATCCAGCACACCTGACTCTGCAGAGCTACTGACAATATAAACGGGCAAGATCTAAATTAGTTAAGCTATTTTAGGACTGAGAGATTAAATACAGCCCATACTGTAACTCAATCATGAATCACATTTTATGAATTAAGATCAAACCTTGTTAATACTTGATACAGCTGCAACAACACATTTATGTTGTTATAAGATGCTTTATTGGAAGTGTTCATTTCAGTGATTTACATAGTGTATGTGCTATAAATGTCATTAAATCCAATTATTTAAACAGAATATTATGTGGAAACTGTGAAGAAAGAAATGTATAATAATATAACCAGACTGAATAAAGTGGTGTGAATACTTAATTTCATTCAGAAATGTTTGGTCTAACAACAAGGTATATTAACACACACACACACACACACACACACACACACACACACACACACACACACACACACACACACACAACACACACTACATGGGTATTTATTGTAGCAATGAAACAATATCGCTAAGGTGAAAATGTAGTGTACACTCTTAAAAATAAAGGTTCTTCAATGGTTCCTTACAGCACCACAGATTCTGCAAAGAATATTTTTCTTGTCAAGAACTATTTGTCCTTGTATAGGGTTCTTGAGTTGAGCTATATGGTTCTTTGGAGATTAAATATGTTTTTTTATGTTTCATTATAGGTTCATCAGAGTACTGTACTAGTTCTTAAAGGTAAAGTGAACACTATATATAAGATTCTTTGTGGCACTGGAAAAGGTTTTCTTGGAATCACTCTTAAGAACCTTACTGTGGTTCCATAAAGCAGTAAGTATTTTTTTTTTTTTTTTAGAGAACTTATGATAACATAGTTCCTTGTGGCACTGCTGTAAATGACCATTTCTGTGTTATTTAAAGCACCCGCAAATACACGGTTCTCTAAAGAACTTGAGTAAAATGTTCTTTGTACAACTTAAAAGGGTTCTCCTATGGCATCAGTCTGAAAACCCCTTTTGTGGTCTAATTGGAGGCTTTATTTTTAAAAGTGTATACACTGTAAAGTATTACACAGTCAGTTTTAGTAATATAAATAAATATACTAAGCTTCAATATTACAATGAATAACAATAATAAAACCCTTAATAGTAGCACGTAGACTCTACAAATCTACTGTGATCCCAAATAGTAGTGGTTCCATTACATAGTGTTCCCACTGGGTGGCAGTACAAACTCATTTATATTTAGGCTATTCTACAAGAGAACATTTCATTTACTGTAACATAACCTACATATACCCAGATATTTGGTCCAAATATTTGAGTTGCAGGCCTTACTGTACATTATAACTATGAATATTGTAATTCCCGATAATCATGCAATAATGATACATACAATTCAGGGCATTGAGGGAAGGCCTTAATATAAGGAATAAAACATAATGAGCAGTGAGGTCATAGGAAAATAGTCAACCATGATGTGGTGTGGAGTTAACCACCCTGAGGTTTATTCCTCTTGTAGCAATGTTTCAAATTCATTAAAGAATGAGGTATCATAATTATTTTTATCCATTATATTTAATGTGGTAGATCATCGGTCACATTCAAAAATTCAACTGTGCAAAGGTATAAAACAAAAATAAATTAAAGCAACAAAGAAAGCATATAATGAAATAACACAATGTATATGATTTCAAACTCTATTAATCAGTGTGTGTGTGTGTGTGTGTGTGTGTGTGTGTGTGTGTGTGTGTGTGTGTGTGTGTGTGTGTGTGTGTGTGTGTGTGTGTCTGTGTGTGTGTTTAATATATCAATTTTATAAATTTACATGTTTTTAAAACACCCTCAGACCCCCACCCCACTCGAAAATAAATCCAAAAGCCATTCCGGCTTATACTATCCATCCATCCATCCATCCATCCATCTTCAACCGCTTATTCCTGCTTCAGGGTCGCGGGGAACCTGGGGCCTATCCCAGGAAGCATCGGGCACAAGGCGGGGTACACCCTGGACAGGGTGCCAGTCCATCGCAGGGCACAATCACATACACACTCACACACCCATTCATACACTACGGACAATTTACCAAGCTGCCAATCAACCTACTATGCATGTCTTTGGACTGGGGGAGGAAACCGGAGTACCCGGAGGAAACCCCCGCAACACGGGGAGAACATGCAAACTCCACACACACATGGCCCTGGCGGGAATCGAACCCCGGTTTAAAAAGTCGTCCTTTATGCTGATGTCCATTTTCTGAGTCTGTATCTTCTGCATAGTGAGAGTATGGTCATTTCTTTTGGCATTTTGTGCTGATTTAACAAATTTAGCCTTATCAGGGAAAGTAGCTGGAAAGTGAGATGTTCTCTTTTTTTTCCTTTTGTTTGTTGTAAAAAGAGGTTAATTTGTGCTGTGGTGTACAGATCTCCAGGCTGTTGGTGTGGGGTTTCTGAACTGTCAAATAATGCTGGTTCATCTGATTCAAGCTCTCCATCCACCGTACAGTAAGCTATGTGTGACATTTCCTCCTGTAGTACCTGTGCTGCAGTCTGCTCCTTCACTCTGCTCCTTCACTCTCCTGCATCATAACAACATTCCCTGATTCACTGCAGTTCTTTGCTGTTACTGATGGATGTTCATGGTCTCCTGGCTTTCGGTTGTCAGCTTTGCTATAGTGTCCTGTGAATTATCAGTAGGCCTGTTACTCAAGGCCTGTGGGTGCTCCTGCTGCTGTTGTACGGGGTCAGGATCATCCTCAGTGCGGATATTAGGGACGGGGGCACTGCTAGACCTAGTGCTATCGGGAGTGGCGCTAACGTAGTCTACGTTAACGTAGTAACGTAGTGAGCGGTGTTCGTGTCGGTGTTAGCATTGGTGCAGGTGTTGGTGTTATTCCTGGGTGCAGTGTTTGTCACTGACCTCCGGGGGCCCAGTCGCCCCCGGAGCTCTCCAGCTGCACAGCTCTGCGTCGGTCTTTTATTCCCAATGTCCCCACACTCAGAACATTTCAGTCTTTCGGTGTGGCAAAGACGATGCAACGGCTGTTGCCGTCTGTGCACTTGAAGTTTACATCCAGTGTTTCCTCATGATTATTTAGAAACATGTACACTTGTCTGTAGAATGACAGGACGTGTTTAACTGCAGAGTCAGCCGATCGGAGTGGTTATCATGGGGTTTGCGAAATCTCTGAAGCAGGCCAGTTCCTTCATGATCAGCTCATTTTTAATTCACGGGGGCACGCTGGAGATGACGACTCACGACGCAAGGGCAGATAGAGGGGCAACGTCTATCACGACACCATTTAATCATATTCCTCTTTCAGTCAATGCACTGGCGAGTCTTTCCCTTTTTAGGAACACCACCGCAGCTTTATTCATTCGGGAGGCAGAGTAGATGTTCTCACACACGACCTGCTCTCCCACCGTTAGCAGCACCTCATCCACCTGTGCTCCATTCTCAGGCACACACCTGACGCCATGACGGAGAGACAGCGTCTCCGCCCGGCCTCAGAGGCTATAGCATCCGGCCACTGATAACTCATTCATAACTTAATATTTAAGTGAACGAAAACAAAGAAAACAGCCACGCAGAAAACGTGGCAAGACAACAAACAGCTCTCAAGTGCGCATGCGTAGAGAGAGAAGGTTTCTGAGTACAGTTTGATTCTATTCTTCTTATCCAGTCTGTTCCTCAGTCTGGACGATTTTCTTCCCTTCAGCCCACCTCAAGCTGTTTCATCCTGTCTTTAAAACCACCACATGATCAGAGGAGTAAAAGAGATTATATAAAAGAGATTATAGCGTAAATTTCTCTCTCTCTCTCTCTCTCTCTCTCTCTCTCTCTCTCTCTCTCTCTCTCTCTCTCTCTCTCTCTCTCTCTCTCTCTACCCTACATTCATGCACAACATTATCACAGAATCATTGCATTATTAACTTGAGCAATAGTGGATGATGTATTTGAGTGTGTGTGTGTGTGTGTGTGTGTGTGCGTGCGTGCGTGCGCGCGCGTGTGTGTGTGTGTGTGTGTGTGTGTGTGTGAGAGAGAGAGAGAGAGAGAGAGAGAAATTTAGACAGAGCCTAGGGGAATGCTGTCAGCTCCATATTGGGGCAACTGGGAAAAGATAAATGCGTAAAGTACTATTTGAGTTTGAGGATTTGAGAATTTCATCATGCCTCAGCACTCACACCCTGCTCTCCCTCCCTCTCACATTTTCATGGGTTGGTGGGAAGAGGGTACACTAAAAGGCTGCACAATAAGTGATCAATATTATATCTATTTTTTGCACATTGCAGAAACTGGAGTGATGTTCTATGCTGTAGATCACCACATACTCTTGTTTGCTAATGCATAATGATGAACAGATGTTGCTCCTGTCTCTCAGTGTCCTCCCACATGCCTCACATACAAAGATGTGCAGCTGTCTTCACTGAAATATGTATTGTCATTTACACATGTATGGGGACATCTTGAATGCAAAGTTGTCAGTGGTAAAATCACAGCTCTATACACAATGTTTTGAAGCAGATTTGTGTATTGAAGCAGATTTCCACTCCCAGAGTTTTCTGCACTCAGTATCCTCCCATTAGTTGTGGATTTGAATAATTGGCTTGAGTGTAGTAGAGGACAGCTGGTAGAGGACAACGAGTAGTAGACAACACAATATCAGGGCAGGTAAACGCTCTGCACCCTACAAGAGTACTCGTCAATTTGTTACCATGTGCCCATTGTAGTAGGGGAAACATGTCTGTTTTTTTTTCTCTGGCACTTTGTTTTCCAATGTGACATGATTGCAGGCATGTTGGCAACAGTATGTGTCATAACTATGGTTCCCAGGGATGTTCATTTCTCTTGCTGTGCTGTCTCTCTCTGGTGTGTTTAGTATGGCAGCAATTTTTAAATTCCCCACATTAGAATAGCACCTGTTTCATCTCAATATTTGTTAGGACCACTTGCTGTGCCGGGATGTAATTATTGTTTTAACGTTAAATTACATTGAGGTTTAATTGACTAGTAATTTAGATTGATTAGCTGTTTACAGGTATTACTAAGCCATGGTCCTCCAATGGTTTGCATAAAGTATCCACTAGAGCTTCACTGCTATTTATCCTCTCTTTATCTCTGTGCTGCAATCAGTTTCCCAGTGTCCCCAGTGCAAGGTTTGGAGAAAGCTGTAGTGTAGTGCATTTCCCTAATCTGATTTATTTATGTTTACCCTTTTGTTAATTCTTTTGCATAATCTGTGTTTACTATTTTCTTTTGTCATTTAGCTGGATCTGTTGTTTGTTTTATTTGTTTCTGTGTTGATTTCGTTTGGTTTGTTTTCTGTAATTTGTGTGGTTTTTGTTTCCTACTTGCTTTGCACATTGTAGAGTATGTGCTGAACACAATCTTTGTTTGTTTTCTTTTATTATTTGTCTCTAGCTACCCTTTTCTTTATTGGCAAAGCTATATACTCACATGCATGGAGTTTGAGTGCCCCCTATTGCATAGGCAAGTCTACTGCATGTAGCACTCATTGTGTTGATTTTGGTTATTGTCACTGGCTTGTTATATGCACACTAGTGTGTTGTGAAGTGGTCTGTGGAGTACGCCCCAAACAGCCAGCATCCCAGTGGTGGTCCACAAACATGCATGGTAGGTTCTCTTAGCTCTTTGCATGTGGTTTGTTCTTTTTGCTTTGTTCTTTTGTGATCCTTTTTGTTTGTGTAACTATTGAATTTATGTTTGTGTATTCCACTGCTTGTGCTGGATTCTGCTTTAACCTGATTACTGTGTATCATGTGTTTATGTCTCTTCTGATGCCTGGTGGTTATTTTCAATAATTCATGGTCCCCTTTTAATGGAAGCCATGTCTCCTGCTTCTTGATATAACAAACATAAGCATCTTAACTGAATTAGTGTACTAATCATTTAACATTTCCCTGGGTGATAGTCCCAGTGTGGTGTAGTCACACACACTCTATAGTTGCAGCCCTTAGGGGTCCAGAACCTATGGCTCTTTCAGTGATTGCCTATGGCTCGACGGCAGGAAAAAATTTATACAAATAATCATGAATCACGAAAGCTAGTGTGAATTCAAATAAAATTCTACATATTACATATTTTAAAACATTACATAATTCATAATCGATGCCTGTTTGTCATGTGTACACCAACAAATTGTGGCACAACAAGCTCAAATTTCATTGGACAATGTGGAGCAGAGCAGTAATTTCTTGATCTAATTCATAAATCAGTTGAAAACTACATAGCCAGTCTGTATTTATTTATTAAATCTTTTTTAAATAAAAGTGAAATGGCTAAAATAAAAAACAACGAACCGTATTGAGTATTCGGATGAACAGACAAATTTGTGTATTTGGAAGTCGCATTAATGGTAAGTAGTGTTCAATTTACTCTTACTTATGTACTTTATTTTGTTTTGATTTACCATTTGACGAAACTATCATATTTGGTTAAATGAAGTCCAAGTGCCAACTACAGGCCGATTAGGTGAGGTGCCGGTCAAGAGCATACAAAGTGTGAAATGGCCTGAATGGTCTGTGAAATGGTACAGTGCCTTGCGAAAGTATTCGGCCCCCTTGAACTTTTCAACCTTTTGCCACATTTCAGGCTTCAAACATAAAGATATAACATTTTTATTTTTTGTGAAGAATCACCAACAAGTGGGACACAATTGTGAAGTGGAACGAAATCTATTGGATTTTTGAAACTTTTTTAACTAATAAAAAAATGAAAAGTGGGGCGTGCAAAATTATTCGGCCCCCTTGCTTTAATACTTTGTAGAGCTACCTTTTGCTGCGATTACAGCTGCAAGTCACTCGGGGTATGTCTGTAACAGTTTTGCACATCGAGAGACTGAAATTCTTGCCCATTCTTCCTTGCAAAACAGCTCGAGCTCAGTGAGGTTGGATGGAGAGCGTTTGTGAACAGCAGTTTTCAGCTCTTTCCACAGATTCTCGATTGGATTCAGGTCTGGACTTTGACTTGGCCATTCTAACACCTGGATACGTTTATTTGTGAACATTTCCTTTGTAGATTTTGCTGTATGTTTGGGATCATTGTCTTGTTGGAAGATAAATCTCCGTCCCAGTTTCAGGTCTTTTGCCGACTACAACAGGTTTTCATCCAGAATGGTCCTGTATTTGGCTGCATCCATCTTCCCCTCAATTTTAACCATCTTCCCTGTCCCTGCTGAAGAAAAGCAGGCCCAAACCATGGTGCTGCCACCACCATGTTTGACAGTGGAGATGGTGTGTTGAGGGTGATGAGCTGTGTTGCTTTTACGCCAAACATATCGTTTTGCATTGTGGGCAAAAAGTTCGAGCACCTTCTTCCACATGTTTGGTGTGTCTCCCAGGTGGCTTGTGGCAAACTTTAGACGAGACTTTTTATGGATATCTTTGAGAAATGGCTTTCTTCTTGCCACCCTTCCATAAAGGCCAGATTTGTGCAGTGTACGACTGATTGTTGTCCTATGGACAGACTCTCCCACCTCAGCTGTAGTTCTCTGCAGTTCATCCAGAGTGATCATGGGCCTCTTGGCTGCATCTCTGATCAGTCTTCTCCTTGTCTGAGCTGAAAGTTTAGAGGGACGGCCAGGTCTTGGTAGATTTGCAGTGGTCTGATACTCCTTCCATTTCAAAATGATCGCTTACACAGTGCTCCTTGGGATGTTTAAAGCTTTGGAAATCTTTTTGTATCCAAATCCGGCTTTAAACTTCTCCACAACAGTATTACGGACCTGCCTGGTGTGTTCCTTGGTCTTCATGATGCTCTCTGCGCTTTCAACAGAACCCTGAGACTATCACAGAGCAGGTGCATTTATACAGAGACTTGATTACACACAGGTGGATTCTATTTATCACCATGAGTCATTTAGGACAACATTGGATCATTCAGAGATCCTCGCTTCTGGAGTGAGTTTGCTGCACTGAAAGTAAAGGAGCCGAATAATTTTGCACGCAGCACTTTTCATTTTTTTATTTGCTAAAAAAGTTTCAAAAATCCAATAGATTTCGTTCTACTTCACAATTGTGTCCCACTTGTTGGTGATTCTTCACAAAATTTTTTTTTCAAACTTTATGTTTGAAGCCTGAAATGTGGCAAAAGGTTGAAAAGTTCAAGGGGGCCGAATACTTTCGCTAGGCACTGTAATTACATTACCACTTTTTATAATTATGCAATAATAGTAACTTTTTTGCTTTTATGGCTCTGCCAACTGAAAAGGTTCTCGATATCTGCCTTAATGTGATACCACCATGCCACATCAGGAGTAGTCATCAGGATTACTTTAGTTTATTGCATCAACTATTAATGTAATCTCTCCCCATATTTGCCACATTTTCCATAGTTGTATACTTACTTTCATTTTGAGTATGTACTAGACCTAGTTGCATCTATTAATGTAATTCCTCACCCTCGTCCACACAACCACAGAGATCATGTTAAGTAGATAAGGACCCAGTTTAACAAATATGGAAAAATTATCAATCTTCTTATTTGTTTTAATTGCTTAATTGCTTTCCTCAAGTGAATGGGGGTAAAACAGTAGCACAGTGAGTAGCATTGCTGCCTTGGTTTGACCCTGAGCTCAGCAGACTGTGTAGAGTTTAGCATATTTCTCCCATGTTAATTGGTGCATGTTAATTGGGGCAGTGGTGGCTTGGTGCGAACATTGGTGGCATGGCGGTTAAGGCTCTGGGTTACTGACCAGAAGGGGGGGAGTTTCAAGCCCCAGCACTGCCAAGCTACCTTTGAGCAAGGCCCTTAACCTGTTCCAGGGAAGACAAAATTTGCGAAGACAAAATATTTGCAAACAAAATTTCACTGTGCTGTAATGAATGTGATCAATAAAGACTCATTATCATTAATGTCAGGTTCCTCCGGGTCCTCCCAAAAAAAAAAAAAACAATGCAGATATGTGGATTGGCTACACTAAATTGCCCTTAGGTGGGAATTCATGTGTGCACTGTGCCCTCTGTTGGACAGGCATCCCACATGAAATGAATTTTCCCACCTTTAGCCCAGTGCTTCTGGGATAGGCTCCAGACCCACTGTAACCCAGACCAGGATAAAGTGGTTACTGAAGATGAATAAATGTAGTAAATGTCGTCCTATTATCAAGTTGTTGGTTATGTGTCATAACAAAACAAATAATTGGCTAAAAATATCCATTTGTTAACGGTATACACCAATCAGCCATAACATTAAAACATTGAAATTTGACATGAATAGCATTAATTATTTCATTATAAAGGCACATTTTCAATGTGTGAGATATGTTAGACAGCAAGTGTACAGTCAGTTAGACAGCAAGTGTACAAGTTGATGTGTTGGAAGCAGGAAAAATGGGCAAATGAGAAGATTTGATCCACTTTGACAAGGTTGATTTGCTGCCAACATCTTAGTGCCAGATACCACAGCACACCTTTGGAGATCTTGTGGAGTCTATGCTTCGATGGCTCAGAACTGTTTCGGCAGCACGGGGGGGTTGGGGGGGTTGGGGGGGGGCGTACACAATATGCTCCTGTTTCAGTGTTATCACAGTGGATCAACCATCCGTATACTGATTCTGGCACAAGTTGTATGCCGGATGCCCTTCCTGACGCAACCCTCCCCATTTTCTGGGCTTGGGACCGGCACTGAGAGTGCACTGTCTCATGCAACCTCCAGTGGCTAGGGTTGATTTCCTGACCTGGAACCAACCCGGAGAGCCACTAATCCACCAAGGAACCTGTAAATACCAGCTGTAATTAGCAAATTATCCACAATGCATGTATTGCAATCTTTGAATGCTAATTTGAAATGTGGGAGATTTAGCCAACAGAAGAAAACTCACAGAATTAATCAGCAATTGTTTCAGTACTGATATAAGTGCGAACAGTGATTTTTACACATTTAATAATGAAACTCCAGTTTGTCAAATGCCATGAATGAACTATTCTTAGCTTAAATGATAAGTACTAAATGATGCTTATATGATGCTTAGTACTAAAGTGATTACTTTTGTTTCATAACAGATGTTTCATATGATGTTATTGTCATGTATCATGAAACTCTGGACTCCAGTTCCCATCAGACACTGCACTGCACTACCTGTCACATGACCACCTGCACCTGATTCACATTTTGTTAATGAGCACTCATGGGTATTTATAGTCATTGTCTGCACTGTTTCCTTGTCTTTCGTTGTCTTAGACGTCTGTCTTTCATGCTACGGTGTTTTGTTTCATGCTACGGTGTTATGCCAAGTTGTCTTCATGTCCTTGATTTGTTATATGTTTGTTTAAATAAATCTTATTATCTGCACTTGCTTCTGCCTCAACCTTGAATTCATGACAGTTATATCATGTGTAATGTATGTTATTTTTCCAATAAATAGCTTAGGGTGCAAATGTAGAGGTAGGCAGGGAGTTTACAGGAAATAGCATGTTTTCTGAGGATAATACATGTATTAAATCAGGATAAGATCATTTTAATTGAGGCAATATAGAGATGACAGCAGAGTGACTGGGTAATTGATGACACCAAATCTTTTCATTAGATATAATGAATTCTAATAATCTATAAAGGTTATTAGCCTTTTTCAACAACCAAATAATGTATTTCTGAGGGGGATTTCTGAATAGTCTATTAATCTGTAGGTTAAGAATAAAAGCTTGTATAAAGATGGACCATTTTCATTTTCATGGTCATATTTATTATTTAAATATTTTATTACATATTAAATTATCTACAAATTAAATAAAGAGCAGTTGATTTTAGACAATCAATGTGTTGGCATCTCTCAGTGAAGTCAAAATGGAAATTTTTTTTGGGCATAAGCATGTTTTAAAATGCTACAACTTTACTTCTGTTTGAGATTCATACAAAGGAGAAATATGTTGCAGGGCAGTTAAACCTGTAACTTTCAGAATTTCATAATGGAAAATAACACACTTTCACCATGTGAAGAATATTCATGTCTTATATGCATTCTCTACAGGAAATCTTTACTCTTTATGCACATGACTACCTGTCACAATGTCACGGGCAGATGGCGCTGCAGCGTCGACATGCATGGACAGCTGCAGAGTGCGCGACGAGATTACGGAATGAGAACTGTTTCCGATGGACACGTGCCTTTGTTTTGGTTTTGTTCTCTTCCTGTTCATGCATTGGTTGATGTTCGAGGGTGTGTTATTATTGGTCCCAGCTGTCTATGTTCAAGCATGATTACATTTGTTATTTAAAGCCCTCATGTTGCTGTGCACTTTGCGCAGTATTAAGTGAATAAGTGAATGTAAACTTGAAGACAAGTATGCTAAGCGGTTGTGTTTTTGTGTCCTGTCCTCGTTCCATGCCTCGCATGGAAGCCCCGAATTACTGGGGCTTCCGGCTGCTGGGGGAACGCAAGCAGCAAGAGGTCTCAGCCCCAGAGTCCCAGCCCGAGGTCAACATGGCGACCTCGGTGCCTTCGCCTGAGGTCAACATGTTGACCTCAGAGCTCCAGCTGGAGACCTGTGGGGAGGCCTTGGCTGCCGAGGAGGCTACCCTGCTGTCCTGTCCTGCTGAGGTGGCTGTCCTGCTATCCTGTCTCGCCAAGGAAGCTGTCCTGCTGTCCTATCCCGCAGAGGACATCTCTCCAAGCTCCAGCCTCGCAGAGGACGTCGCCCAGCTTTACAATCCTGCTGAGGACGTCATCCAGTACACCACCCCCACTGGGGGTGGTGCTCTGCCTGTCTGCAGGCTGGCTGAGGCCGCCCTATTTCCTGATGCATCAAAGGACAGATTACACAGGTGCTCAGGACCATCGTTGGAGGGTGGTGCTCTTTAGTGCTCCAGGAGGAGCGAATTTGGAGGGGGGTTCTGTCACGATCTCACCATCAGATGGTGCTGCGGCGTGAACGTGCATGGACAACTGCAGAGTCCCGAGTGCACAGGAATATGGAATGAGAACTGTTTCCTATGGACACGTGCCTTTGTTTTGGTTTTGTTCTCTTCCTGTTCAGGCATTGGTTGATAATTGAGGGTGTGTCATTATTGGTCCCAGCTGTCTATGATCAAGTATGATTATGTTTAAGTATGCTAAGCGGTCGTGTTTTCGTGTCCTGTTCTTGTTCCATGCCTCGCATCCAGTTTCATGTTTAAACCTCAATTATCTTCATGCTTATTGACTTCAGTTTAAGAATAAAGACTTTGATCTGCGTTTGCTTCTGCTTATAGTCTCATTCCGTAACACTACCAAATATTTTACCCAGTTAAAACACAATGACTGTAAGGAGGACTACTGGGGAAATACTGTCTATTTTTATTAGTTTATTTAAGACCTACATTTTTTAAGACCTACAGGGAATTCTCATGCCCCAGTATCACAAGCCAGCATTCACTAGAGCAGGGGTTATCAAAATATTTTGGTCAGTGAGTCAAATTTAAGATTAAAGCTTCTCTTATCAAATTAATTCCGTATAACTCCAGTTAAATCCAATGCTGCTGTTTGCACAAAACCACCTTCACATGTATATTGCACATCACATTTAAGTGTTATAGCCTACACTGACAGTGCTTTTGTTGGTTCGTCATTATACACTGCAAAAGATAGTGTTAATTTTGTATTTCTGTAGTTTTTCTAGCTTGATCCCATGAATGTGCGGTGCAGAAAAAGACATTTTACTAATGCCCTGTGTAAATGCCACTGTATTGTACAATTAACATGAAGCTGCTGTGGCCTGGTGTAAGTAAGAATGGCTCCAATATAAAAGAGGGTTTATGAAATTTTACTAATAATAGTCTGATCATTTCAATCTTGATTTTAAAAATTCCATAGATCATGAATAACAAATCTCAACTGTGACCCTATCTCTGGTGACCACTGAAATACTCATTTTTGCAATGTTCACAATTTTCCTTTTGGAAACTGCAAAGAAGTGCATATACTGTACATGGAAGTGCACAGAGTCAATCATTTACATTTAGGGCATTTGGAGCAACTTACATTGATCTATTTTATACATTTGAGGGTTAGTTGGGGGCTAAGAGATTTGCCCAAGCAGTGACAGCTTGACAGGGCTGGGATTTGAACTCATGACCTTCCAATCAGTAGTCCAACATCTTAACCACTCTACCAAAATTGCACGATTACTAAAATGTAATCTGGGGTCATTTAGCACTATCTGTAGCTTATTCTTTCTTGCCAATAGGTGGCAGGATGTACAGTTGGTCATCATATATTTGTTGTAAATAATTACGCTATTTTTTTGGTTTTTCTTGTACTGTGTCTTGCTCTTGCCCTTTCACAATCACAACTGACCTGTTCTCTTTTTCCATTCTAGTTCTTTTGATGATATCTCATTGTTTATTTTTATACTTGCTAAAGGGTATGCATTGTAAAACAGAGTAACAGATCATCGTCAAGAAAACCTTTCAAGTATCCTTTAACTGTGTTTTCAACATCTTGCTATTTTTTTAATCATCATTTTATCTGTGCTATGTCAATAGCACAAACATCGTGTCTCTGCTACAGCTGTTGTCCATGCTTTAAGTTCAGACTAATGTAATTAATGAGAACTGACTTTCAGTGAGAATTGAATTCCGGCCTGGGTCTGGTCAGTGACCTTACAGAATAAACTCTGAGTAGCTCTGTCCTTTTCGGTATACTAGAGGTCAACAGGTTGAGAGGCAGATTGCCCGACTGTGCTATAATGTACCTTGCTGTATTAGCTGCTTGATCACATTCTCATACAGCTTCACAATGTGTCACTAAAAAACGAAGTCTTTTGAATTGAGAACGTGAATACCGATCATTATTTTGGGCTTGGCAGCTTCTTGTGAATTTCAGACTCAGAGCTATTCATATCAGTAGAACTGATCTATTGTTTGGGAGCATGACCTGAATATTTGATGTTGCACATTATGTTACCGTAATAAGATGATAGAAAGGACTGAATGAAAAAGAGCCATGTTTATGAGAGCCCTTTGTTTTTCATAAAGGTTTGTCTGATTAATAGGCTGGTCCTTGGACATGAAAACCAAGCAAAACTTTCAGAATAAAGCCAGGATCCTGAGAGACCTGAGACACAACTCAACAAGAAGTATGAGTATGTTTAGGCTGTTTCAAGAAAGCTTGAACTTTATGCTGTTAGCTCTTTATGGGTTTGTAAACTCAGAAATCTATGTGCAGATACACCACCTTCTGTATATACTACACTCTCCTCATATAAACAAGCATTACACTGTGGAACATACACCCACACTTGTGTCTTGCACATTAATTTGTACTAGTGGCTGCTTTTCCGTTTATGTTAAGCCAAAATGCAATGGTGTTACCAACATCTACCAGGCAACCACTGGCAAACAACATAAATGGTTATGTACAAACCAGAAATTAAAAACAAATGGACTGCCTCTTCCATCATCATCTGTCAGAGACCTGAACTCAGCTCCATATGAGGAAATGACTCCCTCACTTGATTAGCAGGGAAGCACTGGATCATGTTGTTTTGCTGGAAGATTACTTTTGTACTTAGATTAGCTTAAGTTGAGAGAAGATCATATTCTCTTTCCCATCTTTTCCCAAACCGTTAATTGAAGTGATTATAATATTATTTTTCTCTTCCCTGCACCTCAACCATGAACTGGTTACTAAAGACAGCACAAGATAAAGAGGACATGTGTGATTTAGTCTCTTTGTTGATCACTGCTGCTGTCACTTAGTTTCTAGTTTCATGCTGTGGAGGCCACTGGGGAAATATAGGATTTGAGAGGCCTGGTGAGATCATGGCTCCATTGACTGCCTCTCTGGGGACTATAACAGACATACAGATAAGGACACACACACACACACACACACACACACACACACACACACACACACACACACACACACCACACACAGATACACATACACAGAAAATATGTAGTTCACACTCGTGGATGTATAGGCAGAAGAAAACATGGCAGTAGTAAAGTGAAAATGGGTTTGAAATGATTGCCCAAGCTGATAGATTAAAAAAAACTGAAAAAAAAGAAGACTGAGGAAGACAACACCCTAGAGATGATGTTAATCCATCGATCCAATACCCAGGATTGGTATCGACTAATAACTTGTGGTTCAAATATTGGAGAAAAAAGAATAAATTATCTTAGTGCCTGTAAATTGGAAAGGTTTGAATTTGTATCTTTTGGAACCGGAAGTGTTTACATATATTCTTATTTGCACATTACATGTACTCTACATTAAAGAGGTTAACTGAATAAAAAGCTTAGGGTTGTTTTTTTTTTGTTTTGTTTTGTTTTCGTTCATATCTATTTGAATTTTTCCTGGCATTTTTGTGAAGTGCTTCTTAAACATATTTTTTTTAAATATAATTTTAAAGCGTAGAATTTTTTAAAAGAAGGGTATAAAGGTTTAAGTATTGATATTATCATCAAAAAAGAAAATTATCCTACATATGTTGTTAGTGGATGTAGAAAGTCTAGGCACCGCTGTCTAGGTAAATAGTAAGTTATTGTGATATGAAAATGAAACCATAAATGATCATAAAGTACAAAAAAATGAGAAAATGGAAAACAAGAAAAATAAATAACTTATAATAACCTGGTTGCATATGTGTGTACACCCCTTAACCAATAATTTGTTAAAGCACCTTTTGCTTGTAATACAGCACTCAGACTGACTTTTATGGGTAAAAGTCTGCCAACAAAGCACATAATACAGCACACTCTTCCTTGAAAATAATGCTCCAGCTCTCTTTGAATCATTCTACAGGCTTACGATGGGATTTACATCTGGGTTCTGACTGGGCTACTCCAAAAATTAATTTATTTGTTGACCAGGATTTGTGCATTGGGTCATTACTGTGCTAAAAGATTAAATTTTTCTTCACCTTTTGCTGCCTAACAGAGGCCTGCAGTGCTGTGCCAAAATAGATTGGTGCATGGCGCTATCCATGATTCCCTTTATCTTAACTAGAGCACAAGTCCCAGCTGAAGTGAAACAGCACCATAGCATGATGAATACAAGAAATTTTCACATGCAGGGAGTGACCAGCACTTTCCTGATGTTCTTGCAGTTCCTTCATGTCCTGACGTCCTGTTCTTTGTAATGTCACTGTGGTGCCCCATTTTCTCCACTCATTAATGATGGCCTTCATGGTGTTCCATGGCACATCTATTGTTTTGGAATTTTTTTTGTAAACTCTCTAATCTATTCCTTTCAAAAATTAGATCTCGTACATGCTTTGTAAGGTCTTGGCTACCATGCCTTCAGCAGTTGGATGAAACCAAGAAAATCTTGCCAAAAGAAAAAGCCAGTCTTTATTTGGGGTTAATCACAATCACTTCCTTGATGACAGGAATATGTATGATACTGTAATTACTTTTGAACATGAATTTAAATATGATTGGTTAATTCTGAGCACAGCCACATGCCCTGTCTTACAAAGTGTCTTTGAATTATTCAACACATGGTTAACTTTACTACTCACTTATTTCTGCCTGAATGTGAAAAGCATGGCTGGAGGGGGCAGAGCTGAGGTCTGAGGTCTCTGCAGGTCAGAGGACTGTTTTGGGCACTAAACAACCTGGTGCGCAGTTTACAGAGAAAGGCTTTTCAACACAGGGGTCAGCCCTTCACTGCTACTGACAAGAGACCAGTAAAACATGCAGTCTTGTTTTTAAGAACGCACTAGAGAGCTTGATGTTTTATTTGGTTTGGGTGGGATCAGTGATGTCATTAAGGAAGCAGAAATATTTAGCAGAAATGCTCAGCAGAAATGCTCAGCAGAATTGTTCAGTAGAAATGTAGAAATGTTCTGTAGAAATGTTTAGTAGAAATGTTCAGCAGAAATGTTCAATAGAAATGAAACTTTGGAACCCCAAAAACATATGGGCATAGGGTTAAAGCCATAAATTAATTGGGCAGGCCGTACAACGCTAGTTTTAATGGGGCTCTTATGGTGGTGATTTACATCTGCTCCTGGAGTCACTTATGGCTATCTTTAGCCTCCTAGACTTTTATGAGCCTGAGCTGATGACCATACAGCGCAGACACTGCTTTGTGTAAATAAACATAACCGGCATACCTGCCTCCATTACTCACACACCAACTAACAAAAACATACTTACTCCTTTCTGGTTGCATCATTCCTTGCTACTGAATCTTTTACCTTGCTCATGAGTGGAGTTAAAGCAATTATGGCTGCAAAACTTTCCTGAAACAAACTATTGTAAATCAAAATTTTTATCAAAATAAAATTGTATTATATATTTAGCACAAATTACAGTAGCATATTTTTTCAACTGGCATGTAAACTGTCCTCTAACTGAACTCATGTCCTGATCTGTAGTGGGTGGATTGTACATCATCTGCCCCCTTTCTGTCTTCCCTGAAAGCTTGATGGTGTTGGTTCTCTTCTGCTCCCATGATACAAGTATTTTACATTTGTGTAAAATCTCACTATCCAATGAGAACTGAAAACTGTGATTGCAACAGGAAGATGTTTGCTACAAAATAAATATATCTATTGTCTCTATATAGCAATCAATTGCAGCCAGTGGTTAAGTGGACAACTATTTTTATTGGTTTTATTTATTATAGCACACACAAAACAGCTCTCAGCTAATAATTGCTCTTGTTCTCACATCAGCCTAATTGGGATACTGTATACCAATGAATCAAAATGTCAAACAGAAACTATTAGTTCTCACTGTCTGCAGATGGGGTGGACTGCTAGTGATTAGAGCTTAAAATAATCCCTGCTATAGATGGATGGCATGATTTCAGATTGAAGTAAAGATGTCATTTTAGTAAAGTGAAAGTGCACATTTAGGTGCATTACCATACAGTGAGGGAAAAAAAGTATTTGATCCCCTGCTGATTTTTTACTTTTCCCCACTGACAAAGAAATGATCAGTCTATAATTTTAATGATAGTTTTATTCTGTGAGAGACAGAATAACAACAAAAAAAATCCAGAAAAACACACACGCCAAAAATGTTATAAATTGATTTGCATTTTAATGAGGGAAATATGTATTTGACTCTTCTGCAAAACATGACTTAGTACTTGGTGGCAAAACCCTTGTTGGCAATCACAGAGGTCAGACGTTTCTTATAGTTGGCCGCCAGGTTTGCACACATCTCAGGACACACATCCCACTCCTCTTTGCAGATCTTTTCCAAATCATTAAGGTTTCGAGGCTGACGTTTGGCAACTTGAACATTCAGCTCCCTCCACAGATTTTTTATGGGATTAAGGTCTGTAGACTGGCTAGGCCACTCCAGGACCTTAATGTGCTTCTTCTTGAGCCACTCCTTTGTTGCCTTGGCTGTGTGTTTTGGGTCATTGTCATGCTGGAATACCCATCCACGACCCATTTTCAATGCCCTGGCTGAGGGAAGGAGGTTCTCACCCAAGCTTAATTATAGACTGATCATTTCTTTGTCAGTGGGAAAAGATACAAAATCAGCAGGGGATCAAAGACTCCATGTTTGACGGTGGGTATGGTGTTCTTGGGGTCATAGGCAGCATTCCTCCTCCTCCAAACACGGTGAGTTGAGTTGATGCCAAAGAGCTCCATCATTCAGATCATTGGCGAATTTCAGACGGGCATGTATTTGGGCTTTCTTGAGCAGGGGGACCTTGCGGGCGCTGCAGGATTTCAGTCCTTCATGGCGTAGTTTATTACCCATTGTTTTCTTGGTGACTATGGTCCCAGCTGCCTTGAGATCATTGACAAGATCCTCCCGTGTAGTTCTGGGCTGATTCCTCACTGTTCTCATGGTCATTGCAACTCCACGAGGTGAGATCTTGCATGGAGCCCCAGGCCGAGGGAGATTGACAGTTCTTTTGTGTTCTTCTTTTGTGTACTGTTGTCACCTTCCCACCAAGCTGCTTGGCAATGGTCTTGTAGCCCATTCCAGACTTGTGTAGGTCTACAATCTTGTCCCTGACATCCTTGGAGAGCTCTTTGGTCTTGGTCATGGTGGAGAGTTTGAAATCTGATTGATCGATTGCTTCTGTGGACAGGTGTCTTTTATACAGGTCTTTTATACAGCTCAGATTAGGAGCACTCCCTTTAAGACTGTGCTCCTAATCTCAGCTCGTTACCTGCATTAAAGACACCTGGGAGCCAGAAATCTTTCTGATTGAGAGGGGGTCAAATACTTATTTCCCTCATTAAAATGCAAATCAATTTATAACATTTTTGACATGCGTTTTTCTGGATTTTTTCGTTGTTATTCTGTCTCTCACTGTTCAAATACACCTACCATTAAAATTATAGACTGATCATTTCTTTATCAGTGGGCAAACGTACAAAATCAGCAGGGGATCAAATGCTTCTTTCCCTCACTGTAAATCATAAATACGGTGCAATGCAGTGCAGATTATTGCAAAATGACACTGTCCTTAAATGGTTTTCCATCCATCCATTTTCTGTACCACTTAGCCTGGAGCCTGGAGATTATCCCAGGGAACTCGGGGCATGAAGCAGGGGACACCCTGGATGGGGCACTGATCCATCGCAGGACACAATTGCAAACACTAAAAACAATTTAAGAATGTCAATCATGCCTTTGCACTAGGGGAGGAAACCAGAGAGAGGCAGAGGCAGGATTCAGACTCCCAACCATGGAAGTGTGAAACAAACATGCTAACCACTAAGCCATCATGCCTTTTTAAATGGTTTTCAACAGATCCATTTTGAAGCAAACCAGCCTATAAATTTCCAGTGTATTTAAGTAAAAGTGGCATGCAGTAGAAATCTATTATCTTAAGTTCAACTCAAATGGAAATTACATATCCTTCTGGAATTTGGCCTATTCCACTATAGAGCCAATATAGTATGTCCATTAGAGTCATCATTGGGCTATTACTTTTTCCCATTTGGTTCCTGTTCTTATATTACACTATTATTTTTTCGGCAACTTTTTGTACTATTCACACTAGAAACATGCACATATGCATGCACACACACATACACACACATACACACACACACACACACACACACACACACACACACTACATGCACACATTTACTGAGGCTGTACACAATACCAAACATACAATAACAGCTATGTCAGCATACAGCTCACTGCATAATTGATCACTAAAAATACTAAATATAGAGGACACAGCACATGCGAGTTGTTTTTGAACTGCAATTATAATTAGGAAAGGTGGTATGCAGAAAGCTAGTGCGTAAGACAGTTGTGCTGCGAGTTGAGAAGGAACAGCTCAGTGTTTACCCTCTGAACTGTTTTGTACATAAGACGTAGAGCTCTGTCTGCTGTCTACAGCCCAGCTTACCTCAAAATATCCGCTCCTTTTAAGGCATGTGTTATGCTGCACTCTTTGCAATTAATATCACTCGACACTGCATAGCTGACAGATGGGCCTTTATGCTTTATTATATGTTATAACCAGTGCCTACAGAACAGTTTAGCACCGTAAGAATGTGAGGCTGCAAAAGGAAAGCATGTGAAGCCACTCAAACAGATGGATACACAAATAACACGTTAGTAAACTATATAAAGACTAAGGGATATCATACCTGCTGCCGAAGCAATGCATGATACCACAAGGTTCATATTAACTATGTCTCATTAGAGTCTGGGGGAAGCTTTGTAGATCACTAACAATAATACAGGGTGCTAAAACATTCTATCCCAAGGAGATAATATTCTATATTATGTGAGTGTTCTGACCTTGTGTAATAATGAGTGAGGCTGTGCAATGAGGAATGCTCACAATAGAATTTCTCATGCTTGATCTGAAAGGAAGCATACATCTGATAGAAATAAATCAATGGGCTCTGCAAAAAAAAAAAAGTGCCAAAGCAGTCATCTAAAAATACACCTGGCATGTCAAGTCTAAAGAAGTGAGAAAGTGATACAATGTGAGACAATAAGTGAGATTAGAGAGAAAGAGAGAAGGAGAGAGAGACAGATGGTGATGGGAAAATCAAGATAGATATAGAGCAGGAAAAGCAGCATGGTGAGAATTGCCAGCTGACAGAATCTAAGCAGACAGTAAATGTTACCGTGTCAGAAGAAAAAAGACAGGCTTTCCTATGACCAGGGGATTCCAAACTGACTGCTTCAGCTTACAGGCA
The DNA here is from genome assembly GCA_012411365.1 of Ameiurus melas. NCBI lineage: Eukaryota > Metazoa > Chordata > Actinopteri > Siluriformes > Ictaluridae > Ameiurus > Ameiurus melas. Next base: position 19,403,396 of record CM022755.1, on the reverse strand, counting down.
ATCCAAATATTTCATAAGCACATACTTGAAAAGGACAATGAAGGGCATTTCTGCCCCTTAACACAGGTACATCTGCCAATTTTGTCTATAGTTCAGGTGCAGAATTATCATTTTTTTAAAACATAAGCAATGGGAAATATGTAAATTTTTCAATAGTAACAAACACAGATTTGTGTTTGTATTCCATAAATAACAATGCGATCTGTAAGCAGACTTTAGTAATGTTTGTAATTATAGAATCTTACCTGATGACAACATGTGAAAGGTCTAATTGTTTCATGGGCTTCAAAGAGGATTGTTTGCAGTGAGTGAAAAAGGACAATTCAGTCATTCATCTTCAGTAACCACTTTATCCAGGTCAGGGTCATGGTGAATCTGGAGTGTAACCCAGGAACTCTGGGGATACCAGTCCATCTATCCCAGTCCACCAGATCACCATGCACACACTCAAACCCACACTCCTTCACAACTTGTTGAAATTTAGAATAGCTGCACCACCCAAACAGGAAGATGCTTATTTTATTTGGGGTGAGTTAATTGAACCAGTACCTACACTGCCTGAACAAAAAAGGTTGCTGTTTGGAATTAAATAAGCAAATACTTAAGATATGATTGTATTGTTATTGCAGTGACTAATATGTTTCAGCTGGCAACAATTATTTTTTTACCCTAACTGATGCATTGTGTAGCTTCTCATTTCTTAAACAATCTCGGAAGACATATTTTATCCCATGGTCGTGGAAAAGATGTTACTGTGAAAAAAAATTAGGACATTGCTGAAATCCCTGGAATTTGGTTAAGAACTGTCCAACGCATTATTAAAACCTGGAAGGAGAGTGGTGAACTGAAAACGTTGAGGCAGAAATGTGGTTGGAAAAATTAATGTTCAAAATCTAGAATGATCATGATTTGATCTTTAAAATGCACATTGAAGTCACATCATAAAAAAAAGAACAATCGAACTCATAGCTATGTTTAATAGTGAAAGTAAGATAATTTCCACATGTACAAAGCGACGAGAACGTACAGGTGGACATGAATGTACAGGACTGGGACTTAACAGCTGTGTGGTCTAATCAGCGCAAGACTAATCAGATAAAAATGACTTTAATTTTCTAGGGAGCATAAAGATTGGTCTGTGGAGCAATGGAAAAAGGTCATCTAGTCTGATGAGTCCAGATTTACACTAATTCAAAGCGATGGGAGCATCGGGGTAAGAAGGGAATAGCAAAAAGCTATGCACCCATCAGGCATAGTGCCTAGCGTACAAGCCTCTGGAGGAAGTGTTATGATCTGGGGTTGCTTCAGTTGATCAGGTCCAGGCTCAGCAAAGTTATGCAGCAATAAAATGAAGTCAGCTGAGTACCTGAATGTACTGAATGACCAGGTTATCCCATCAATGTTTTTTTTCTTGCTTGCCAGCACAGGCATATTCCAGGATGACAATGCCAAGATTCATTGTGCTCAAATTGTGAAAGAGTGGTTCAGGGAGCATGAGAAATCATTTTCACAGATGAATTGGCTACTACAGAGTCCTGATCTTAACCCCATTGTAAGTCTTTGGGATGTGCTGGAGAAGACTTTCTGGAGTGGATCAACTCTCCCGTTCTCAAACAAGATCTCGGCCAAAAGTTAACATGTAGCACAAGGTTGACGAAACAATGCCACGGTGAATGCATTCTGTAATCAAAGCTAAAGGTGGTGCAGTGAAATTTAACTTTTTTTTGGCCAGGCAGTGTATATATTGAAGCAATGTCGCACATGCAAGAGTGTGGTGACACTGATAGACTGCACAGCTGTGAGTCGGCATGAGCACGAGTCCACAGGGTGACTTGCCTAGCTAATCTATGTGCTTTTAAACAACATTTCTATAAACAAAAAAATAATATTGAGTAGATATTTCAGACACAATATGGACAAATTTTCTGTTTATTTTTGTTCCACTACGCAAAACAGATCCCACGCATGCCAGCTAGCTGGCTAGCTAGCTCAAATTGATTGACATTGGTGTCCCTTCATCCTTTTCATCTTAATCTGATGAGCTTTCATATTTGAAGTCAAAAGTTATATTCCTGAAAAGCATAATTTGCCATGTCCACTGATGACTTTGCTAACACTACTGTAGTAACTGTTTCAAAGTAGGAAGTTGAATTTTATGTGGCGAACACAGATGAGTGGAGTGATACAAACAGTGAAGCATCCCAGAGTGGTTATACTAAATATCAGCACTCAAAAGTCAAATTCATAGACAGGAACTAAGTGTTGTACAATATATATTAGCACGCATATTGATGTAAGCCATATAAGTGCAATATCAGGGACATTATATCTCCACTATCCTGCATCTCATTTAAGTGGCAGGACTGATTGAGAGGTGACACCAGTGTCACCTGGTCCATTAAATCTTGGCTTTGGATAGTGTAACAAGAATGAGATGAGTAATGTCTGCTCCTGCTCTTAATCTGGAGGGCACCCTCAAACACCTGTAATCTTATCTGTCCCTCAGGTGAACACGGGAACACTGCATTACTGCACAGTACCACTAGGGCACTAGGCTGATACAAACAGAGAGAGAGAGAGAGTGAGAGAGAGAGAGAGAGAGAGAGAGAGAGAGAGAGAGAGAGAGAGAGAGAGAGAGAGAGAGAGAGAGAAAATGTACTTTTGATTATAATGAAATACACAACAAAGCCTAAACCTCTGTGTTTATTAATGCCAATGTCCCAAAAATATCCATATACTGTTTAGGAGACTATGTACACCAGCACCACATTGGTTGTGCCTTCATCAGTGAATTTCCAGTTTTTTGTATTTGTCAATAAGTTTGGCAACAGTGCCGTGTGTGATGTGCTTGCCATGTTTCCTGTTAAAGTCCATCACAACCTTGCAACAGCTTCCCGATCCAGCCATGAGAATGATTTCAATAAGTTCTTCTTTTGTCAAAGGTTATCTTAAAGGCCATCTAATATATATATATAAACTAATTATGAACATTTTTGGAAGACTTTTTGCTAAAAAGTGTTTAAATCCCCCATGCATGGAGACTTTTTGGACGCTCTATATTATAAACCCAATCTACTGTACCTAAACTATTGTTTAATAAACAGGGATATGGCTTTTGTTTACAACCCTATAGGTCAAGTCAATATGGCCAACAGTCTTTGAAAATAATCAAGCTGCTGTATGTAATAACCACAGTTATATATTTATATTTTCAATTCATTAGTGAGATCCTTACATATTCTAAATTAAATTAATCCATCCATTGCTGCTCATCATTCCTATTTAATGATGATGTTTTCTGTCATGAAGTAATTCTAAAATTATGTCTGGAAAATGCGTTGCACGTTATTATGAGAAGTTTAACGTTTAACGTTTTATTTATTAAGCTTATTATTAAAGTTATAGACATTCCCACTTACAGTCGCGCTCTCTCTCTCTCTCTCTCTCTCTCTCTCTCTCTCTCTTTCCCTGACTCACTTCCCAATCTCTCTCTCTCTCTCTCTCTCACACACACTGGGTTTTAATGTCACTTTCAGGAATTGTGGTAAATAGACCTCGTGTTTGTTAGGAGTTTTAAGTGACCCGAGCGTTGATGAGCACTTTTCCTGACCCCGGTCATTACACGGTCTACACAGTTTCCTGAGAGTCTGCTGTAGGCTTTTGAAACAGACAGCCTAGTCTTCACTTTTGGTGAAAGGAAAGGAAAAGTAGCTCATGCACAGATTACACCGTTTATCCGCAGGCAGCTCGCAATGGCCACTTTGTCCTACTCATAAGACAAAATTCTGCCGTCGAGTTAACGTCCAAATGAATATTAGCCCACACAACACAATTCATAACAGTCGAGTCGAGTTACACTCAGCTACGTCATCCTTTACACCACGTGACCCGTCCGAGGCGCCGAGCTCTGAGTTTAGCTCGACGTTGAGATTTTGAGTGAGGGTTTCAGTAACTCCGGATTTGCTTCATCCCGGAAATGAATGACTAATCAGAAACGGCAGCGATCCTTCTCTCCGTGCGTGAGTGTGTGTATGTGTGTGTATGTGTATGTGTGTAAAGTGACAGAATTGCTCTCTGGATGAGAGGTGATCATCATCCCCATCAGCGCCCTGCGTCTCCGTCGCTGTCTCATTCTTCTCCCGGTCAGTTCGATCGAGCGCAAACACGTGGACCATCAGCGCCGCTCCCTTGTTCCACACCGGACTCCCGCCTTCAAAAGCGAGCTCTTTTCTTGTGGTCTAATTTTCTTCACTCTCGTTGCGCGCATCTTGTCGCTTGCGGGATTAAACTTTTGGCGCACCTTAAAGATGAGCGACCTGGAGGAAGACTTTGCCAAGATCTTGATTCTGAAGGAGGAGAGAATTCGGGAGCTGGAGAGGCGCCTGGCAGAGCGAGAGGATGAGATACACGAGATGAAGCGGAAACTGCACAAGTGTCAGTCCGTGTTACCGAGCGCGCAAGTGATCGAACCGAGGACGCGGCGCGCGCAGGGCATTTCAGCCGAGCCGCAAACGCACCAGGACTTAACGAGGCAAAGCTTCCGCAAATTCGCCAAATCTGACAGGTGAGCCTTCAGAGCTGTCATCATGCACTTATTACAGCGTGCTGTTTACACGCAGTTATCCTTACTTCTGTGATGTGTTGTGATTTGATGCCCTTAGTGTTTTGGCACTTTTTCTTAAAAAAATTGCTGATTTTTCTGTGTGGTTCATTGACACCGTGCAACTAATTCAGTGCTGAGTTTCTTTTCTATTGTAAATGATGGGCATGAATGGTGCAGCCCTTTCATTCTCATGCGCTAATGATGACCGCGCATCTTTGTGTAGCAGGGAAGGGGGGGGATTATGGCGAGAGGAAGAATGAGAGTCTATAATTGATCCAAACCATCATCGTGTTCCCAGCGGGCGGCGAGCACAGGAAGCTTCGTACATTATCGGCTTTTAGGGTCTAAACGCGCAGCGCCCGGGAGCCTGTCTGAAGATATTTAATACGCCATTAGAAAGTGCTCTGTTTGACCATATGTTCAATCCCCTTCCTCCAGTTTCTGGCCTGACTTCTTCTTTTTTTTTTTTTAAACCACACATCTTTACATGAAATGCACATATACCAATCTGACGGAAATGCACCAGTTTAGGTATTAGATGTGATCGCATGACATTGTTGCTATAAAAAAAACAAAAAACAAACATAAGAACTGCTGGAATACTTCATAATATTACACAGGCATGTCCAGCTATGTCAAAAAGAACGCTGCGGTCTCAGAAATAAGAGTGCCAATGTGTACATCTAGTTGCTGGTGTGCTACCATAAATGTTACATCTGTTGTAGGCCTACGTTTAGTATATATCTTTATAACTTTAATAATAGCCTAAGATACTGCACATGATTGCACTTTAAAGACCACACACCTTCTCATATAACAGAGATGTACCCAGATGTACGCAGTGCCAAGGAAAATTACACTTTCATTTCTAATGGGATCTGATGTTTGTTAAAATGTAGATGACGTTAAGTTCTTGGCTCCCAATAAAACCTAAGCCATTTTTTGGTGAGATTTAGGTTCTCACCCAAGCACCATAAGGTATTAGAGAAGTTAGTTGCTAATATCAGTTAAGATCTGTCCACATAGGCTATTGAAGAAAGTGATGAAGCAGTTCAAATCAACTCAAGACGTAAAATAAAATACTTCTGCTAGATTAAACTTATCCTTCTGATACGCAGGTGGTTTTTACACATGAGAGTGGCATAATAGTGAATTAGTGATTTAATCATGCAGAATATGCCCGGGCTCATTATTATTATTATTATTTATTATTATTATTATTATTATTATTATTATTATTATTATTATTATTATTATTATTATTATTATTAGTATTAGTATTATTTTCTTGCTTAATAACAAATACCACAAGAGGGCAGCAACCCCACATTGTATTGGTTTTGATCTTTCAGATAAAGCAATTTTCAGGCTGGAAGTGCGTGAAGCAGGTAAAATTCAGAGAATGTAAACAATTTTACTGCGAAAAAACTTGGATTGTTCATTTACATAAGGACTTTAAAAATCATTTATGTCCCTTATATTGAGTCAAATAATCATATTTGTACGTGTTCCTTCTTCGTTTAAGCCACAACGTGCTAACTAGTTCTGCATCAGTGTTTTTCCCTCCACAGTCATATCTTCTTGTAAACAAGACAGTAACAACATCTTTTTTGGAACCTATTCGAGGCACACAAATATGGAGACAGAAAACATATTTAGTCTTGACAAGGCTGGCCAAACTTTGTCCAAACTCTGAAAGAATTTTGAGAATCAACAGTTATAAAACAAAAAAATAGAGGTCACAAGATGTTTGAGAAACAGCTGTATTCCAAATGTTTATTTTCAGAGCATTTACCTAAAACTTACAGAACAATAATTAGGCAAAAACGCAATAAAAGTATCGTATCTTTGATGAACAGGTCCCTAAAGAGAGAGGTTTGGGAGAGGACATGACCTGATTGTTTTTACTGGATGACTATGTGCTGTGACATATGTGATACCTCAGACAAAATCTAGAATGTAGAGGCTATTCTGCATGGTGGTCTCTCAGAGAGTGCGGAGATTGGTCACCACTGTCGTAGCCAATAAATACTCCAAGCTTTATGCCAAGTCAAGCAGCATTATGGAAGCTACAGATGTCTTTCATTATTCATTTGAACCTTTCATTTCCACAGTATCTGTTCAAAATTGCATACCAGTTCACCACACTCAGATGGGCTTATCTGTATCAAATGACCATTTAGATTAAGCAGTTGGGTGATTAGTTGCTTAGCAATGTTTTAAAAAAAACAACAGTAAATTTTGTTCCCAGTTATATCCCCTGATATCCCAAGGTGCCATCCAAACCAGGCCTTGCTGTTTGTTCAGTTGTCAGAGATTCAGAGGTCAGAGACAGAACTCTGGCTGTTGAAGGTCTGTGGCACCAGAGAACAGCAGCAATCATCAAATTACAACAGATTCCCTTACCATCGATTTACAGAGGAAGAGCCATGCAAGAAGAGTTTGTAGAGGTGAAATTTAAAGCCTGAGATTTTCTGAAGGACAGATAGAAAACTATATATATATTTTCTGAAGGACAGATAGAAAACTATATATATATATATATATATATATATATATATATATATATATATATATATATACACACATAATATGTATGTATATGTGTGTGTGTGCACATAACTGGTCTGCACTTTTATAGCACTTTTATCCAAGGTGCTTTACACTGTTTCTCCTTCACCCATTCACACACTTACACACCAATGGTAGCAGAGCTGCCACGCAAGGTGCTAACTTGCCATCGGGAGCAACTCGGGGTTTAGTGCCTTGCCCAACGACACTACAGTATGTGGAGAGTCACGCGGGCCGGGAATCAAACCGCCAATGATTAGTGGACAACCCACTCTACCACCTGAGCCACAGCTGTATATATACACACACATATATATATATATATATATATATATATATATATATATATATATATATATATATATATATATATATATATATATATATATATATATATATATATATATATATAAAACCTTTTGATATTTTGGAAAAAAAACTCCCCAAGATACTCTGTTCTCATACATATCACACAATTGCAAACACAACACAGGTTTATTTAAAAAAAATCTTTTTTTAAATATTGGTGTGCAACCATTATTGGCACCCTATTAGTCAATACTTTTTGCTACCTCCCTTTGCCAAGATAACAGCTCTGAGTCTTCTCCTATAATGCCTGAGGTTGAATAATACATGGCAAGGGACTTGAATCCAGATCCTTCAAATTGTCAGGTCCACGCTGGTGGACACACACACACATACACAAACACACACACAGAATATTCCAGATGGAACCGGTCATGTTCTGCTATTTTTGGTTTATTTTTTATTTTTATTGTTTGTTATTGTACATCCCTGATAAGTCTGTCATGGCATCTGGGTATTTTCATGTGCCATGGAAATCTTTTAACATGACGCTTCTGTAGCTTGTAGAACACATACCAGCTATCCCTCAACCTATACGCACACACACATACACACACACACACACACACACACACACACACACACACACACACACACACACACACACACACACGTATATATACAGTTTATATACCCTTTACAGAATCTTCAACATTTTAATAATTTAAAAAAACATAAGGGGGATCATTAAAATGGCTTTTACATTTTTTTTTATTTCATACTGCCCTGAATGAGCTATTTCAAACTCAGTTAATTTATACAAATGAACCAGTCAAAAGTACATACCCTTGATTCTTAATACTGTGTATTGTTACCTGAATGATCAACAACAGTATTTATGATTTTTGATTGTGGTACATGAGTCTTTTGTTTATCCTGAGCAGTTAAAAAAATCCCCCAGGTCCTGCACATTTTTTGCTTTTCCAGCTTCTTCTGCATATTTCATCCATTTTCAAAAGTGGCTATGATGTTGATATTTTCACACTTAGGACAATTGAGGGACTAATACAAAATTATTACAAATGATGCAAACATTCACTGATGTTCAAGAAGGTAACACATGTGTGAGCCAGGAAGATGTAACCTTTTGAACAGAATTATTGGTGTAAATTATTATTTTGTTTAAATATCTTATCTTCAGTTACATAAGATAAGCCACATAAGTTAAGTATGAAAAGATGGATCTCAACATCATATAGCCACTGTTGGAAATATGCTGAAGATGCTTGAAAAACAAAGAATGTGCAGGACCAGAGGATTTTTCGGAAGAACAGTGAGCAGTTTAACTCCGCAGGACAAACAAGGGACTCATGAACAAGTATCACATAATACAAAAGCAGTCATTGTTCATCCAGGTAACAACACACAGTATTAAACTTTTGAACTGGTTCATTTGTGTAAATTCAGTTATTATTGTGTCTTGTGGACTAGGCTATATGTAAACAGCTGTTATGCGAATTAGATTTTTTAGGGCTGTACGAATAAATGAATAAATAATTAAACACAATTTTAATGATTCCCCTTTATTTTAATTATTAACATTTTGCAGATTCTGCAAGGGCTAGATAATTCATGAGCACAACTGTATGTTCCTATATTTGTGTTTTCCATATTTGAGTTATATATGTGTTATTTTTCCCCTATTGTCGCAAATTCTTTTTTCCAGTTTGTCATTTTGACACTGTCAAAGCTCACCACGAGCTCAATCAGGTAGTTTAGGGTGAATAAAATCCAAAATTGTGCAATGCATGGTGTCCCAGGATTGAATTAAAAACCTCTCTAATAACTCCCTTTTGTGAAGTGATAAAAGACATCCAAATAGAAAATTGATGTTCAAGTAGTTTGTACACCAGAGGGTGCCTTTGGACCTTTGTCACACAGACAATTTTCACATCTCTTTGTCCACTAATCTCTATACAGAATTCCCTATTCCCTTAAAGCCAGTTTATGAAACCTATGGTGTTCCAGCTTTAAAAGTGCTTCAGCCTGTCTCCTGTGTCATCCACTTTCATCCTGTCATATTTGTTACAATAATCTGTTTCATCCAGCAATATTCACTTCCTGTGGGGCGCTCGAGTTTGCATGTTCCCCGTGCAGGGGTTTCCTCCATGGTAGGCTGATTGGCGTGTCTAAAGTGTCCATAGTGTTTCTTGGGATAGGCTCCAGGTTCCCCGTGACCCTGAAAAGGAATATGGATGGATCCCTTCCAGTGTTAAAACATTTCCACAGAAATGTTATACATTTCCCTTATAATCAGTATTACAATTATTAATAATGAATTTACATTATTACTATATATATATATATATATATATATATATATATATATATATATATATATATATATATATATATATATATATATATATATATATATATATATAACATGCATCTTAAACTGTAGAAATAAAAAAAAATCTTTTTCACAACTTTTGTGCAGTTACACCACCATATTTTCAGAATTTTTAAGTCTTTATGCTCCGCCCACTTTGTCACTTTTAAAAAATCCATAAACAAGCGATCTTCAAATGAACTGTTCTTAAAAGCCTCGGGAGCACTTTCACAATTAATAATTTCATCCAAAGACTGGATTTTTGGTTTTATTAAAAATATGCAAATGTATGTATGCATAGACCTAAGCCTTCATTTGCATAGATAAATGTAATAAAAAAAAGGTTCCAATGTGAAAAATACTTTTAAGAATATCAGTAATCAACGTTCAAAGATTGCTGCACCTTTTTTTTTCTTTAACTGTATCAGTGTAATGATTTAGTTGTCATGTGATAATGCCATTATTAGAACCTACCGGAAGAAACACGGAAATTCGGCCAGTGATGTATTTAACATGCCCCAGTTGTCAAAAACCTCCAAACCGACATAATTGCCCTGTTGATCATACGTCGTAAAGACGTGCTGTTATGGTTCCTATGGTAACCTGCTGACGTACTCTTTTAAGTACTAGTTAGCATGGTAGTAGCATATGTAGTTTGGCTTTTTGCTAGTAGTAGTAGTAGTAGTAGTAGTAGTAGTAGTAGAGGAATCCTTGGCGTGAGGAGTCCCGCGCTGTATGACGCACGCGCGAAAGAGCGGGAACTGTCACAGCAGCGCGAGGACACTCCACATTCTCCAGCACAGATGCGCGCGGACTGCGCTGCTTTTCTTGATCACGTCGCTCGCGACGACTCCTTTTATATCCGCAACCCACTTCGCTGTTCCTTTAGGTTGCAATAAATAAAAGCGCGTTGTTTTCTGTGAGTAAAAATATTGAAGCATCTGTGAGAAAGTTAGAAAAGTGTCGCGCGGGTGGATGAGAGAGAGAAAGAGAGAGAGAGAGAGAGAGAGAGAGAGAGAGCGAGCGCGTGAGCCATGGGCACTTTGAGGGACCTGCAGTACGCGTTACAGGAGAAGATCGAAGAGCTGAGGCAGAGAGATGCGCTTATTGATGAACTTGAGCTTGAACTGGACCAGAAGGACGAGCTCATTCAGAAACTACAGAACGAGCTGGATAAATATCGCTCCGTGATCCGGCCAGCCACTCAGCGCGTGCACAAAGACAACGAGCAGGAGCAGCAGCGCACCAAGAGGCAGGCGATCTCCGCAGAGCCCACCGCCTTCAACATCCAGGACCTGAACCATGTAACTCTACCCTTCTACTCCAAGAGTTCAAAGTAGGTTTACTCTAAAGCGAATTTCTTCCGTCGAGCTTCTGTGCTTTATTATACGTCCTATCACAAGTCTAACAAGCACAGTATAGTATAGCACACAGGCTCCTAAGGCTGGTTCTGGAGTATCCCCTGTCCTGCACATAGACTTTCCCCAGCTATAACACACCCACTTCAACTCCTGAAGGGCTGTTAATTAGCTGATTAGTTCAGTCAGGTGAAAGAAAACATTGAAATGTGCAGGACAGGGGTTTGGGAGGTTTGGGAAGCAAGGATGCTGACTATTCTATTAATCCCAGGTGTGTAAGAACTCAGAACTAATGTAAAAAATTTTGAACTTTTGAGACTTTTTTTTTTCAATATAGTTGCATGCTATATCAAATGCATTTAAGAAATGGGAAGGATTGTCAGTAGAGAACCCCAGTTAAAAATTCATGCCTCGATTCATCTAAACTCAAACTTAATCAAAGAACTGAAAAAAACAAAAAAACAAACAAACAAACAAAAAAAAACCCAAACCCTGTTCCTTTAAGCTGTTACCTCAGAATCTTGCATATTAACACAGCATGCTCTATATTCCATAGACATTTCCATGTGAAAGACATTTTCACAGCCGGGAGCTCAAAAACAAAAAGCCTGTGTATCAGGACTGTTCAGCACAGTAGGCTACCAATTCACGATTGCCAAAGGGCTTGAATATACTAGTGCTTCTTTTGCTTAATGGAGAGATCATTTGCTTATCAAAGTAGTGGTATGAAAATTGATGATGTACATCATTCCGAAAGCATGCCAGCTTTTCCAAAACAACATTCACAAATGACATCACCCATAGAAAATTGTTGGCTGAGTTAGAATTTAAAGTTAACATTTTATTAAGCCATTATCAGTAAAGAAGTAATGAAGTAATGACTCGTTGTTGTTGTAGCTCTGGGATTCGGTTACCTGTTGATTTCCATACGTGCTCTTGTGGAATGGATCTCTCTAATGCAATTTGCATCCAGGGAACAAAGAAAACAGTGGACGTTTTGTCGTCTAGTGGAGGAGATGCAACACGGCTGTAACGCTTCACTTCATACTCAGTGGCAATGAGCTCAGAAGCTGTGAATTTAACTCCTAATAACTTCTAACTTTATTTTTTGTATCTTGCCATTCTGCCGTTTCTCTGTTAAATGTTTAGTTTAACTAAATTATTAATTTATTTTGTTCAGTGTGCTTATATTTTAACTGCCATTATTTTGTATTGTAAATAGGGCAAAGTTTAGACTCCTGATTTAGCCGGTCCTGGTTTATTGTTGACATGATGTCCTCTTTAGCCCACTGACTAATCAATACATGCCAAAATATATAGATATATACTAATATATGCATACCTACTAAAGCCAGATCTTTAGTAGCGTTGAACCATGATAAATATATATGGGTCATAATTTGACTTGAAAAACAGTCACATTCTGTAGAGATTGTAATTTGTTATGATAACTCACATAGGTGTAGGCTTACCTTTTCATTGCCCTTCAGATTCTATGAGCATCTCAGGATAAGAAGTCAAGTTAGTATGATAACCTGGAACCAGAAGATAAACGATCAATGGCTCTATGAATACAAACATCGAACTAAACCAAAAAGTTACTTCTGAATCAGGGTTTTATTTAAGTTGTTGCAAGATAATTGATTAGTCAGAGCTTTTGTGCACCGAGTTTAACACAGGCCAAAGGTCAAGTATCATATTCAGGTAGAGGATAGTTAAGGGCATGTGTATGTGTTTTCATGTTTGTACTTTAACCGAGAAAATGCATGTTGCAACTGAGTGTTTGATACTAATGATTCTTTGAATGAATGCTTCATGTATTGTGAAAAACGGCTAACTATGCATTGTCTGTTGCTGATTCCTTGCAATTTATCCTGACACTATTGTCAGTTAAATTTTGGTATTGCAAACAGCAAGGAATTAAAATTATATTGAGTGGCCAAATGGGGCCTAAAATGAAGAAATGATAAGCATGTTTATAGACATCACTAAAAGCACCGAAGCTTTATCTGTATTTTGTGTTCAGTAACGTTTTCAGAAAAAAACATTGGTCTTTATTTTACTTGTCTGTCCTTTGCTGAGCTATACTTGAAAGGAGCATTAATTAGTCACATTTGCCCATGTTTTGCTTTTAGGAGATAAATGTCTCCTTTGTTTGCTTTGCTTTCAGAAGAGTGATACAGAAGGAAGGGGCTCAAAATAGCTAATGTCACTTTTTACATTTTACAACTCTTTGCATCGGCATTACAAAGGCTGTTTTTTTTAAATGATAACTGCTTGTATGTGGTTGATTTGAATGTTAAAGAACTGAGTCAGTAACATTTGCATATATTTACTTTTCAGTAACTTTCCAGTCTGCCACACTTCTCGTATAATGTTTTGTATATACAGAATTTTACAAATTCCTTCTTCTGAAAATAAAGTACAAGTTACAAGGCTATCTAATCATGATTACTACATTGCTAGATAGTATAGATTGGACTGTACAAATAAATGTGGGATGTTTTCATGCATATAGCAGTGTAGGAGTTGGAGGTCAGAGAGGAAGTTTGCAAAACAGAGATAGAACATCCAATGATGCTCAATAAAAGATCATTAATAGTCTTACTTTAAATAGACAAAATATGTATGTGTAAATGTTTTCTTATTTCAGTATGCATTATAAAGAGGCAATAATAATGACATTATTTTTTTCTTCTCTTCCTGTAATTTCTAACAAGTTTGTAGAGGGATATTGGTTCACTGTTCCATGCAGAAGACTTTAAACTGCTTTACACACTTACCTTTGTGCATATGGGTCTTCAATTCAGACCACAGTAGGGTTCAAATCCAGAGAGTGAGGTGGCATTGCCAAACATTGATTTTGTGTTTCTTTAAACATTTCCTTGTTGATTTGTTAGTTTGTTTTGCTCATCATTTTGTTGAAAGCGCTATCTATAGCCATGTCTGAAACTCCTGGCAGAGCCAACCTGGGTTTTGGCTGAAAAATTTTGGCTCTTAGCAGAATTCAAAATCCTGAGATTTATGTTCAGTGCAGTATTTTTCAGTGGGGTATCAGATACTTGTTCTTGTATGTAATCTCCTTTTGTTGCCAAACATTTTGACAGTGTGCATGACCAAAAGAAATTGATTATGGTCTAATCTACCCACAAAACAATGGCAGGTATACAGGGTTTCCTAAAAGTCTCCAATCACAGGGGACTATGTTTGCCAGCAGCAAGGTTGTGCCTTCTTCAGTGGATGTTCGTGGATGAATATTCTTGGTTGGGCCGCAACACTTTCAGTCTTTTTGAATTTGTTAATAAGTTTGGCAACAATGTTGTGTGTGAGATGCTTGCCTGTTAAAGTCCATTGCAACCTTGCCACAGCGTCCTGATCCATCCATGAGAATGATTTCAATATGTTCTTCTTTTGTCAAAGGCTTTCTTAAAGACTATCTGAAAAAATCGATATAATATAAACTAAGTATGAGAAATTTTGGAAGGCATTTAGCTTAAAAGTGTTAATTTCCCTTATGTATGGAGACTTTTGGTGCACCCTGTAGTTTTAATTATGCTTGGTGAGGTTCAGGAGCTGCATTTGAGATTCTACATATGAGATTCTCTCTGGATGGTCGTCTTTTTGCGATTGTTCTAAACAGATTGTTATGAAAGTGGTGTATGTCAGAAGCTCTCAGAGCTAATCACAACTGCTGGCTTTAATGATTAGTAATAAGATTTCTTTACCTGTTTTGAAGTCAAAAACGTATTAATTTAACAGAAAGTGTGGCCATATGTTTAGGCATCTGAAGCAGTAGCATTGTGAAATAAAATTTTAATTTGGAAAACTCTGCAGTTTTATATTTTGGCTGTTCTATATTCTTTGCATCTACAGTTTTATATTTTCCCTCCTTCACCATCATTCTGACTGTGTTAACTGTTTTGGACATCATACCATTCAAAAATACCTTAAATATTGTTTAGTTCACTGATCATTACTCTAATCTATATAATTACCTGGAATAGTTGTTATTTATATTTATAATAGTTGTTGAATAGTAAGCAGATAAAAAATATAAAATATAAGCAGATAATCTATTCTATCTATCTATCTATCTATCTATCTATATGTATATATATATATATATACACACACACAGTATCTGTGACATATCTTTGATCATATCTTTTCATGTTACAACACTTAAGAAATGAAACTTTGCTACAATGTAAAGTAGTGAGTGTACAGCTTGTGTAACAGTGTAAATTTGCTATCCCCTCAAAATAACTCAACACACAGCCATTAATGTCTAAACCGCTGGCAACAAAAGTGAGTACACCACTAAGTGAAAATGTCCAAATTGGGCCCAAAGTGTCAATATTTTGTGTGGCCACCATTATTTCGAGTTCACCAGAGCGTCACAGATTGCCACTGGAGTCCTCTTCCACTCCTCCATGACGACATTACGGAGATGGTGGATGTTAAAGACCTTGTCCTTCTCTACCCTCCGTTTGAGGATTCCCCACAGATACTCAACAGGGTTTAGTTCTGGAGACATGCTTGGCCAGTCCATCACCTTCACCCTCAGCTTCTTCAGCAAGGCAGTGGTCGTCTTGGAGGTGTGTTTGGGGTCGTTATCATGCTGGAATACTGCCCTGCGGCCCAGTCTCTGAAGGGAGGGGTTCATGCTCTCCTTAAGTATGTCACAGTGCATGTTGGCATTCATGATTCCCTCAGTGAACTGTAGCTCCACAGTGCCGGCAGCACTCATGCAGCCACAGACCATGACACTCCCACCATGCTTGACTGTAGGCAAGACACACTTGTCTTTGTACTCCTCACCTGGTTGCCATCACACACATGACACCATCTGAACCAAATAAGTTTATCTTGGTCTCATCAGACCACAGGACATGGTTCCAGTAATCCATGTCCTTAGTCTGCTTGTCTTCAGCAAATTGTTTGCGGGCTTACTTGTGCATCGTCTTTAGAAGAGGCTTCCTTCTGGGATGACAGCCATGCAGACCAATTTGATTCAGTGTATGGTCTGAGCACTGACAGGCTGACCCCCCACCCCTTCAACCTCTGCAGCAATCTGCAACCGACAGCACTCATACGTCTATTTCCCAAAGACAACCTCTGGATATGACGCCGAGCACATGCACTCATCTTCTTTGGTCGACCATGGCAAGGCCTGTTCTGAGTGGAACCTGTCCAGTTAAACCACTGTATGGTCTTGGCATGGTCACTGTGCTGCAGCTCAGTGTCAGGGTCTTGGCAATCATGCAGCAGCTCAGTGTCAGTGTCAGGGTCTTGGCAATGTTCTTGGCAATGTTCTTATAGCCTAGGCCATCTTTATGTAGAGCAACAATTCTTTTTTTCAGAGTTCTTTGCCATGAGGTGCCATGTTGAACTTCCAGTGACCAGTATGAGGGAGTGTGAGAGCAATGACACTGAATTTAACACACCTGCTCCCCATTCACACCTGAGACCTTGTAACACTAATAAGTCACATGAAACTGGGGAGGGAAAATGGCTAAAAGGGCCCAATTTGGACATTTTCACTTAGGGGTGTGCTCACTTTTGTTGCCAGCGGTTTAGACATTAATGGCTGTGTGTTGAGTTATTTTGAGGGGACAGCAAATTTACACTGTTACATAAGCTGTACACTCATTAATTTACATTGTAGCAAAGTGTCATTTCTTCAGTGTTGTCACATGAAAAGATATAATCAAATATTTACCAAAAATTGAGGGGTGTACTCACTTTTGTGAGATAGTATATATATATATATATATATATGCGCAGATAAAGAAAGGCTCATACTCACACTGGCTGTGCTTTGACTTTTGGCTTTTACTTGAACCTGAATCAGTCATTTAGTGAAACTGTGTCCATCTGCTCTTTGACACATTTATTCCTTTCTTTCCTTTGCCAGTGTCTTTCTTTTGTCTTTCTTGTCACCGTCTGTTTTTCCATCTCTATGACTCTCAGTTTTATCCATTTAAGGGAAGTAGTCTGTGTTTGTTCCTACAGACCTGTAGGATATGAATCTCTTCTTACCAAAGGAAAGAAGTAAAAACAAGTCAAACAGAAAAAGAAGTGTAGAGTGTGTTAAGAATTGCAATCCACTGGAAACTCCAGGGCTCATTTATTGTAAATGAGGCCAGTATCATTCTCCTCCTTTGGGTATAAATCTGACTGCCTCCCTGACAATGCCTTCTCAGCAGCTCACTCTCTAATTATAACACTTACTCCTTAAAGGCCCAAAAGCCAAGAGTGAAGTACTATCCTTACACTCCAGTTTTCCCAGTTAAGCTTGGAAATAAAACATACTATTCATGCCTTAAACTACAATCACAAAAAATCAGATACTTAAAAACAAAATTACACCATAAACTATATCAAATAACCCTAGTCTTATGATAAAAAAAGTCATCCATACTGATTTTTATTGGCCTAAACTGAATTATGTAAAAAATAAATCAAGCTTAAAAATAAAAGCTGGTCATAAAGTACATATCCACAGTTGTTTGCACTGCAAAAAAAATGTTTGGGTCACAGCATACTGAATAAAGGTTGTCAGAGCATGAGGATGTCCACATGTGTCGGTGCAGAGGGAAAGTACCCACTATATGAATCATGCAGAACTTGAAATGGGCACTGTTTTTTGTCATTGGTGCAGCGTACCTGTGGAATGTAAACAGTATGTGGTGAATGGGAGAGTTTGTGTGTTTTAGCAGCTAAATCTGATGTCTGGCTTATGTCCAGTATCACTGACCTTGTTTTAGAAAGACATAAATAAGATAACAGCTAATGCCACACTGACATGAACTTGATGAAATGATGACATGGCCATCTGACAGAGGAAATGGAACCCAAAGGGAATGCTTTACATGCCCTAGGTTGTGCCTGATATTACATGGCTACTGTGTAATTTTGTGAAATGTAGCTCATTGAATCTGTGTCAGAATTACTACTAGTATGTCTTCTATTCAGGGGCAGTTAGTATAAATGGGCTAGTAGGGATAAGCTCCCTGTCTTTCACTCATTAAAATACATCGATATAAAGTTTTATTTTTGACATCCACATCAGATTATTAGCTGGTAACAAATGTCTTAATGTGGGTTATTTTGGACTTTTTGTGATAGCAAGTGCAACAGCACCAACACAAGAAATATAATGAATCATATGAAGAAACAAGGCTAGGGCTGAATTCTTTTTAGACAAGAGAGTAGAAAGTTTCACGGAGTCTATCAGTGATAGTCATGTTATGTGATTACACAGCATGAAACACCCCCTGAATTAGATTATTATTGGGCTAATTGATTTGCATTTTAATGAGGGAAATAAGTATTTGACCCCTCTGCAAAACATGACTTAGTACTTGGTGGCAAAACCCCTGTTGGCAATCACAGAAGTCAGACATTTCTTGTAGTTGGCCACCAGGTTTGCACACATCTCAGGAGGGATTTTGTCCCACTCCTCTTTGCAGATCTTCTCCAAGTCAAGGCCACTCCAGAACCTTAATGTGCTTCTTCTTGATCCACTCCTTTGTTGCCTTGGCCGTGTGTTTTGGGTCATTGTCATGCTGAAATACCCATCCATGACCCATTTTCAATGCCCTGGCTGAGGGAAGGAGGTTCTCACCCAAGATTTGACGGTACATGGCCCCGTCCATCGTCTCATTGATGCAGTGAAGTTGTCCTGTCCCCTTAGCAGAAAAACACCCCCAAAGCATAATGTTTCCACCTCCATGTTTGATGGTGGGGATGGTGTTCTTGGGGTCATAGGCAGAATTCCTCATCCTCCAAACACGGGGAGTTGAGTTGATGCCAAAGAGCTCCATTTTGGTCTCATGTGACCACAACACTTTCACCCAGTTGTCCTCTGAATCATTCAGATGTTCATTGGCAAACTTCAGATGGGCATGTATATGTGCTTTCTTGAGCAGGTGGACCGTAGTGTGTTACCAATTGTTTTCTTTGTGACTATGGTCCCAGCTGCCTTGAGATCATTGACAAGATCCTCCCGTGTAGTTCTGGGCTGATTCCTCACTGTTCTCATGATCATTACAACTCCACTAGGTGAGATCTTGCATGGAGCCCCAGGCCGAGGGAGATTGACAGTTCTTTTGTGTTTCTTCCATTTGCGAATAATCGCACCAACTGTTGTCACCTTCTCACCAAGCTGCTTGGCAATGGTCTTGTAGCCCATTCCAGACTTGTGTAGGTCTACAATCTTGTCCCTGACATCCTTGGAGAGCTCTTTGGTCTTGGCCATGGTGGAGAGTTTGGAATCTGATTGATCGATTGCTTCTGTGGACAGGTGTCTTTTAAACAGGTAACAAGATGAGATTAGGAGCACTCCCTTTAAGAGTGTGCTCCTAATCTCAGCTCGTTACCTGTATAAAAGACACTTGGGAGCCAGAAATCTTTCTGACTGAGAGGGTGTCAAATACTTATTTCCCTCATTAAAATGCAAATCAATTTATAACATTTTTGACATGCGTTTTTCTGGATTTTTTTTGTTGTTATTCTGTCTCTCACTGTTGAAATAAACCTACCAATTAAAATTATAGACTGATCATTTCTTTGTCAGTGGGCAAACGTATTAAATCAGCAGGGGATCAAATACTTCTTTCCCTCACTGTAATCATACTGTGAGTGTAAGTTTGACATATCAGCAAACATTTTTCATTAGTTTTTTTTAGTTCTTTTTGCGAGATATCTTACAGTTGATCGTTTTGAATATGTGTTCATGCAACCAGCATTCCGGTTCAAATGAAAATGACTGGGATGTTCTGCTTTTATTCCTTTAGAGAGAGTGTACTTTGCTGTGAGGTGATATGCAATTCAAACTAAAGTCATATCTCTGATGATAATATTTTATTTGTTTTTCCTGGAGAGAAAGGTTACATTGCATATTCATTATCTGAGATATTTTTTTTTTCTAAACATGAGCTGTTGTGTGGATGACTGTACTGTGAAAAAGACTGAGTGTATCTGTGTGCAGATTTTTACTTGACATATGATTGAAATATAATCAATCCCCATTTACTATATGTCCTCTGAGGTGTTCTGTTATGGTACAATTCTGGATAAGGACCTTATCCAATTACATGTCTCCCCTTGAAATGGCATTTGTTTTCTATGCAAATGCTGTTTGAGCCAAAAGAGCATGGCCAGAGATGAGCTGAGTGACAAATCATCACTGGTCATAATGATGTACTGATTTGTGTGTTATTTTTCTGCGTTGCCTCATTTTAATATTGTTTTAAACAGGTCCAAGGACTTGATCAAAGAAGCCATCTTAGACAATGACTTCATGAAGAACCTGGAGCTGTCCCAGATCCAGGAGATAGTGGACTGCATGTATCCAGTAGAGTATGGCAAGGACAGCTGCATCATTAAAGAGGGTGATGTAGGATCGCTCGTCTATGTAATGGAAGGTAAGAGATGGTGTATGATGATGATGATGACGATGAATAAAGGTGTTTTGATTCCGAAATAGGTGCAAACACGTATCATCTTAGTAAAGTGTTGTAAATGTTCTTATAATACTCAACTTTGAACCACATATTTGTCTGTTCAATCATGCTTAGACCTGCACAGACTTTGCACATTGCTTAGAGTTGTTCTCACTTTCTCTTGTTCTGCTTAAAAAGCATCATGTTTTAACATATACAACATTATACTTTCAGCATCCTTACATGTCTCACACACCACACACACACACACACACACACACACACACACACACACACACACTAAACAATCTGTCCACATTACATACATATTACAGCAGTTACACTTGGTGCTTGTCTTTTTCCCAATTTACCGGGACGGCTGTGGTGCAGTTGGTAGGGCGGGTTGTCCAATAATTGTAGGGTTGGCGGTTCGCTTCCCGGCCCGGGTGATTCCACATGCCGAAGTGTCCTTGGGCAAGGCACTGAACCCCAAGTTGCTCCCGATGGCAAGCTAGCACCTTGCATGGCAGCTCTGCTACCTTTGGTGTGTGTGTGAATGGGTGAATGAGACACAGTGTAAAGCGCTTTGGATAAAAGCGCTATATAAGTGCACATTTACCCCTTAAACTTCCAGGACCTGTCCATAGGTGCACACTTACACAACCAACCCTAACTCACATGACTTTTACTATTGCCGAAATAACAGTAGTTATGGAAAAATTTACTTTAAGATTAATTTTGAACTACCGTATGATTTCCCCGCTAAAGAAATACTGTTTATCATTTTGGAAATAATAATGATATCAAGTGTGTCACATTTCAGAAATGCTAGAAATATAGATGTGAAGCTATTCTCTGTTGTAGTTTTCCTCTCAAATATTTGTTAATTTTTTTGTGTGAACTAAAGCGAGAGAAAGAGTAAGAGCAAAACTGCTTTTGAAGACATAAAAGTTTCAAGTTTTATTGTCATATGCATAGGGCTGCACGATTATGGCCAAAATGATAATCATGATTATTTTGATCGATATTGAGATCACGATTATTCATTGATTTTAGGGATAACATATTTTTTATTGCAGTTCACATTTGCTTTCACTTCCATGTTGTGCTACATTCCTGCTAATGTACAAATCTTTGCATCAAATTAGACTGGTCCTTAAAGTGCATCCTCTCATAGAAGCAAAAATATAAATAAAATTGTACTCAAAATATAGGATAAGTAAAAAAATAAAGATGCCATCAACCAAATGAAAATGTGCAATCAAATATAACAATATGCAACCATATGAAAACAATTCAGGCATATGCAGAAAAGACAATAACAGTGTTTACAGGAGAAGAGATGCAGCCAAAATCACCCAATAGAATGGTACAGGGATGACGTCATTTTGTATGGGAACCCAGAATTTGGCATCACACTGGTTCCCTCAACAAAAACCTAATAGTATTTTTCCATAGGCTTTTGGATTATTGCAAAAAATAAACTCTGTAATCAACAACAGTTTACAATACTAACACTCTTTGTCCATCAAGTTAATTTTCACAAATGAACAACCTTTATGAAGTTTGAAGCCCAAATACAATCACAAGAAATACACAGCTAACTGTATGCTATAAACAAACTACACCACGGTCGCTCGACTTCAACGTCACCATCACCAAACTTCCGACATCTTTTCCAAACTTTATTTTAAAACATGTTCCATAATACGGATTTACTCTGTGGATGAATTTTCATCCACATTGTTTGGGGTGGAATTGTGCACAACCTGAAGCAATTTATCTGCACAGTTTTTTCCTGCTCGGCGTGATGATGTTTAATGTTCCCGACAACCTCTGTAGTCCCATTTAGCAACATTGTCATGATTTCCCTTCGCACAAGCACTATGAAACCTGAAGCGAAGCTCGCAGTGCGAGCGCTAAAGTGCTAACTTTAAAATGCTAACAGCCAGCCACTCTATAGTGACTGGCTGTAAGTTTAGGACGCGCTTTATTTGATCTGCAGTGTTTTCTGTGAGCGGAGGACGAACTTTAAACGTCAATATTGCAGTCAGTCGTAATCATGGGCAGTCAGAATCATAATCGCAATCAATATTCGATTAATTGTGCAGCCCTACATGTGCATAAAGAGTGCTGTACATGTCTATACACAATTAAATTCTTGTGCTACAGTTTCACACTCCTACAAAAGCAGTGCAAAATAATAAATAAACTCATAACCAGTACAAAAAAATAAACACTGAACACAGACATACTGTATGTATGGGCATGTGGGGATCATATAAGGTATTTGGCTGGTCCCTTTAAGGAACAAAAGGCAGGTTTCCCTTTGGTTAGTGAGTTTAAGGTTAGATTTAGGTGCAGGCGTAGCAGTAATTATCTGCATGAATAATTATGTCAACAGAAGGTCCTCACAAGGATAACAGGACAAATGTCTGTGTGTGCGTGTGAGTGGGTGGGTATTTGACTGATGTCTTGAGGCACAGTCTTTGTAAAAGAAATGTTGGTTAGATTTATTATTGCTGTAGCACTCACTCAGATGCTCCTTTACTCCCTGCTTTTGTGTAAGTTTGACTTGAGGCCATCAATCCTTATCAGTTGATAGGATTGAGAGCTGGGGCGTTTAATCCAGCAAATCAGAGATTGTGAGTTTTTCAGCAAAGAAGGAACTGCTCTCTCATAGATCAACACTGTTCCATCTTGTACTCCACTCTTTTTCTTGATAACAGTGTACTCCGATTTTAAGTTTAGAATAAGGACACTTTTGTATAAGATCTCTCCAGTTCATCTGTGTACTTTCCTGAGATGAGGGTGAATTCTATTACAAGCAGAAGTTGTTTATTCTAAGGGTGAGTGGATTCTTTGTTCCCTCTCTATTATGGGAAAGTATGTGTACTTGGTCACATTTAAGGGATTTCCGTGATCACGCTTCAGAGTTTTGTATTGTATTTTGGACATGAATTGGACTCTTCTATTTAGTTATAAATGTAATGGAGAACCAGGGTTCCCTAGTTTGATTTTGAACTCGGGTTACTGTCTGTGTAGAGTTTCTGAGCAAGTTCTCAATGTGCACATGGGTTTCCACAGTGTTCTCCTCTTTTCTATCATCTACCAAAAACATGCCAGTAAGTGGATTAGGTAAAATAAATTGCCCCTCGCTGTGAATAAGTGTGTGCTTGGAGCCCTGTGATGGACAGGTGTTCCACCCAGGATGTATATCAGCCTCAGGCCCAACGTTCACAGTATAGGCTCCAGATCCACTGCAGTCCTGACCAGCACAGTTGCTGAGAGTGAGTGACTGTATTGGAAAGCCCATGGGTGACTTTTTAAAATCACCCTCAGATTAATTAGAGGGTATATGCAGTTCTGTCAACTGAGTCACATGAGAAGAGATATTACAGATAATTATAATGGCCTTACCAGAGGAGAGGCCAAACACAAAATTCTGCCCTATTAATGAGCGTCAAATGTCATATTAATCTGTACTAATGCTTCCGTTTTAATGAGGTCTAATCGGAATAAATGCCAGATGAGACAATGGCCTGTGAATCAGATGCTGTTGGCCATTAAACCTGTCTAGTTACCTGGGTGGAGGCACACGTCAGAGAGACAGTGTTCCAGCCTTTATAGCTTCTTTAGTGATCCCCATTCATGACTTTGTAGATCTGCAGGGCTACACATACACTTTGTGGTCAAATGTTTTTGGACACCTGCCCATCAAATCACATATATGCTATTTGAGCATCCCATTCCAGATTTAGTCCCCCTTTGCTGCTATAATAATCTCCACTTTTCTGGGAAAGCTTTCCATTTGATTTGGAGCATGGCTGTGGGGATTTGCCCATTTAGCCACAAAATCAATTGTGAGGTCAAGAACCGATGTTGTGCTACAAGACCTGGGACATGTCAGTGCTCTTGTGCAGTGCGGTTGAGGTCAAGGCTCTGTGCAAGGTTACTTGAGTTCCTCCATTCCAACTTTGGCAAACCGTGTCTTCATGGACACTGATGTCTTTGTGCACTGGGGCATTGTCATGCTGGAAAAGGTTTGGGACACTTGCCTCTAGTGAAGGGAAATTTACATTTATGCCATTTGGCAGATGCCCTTATCCAGAGAATCCCAAGGCAAATGTCTTAACCACAGAGCTACAGCATACCAAGCTCAAGTTAGAGGAATGCCCATAGATGGCCGTAATGATCAGGAGTCCGGAAAAAAATAACAACACCTTTTGACTAAGTGGCGTATATGCTGTATTTCATTCATTTCATGTGCAGCATGAAATATAAACAAAAAATAATTTCCTCTCATTTAATATATTTTTCTGTTATGTTATTTTATTCCATGGCAAAGTTTATGCCGTTCAGTGAACCTGTGTACTTTATGTCATTATATTTCTTATGGTATTTAGAGCCTATTGATCAAGTGCTGAATCCTTTGTGATTTGCACAGAATTAGGACTATAATACATTACTTAATTGCTTTTAAACAATTCTGTTTAATGACAGAGACAGGACAAACATGGCAAGTTAATGACAATATTCACTGGGAATTAAGTAATATTTGTCTTTCTTGCTCTACTGATCACCCAGCTGAATAAGAAATAATCTGTTTAGATGAAGTACAACATGTTCTAATGCAAGACTGAAATTATAGATATAGTGAATATTTCATTTGAATACTAAATATTGAACCATTATTGCTGTACACATCTATACAACTTTTGACTGTTAATTAATTTCTGTATTTTCTGATCAAATATCACTTCAAAAGTATTCTTTGTGTGCACATAGAATATAATCAGCAAGCACAAATGTAATTATTATGAGTCCCAAATAATTAATTAAATGTATATATATATATATATATATATATATATATATTATATATATATATATATATATATATATATATATATATATATATATATATATATTTTATTATTATTTATCTTACACCTATTATATATTATCACTGGAAATAGAAGAGTGCTCTAACAAAGGAGTTATCATGCTTTCTGGCTGATCATTTAACCCCATTTAGGATTTTTGGCATGATGTTTTATTTACTTTTTAGTAGTAGTGGATTGGAGTATGAGAGAAAACGTGACAAGGTCTGTAAAGCAGAATGTTTTGTTTCTTGACTACGAGAGTCATAACTTCCTGTGCACAGCTCAAAGAGTGGGCAGAGGTCATGTTGCTTATACATGACTTCCTGCTCTTTTGGATCATTAGTGCTGTGGGACAGCATGTGTTGAGAAAAAAAGAACACATTGTTTGACCTAAAGGCTTACTCTGAACTTCCTATTGCCAATTCTGCAGGCCCTGTTGGGGAAAAGAGTGTGAGCACGAACATGTCCTGTTAGCAACAGCTGGAACACATCCTGTTAGCAACATTGTGTATGAATGAGTTCATGAATGATGCTTATGACCAAAGAAGCTTAATCCTTTTTTCATCTAAGGCGAGAACAGCTGTTATATATAGCTATATTCTAGATTTGAAGTCTATTTTTGAGGTGACCTTATCTGAGGGTTTAAGTGGGTATGGGAAGAAATTGGAGAACTGGCATGAACATGCACATGGGGATAACATGCACAGAAACTGAACACAGACAGTGAAAGAAAGTTGTGAAGTGGCACCACTATCACTGCACCACTGTGCTGCGCCTGTAGTAAATAGGAAGTGAATATGCTGAAAAACTGGCTAGGGTCCTAAGGGATAAGTTTTTCCTACTACTTACCTCACATAAACTAAACGTCTGGATTACATGCGTAACCCTGGTTCCTGAGACTGGAACAAGACGTTGCATGAGCTTAACGCTGTGGGAGAGCCTTCGCAGACCAGCAACTGTTGTGACTTATGCCACTGGCCGTATGACACCATGCATAAATCTTAGTGTTAGAGGATGTTGCCCCACAGAGGCTCCATCAATAGGGGCGTGGCTGGCCGAAATGGCGGCCATGTAGACCCTAATTGTCGAAGGAGCCAACCCCGCTGAGAAACGTTCCTGTAAGAACTGTAGGACTGTAACTATTGCGTAGTTTACTGTGTCTAACTGACATTTCTTACACCATGATACAAAAAGTTGCCACTTGAAAGATAAAATTTTCTCGTGGATGGTTCTCTAGCGTTTAACATGGTCTTTAAAACCTCAGTTGAGAGACCGGAATCTATGAGCTGGCGCCCCTCAGGGGCCAGACCCACAGTTTCCATAGTTCCGGACAAGGGTGACAAATCAAATCTCTGGCTTGGGACAATAGATTCCTGTATACGGGAATCTCCGTAAGCAGAGATATTATCTCTCAGAGAACCATATTCAAGCTGGACAATAAGGTTGCTATTTGCAGCAGATGTAAACGGTCTTGGCAACCTCTTACTAGAACTTGTGGGAGCAGAACAATTGGGTGAAATGCGTACAGATGTGAACTCGGCCATGTGTGTTCCATGGTATCCAGCCCTAATGGTGTTGGAGGAGTGAAAGTGAACCAGAGCGAGTAGTGAGTTGTGTCCGCAGAGGCAAACACATCCACGACCGCTCAGCTGAACCTCCGCCATATGGACTCCACCACTTGTGGGTGGAGCCTCCAATCCCCAGGCCTCAGCCACTGCCTCGACAGGATGTCTGCCCCCACATTCTGGTTGCCCGGAATGTACATTGCACTCACTGATGAAGTCTTTCCCTCTGCCTAGAGAAGAATTAGTTGAGCCTGCCTTCCTGGTGGTTGATATATGAAACCACTGCTGTATTGTTTCTCATAACTAACACATGGTGACCTATTAACTGAGGAATATGGCACACATTTCTAGGCAATTCATTTTCCACTCTAGATCTAGATGAGGGCCGCTCCAGAAGTTGTGAGCTGGACGGCCATCTAAGATCGCACCCCAGCCTGTAAGGGAGGCGTTTGTCATTACTGTCTTGTGATAAAGAGACACCCCTAGAGTGTGACCCGAGGCTAGAAATTGGGGATACCTCCAAGTTCTCAGAGCACATACACATTGCCGCATGACACCAAGTACTCATAGGGGATTTGTCCTCGTCTGAAATCCCCAACTTTTCAATCACCACTGGAATGGTCTTATGTGCAATAGGCCCAACGGTATGATGTTGGCTGCTGCTGCCATAAACCCCAACAGTCTCTCGTAGAGAGATGGGGATGCTCAGACCTAACTTTATCTTGCTCAATGTTTATAGGATTGACCCTACGCAGGTTGAGGATAGACATGCTCTCGTCATATTCGTATTCCATATAACGCCTAGTAAAGTCATCCTCTGAACTGAAGAAAGCATACTTTTCTTGAGGTTAAACCTGAGTCCCAAGCTCCTTATGTGGGCGAGAACAACATCTCTATGGACCACCTTCCTGGACCACACTAGAATTACCCAGTCCAGGTAGTTTAGTACATGCATGCCCTGGACTCGCAATGGAGCCAGAGCAGCATCCATGTACTAGGAATGAAACGGTTACCAGTTTCATGATAAACCACGATAAATTTCACAATCGGTTAGTATTACCGTGTCACATTTAATTATCATTATAACCCAGCATGAGTCTGACGCAGGCGTAGAATGCAACATTGTTTTTTGAGCGTGAAAAACGGACATTACAATTAAAAATTTTACACGTCTGCTCAATTCAGCTTGAGCCAAATGAGTCAGAGTCACAGCACAGATCAGCAGGAGTCAGATTTCATTTATCACGTGACAAAAGTGAGGCGAGCTGATGACGGAAGATTTGATTTAATATAAGCGAGTTTATCATTGTACCGTTTTGTTGTTGCTGTGTTTTTCATTAAAAATAATAATGAATCCACCATTAAAGCAATTGCTGCCCCAAATTGCCGCTAACTTGAAAGCGAAAGTGAAAAAAGAGGTAAAAGTGCCAATGAAGCACCAACAAAGGGCCAAAACCACCTTTCACAGCAACTTTCTGCTGGCAAGCTCTGCACACAGTGTTACAATCTTCTATTAAGTATCCCTCAGCATTTTAATAAAATCCAAAATATAACCACACTTCGGATTTGGTCCTCTTGGAAAGTTGGAAAATCTCTTGAGCGCTGTCACTGCCATCGGCCATGCCCTCTTACCTGAACTAAATGATCGGAGCAAGCCTAGTGACAATCATCCATCACTTTATCGTTAAATATAAACCCTGATTAAATGATTTCAGTGTGTCTATCAGTACTTTTTGTACATTTTCAGCACATTTTAACAATACCGTGATATTACTGATAACCGTGATAGTTTTGGTCACGATAACCGTTATATGAAATTTTCATACTGATACATCTCTACTATGCACTTTGTGAAGGTGCAAGGGGATAAAGCTAAACCGAAGGGAAAAACTCAATATTGGTACACGTTGCTTCCAAATGCACACCTCAGGAACTTTCTGTGACTGGGCAATATTTCTATTTGGAAATATGCGTCTTTTAGATCTATCGTCACAAACCAGTCCTCAAACTGAATCTGTGGAACGATAAGTTTGAGCATCAACATCCTGCACCTGTATGTCCAAAGAGTACGGTTCAGATGACGCAGATCTAAAATTGGCCGCTTACTCCTGTCTTTTTTTTTCACACCAGAAAATGACGGCTCTAAAAACCTCCCTCCCTCAGAGATAGAGGTACATGCTCTATGGCCCCTTTATACAAGAGAGATCTTACTTACTCTCACTCTCTTTCTCTATGATTTAGTATCTTTCTATGCCTGACATTATAATGGTTTTATCATCATGTGGCAGCTTCTGTTATGACACTGCTGTCTGGTGAGAACACATGGGGAGTTGTGTGTGGATAGCTTGTATGTGAGTGGGTGTAGCCCATCACATAAGCGTGTGTTCAGTAGCACGGCTCATGACCAGAGTTTTTCATTGGACAGGACTACATTAATAGCAACATAGCCTCTTGACATAATCTTGTTTGAAGCCATCACACTTGATTAATGCTATAGGCTACTATCTAGTGATCTTTTTAAATATTTTTTTTTTCCTATTGCAGGTTACCCCTTAATAAGAAGTTGAGAGTTGAACCCACAACCCACCCCTCCCACCCATTAACTGTCGTCGGTTATAGAGATATTATAAAATTCAACAACAGGCACCAACCTTTAAGTGGGTAGTGTCTGTAACTCCAAAGTAGGCAATAAAGGGATGCCATTTATGAAAAAACTTATCTGTACATCCATTCATCGTATATCGTATTTTCTCGAGTTTCAGAAAAAACATCACGTCCTTTATCCACTGGGAGATAGATGGGTATTTAGCAGACTTACAATTAAATAAATTTTTTTTTATAATTAATAATTGTGTAAAAAAAAATATTTTCCCCTTTTTTTTTTTTTTTTTTTTTTTGTTGAAGGGGAGGGCCTGTCCATCAATCCTTCCTTTTTTTTTTTTTTTAAATGATCACCCCTCCCCAACCATTATTTTTTTTTTTTTTTTTTTTTTGAAGAAAGCGAACCCCACCACCATCTTATTTTTTTTTTTTTTTGAGCTTTCTGTTTCTTCGTACCTAATCGCAGTCAGGCTACCTCTGGCGAGCACATGGAGGGCTGTGCGGCCCCCCAAAGAAATGCCACCCCACACCATTACTGACCCACCACCAAACCGGTCATGCTGGAGGATGTAGCAGGCAGCAGAACGTTCTCCACGGCGTCTCCACACTCGGTCACGTCTGTCACATGTGCTCAGTGTGAACCTGCTTTCATCTGTGAAGAGCACAGGGTGCCAGTGGCGAATTTGCCAATCTTGTTGTTCTCTGGCAAATGCCAAACGTCCTGCATGGTGTTGGGCTGTAAGCACTGTAAGTCTGTTTCTGACATTTTGAGCAGACACATGCACATTTGTGGCCTGCTGGAGGTCATTTTGCAGGGCTCTGGCAGTGCTCCTCCTGCTCCTCCTTGCACATAAGTGGAGGTAGCGGTCCTGCTGCTGGGTTGTTGCCCTCCTACGGTCCTCCACGTCTCCTGATGTACTGGCCTGTCTCCTGGTAGCGCCTCCATGCTCTGAATACTACGCTGACAGACACAGCAAACCTTCTTGCCACAGCTCGCATTGATGTGCCATCCTGGATGAGCTGCACTACCTGAGCCACTTGTGTGGGTTGTAGACTCTGTCTCATGCTACCACTAGAGTGAACGCACCGCCAGCATTCAAAAGTGACCAAAACATCAGCCAGGAAGCATAGGAACTGAGAAGTGGTCTGTGGTCACCACCTGCAGAACCACTCCTTTATTGGGGGTGTCTTGCTAATTGCCTATAATTTCCACCTGTTGTCTATTCCATTTGCACAACAGCATGTGAAATTGATTGTCAATCAGTGTTGCTTCCTAAGTGGACAGTTTGATTTCACAGGAGTGTGACTGACTTGGAGTTACATTGTGTTGTTTAAGTGTTCCCTTTATTTTTTTGAGCAGTGTATTTACAATAGTAATGGTTATTTACATCTTACACCAACATTAGAGTCAAGTTTAAACTAAGAGTAAAGTCAGTGTACAGTCTCATGACATGAAGACTACTTCAGGTTAAAGCTACATGGATATCTCCCTATCTGCTCTCTTAACCAAGGATTATGTGCTCATTCCCTTTGTGTTTTATGATTCTTTTAATGATTCTTTTATATAGCCAATAGAAAGAACTATCATACATCTTTTCTTCCCTCCCTCTTGGATTTTCTTCTATTTCCTCTTTGGTACTGCTGTCCTTCAGCAGTCCGAGATGTCCTTCATACCTTCTTTACTTTTAGAATGTTCTTGACTAGCAGGCTGTCATTCACTTGAACCCCCCCCCCCATTTACACATTTATGTCTCATAATATTTTTACTGTGTCATAGTGTGCTTTGTGTTATATTTAAAATAATCCATACCTGTTTCATTTTGACAGTTCATCAAAATAAAACAGTGACATAAGAACAGTGTTTGTGTTTATGTAGCAGTACTGAAAGGTTTCTTTTATCTGTTTGGCAGTTGATAGCATCTCTGACAGAAGGTGACAGAGAATGAGAGAGATAAGGAGAGAGAGATGAATTTGAAGTGAAAGTTATCTAAATGAAAGCGTTTTTGGCTCTGAAAAGGAGCACAGTGCAAACACATCTGCCACTGTTCATGTGCATGTGCGGAGGCTTAGCCGTGAAATGTGATCACACATCACAAACATGCAATCATTCTCCCATTGTGAGCTTCCTCAGTACCACAAACCCATCGTATTCCTATTCACAATATTTAGTCGTTATTCTTTTGTGTTTGTACAATGTTTTGTTTTGTTTTTAAAAAAAAGGCTTGAGGCAAATCTTATAACCTGAGACACCATGAAAGAAGTAAGGGGAAGAACTGTTAAAGAGGTTACAATAAGAAACATGGACCAAGGCATTTATAATAACATATTAAAAAAC
Source organism: Ameiurus melas (assembly GCA_012411365.1). Classification (NCBI taxonomy): domain Eukaryota; kingdom Metazoa; phylum Chordata; class Actinopteri; order Siluriformes; family Ictaluridae; genus Ameiurus; species Ameiurus melas. The sequence continues at coordinate 19,371,330 of CM022755.1, read as the reverse complement.
ATATTTCATGCTTGATGATAATGTGAGTCTTCATTCAGCGAAATAAATTGCCTAATAAATAGTACAGGGTGATAGCTTTTGTGTTTGTCTGTGTTTGACCTACACAACATTTTCCTCTTTAACCTGAACTTGATTTCTTGCAGATGGTAAAGTGGAGGTAACAAAAGAAGGCTTGAAGCTGTGCACTATGGGGCCTGGGAAAGTGTTTGGAGAGCTTGCCATCCTTTATAATTGCACACGAACGGCCACAGTGAAGAGTGAGTATACACACACACACACACACACACACACGCACGCACACACATGCTGTGTATGTATACAACCAGTAACAGTTCTGTGTTGAGGCTTGTGGCCATTTGCCTGTTATCATGTAATGAGGTGCATGTAAATGAGTTCATTGACAGTATTGTTCTTTTGGCGAGATTAAAACGACCCCAGTCACAGTGATGCAGAGGATACTCATTATTACCTCATCACAAATGAAAACTCTATACTCAAACCTATCTTTGGATTAGCACAGGTATTATTCAGCTCTCTCTGCTCTTTAATATTTGCACCAAGTTGAAAAGGTTCAAGTGAAACTGACTTGTACAAATGTCATACAAAAAATATCTTTCTAAGCTTTAGATAGAAGTTTAATATCATGTACTGTAATTTCCGGACTATAAGCCACTACTTTCACATGCTTTGAACACTGTGGCTTAAACAGTGATGCGGCTAATTTATGGATTTTTATGGGCTAACGAGTTTCATTCCGCCAAAACATTTAGCCTCGTCACATCGGACAAATGAAATTACCCAACAGGTCACAGTGGACCAATGAAACTGTTCGAATTAAATCTAACGCGCTCAACATGCACACCCCCTCATCACGGAAAACACACGAAGAAATGCATATTGGTGACGTCATGTCTCCGCCCCGTCTTGTCATGTGTTGTCGAGTGTTTTGGTATTGCCCGCAGCTGTTAGCAGTTTGGCTGGTGTGTATATATACCGGGAGCCATGACACACACAACGCGGGTAATTAGATATAGAGTTAGAATTAGATAGCGAATATAGTTAGAGTCTTTGTTCATGCCATGTGTCTTAGTTCTTGTTCAGGTTTCCTAGCCATGTCTGAGTTCATGTCAAGGCTAGTTAGCTTATAGCATAGCTTATAGCTTAGTCTGTCGCCTAGTAGCTTATAGCTTAGTCTGTAGCTTATAGCATAGCTTATAACCTAGTAGCTTGTAGCATAGCTTATAGCCTAGTAGCGGACAGTATAGCTTAGAGTTGTATAGACTTAGTTTAGAATATAGATGTAGAAGTGGTTTATAGAGTATAGATATAGAGTCTTTGTTTCATGTCATAGTTAAGTTAGTTAGGTTAGTTGGTTTAGTTAGCTTAGTTCATTGAGTTGGTCATGGTTCTTGTATCTATTGAGTCTGCTCTCCTCTGTTTCAATAAAAGCTCTCGTCCTAACTGCACTTGCATCCGTCCTGCTTCGTTTACATCACGAATCATGACAGTTACAACGTGGACACCTGTGGCTTATAGACCAGTGCGGCCTATATATGTACACAATTGTTTTTCTTCTTAAAATTAGCGGGTGCGGCTTATATTCAGGTGCGCTCAATAGTCCGAGAATTACAGTAAGTAAAAGCACATTCTGCAGATTCTAACCACACAGTGGGTCTGCGTGAAAGGTTCTGTTAATTGCTGAAAATGTGACTTTTGATAGATAGGTGCAGGTCTGACTGAGAGAGGTGATGGGAAATACAAATAACTTGATTGCCAGTTATTCTGTGCATTTTCCTCCCTTCAAGTTTCTCCAGTGGCAGCTCATCCATAGGGGCAGATGGGGAAAAGCTCCAACATATACTGTATATCAGCCATTCAACAAATGTTAATTTTCATTAGAGCTGCAACAACTAATTGATAAAATTGATAATAATCGATTATGAAAATCGTTGTCAATGAATCTCATTATCAATTAGATGGTCTGCGCGTGGCATGGGGGAGATTTACTTAATACATTACTTCAGTTCCGAAAACACGCTTCGGAGAATAAATACTAAAGTTGTGTCCCAAATAACGTACTATACACTTACACTGTGGTCGGAGTACTCTACCATCTAGTGTGTGAAATTTAGAAAGGTAATATCATCTCACATATAGCACTAAGCAGGTTTTTACTAACCGGAACTATAAGCCACTTCCTAGTCGACGCCGCTTGATGTCACACTCATGTAATGCGACACCGCTAGCTTTATCCTCAGAGTCACCGACACTGACTTTCTTCAGTTTACTTTCTGTCAGTGTTACCTTTTATTCCCAAAACAACCTCAGTCCTCATCAGACGGAGGCGAAATTGTCACGAGACTGAGGAAGAAAGTGTGCGTCCTCTATGGCAGGGAGCAGTTTATATTTATATTATAAATAAGTACTTGTGCATTTTTTTATGGATTCACAAAAAGCACAGAATTAAACTACAGTCCTAAATTAATAATATATATTCTTATGTGTGTTTGTGTTTGGTTCTTTTCTGTTTTGGACAAACAGTTGTGTAAAGTTTTAGTATATTTGTAACACTCAGTTTGTGGATTTTATTTAAAAAAAAAAAAAAAAAGCACTGAAAGTTTGCCCCACCCATCCAATTAATAAATAATGATAATAATAATAATAAAAAATAATAATAATTGGCCAATTAATTGATTATGAAAATAATCGTTGGTTGCAGCCCTAAATTTTCACAGAATCCTCATTCACAACTTCATACATTTAAAATTCTTTCGAAAGACTCATTACCCCTTTGAGTGACCAACACTTTTTAAATTGTTGCTATTTGACAGCTTATATTCTGTTGATTGATGTTGCTTTTCTATCATACGCTGCATTTGACTTACCTTAGATGTGTGAAATTGGTGCTCTTACGAATCTCCATGCTCGTCTTTTGTTAGCAACAAGCTAGCCAAACTCTGATAAATGATGTATATTTACCTCATCAAAACCATGAACTGTATAGTCAGTGTTACAGATTTAATAAGTGAATGTCTGTATGTTGATTGATCCAGAGCAAATATTTGTATATACAGCATAACTTATTTAAGGGTAAGAAATCTACTTTGTTTACTTCTGATGCTATGCGCAGTCATGTTGATTTGACGTCACTCCATAATCTGGAAAGAAACTCATAACAGGGAAGGCTACCCCAAGTTGACAAGTAGAAGTTTCAAGTTAAGAGTTGTGACCTCTAGTCTAATGAATCATTATTATTGCTCCTAGTGGTCAAAAATGTGAACTACAACAAGTGTTGGCGAGGAATCATACTGCCCCATATTCAGGGAAGGAGCAGCAAACAGTTAACAGGGTTATCAAAGTGGGCTAGTTAAAAAAAAAATCAGATTGAAATCTAATAGTGCAGACAGTGTGTCTATGATATATGGCATAATTTCTGTTGATATGTTATAAAGATTAGGAAAGGGAAAAGGGGAATATGGAGTGAATAATGCCTGTACATCAGAAATGTCTGTGCACCACAGTGACCTTGTTTTCCATGCAAGGATTGTGGAAAAAAGCTTTTAGAAAAAGAAAAAGTGTGTCTTTCCCATGCTGACTTTTTGGGGTCATTTTTGTGGTGTTTGAGATGAAGTTGGGATGGAGATTTTGCTGAAATCTGGCAAACCTGGTTAATCATATTAGCTTTAATGTTTTTGTCTCATACATGGGAAATACATCTGCTGTATCACAGTTGATTAAATGTATGTATAAAACTGCTCATAACGAGCTGCTAGACTGTATGCTGGATGACTGTTGTTGACTGTTAACTGCCTATTATGGGGTTACTCTAAAAACTCACTAGATAGTAACCTAAGCACATCAAGTGTTATAAACTCTCAAATTAATTTAGTTTGATTGTCATTATTAATGTCGTCTTGTCTGACCAAAATCTTTGGTCACAAGCCACTGCTCAGTTTCTCTTTACAGACATTACTTGTTCTCTGTCTAAGAACCCTATAGAGCCTGTGTGCACACTTGCAGGCTGATGTGTGTGTTATTACCGACCAACAGCATGAAGCAATTATATTGCCACAATATTTCATTATTATTCTCTTCATTAAGTGCCCTAACCCAAACTGGTAAAGCAATAAACCTGTGATGTGACACAGTTTATGCAATAGTTAAGTAAATCACAAATAATAAATGACATATTTACTCTCAGTGTAGTCAGTTAGACATGTTTAATGTGTAATAATTTCTTCTTTAATTTTGGCTCTGCGTTAATTAGGCTCATGTTGCTATCGGAGTCTGTGTTGCCCGAAATGTACTTGGTACTGTAGATTCATTATGCTCATAGATCAATAAAAATCAAATAAGTAATGTCATGGCTGACTGACACTTGGTCGAAGGAGTAAATTATGTCAATTTGATTTCTCTCTTCCTCTAAAAATTCGATTATTACACCCACAGACAATTTATCTAGAATGCTCACATAGCACAGAGCTACTGCATGCTTTGGTGATATCAGAAATGCAAAAACTATAATAATAATAATATTAACAAGCAAGATATTACGCATCCTTAGTGTGTACACTGACCAGCCATGACATTAAAACCACCTGCCGAATATTATGTACAGTATCTCACAAAAGTGAGTACACCCCTCACATTTTTGTAAATATTTGATTATATCTTTTCATGTGACAACACTGAAGAAATGACACTTTGCTACAATGTAAAGTAGTGAGTGTACAACTTGTGTAACAGTGTAAATTTGCTGTCCCCTCAAAATAACTCAACACACAGACATTAATGTCTAAACCGCTGGCAACAAAAGTGAGTACACCCCTAAGTGAAAATGTCCAAATTGGCCCCAAAGTGTCAATATTTTGTGTGGCCACCATTATTTTCCAGCACTGCCTTAAACCTCTTGGCCATGGAGTTCACCAGAGCTTCACAGGTTGCCACTGGAGTCCTCTTCCACTGGTGGATGTTAGAGACTTTGTGCTCCTCCACCTTCCATTTGAGGATGCCCCACAGATTCTCAATAGGGTTTAGTCCATCACCTTCACCCTCAGCTTCTTTAGCAAGGCACTGGTCATCTTGGATTCCAATTGTTTTATAGGCTTATTATTTGCATGCTTGTATAAATGTAAAGGAGGTTTAAAATGATCTCATATCTTATATATTTCATATCTTTGGAAAAGGTAGTTGTAGGTTGATCCAGTGTTCATATCCAGCTATCCTGACACACGTTTACTGAAGGAAGCACATGCAGGCGCTTTTCTCCTGGGAGATGTAGCAGTATCTGTGATCCAGGGGTCTGAAAGCTGTGTAACTGCATCTGTTCTGAGTTTATTGTTACATTAGTAATTTTACAGCACTCAAGAGAGCTCTAGAAATTGCTGTCCTGCAGGGTGTTTTGAAATAGAGCATGTTTTATCTAACAGTAAACGAATGGAGAGATGTTAAAGAGAGATGGTGCAAAGTGGGAAAATCTAGATGTGGAGGAGTCACATGGAGGAGAGAAAAATGGCAAAAAAAGAATAGCGCAAGACAGTCTTTGAATAGGTTTCACAGTTATGGAGTAGCTTGTGTGGTCTTTAAAGTAAAGGAGCAATGTCTATGCCCCACTGCTCAGCTAAGTAATAGGCTATCACATCCACCTTCACCACCAATCTATCCAGCTATTTATTGAGAGAATATGGCCAGAGACAGAGAGGGGGTCATTATTACTGTAAATGCGCTCTCCTATCTTAATCAATTAAGTGACTTTAAATCTGTAATTTTGTTTCTGTCCTTGTGTAATTGAGCTTAAGCATTACCAGACAGTCCTTTTAAACTAAGCTGACTGAAGGAGCATGTTTTGTTCCTCAGTGTTTATGTTTATGCAACTGAATTATTCTCGATGGATCACTGTCTCACTTGCCTTCTGGTTTGTATCTGGTTTATTCGCCAGCATGTCTGCTTTACCCATCCTTTTCCTACTTTCCTAGGTTCCCCCATGTTTGGCTGATTCTCACGCTTTCATTTCCACTTCACCTTCTCCCTCCATTTATTTTTATTATTTTCTCATTCTACATGCCTCTTCCCCCTCACATATTATGTCCTCCAGCAACTTCTTTGCCCTGTCAGCTCTGTTTATTCCCCTACTTTTGTCTCTTCCTCTGTCTCTGGCTCTCACAACCACAAGCCCCAGCTGTGGCCCCTGCTCTCTCCCCTGGGCTCTGTTTATCGTTCGCCGGTGTCTGAGCTCCTCCGCTCGCTGGCTCTGGTCCTCTGCTTAGTGTCTGAGGCAGGAAGTGGGGTATGGATTGGCCAAGTCGGAACAGCACACTCAGCTTTGTGTTTGAGCATCTCATCTCTCTTTTCACACAGGCAGATGTGAGCATGACCCCTGCATACTGCCAGCACATACCAATCATTGCATATAAACAGCCTATCAACCCGTTCATTGTACCTGGTGAACAAGACCGTGCTATTGTTTTTTTTAAGGACATCAAAGTAAAAGTTATACAATTCACGGATAACACACACACACACACACACACACATACTGCAGGAAATATTGTAGGTGGTTGGCAAAAGGAAGAGATGGCATTGCACCATTGGAAAAAGGCAAATGTGATGCTTTGGACATTGTTCTGCTGGGAAACCTTGGGTCCTGCCATTCATGTGGATGTTACTTTGACACACACCACCGACGTAAACAGTGTTGCTGACCAAGTAAACCCCTCTATTGCAACAGTATTCCATCATGGCAGTGGCCTCTTTCAGCAGAATAATACGCCCTGCCACACAGCAAAAATTATTCAGGAATGGTTTAAAGAACAAGACTAAATGTTGACTTGGCCTCCAAATTATCCAGATCTCAATCAGATCAAACATCTGTGGGATGTGCTGGACAAACAAGTCCGATCCATGGAGTTCCCACCTCGCAACTTGCAGGGTTGTGGAATATCTGTAACTTACTTAAAGGATCTGCTGCTAGCGTCTTGGTGCCAGATGCCACAGCACACCTTCAGAGGTCTTGTGGAGTCCATGCCTTGGTGGGTCAGAGCTGTTTGGACAGCACAACCCCTCATTCAGAATAGTAATTAAATAATTGAATCTTTGTACAGTGCTGTTAAAAATGTATTTTCTTATTTCGTATCTCATGCTAAATAATTTTAGATCTTCAAATGAAATACAACATAAAACAAAGGCAACCTGATTAAGCACACAATACAGCTTTTATTTATTTATTTTTTATTGAAGCAAAAACGTTGTCCAATGCCTGTGACCAGTGTGTAAAACTAATTGCCCCCTTAAACTTAAAATCTGCTTGTGCCACCTTTAGTAGCAATAACTGCAACCAAATGCTTCCGATAACTGGAGATCAGTCGTTCACTTATGTCTAGGACTATGCTTTGGATCATTGTCTTGCATAATCCAGTTGTGCTTGAGTTTTAACTTATGGACTGAAGACCAGACATTCTCCTTTAGGATTTTATGGTAGAGAGCAGAATTCATGTTTCCCTCAGTTATTGCAATTTGCCCAGTTCCTGAAGCTGAAAAGCATCCCCACACCATCACACTGCCACCACCAGGCTTTGGTGTTCTTTTTGTGGCATTCTGTGTTTGGTTTACGACAGATGTAAAGGGACACCTTTTGACTTTTGACTCATTAGTCCACAGAAGTATCTCCCAAAAGGTTTGAGGATCATAAAGGTGTGTTCAGATGAGCTTTGATATTCTTGTATGTTTGCAATAGTTTTGACCTCGCTACTCTTCCATGGATGCCATTTTTGCCCAGTGTCTTTCAGATAGTGAAGCCATGAACAGTACCCTTTATTGATGCAAGAGCGGCCTGTAGGTCCATTGATGTTGCCCTTGGCTCTTTTGTTACTTGCTGGATGATTAGTTCTTGAGTACTGCTCTTGGAAGAATTTTGGAAGGTCGGCCACTTCTGAGTAGGTTCACTACTGTGCCGAGTTTTTCCATTTGGAGATAATGGCTCTCACGGTGGTTCTTTTCAGTCCCAGAGCCTTTAAAAAGCTTTGTAACCCTTCCCAGACTGGTGTATTTCAATCACCTTCATCCTCATCATCTCTGGAAATTTGGCATAGTGTGTTACTGAGTAAGACCTTTAATCAACTTGAAAAAGTTTTATTTAAGTATTGATTTGATTTGATTGAACAGGGTTTGCAGTAATCAGGCATGGTTGCGTCTAGTACAACTGAACCCCATTATGAATGCAGTTTTGTAGATTTGGGGAATTAGTAACTATATTTTCACATAGACCCAGTTGGTATTGGATAGCTTTTTTGGTTAAATAAATAACATTATCATTTAAAAACTGTATTTTCTGTTTAGTCATGTTGTCTTTGTTTTATCTTATATTTTGTTTTAATTTCTGAATCAATTTATTATGAGATATACACAAAAACAGAAGAAATCAGGATGGGGTAAATACTTTTAACTGGAAACTTATATCTTATTAACTGGACACTTGCTATTCGTAAGTGGATTGTAAATATGTTGTATTGAAGGTAGGTGCACATGGAGGGTAAACTTGTTAAGCATATAAATAAAGGACCTCATGGACAGTGCTAGTGTTTAAGTGTTGAAGTTGGTAGCGCACACCGGTGTTCAAGGGCATATGACATGAATTATAAGGATGGAAATGTCTCATCATGGGATAAAGGTGATTAGTCAGAATTACTTTGTATTTATTTGTAGTAGCCTGTCCCCTACAACATAACAATGGCAGTGTATGTCAAAAAATAATTATTTGTAGTTAATTAGCTTAATTGAAAGAGAAATCTCTTGATTTAAATTTCTTTAAATTTCTTTCGCTCTTTAAATTTATACTAAGATAGTAATAGTACCCTTATCAAAATAGATTGGTTTTTTTTTGTTTGTTTTTAATAATTGTGTCCCAATTATTGGCATCCCTAAAAATCTTTATGGACAAAATGTAAGTGAAGTATTTCCAATATTTCCTCAGTATTGAAGAACTTTTAAGAGGCCATCCTGCTTCATACATATGAGGTGACACAGAGGTTAAATTCCCTTAGTCATTCATCATTGTGAAGATAAGAGAATACACAAATGAAATAAGACAAGTGTGTGTTGATGCAGTATAAGTCAGCACGCAAGTGCATAAATGCAGTGGCTTTATTTGGGGTAATCCAATAATCCAATTATACTCATAGTCCGGTCAAAACACAGGCTGGCAGCATCAATAAGGGGATTTCCATAATATGACAATCAAAGACCAATCAGAATCAAAATGGAAAACATGAAACACGGGAAAGCAGTCTTAGTAAAACACACAAAACAAGACTTTGCAAAGACATAATCACACAGCAGGGTATAAACAGATGCACTAATGAAAGGCTAAACTGAAAACAAGGGGTTGAGACAAGACCAGGAAGAGAAAACAGAAAAGTATTTATTTGCCCCATATATAATGAGGAGGATGGGTAGAGAAGCAAACAGTTCACTAAAGATCACAGTTAGATATTTGCAGATGATAGCAGTGTCTATGATGCTCTTGTCTCAGAGGCGTAGAACCTGATGTGGTTTTCTGCTGCTGTAGCCCATTCACCTCAAGCTTCAATGTTTTGTGTGTGCAGAAAAGGTTTTAATCTCACCATGGTTATAAAGAGTGATTATATGAGTTAATCCTTCCTGGCAGCTCGAACCAATTTGGCCATTTTCCTCTGACCTTTCATATCAACAAAGTGTTTCCACCCACAGAATTGTCACTCAATCAATGTTTTTTGTTTTTCGTACCATTCTGTGTAAAAATCCCAGGAGATCAGCTGTTTATGAAATACTCAAACCAGCCCATCTTGCACCAACAATCATGCCACTTTTAAAGTCACAGATATCACACTTTTTCCCCATTCTGGTATTTGATGTGTACTGTATCTGCATGATTTTCTGTGCTGTGCTGCTGACACATGATTGGCTGGTGTACAGGTATATATACTGCATACATCAGCATTGAAGAATGTTTGTGCAGCCCTTCCAGCTTCATGATTAAAAATATGGTTGTGGAGTCACACACAATGTTTTACAAATGTAATATTTACATATCTTGAGGCAGTGAACAGCCTTACTTAAACAGGTGTGTGGTGACAGTAGATGTTCTTTAGATGTATTGTACTGGGTGAGTTGTAAGCATTTGCGTATATATTTTCTGACATCAAAAACTGATGCATAATGAGAAAAAAGAAGGAGAAAAAAACATACAATCTTTGACTTGATTTTGATTTTGAAATCACAAATGGGACTTGAATCTGGAAAAAAGCTGCAGAAAAGCTTTTCCGGCTCAAATTGGAACTGCTGAAAATCTGATTTGAGCTGCTTATCAGAGCATGGTTGTTATTCTGGCCAGCCAAGACATTATGACTCTACTGTTGCTCAAATGTCCTCTTGCCTATGCAAGGTCAGTATAAAATTCAGGGAAAAAAATAAATTGTTGTAAATGTGATTGTCCTATTTTCCACTTAGAGGGCTATGAATCACAAAGCCAGTATTATCCTGATAAGGCTATTTTATATACTGAATAAGAATTTACCACTGTGCTGTTAAATTAACATCCTTCACTTAATCCAGTGAATGTGTATGCACTTTTGGATGAATCTAATTTGACACCATAGACTATACAAGAATGGCAGAAGATCTATTTTTCTGTTTTGGATGAACAATAGAGGAGTTTTGCAGGTGTTTTAATGTCCCTTTGGGTTAAACCATGGCCGAATAGTCAAGTGTTTCTGCAGGTTTTCTCTCTAGCAAAGAAGGCTCATGGTAATTCCTCTTGTTTAATCAATTGCTTTCACCCTTCAAGTGACAGATGAGTCATTGCAGTTTTGATGCTGTTTGCCTCGAATGAAAAGACACAGGTACACTGTCCTTTTGAGGATAATATTGGATGTCTTGAGCTAAACCTGTGTATCCAGTTGTTTATGATTTTCAAAGTAATGGAAAAATATTACTTGTTAAATAATTTAATGTACAGTCATACTGTTCAGTTTGACTCACTTAATCCATTTACTCTAGGTAAATGAATATAATAAGTGTATTTTGTATGTAGAAGAAGAAGAATAAGCCTTTATTGGTCATATATACATTACAGCATTGTGAAATTCTGTTCTTCGCATATCCCAGATTTTAGGAGTTCAGAACGCAGGGTAAGTCATGATATGGCAGCCCTGGAGCAGAGGGGGGTAAAGGCCTTGCTCAAGGGCCCACCAGAGGCAGCCAGTAACCCAGAGCACATGTATTGTTGTTATAAAAAAAAAGGTTTGAACTGTATCACTAAGGCTAAATTAGTCTTTACTATTCCTGAGGTAGATATTCTACATCAGGGAACAAGTTTGTAGGAGTTTCTAAGAGTATATGCACATGAACATGTTTGTGTCTATTTATACATGGTGGTGTTATCAGTCTTGAAAAAAGTTATATTTCAGTTTTGCTACTTCATCTTGTTGCTAGACATATGTTTTTTTTTTTCTTGATTCACTTTTCACTGAGTGGGAGAAGAGGGGTTAGAGCTCTGGGACGAGGAGGATGGGCCGAAGGAAAATGACAGAATGAAAAGAATGACGAGAGTGCGATGAAAAGAGGCTGGTGGTCTGATGGTGGTTTATTAGTGAGACTGAATGCAAAAATTATTATCTTCCTATCTGCTTCCATGGTAACGTGTGTGTGTGTGTGTGTACGAGTTTGTGTGCATGTGTGTATGTGTGTCTTAGAGTGATTTTTAAGAGAGTTTTTGTGCAGTGCAGTTCAGTGCAAGAAGTAGCTGACTCTTATAGAGGACAAAGTCACTCAGACCTTTTTTATTGTGTGTGTGTGTGTGTGTGTGTGTGTGCATGTGTAAGTGTGTGCATGCGTGCATGTGCACATGTCTGGCTATGTTCCCTTTCAAAGGGAACTTCGACGTTGCATTTAGCAGTATGGGAACGCCTTGCGCGCGTGACCGGTATCTGAAGCTTGTGTAAAATCATGCCACTACTTGTAGGCCTGCCATGATCAGGTGACGTGGCAATTGTAAGCGCCGTCGATGATATATATGGCACCCCTGAACCGGCCGCCAGCCTTATTATCTTCAGCGAGACTGCATGTCTGTTGTTTGTGTGACAAAAACGCTTCATTTCTACTCGATATTTTCTCAAAATCTCTTAACTTTTCTATCCTTTTTAAAGAAAGAGGTGAGGTAAGTAATGAGTGAGAAAGAGTTAAAAAACGTGTGTAACGTGCTCCTCGTTCATCACGGGGGAAAAGTGCACACTTTCTGGGTGAAGTGTTAGTGGTGTAGTTCGCGATGGCAACCTCGAGAGGTGCGCGATGGTAACGCTACATTAAAGCAGCTCGACTCGCGCTTTTCTCAAAAAACGGAAGCCGAGTGATTCCAGTCTCAAAGCGTCGCGGATCTGGCCCCCCCGCCGCGGCGGCAGCAACCGCTGTCGCAGGTTGGGGGATATCTTAAATCTGAGAGAAGCGGAGACGAGCGCTGCTCTATCTCTCTCTCTGTCTTCCGGGTTCAGCTCTCCGCTGGATTTGGAGTTCGTGTCGCGACCTCCTCTCCGCAAAAAAGCCAAAGGGGTAAGCAACGCCCCCTCTCTGACTCCGAGGAGTTAGAAGGATGCGTTGAAAACTGAGAGCAGCGTATAAAGAGCTGCTTGAAGTGATTATCCCAGTGAAAGTAAATACTTCACACTGCAGAAACTCCCTGTCTTCCGGGAAGATATGACAAAATCTCACTTGAGAAAACCATGCTTAAGCCATAGTCATAACTCCACGATGTTGGATTATTTGGCCATTGTGGGAATGAATGGCATGGCTGCTTCGTTGTGCCCGAGGTGGAGTAGGCGCTGTAGCTACCTCTCTCCGACCGGGCAGGTACTACAGGGGCTGGCTTGCATCCAAGATGGGCAAGCCTATGCAGTAGTAGTCTTGCTTGTGGGTCACTGCAGACAATGACAGTGTTGCCTACCAAGCAGACCTGTGCTGAGTGAGCTCGACTTATGGCAAAAAAGTTGTCTCAAGCTCATCCGGGTGTCCACGAGTGGAGCCTGGGCCAGCACTAGTATGGGGGGAAACCCAGAAGGCGAGTATGGCGCCCGCCAACCCCGGCAGACCGCCAGGGGGAACGGGCGGCCACAGTCGCGTCTGCTGTTGGGCCTGATCTGAGGATGGTCATAAAGGCCAAGCAGGCAAAGACGCAGCGGTCCTGAGGGGCTGCGGAGGGATGTATCCGGGGACATGAGAGTGTTAGAACAGGTAGCCCCAGTGCTACTGTAGGGCCTCCCCTAGCCAAAGTGGTCCCCAAGTTTTCGTGTTCCCTGGTCAGCAAGCTGTCACAGGGCAACGGAAATCTGATGCTTCTCTCCAATAGAATGTGGAATAGCTAACGTCACTAGAAGACCATCAGGCAGCGTGCAAGCTACGGCCAATGTGTCTCCATGGGTTCTGTCTACCATAGAAAGGGTTACCGGGTCCAGTTATAGCTAGACCCCCCCCCCATCAGGTGTGCTCACCACAGAAGTCAGCACAGACCAGAGCCCGACGGTACAGAGGAAGTAAGCTCCCTTTTGGACAAGGGGTCCTGAAACATGTACCCCGTTCCTCAGGGAGAGAGGTTTACAGCCTTTATTTCCTGTTCCGCAAAAAGTGGGAATATGCGGCCAATTTTAGATCTGCATCATCTGAACCGTACTCTCGGATATACAGGTTCAGAGGCTGATGTTCAACGTATCGTTGCCACAGATCCAGTTCGAGAACTGGTTTGTGGCGATAGGTCTAAAAGGTGCATGTTTCGATAGGATTATTGCTAGCTTTATCCCCTCACACCTTTAAGAGTGCATAGATGTCACTCTGGCTCCATTGGGACTCCAGGGCATCTGTGTACCAAGCTACCTGGACGACTGGTTAATTCTAGCACGATCCAGGGAGCTGGCGGTTCAACATTGAGATGTTGTTCTGGCAACGAAAAAAAGGGGGGGCGGGGGTATTTTTGCAAAAATGGGTTTTTTTGGCGGGGGGGGGGGTGTTGGGGGGGGGGAAGAAGGGAAAAAAGCGGGGGGGCGTTTCTATCCCCAACGGCGTAGTGTCAATCCTATCAACACTGAGCTAGATAAAGCTGTATCTTGGGAGCCTGGGGTGGAATCCACACATGTGGCTGAGGTCACATCTGTATGCTGCCCCCCATTATTGCTCCCACTAGCTTGCGTAGAATTCGCCAAGATAGCCTGCTAATAGCACCTTTTTGGCAGCTCGAACATGGTTCTGAGAGATAATATCTCTGCGAGATGGCACTCCTTGGGAGATTCCCGTCCGCAGGGATTCACTGTGGACCCAGTAACTCCGCAATAGCTACAGTCCTGGGGCTCCTACAATAACATTTCTCAGCGGGGTGAGCTCTTCCTACAATCAGGGCGGCCGCCCCCCCTTATGTGGCGTTCGGCCATGCCACGCCCTGTTGAGGGAGCCTCTGTGGGGCAACGTGTCCTCTTAACCTTCGAGGTTCGGCGTTGTCTCAGATGGCTGAGGCCCATCTGCAGCGCCGCATACCTTCCTGGGACCTTATACGGCCCTCGAAGGTCTGTCGGCTGCCCCATTCGAGCCCCTAAAGCGGATCTACTGTCTCAGGCCGGAGGGCTGATTTATCACGCTTCGCCAGAACTTCGGCAACTGTGGGTCTGGTCCCTGAGGGGCACCAGCTCATAGATTCGGGTCTCACAACTGAGATTGTTGAAACCATGTTAAAAGCTAGAGCACCATCCACAAGGAAAGCGCATCTCATCAAGTGTCAGCTTTTTGTCTTGTGGCATGAGGGACGTCACCTAGACCCAGTGAACTGCGCAATTGCTACAGTCCTGGAGTTCTTACAGAACGTTCTCAGCGGGCTGGGCTCCGTCTCCATAGTCGCCTTGGCGCGATAGTGGCTACGGGAACCTGGGCAACATCCTCTGCCCGAGGTCATCGTGGCGTCAGGCGGCTCGGCCCATCTCAGGCCATGCCCTGGGACCTTCTATGGTCTAGGCTGCGGCTGCCATTCAGGCTGGGGACCCATCAGAAAAAAATCCTCGTGTCGCTTTTGTCTTTAGCTTCAGGACGCACCTGGACCCCAAGGCTTTCATAATTGCTGATCTGAGTCTTACCGACGTTTCTCAATAGCTGAGCTCCTTCTACAATCAGTTACTGGACGTAACCCAACCAACCATGCCCCTATTGATGGAACTCCGTTAGAACAACATCTTCTAACGCTTGAGATTTAATACGTGTCAGGCTGCATCTGGGCCGCGCATGCCTTCCTGGGACCTCTGGCCTGAGGCTGTGTCTTTTTAGTCCTTGGGACCTCGCCTCAAAACACAGGTTGAGTTTTAATCCTTGGCAAAACTAAGCTTGGGTCTGAGCCCCTAGAGGCTCAACAAGCTGAATTCTATGCCTGACTGGGGGCCTGTTTCTACAACATTTCTCGAGGGACCCTTCTACAATAGGGTTCTGTGTGTTGTGACCACCCTGGGGAACCTGGGGCATCCTCACTACGGGTTCATGGTATTGCAGGGGCGGGCCCTGTCGGGCTGGGCATGCCTTCCTGGGACATCTGGTCCTGAGGCTGTCAGCCTTCGAGCCCTAGGGACCTGAAATTCACGCTCAAGGGCACCTTTTGTCTGGTGGGCGCAGCTTACAATAACCTGCGCAATAAACTACAGTCAGGAGTCTGACCAAAATTCTCAGCAGTTACTCTTCTGCTATCAGGTTACGGGCGCGGTTGTGACCTGCCTGTCGAAACCTCTGTGAAACACATCCGCCTTGCCGAGGTTGTGCAGGCGGCAGGCCCATCTGCAGGCCATGCATACCTTCCTGGGACAACTGGTCTTTAGGCTGCAGGGCTTAGCCCTTAGAGCAGCCTCTAGGAAGCTCTGACTCTAAGGAGCTCTTTACAGGCCTACACTCTCATAGCGGGAGGGCTCCTGTTGCCCCTCACTGCACGTGACTTTTACCCTGGTCATTATCCCTGTATCTAGGCGGATCTGAGACACCATTGGCTGCCCCACCCTGGGGGCTGAGCTCCCCTCTCTGTCCTCTGACCAAGACAAAGGAGCTGCCTTGATTGGGGCGCCTCTTTTTCGTCCACACGCTCCATTGGGCGAGCAGAGCAGCTTAGCTGGCACAGCGACAAGGCTGTGTCAAAGCAGGCATCTGGGTTGCAGGGCTTTGCGAGGTTCCTTGCAGGGGGCGGCGCAGGGCACTCTTGCGTTCTTTTTTGCACTGACAGCCTGAACTTCATCCCTCCCCAGGTGAGCCTGCGCAACCCTCGGGTTGGTACAGCCGGCCCTCGGGCCGGGGGTCGTTCCCATACTGCTAAACCCAACGTCGAGTCCCGCAGCGCGAGTCACGCATGCCCTGCCGTGTGCATATTCGCGCCACCCCTTTTGAGCCCTGTGGGGCAGCACCCCACCGCATTCAGGGCGCAGAGCAGGCCACGCAGGCGGCAACCCCACACGCCAAGCGCAGCGCCCCCCGAGCCCCAAGACCCACCCACAAAAAAGCGCGCCCGCGGGCACCGCAAACGCCACACCCAGGAACCGCGCAACGCACAGCCGAGGACAAGAACGCCAGAGGGGCCCCACGGACGACGCCAAGCCGCCAGCCCCGCCCCGCAAGCCAGGGCAACACCCACAACCAGGCAGGGGAGACGGCGAGGCCCCGCAGGCCAGCAACCCCGGACCGCGGGCAGCGCAGGACCCCAAAGCCCAGAGCAGCCCCAGAAGCCGACCAAAGGAGCCACAGGCCCGACACCGAGGCCACAAGCCCCGGCCCCCGCAGACACCCCAGAAGCCAAGCCCCCCGGGCCGGAAACGGGCGACGGCGCCCACCCGGCAGGCCCCCCCCGCCCGACCCAGACAAAAACACGCGGGCAGAAGCGCCGACCACGCCCACCCCCGCCCAAGAGAGAGCACAGCGCGGCAGCGACAGGAAAAGAGGGAAAGCAGGCACCCGACGGCAAGGCGCAAGGAGAGGGGGGCGGGGGCGCCCACACGGGCGAGACAGCGACCCCCCCCGGCGAGGCCCGCACGACGGGGGGAGAACAGGCACCCGCAGACGAGGACGCACGCAAACCAACGCACGCCGACAGACGGAAGGCCGCGAAAGAAGAGAGCCAGCGCAGGGGGCGGAAGCGCCGCCCAGAAAAGAGGCGAGACAGGGCAGAGCAAAGCGACGCGACGCCACGACCGAAGGAGGCCACAAGCAGAGGCAAGAACACAAGCAGACAGCACGCGAAGGCGCCCCAGACACAGAAGCAACGCCCGCCCCAAGGAAAGGGACAGCGAACCCGACGCCCCCGCAGGGCGAAAAAGACGAAAAACCCCCCGGGGGGGAGACAAAGCAACGCGAGGAGGACAGACCACCAAGAGACCACGCCGCAACGAAACCAGAAAACAAAGGAACAACAACGAAACACCCCAACAGAACAACACACAACGCACACACAGGGCACGACAGCGCGAGGGGGGGGGACGGGAGCGACAAGAAAGACGGAGAAGAAGGAGAAGACAGACACAGAACGCAAGACCGGCACACAAAAAGAACCCACAGACGAGGCACGAAAAAAGACCAGGACAACGGGCAGCAGAAGCAAGCACAACAGGACGAAAGCAGGGAAAAGCAAAACAAACACAACACAAACAAACAGGAGCGAACGGCGACCCGCAGCGACGAAAAGGACGAAACAGACGGACGCGCGAACCGCCAAAAGCGAAGAAAGGAAAAACGCGGGAGCAGCGAACCCCGCCCAAAGGAACGAGACGCGCAAGAGAGGAACGCCCGCGCGGACCGGCACAGAAAAACAGCCACAAGGCCGCCAGAAGGGACGCGGGCAAAAGCGCGCAGAAAAAGGCACGGAACCACGCACCAGCCCAAGCCAAGACGAACCACAGGCCAGCCCGGAGACAGCAAACGCCCGCCCCCAGGAACAGGGACAACAGAACCGACGCCCCCAAAGGAACCGACGGCAAGCAGAGGGAACGGAAACCCACCAGCACACGAGGGACGGCCGCAAAAACCCAAACCGAGGGAGAGGACACCGAGCGAAGAAACCAGGCGCAACAAAGACGAGAGGCAAGACCACCCGCAGCCGCACAACCGCAAGGAAACCCGACAAAGCCCAACAACCCAGAGAGAGCACGCAACACAGCACGCCCGCGCGCCAAAGCAGACAGCAGCCGACACGCCCGGCGGAGCGAAGACAGAGAGGCACGACACAGGGGCACCCGCGGAGAGGAAGAGGAGGGGAGAAAGCCGAACACAAGGGGGGAGCCAAGAGGCAACCAGGAAAAACCGCCAGGGAAGGAAGGACGGCACAGGGAGCAAGGAGGAGGGGAAAGGGAGAGCAGACCCCCACCCGCGAAAGAGGCGAAAGAGCACCAGAGAAGCAGAGGCGACCGGGCAAGGGCGGACAGACCCCAAGACACAGAAGGCAGGAAGGAGCAAGGCCGCAGAGGGCCCAGCCGCGACACCACCAGAACCCGAGGAGGACGCGCCCACAGAGGCCAAAAGGAGGGGGCGAAGGGCCCAGAACGAAAAGACACGAGAACGCGAAGAACAGGACGAGCAAGCGCAGCACGGGAAGACAAAAGCGACACCAGCAACCGAGACCAGCAGCGAAGGAGCGACAGAACAGGACCAGAAGGAGGGAGGCGAGCCGCAGAGGGCCAGCCGACACGCCAAGAGAACAAGGCAGGAGCCACAGAGGCCAGAACAGGAGGGGGAAACGCGCCAAGACCGAAAAGAGGAGGCCCGCAAGAAACGGAAGAACCAGGACGAGCACGGCGAGCACGGAGGGACGCCCCAGCCACAAGACAAAAAGCACCGAGAACGCCCCAGGGCCAGCAACAGCAACAACAGAAGACGAACAAAAAAACAGGGAGACCCAAGAAGGGCAAGAAAAAGCCCGCAACAGACGCAGGGGCCACAAGAACAGACCAGGCCACAGAGCAGGAAGCGCGCCGCAGGCCCCAGCCCGAGACACGCAGAACAGAAAGGCCCACAGAGGCCCAAAAGGGGCAAACAGGCCACAAACAAAAGCCACAAAAAAGCAGGACACCACGCCAACCCCCAACCCCCAGGCCCCACACAAACCAGAACGGAGCGCAGCAGAGCGGCCGCTCCCACCGCCCGCCACCGGGGCGGCTGCCCCGTACCCCCCCAGAGCCCCGCCCCCGCCCCCCTCTACCGCCGGCCGTACCCCGGCCCCCCCGTGACAGGGGCGCGCCTGCCCCCTCTGGACAGGGCGCGCTACCCCCACCCCCCTCCGGGGCGCCCCCCCAGGGGGCAGGGGGGTACGCTCCCCCCCGCCCCCCGGCCTCACAACACACAAACCCCGCCCGCCCCCCCCTACCAAGAGGGGGGAGCCAGCCCCGCCGCCACCCCCCGTGTGGGGAAAAAACAGACAGAAGAACACCCCCCCAGCCTTGCCAGCAAACAACCAGGCGCGCCCCACAACCCCCGCCCTACAACACCTACAGCCCCCACAACAACAGAGAGCCCCTACACCTTCCCCTCCCACGGGGGGGGGCTACCCGCCCCGTGGGGGGAGGGCCTGACTCCCCCCCAGGGGAGGTCAAGCGGTACGGGGGGGAAGCGGGGGAGCCCCCCCCCCCTACAAGCCATTCCAACAAGACCCCCAGTGGGCCTAAGCGCCACCCTGGGCCCGCAAACCCACCACCCCACACAGAGGGGCGCCTAAGCCCCCTCACACACCACACACACACCAGAGAACGGACCCCCCCCCCCCAGGGGGCCTTTTACCAGCGCCCAGAAGGTCGGGCCCCCCCAGAAGAACCAGAGAAGCACGGCCAAAACACCCCCCACAGGGCGCTCGGGCGCGGGGTTGGCCGGTGTGCGTGTCCACACCCTATCAGCCGGAGCGCAGGGGCGGCCCCCCAGCACCGCCCCACAAACAACAACGCAGCCTCCCCACAGGCCCAAAAACACAGCGCCCCCGAGCCCGCTCCACCCCCACGCCCCCTCAGCCCACAGCGCAGCCCCCACCCCCCCCAACACACCCCGGCCCCCAGCCACCGTAGCGCAACCGCGCAACAAGGCACCCCCCCTCTAAAACACAAGCCCGCGGGGGGCCACGGGCCAGAAGAGGACAGAGGCTTTAAAGTCAAAGTCGTTTGCCTAAAATAAGCCCAGCCATCTCACACAACCACAACCGAAAGCTTTTGGATAAACACAAAGAACCCAAAAAAGATGCATGTTTAAACACACAAACCCTTCTTTTCAAGAAGAGAACCCCACCTGCCAAATTCTACTAGGAAACCATAAGTTGAAGTAAAATTACACACCATAGTGAAACCCTTCTTGTTCACCCAAGAGAGAAGACACAAAGCCACAACAACAAAGATATGTAAACAACTAAAAACCTGCAAGAACCCCTCACACAAAGTGAGCTATAGAAAAAAAAGCCATCGACCCCCCCCCAAACCAAACCCAACCACACCCCCACAACCCCAAACAACCAAACCCACACCACCACCCAAAGCCCCCATACCCCCAAAACCAAAACCAAACAAAAAAAAACACACACAAACACAAAAACCCCCCACAAAACAAACACAAAACACACCACAAAAACCAAACCAAAACAACCAAAAAAACACAAAAACCCACCACAAAGTGATGGGGGGCGCTTTACATACGATGTGACCTCAGCCACATGTGTGGATTCCGCCCTAAGGCCCCAAGATACAGCTTTATCTAGCTCAGTGTTGATAGGATTGACACTACGCCTACCTTTGGGGATAAAAGCGCTCATTGTAGTAGAATCCTGTAACCCCTAGAAAAGTTGTCCACTGCACCGGAGAAAACCAACTTTTCTGAGATTCAACCTGAGCCCCCAGTTCTTCACGTGGGCGAGAACAACATCTCAATGTTGAACCGCCAGCTCCCTGGATCGTGCTAGAATTAAGCAGTCGTCCAGGTAGCTTGGTACACAGATGCCCTGGAGTCCCAATGGAGCCAGAGTGACATCCATGCACTTTGTGAAGGTGCGAGGGGATAAAGCTAGCAATAATCCTATGCGGAAAGATGCACCTTTTAGACCTATCGCCACAAACCAGTTCTTGAACTGGATCTGTGGCACGATATGTTTGAACATCAGCCTCTGAACCTGTATGTCCGAAGAGTATGGTTCAGATGATGCAGATCTAAAATTGGCTGCATATTCCCACTTTTTTGCGGAACAGGAAATAAAGGCTGTAAACCTCCCTCCCTGAGGGAACGGGGTACATGTTTAAGGACCCCCTTGTCCAAAAGGGAGCTTACTTCCTGCGCTAACATCGGGCTCTGGTCTGTGCTGACTTCTGTAGTGAGCACACCTGTGAACGGGGGGGTCAAGCTATAACTGGACCCGGTAACCCTTTCTATGGTAGACAGAACCCATGGAGACACATTTGGCCGTAGCTTGCACGCTGCCCGATGGTCTTATAGTGACGTTAGCTACTCCACATTCTATTGGAGAGAAGCATCAGATTTCCGTTGCCCTGTGACAGCTTGCTGACCAGGGAGCACGAAAACTTGTGGACCACCTTGGCTAGGGGAGGCCCTACAGTAGCACTGGGGGCTACCTGCCCTAACACCCTCATGTCCCCGGATACATCCCTCCACAGCCCCTCAGGACCGCTCGTCTTTGCCTGCTTGGCCTTTATGACCATTCTCAGATCAGGCCCAAAAGCAGACCGCGACTGTGGCCGCCCGGTTCCCCCGGCTGTCTGCGGGGGTTGGCGGGATGCCATACTTGCCTTCTGGGTTTCCCCCATACTAGTGCTGGCACAGGCTCCACTCGTGGACACCCGGATGAGCTTGAGACAACTTTTTTTTTTTTGTTACTTGTTAATTGCTGTTCCATTTCAAAGGGAACTTCAACGTATTTAAAAGCATTTAGCAGTAAAGGAATGCCTTGCGCGTGACCAGTATCTGAAGCTTGTGTAAAATCATGCCTCTACTTATAGGCCTGCCATGATCAGGTGACGTGGCAATTAAGTGCGTCACATGATATATATATGGCACCTGTGAACCACGCCACCAGCCTTATTATCGTCAGCGAGACTGCATGTCTGTTGTTTGTGTGACAATAACGCTTCATTTCTACTCGATATTTTCTCAAAATCTCTTAACTTTTCTATCCCTTTTTAAAGAAAAGGAGAGGTAAGTAATGAGCGAGAAAGAGTTAAAGAAGTGTGTAATGTGCTCCCGTTTCATCACGTGGGAAAAGTGTTAGTGGTGTAGTATGTATGTAGTAACCTCGAGAGGCTGTGCATGGTAAGGCTACATTAAGCAGCTCAACTCGCGCTCTTCTCGAAACAGAAATGGAAGCCGAGCGAGTTGGGTTTCAAAGCCTCCCGGATCTGGGCCGGCCGAGGCAGCCAACCGTCTCAGGTTCGGGGGATCTCTTAAATCTGGAAGAGGAGCCGGAGACGAGCGCTGCTCTATCTCTCTCTCTGTCTTCCGGGTTTGGCTCTGCGCTGGATTTTGGAGTTCGCGTCGCGACTCCTCCTCCCGCTATGGAAAGCCAAAGGGGTAATAACGCCCCCTCTCTGACTCCGAAGAGTTAGAAGGATGTGTTAAAAACTGAGAGCAGCGTATAAAGAGCTGCTTGAAGTGATTACCCAGTGAAAGTAAATACTTCACACTGCAGGAACTCCCCTGTCTGTTATGACAAAATCTCACTTCTGGGGGAAAACCATGCTTAAGCCATAGTCATAATTCCACAATGTTGGATTATTTGGCCATTGTGGGAATGAATGGCATGGCTATTTAGCTATGCCCGAGGTGGAGGAGGCGCTTGCTAGCTACCTCTCTCCACCGACGGCAGGTAATTACAGGGGCCGGCTTGCATCCAAGGTGGCATTGGTGGGCAAGCCTATGCAGTAGTAGTCTTGCTTGTGGGTCACTGCAGACAATGACAGGGTTGCAGGCCTACCAAGCAGACCTGCTGAGTGAGCTCGACTTATGGCAAAAAAAAAAGTTGTCTGAAGCTCATCCGGGTGTCCACGAGTGGAGCCTGGGCCAGCACTAGTATGGGGGAAACCCAGAAGGCGAGTATGGCAACCTGCCAACCCTCGCAGACAGCCAGGGGAACCGGGCGGCCACAGTCGCGGTCTGCTGTTAGGCCTGATCTGAGAATGGTCATAAAGGCCAAGCAGGCAAAGATGAGCGGTTTTGAGGGGCTGTGGAGGGATGTATATAGGGACATGAGGGTGTTAGGGCAGGTAGCCCCCTGTGCTACTGTAGGGCCTCCCCTAGCCAAGGTGGTCCCCAGTTTTTGTGTTCCCTGGTCAGCAAGCTGTCACAGGGCAATGGAAATCTGATGCTTCTCTCCAATAGAATGTGGAATAGCTAACGTCACTAGAAGACCATCGGGCAGCGTGCAAGCTACGGCCAAATGTGTCTCCATGGGTTCCGTCTATAATAGAAAGGGTTACCGGGTCCAGTTATAGCTCGACCCCCCCGTTCACAGGTGTGCTCACCACAGAAGTCAGCACAGACCAGAGCCCGATGTTAGCGCAGGAAGTAAGCTCCCTTTTGGACAAGGGGGTCCTGAAACATGTACCCCGTTCCCTCAGGGAGGGAGGTTTACAGCCTTTATTTCCTGTTCCGCAAAAAAGTGGGAATATGCGGCCAATTTTAGATCTGCATCATCTGAACTGTACTCTTCGGACATACAGGTTCAGAGGCTGATGTTCAAACGTATCGTGCCACAGATCCAGTTCGAGAACTGGTTTGTGGCGATAGGTCTAAAAGGTGCATGTTTCCACATAGGAATATTGCTAGCTTTATCCCCTCGCACCTTCACAAAGTGCATGGATGTCACTCTGGCTCCATTGGGACTCCAGGGCATCTGTGTACCAAGCTACCTGGACGACTGGTTAATTCTAGCACGATCCAGGGAGCTGGCGGTTCAACATTGAGATGTTGTTCTCACCCACGTGAAGAACTGGGGGCTCAGGTTGAATCTCAGAAAAGTTGGTTTTCCCCGGTGCAGTGGACAACTTTTCTAGGGGTTATAGGATTCTACTACGATGAGGGCGTTTCTATCCCCAACAGGCGTAGTGTCAATCCTATCAACACTGAGCTAGATAAAGCTGTATCTTGGGAGCCTGTGGACCCAGTCACTGCGCAATAGCTATAGTCCTGGAGCTCCTACAATAACATTTCTCAGCGGGGTGAGCTCCTTCTACAATCAGGGTTATGTGGCCGCCATTTCGGCCGTCCACGCCCTGTTGAGGGAGCCTCTGTGGGGCAACATCCTCTAACTTCGAGGTTCATGCGTGGTCTCAGATGGCTGAGGCCCATCTGCAGGCCGCGCATACCTTCCTGGGACCTCCTGTGGTCCTGGAAGGTCTCTCAGGTGCCCCATTCGAGCCCCTGGAGTGGATCCCCTCCACAAGGAAATCAAATGCACTCAGGTGTCAGCTTTTTGTCTTGTGGCATGAGGAACGTCACCTAGACCCAGATAACTGCGCAATTGCTACAGTCCTGGAGTTCTTACAAAACGTTTCTCAGCAGGATGGGCTCCTTCTACAATCAGGGTTACTGGGCCGCTGTTTCGGCCAGCCAAGCCCCTGTTGATGGAGCCTCCGTGGGGCAACATCCTCTAACTTTAAGGTTCATTCGTGGTTTCAGACGGCTGCGGCCCATTTGCAGGCCGCGCATACCTTCCTGGGACCTCCTGTGGTCCTGGAAGGTCTGTCAGGTGCCCCATTTGAGCCCTTAGGGTTGACCTACCGTCTCAAAAACCGCAGGGTTGATTTATCATCCTTGGCAAGAACTAAGGAAGCTGTGGGCCTGGCCCCTGAGGGGCACCAGCTCATAGATTCTGGTCGCACGACTGAGGTGGTAGAGACCATGTTAAACGCTAGAGCACCACCTACAAGGAAATTGTATGTGCTCAAGTGGCGCCTTTTTGTCTGGTTGTGTGAGGAACGTCAGCTACACCCAGTGAACTGCGCAATCGCTACAGTCCTGGAGTTCTGACAAGAACGTTTCTCAGCAGGTTGGCTCCTTCTACTATCGGGGTTACGTGGCCGCCATTTTGGCCAGCCCTGCCCCTGTCGATGGAGCCTCTGTGGGGCAATGTCCTCTAACTTCAAGGTTCATGAGTGGTGTCAGATGGCTGCACGCCATCTGCAGGCCATGCATACCTTCCTGGGACCTTGCTGTGGTCTTGGAAGGTCTTTCAGGGACCCTATTTGAGCACTTAGAGTCAGCCTCTGAGAAGCTTCTGACTCTAAAGGTAGCTCTTTTACAGGCCCTGACATCTCTCAAGTGAGTGGGAGGTCTACAAGCTCTCCCTGTTGCCCCTCCTGCCTTGACTTTACCCCTAGATAAACCAAGTCCTTCCTGTATCCTAGGCCGGATTATATTCCTAAAGTGCCAACATTGGCTGCCCACCCTGTGGTGTTGCAGGCTTTCTCCCCTGCTTGGTCCTCTCACCAGAACAAGAGAGGATGCACCCGCTGTGTCCAGTAAGCGCTCTCTGTACTTACGTCCACCGCTCCGGCCAGTGGCGTAAGTCAGAGCAGCTACTAGTCTGCTTTGGCAGCGACAGGAAAAGTGATGCTGTGTCAAAGCAGTGCATCTCTACTGGGATTGTTGAAGGCTTTGTCCAAAGGGGTTTCCTTGCAGAATGTGTGTGTGGCTGCAGGGTGGTCTATGCCTCACATGGTCATTTGTTATTACAGCCTGGATATTCATTCCTCCCCAGGCACGAGTGTCCTGCACTGACCCTCGGGTTTGGGTATTTTTGAACAGGCCGTACCCTCGGTATGACGGAGTGGGTATTCCCGATCCCATACTGCTAAATGCAACGTTGAAGTTCCCTTTGAAAGGGAACGTCGGGGTTACGCATGTAACCCTGTTCCCTGAGAAGTTCCCTTCTCAGGGAACAGGGTTACATGCGTAACCCCGACGTTTCTTGTTGTTAAGTCTTATCATGCATTTATCTCATCCAAGCTTAATTTTCTTGTTTTCCCTTTCCTTTTTTTTCTTTCAGTTTTACTTCCTGGTTTTGGTCCTTGCATGTTTTCTATGATCATGAATATTGATTGTCCTCATTTAATTCTGTATGTCTGTGTTTTGACTCCAGCCATAGCCTATGATTTTCAGATTTTCTCTAACAAATCACACACTTGCATCCTGCCTTCACTAATTACACATTACAGCGGGACAGCTATAAATATGGGAGTGGTAATAGTGGAAAATAAATACATTCTATTAGACAGAAAAAATATCCTTATTCCATCAAATCTTACTCTGAGGAATGTTTCTGTTTATGTCAGCCCATTTTCTGCAAAAGACAGAATCACACTGGTTGACCTCGTGCAGAACATAGTCATTTTCTTTAATCACAGGTCTTTCATTAGAGGATCTTCATCATATAATGACAAGGAGAGCATGTTATTGCATAGTCTGTTTGAGAATTCAGAATTCTGAGATTTTATTGGGTTGTACACACTTGTACAGTGTGACAAGTAGTAGTCTTAGAGAATCGTAGAAATCATGTAGTCTAAAACTTAGACTACACAACTTAGACTAAACAAAGAGAAGGTAAATGTGGGAATTTGTTTAATGAAAACTATTTTCATGTCTTACTCTGTTAATTGGATTTTAATGCTTACTACTTGTTATTATATCCCTCGTAATGTAAATCTGCTTGTAAACTGTACTATAAAAATAAAATTATATTCTATAATGTATGGTGGCAAAATAATCCAGTAGAATGTATAAAGAAAAGCCATGAGAGTATCAAGGTGATGATACCAATGGTAGCAGTTGCAAGCAAACAACTCTAAGATTGGGCTATGGACAAAAAAAAAATCCTTGGGCAGAACCAATTCAGTGAAGAAGTTTGAAGAAAAGAAGATTCAGTGGAGGAGCCAATTCTCTTCTTGCTGGAACTATGAATAATGAGTAATAAAATAATCTTGTAATTATAGTTGATATGGAATATTGGTTAATAATCATCAATTACATGTACTAATGTAGTATTTATGACTGGATTCAGTATGTCCTAAGTGTAAGTTAGATGTAAAGGAGATGGATCACCAGGTCATAGTAAACACTATATCGGTGAAGATGGAGAAGGAGCCTGGAGTTCTCTTCACATGAGCAGGAGCCTGCAGTTCTCATCTGCTGTTCTTGTCTTCTGACCAGGTGCATAAATTTGAAGTCCTCTGGAAGAAGGGACTTTCCATGGGGGTTTTCTGGATACAGTCAGCGACTTGAGGTACTCTGGATCGGAGCAGGATATTGAAGTCCTCTGGACAGGATCAGAAGTTTGTAGTCCTTTAGATAAGACCAGGGGCTCTTAGGAGCAGGACATTTTAGAACTCTGGACAGGAGCAGGAAATTGAAGAGGAGTTTGTTGGGTTTGGAGTTCTCTAAAAAAGAACAATAGCTTTTAGTTCCCAGGAGATTTTATATTTCAGGACAGCAGGAAGAGAAGCTTTTATAAATGATGGCTTTTAGACTTCAGGGGTAAGAGTAGGATCATTGTGCCCTTATTTTCTATACGATTTAGTAATCCTGAAATGGACTTACCTTCTTTTGCCTACACTGAGGAGCTGGTTGACTCTGTGGAATATTTATTATACAGTGATGCTATCCACTGCCTTGTCTGGAGCTGTCTGTTCAGCAGCAGTGAACAGGCAGAGCAGAAAGAATCGTGCCAAGGCAGGTTCTCAAGTGATGTGTTTCATCTCCCTCATGAATAACATTAAGACAGGCTCAATCAGGAAGCATGCTGGGGCCTGAATTTACTCTCACTACACCATTTTAATTCTCAGAATCTATAAATATCCGAGTTAGATTGAATGTTTTGTTTTGGACTAATTGATTTGCAAAGAATTTTAATGAATGCAAAAAATTATATTTCTGATACACTTCAAAAACAGATTTAGCTCAAGGTCAGTAATTGAATGTATGCATATAGTACTGTGTATACTACTGTGCAAAGGTTTATTTAAAAAATATATATATTTTTTATTCCCAAACATAAATTTTCTAGCAGGAAATTAAATGTTACAGAAAAATGTTTTAATGCCAGTAAAGAAAGCAGCATATTTTGCTGTAAATATAAGAAGTAAGTGTGACAGTCGAAGTCTCCAGAAGAACTGTGTCTGGTGCTGCAAGATGCTCAATAAAACTTACTTTAAATAAATAATTTAAATAAAACTAATTTCCTTATAAAACTGCACCAATTGTACCAGAAATTGTACTATTTTTATTTTTGTCACACCAAATATTGACTGTTTCATTTACTACTATTTATTGTTTTTTTGTTTTTTTGGTTTTTTTTCCAATGTAGAAACTTTTAGCTTCATTATTTTGAAGGCATCTTTCCCTTTTGCCTGTTTTAGGTGAAATTATTTAGAAAAGTGGTTTGTAGTTTGTGCCTTCAGTATTATTTGCAGATAAAATGGGTGGGTGTGTGGAGGCTCTGCTGGGAACCTGAACGTTAATGTTAATCTGTGGAATAGAGTTCCTGTAGTATTCAGTACAGAGAGCTGTGTGCAATAACCTGAATTCTTCTGTGTCTCCACACTGGAAGGTTCATTGCTAAATTTCACATTATATTGCTCTTCTCTCTTTTCTGTCCTTCATTGCTCAGATGACAGATCACAGAGCTGGCAAATATGTTTAGCTGGGCGTTGAAGAAGTCAGTTAAGCTCAATCAAAAAATATTGAATTACACTGAATTATTATCATAGCAGATTGAACTTTGGGTTGAGGCCCACATATTATTTGCCAGATCAGAACAAATGCAAATTTTCCTGCTTTAAGTATAAAATTTCTGCAAAACCTTTTCTCGCCATCCAGTTATATTATCATTGTACATCTACATCATGTGCTAGGGTTGACATTTTCTTTGATTACTTGGGGCAAATAGGTAAACCAGAAAAGAGGATTTAGTAGCTCTAAGTCATTTAAATTAGACCATTAATAAACTGATGAAAACCTATACCCTTCACATTGATCCGAAGCCTGCGCCAGCCCTAATGCTCTTTCCATCATTATATAAGACTGTAGGAATGAAGGATTAAACTTTACTGAGGCTCGTCTCACCCAGTAGCTTACAGAATAATTAGTCACCTTTGTGACTTGCTCTCATTGCTGATATCCTGCTAGCAGCTCCCAGAAGCAGCAGAGGGAGAGAATAAGCATGATCATAGATTTCAGAAAGCTCAGTATGATGTCATATACAGAATATAGCAGAATCAAAGCCATCTTCAATTAGGGAGCTTGCAGCCTTACACTAATGTTCTAGCTGCTGCTTCTTATTATTTTGATACTACAATTAATCATCTGCTTGCAGATGAATTTCAAAGGTATTTGCTTCATTCTGAGGTATTATTGATCCATCTCCATTTGCTGCCCAGAAATATTCAAATCCCCATATCACAAAGACACACATCATAAAAACAGAATGTGCGTATGTGAAGTGTGACAGAGACTTAGTCCAACCAAGGCTCATCAGGCTGGCATCTAGGTCACATGGTGACTTAGATTTTAACATGTTTAGTTCAAAACAGTTTTATTTTCATGCTAGTTTAATGGGCTGCAAGGTACGTGCTGCATGTAGCATTGGCACCTCACAGCTCCAGAGTCCCTGGTTCCTGAGCCTGGGTTACTGTCTCTGTGGAGTTTTGCATGTTCTCCTCATGTCTGTGTTTGTTTCCTGTGGGTTCTCCAGGTACCTCCCAAAAATCTGATGGTAGGTGTATCAGCTACACTAAATTGCCCCTAGGTGTGGCATCCCATTCAGGGTGCATTCCCAGTTTTCCTGGAATAGGCTCCAGATCCTCCAAGACACTGATCAGAATGAAGTGGTTACTGACTATGGGGGAATGAACATGCTTAATATTGGAAATCAGTGTATTTGCCAGCATGTAATAGTTTTTAACAACTGTTTTTAACATGTAACAATTTTCTCCCCTCAAAAAAAATGTCATGTTGGTGATTTTCTCAGTATTGTTTGAATAGATGTAGATGTAAAGACAATGCCATTACACAATATATTTTAGGCTGTATCCACATTAATCCGAATAGATCTTAGATTTTAAAATGCTCTCCATCTACAGTGGTGTTTTTAAACATTTTCCAAAAATTGCTTGTCCACACTGAAACGTCTGAAAATGATTACAATATATATCAATAACAATATACCTTACAATGGTATAAAGAGCAGAGACGTGTGTATCTGATACTTCATCCTTCCTTTAATCTTCTGATCTTGTATCACTTGTTTGTAATTAAAAATATTTTTTGCTGTTTGAAATGTTTTTTTTTAATGCCCTTGAGCTGGGTTGTTGAATGTGTCCGTATTAAATGATAAAGGCTAATCACAGCCAGCAAAGCCTGATGAATAACTAATGCACTGGGGTACAGCTGGCTTTGTTCTCTTACTTTCTTACTTTGTCTCTTCCTCTTATAGTGCTTCATTTAAACTTCATCCTATGCTACAATACCTCAAAGCGTTTCTCAAAACCTAGTACACACAGTAGAATATTTTAGTTACTTGCACATTCCGGTGTCTTTCCACTATTGTCCTCTATTTTGTCAAGACAATTATAGTGTACTCTAGATCTATTGGTACACTTAATATAAAAATGGGCAAAACTCATTGTCGAAAATAAACATTACAGGCAATAAGTGTTTGAAAGTGTTTCATTGTTTAATTCAGTCTTGAATTGTTCCCAGAAGATGATACATGCAACTTCTGATACAATACAGTGTATGTGAGTCATATCTGCTCATATCTGTGTGGTTTGTTTATTAGTGCGCAGTCTAGCTCTGAGAATCCCTCACTCTCAGCACTCAGGCTTTTGTTTAATTGTGTTATTTTTATCACCTCATCACCCAACGGTCATTATTTTCTAACTTTTATCAACAGATAAATCCTCTTTTAAGTGAGTCTATAACATACTTTATGATACTGAAAGACAGGTTTATTTATTATTCAATACAAAATTTTACCGATTTTAATTGGCTTTTTTATCAAAGAGATATTGAGTAAATATTACTATCCTCCTTTCAATTCTCTTATAGCTCTAACCAACGTGAAGTTATGGGCCATCGACAGGCAGTGCTTTCAGACCATCATGATGAGGACCGGACTGATAAAGCATGCAGAGTACATGGAGTTTCTCAAAAGGTTAGAAATTGTGTGTGTGTGTGTGTGTGTGTGTGTTTAAATAATACTCCAAGTGTATTTAAGTAATTAGAGTGAATTCTGTACTGTGTGGATGTCGGTAACTCTGTTTGTGTGCGTGTACTGTACAGTTCCCTAATATTGGCACCCGTGGTAAATATGAGCAAAGAAGACTGTGAAAATTTTACTTTATTGTTTAAACTTTTGATCTTTTGTTTAAAGAAATCCCAAAAATACTCTGCTCTCATGGACATCAAACAATTGAAAACAAAACACAGGTTTATAAAAAAAAAAAAAATCTTTGTTAAATATAGGTGTGCAACATTTATTGGCACCATTTTTGTCAATACTTTGTGCTACCTCCCTTTGCCAAGATAACAGATCTGAGTCTTCTCCTGTAATGACTGATTCAATTTTCAATTCAATTCAATTTCATTTGTATAGCGCTTTTTACAATATACATTGTCTCAAAGCAGCTTTACAGAAATATATAAACACGGTATCCCAATTTTAAATGTGCAAATTTATCCCAATTGAGCAAGCCGGTGGCGACGGTGGCAAGGAAAAACTCCCTAAGATGTTAAGAGTAAGAAACCTTGAGAGGAATCAGACTCAGAAGGGAACCCATTCTCATCTGGGTAATAACAGATAGTGTGAAAAAGTTCATTATGGTTTTATATGAAGTCTGTTTGACCTTAGAAGCAACCGTAGTCCCAGCAATCTGGAATTGGATTAGATGAAAGCTCCATCCAGAGGTATGGCACCCAATGAGGTTGGAGATATATGGCAAGGGATCTGAGGCCATTCCTCCATACAGAATCTGTCCAAATCCTTCAAATTTCAAGGGCCACACTGGTGGACTCTCCTCCTCAGTTCACCGGGTTTCTATGGGTTTCAAGTCAGGGGACTGGGATGGCCATGGCAGGACCTTGATTTTGTGGTCAGTGAACCATTTTTGTGTTGATTTTGATGTATGTTTTGGATCACTGTCCTGTTGGAAGATCCAGCCATGGCCCATTTTAAGCTTTCTGGCAGAGGCAGTCAGGTTTTCATTTAATATAAGATAAGAGATAAGATGTGTTTTTATTGATCCCTATAGGGGAAATTCAGCACAAGCAGCACAAGTAGAATGAGTAACATCAAAGAAAGAAAGATTTCCATAAATAACTTTACAATAGAAATAATAGAAACAGTAAAACAGATCTGTGTGTATGTACTTATGCTAGAGTTCTATTTGTATATGTACATGTGCAATATCCTCAGTATTCATATACATGTGCAAGAACTGTGAAATGACAGTTAATTGTTGAGTCTGTGTTTCTGTGAGACTCAGTGGAGTAGGAGGTACTGGTTATTGTTGCATTGTGTAGGTGACTTCAGATTGAAATTTTGGAGGGTTTCTGCCCCCAAGAAGCAACTACCTTCTGCAATTCTCCAGCTGTGATCCTCAAATTATCCTGTTCACAGTGCATCAAGACAATATAGACATGTGTCCAATTTCAGGTTGATTCATAACTTTTCCAGTTGACTGGAAATGGGCATTTTCGAAGCTTGTGCTATATTATTATGGCCACTTCCCATTTTGTGAAGCTCACCAACCTTTTGCCACACATCATGGCTATATTCCTTGGTCTAAACTATTGTTATGAATGACTAATGGAACTTGGCCTATGTGGTATTTCATATGTATACCCCTGTGAAAGAGGAAGTAATGGTTGAACAATTTCCTGTTCCTAGTCAGCCAGGTGTACAAAAAAACAAGTGTATATATATAAAAGAGTAAAATATCAATGGGAATAGACTTAAAATATAAATATGAGATATGAGATATGAATACATAGAGGTGCCAATAATAATTACACACCTATATTTAACAATTTTTTTTTTATAAACCTGTGTTGCATTTGCAATTGTTTGATATCCATGAGAGCAGAGTACTTTTTGTGAAGTTCTTTTAACAAAAGATCAAAAGGTTAAACAATGAAGACAATTTTTCACAGGCTTTTTTGCTCATATTTACCATGGGTGCCAATATTCATGGAGAGCACTGTATGTGTGTTAGAATGTACATTGGCACTGCAGCTGTCATGTTAGTATTGTGAGTGTCTATGAGGGAGTCTGCATCCAGCCAAAAGCCCCTCCTTCCGTCTTTCTCGTCTCCTGTCTTTTTATCTTTCATGTGAAGGCTCTATTTGCATAATAGCACACTGAAAAAAAGCATGGGAAATATTTTACATATTAAAGACAGAATTCTGCATGGATTAGTTTAGAAGTGAAATGTTACATGAAAGAAATATGGTTGTGTAATAGAACAGTTCTTTGGAAGCTTCACTGCTCCACTGGCACAAAAGCTTTTTTCTATCTCTATCTCTTAATGGCTCCTAATCTGTCCTTCCTCTTCTCTCTTTCTCTCTCTCTCTCGACCTCTGGTATATATCTGCAATGTTTGTAAATATACATTTTCTTTCAGTTTAATCAACGCAAACTTTTAATCATGCCACAGTTATCATAATCTGCCTCTAAATCACAGTTCTGCAGTTAAAGCTTTTTTTAGTTGTTACTAATTAAGTCAGTGATGCAGCATTGTCTTTATTAGGAAGTTTATAGAGCTTCGGGACACACTGTCTTTTTTATTTTCTGAATACTATTTTTTTAAGAACTCCAAATCCATCTCAAAGCTGTGCAAAAGATAAGAGGAAATAAGCAGTGATGTCTCTAAAGGAAGAGTCTAGCTAGTCATCTGACCCCAAAGGGACATGCTGACAATAATGAAAATGCAACCATAAAGAATTCTGCTGTAAATTATGTCTTTATAGTGAGGTAACCTGGTTTGTATACCAGGAAAACTCTCTTCTAATAGTGATTCTTATAGGTGCCAAAGGACTCTTGCTTTGGAGAAGCTATCTGTGGGCGGTCTGTATGTGTGAATGTTTTTTTCCCTGTCACCAGCTGGCTCATTAGCCAGAGCAGTTAATGGTAGATTAATGGTACAGATAGTAACATTGTGCTTTTTTTTTTTTTTTTTTTTTTTTTTTATAGCTCAGCATTAATTATTTGACCAACAGATGAAAATCATAAGATGAAAATTATTCAATGTGCTATTGCACAGCGATATCTACACATGCATATTTAAGCTAGAACACAAAGAAGAACAACTGTGGCACTGAGAAGAGCAATGAAAGGCAAAGAGAACTAAAATACAAGCTTTATCAGACTAAAATCTGGCAGGAAAGCACAGAATAATAAACAAGACTGTACAAGTTAAAGTAAGCCAAATATCTAAAATGAATAATATATGTGTGTAGCCAGAAACAATAGTTACAATTGACAAAGTAAAAAGCTAAGATTTGGAATAGCTTGCTTCATATAGTATTGTTAGCAAGATACCGTAATGGCAAGGCATGTGCTTTTCAAACTTTTTTTGATCATATAAACTTTTATATGAGATATATGCTGATACTTTTTATCACTGGTGTCTTGACTTTCTCAAGACACCATCACCCATTGTCAACAAAGTAAATGAGATCTCACATACTTTGTAGAGGCACTTAGGATTCTGGAGTACAAAATCCAACCAAAACATCCATTATGTAAAGAATAACACATGACAGAGTGCTGTTATACAAAAATAATACAGGTGAAGGTGACGGTCGGATTCACCTCCCAAAAGTATATTGTTTTTGTATAACAGCACAGTCCAAAGTATGTTTATCTATGTATACCACAGTAAATTCAGTGATGTTTAGTTTATTAATGGACAAGACTATGTAAGTTTTAACAGTAAATAGTTAGATTTTATGTTATAGGATGCCTGTGAGATATTTATTCATGTTATCACTTATGTTATAGCCGCAAAAAAACAGCCATTCCCTCACCAGTCTCTCACTCTCTCTCTACTTTTAATAATTTTCCTAATTTTCCACATACGTATACTGGCATATTATTACATATACTGTATATACTGAAATTTGCAGTATGGCTTTTACTCTTTATGCAAGAAAGAAAGAAAAAATACAGGACATGCTGAAATAATCAACAGCACCAAGAAATTAATTACCGAACAACCTACAATATTTTTTTGTATATAGTTGCAATTACAATGTTGTGGAAAGTCTCTGAAACAAGTTAGTTTCTGTACTCGCTTATATTATAGCAGATAACCTGTGTCACGATTTCCACTCGCGCTAGCGCTGGAGCACGCGGTACACTCTGAAACCCGAAGCGCGAGCTCAAAGTGTGAGCGCACTTCTGGGTTTGTCAGTGACACTGACTTTTTTCTGTCTTGTCCTCGTCCCCTGTATTGTCATTATTAGTCTCAGCTGTTTTGTGTTCACCTTGATTATGTTTAGTATTTAAACCCCTTGTGTCTCTGTTTGTTGTGAAGTATTACGTGAGTTTTCTGTGTACCAAGCCATTGTTTATCATGTTTTGTGTCATAGTTTTGATCCTGTCCTTGTCCATGTTTCTCGATTCTTTAAATTCTACAATAAAATCGATTCTTAAAGCCTTGTTTATGCCTGTTTGCTGATCGCCTGACCTATTGCCTGTTTTTGACCATGCTTTTGTTTCAAGATTTGGATTTGTCTGCCTGCCTCTCTTTAATAAAGCTTTTATCTGCATTCGTATCCATCCTAACCCCCATGTTCCGTAACTTGGATACTTATATCCTTTACTGTCCAAATTTGATGAATGTAATAAATATAAAACTATTGGGAGCTGTCAAAAATGACTATCATGTCAAGATTAAGATTCTGTTTATCTATAGCTAATAATAATACAATAACTGCGATGTTGACTTGAAATTAACTTTATAAACCCTCTCTTTTGCAGCGTTCCAACATTCCATAGTCATCCAGAAGAAATACTAAGCAAGTTGGCCGATGTCCTTGAGGAGGTAAACATTTATTTAGCTGGTCCTTCAGAGCAGAAGTTTATGAATTACACTTCAGCCATTCTTGACAATGTTCATTGTTCATTGAAAATAATCCAATATTTTATATTTGTGAGTTGGCAAAAGTCAGGTGATTTCAATCAATGGGATGACAATCAGTTGTGAGTGAGCGGCCTGTTTTGTTTAGAGAACAGGGATCTATCAAAGTCTTATCTTCAAAACACATGTTTGTGGAAGTGCATCAAGGCCTCATGACCTCAGAAAAAGTTGTTGATGCTCATGAGGCTGGAAAGGGTTAAAAAATCATCTCTAAAGTGTTTGGACTTCACCAAACCACAGTCAGACAGATTGTTTACAAATGGTGGAAATTCAAGAGCATTGTTACCCTTCCCAGGAGTGAGGACCAACAAAGATAACTCCAAGAGTAAGATGTGTAATTGTTCATGAGGTCACAAAGGAACCAAGGGTAACTTCTAAGCAACTAAAGGTCTCTCTCACATTGGGTAATATTAATGTTCATGAGTTCACCATCAGGAGAACACTGAACAACAATGGTGTGCATGTCAGGGTTGCAAGGAGAAAGTCATTGTTCTCCAAAAAGAACATTGCTGCCTGTCTGCTGTTCTGTGGATGGATGAGACCAAAATTTTTATTTAAATGAGAAGGGTTAAGTTTGGAGAAAAGAAAACACTGCCTTTCCAGCATAAGAAACTTATCCCATCTGTGAAATATGGTGGTTGTATTATAATGGTTTGAGCCTTTTTTGCTGCATCCGGGTCAGGACAACTTGCCATCATTGATGGAACAATGAATTCTGAATCTTACCATAAAATTCTAAAGACATCTCTCCATGAACTGAATCTCAAGAGAAAGTGGGTCATTCAACAAGACAATTACCCTAAGCACAGAAGTTGTTCTACCAAGAATGGTTCAAGAGGAATAAAGTTAAAGTTTTGTAATGGCCAAGTCAATGTCCTGACCTTAATCCAATAGAAAATGTTGTGGAAGGAAGAAGCAAGCAGTTCATTTGAGGAAACCCACCAACATCCCAGAGTTCTGTATTGAGGAATGGGTTACTCCAAGTTGATGTGCAGGACTGATCAACAGTTACCGGAAACATTTAGTTGCAGTTATTGCTGCACAATGGGGTCACACCAGATACTAAAAGCAAAAGTTCACATACTTTTGCCACTCACAGATATGTAATATCATTTTCCTCAATAAATAAGTTACCAAGTATATATTTGTTTTCTCATTTGTTTAATTGGGTTCTCTTCATCTACTTTTAGGACTTGTGTGACAATCTGATGCTGTTTTAGGTCATATTTATGAAAATGGGTAGAAAGCTCACAAACTTTCAAGCACCACTGTAGTTGATAATGTTATCTCAACCAGATTAATACTCCTGTTGGTTAATGAATTTAAATGGATTTCTATTGAGTTTGTGCTCTTAAATGCACAGGCACTTGGAAGATGGTAACATACAACCATTTTGGTACCTGTCATGGTTATGGCAAAATCTGAAGTGGACTATATCACCCATGAGCCCTAGCACATCACATGACTCTGTTACATGTCTCACCAAGCATTCACCAATTTTGTGGTGAATACTCCCTTATTTAAGTCTAGCTTCTGTGTCAAGCTTTTGTCATTGTCAAGCATATGTGTCGTTGTATGTGCCACAGCCTTGCTAATAGTGTTTATGTTTATGGTTCTGGTTTTCACATTTTTGGTGGCTTGTTTTGCACTGTACACAATAAATATCTGCACTATCATCCATATTTGCCTCTGTAATGTGACCGTACCAACACAGGTCCAAAATTAGTGCACTGTGATAGTTTGTGACCACCAAAATTTGAAAAAATATTGGCTTGCAGTCAACCAAAATTCTGGCATTCACCAGCAAATTACACTTGTGCTGGCATGAATGTGGAATGAATATAGAGTCGCAGGCCATTTAACAGCTGTTCCTTCAAAAAGGGCCAAATAGTATATGTGAAAATTCTCAGAATATCAATTAAAAATTCTCCCCTTCTGAATGTGATGCAATGATTCAGTCATTCCGACAGTGATTCCAATGATTCAATCAACTAACAGTACTAAATGTCCTCTAGTCTTTTTCCTTCTCCCTGTAATTATGTGACTCAATCTGTAAAACAATTATTATGAATAGGCTAAGTGAAGAATGAAATTCTATACAGTTAATAATTGTCCTTCAATAAAAATTTTAACTTTAGGCACAAGTTATTTTTGCCTTGAGTAACTAGGCTCTGGGAATAATGGGAAAATGCCCCTCTTACAATCATTCCTCCTTATTTCCCCATGGCACAATCTGTTTCTGACATTCAGTGCATAATTTGACTGTTGGTATAGATTAGAAAAACGACAAAATTCTATGTATCTTAGTCAATTGAGCTGAATTTTCCTGAATTAGAAAGTGCAGACTCCAGCAGCAGTCATGTGAAAATGGGGCTGTTAAACCAAGCTCAGCTCGTTGAAATCCACTTAAGAATGAAAGGAAATGAATAGCAGTAATTTCCCCTCAGCATTTACACTGATCTCTCTGCTCTATCTCCACCTGTTTTCCATTTTCTGCCTATTATGTATGTCATGACATAGTGAAATCTGATTGGAATTGTTCATTAGTTGACCAACATGGCACCACCCTAATTATACACTCCTGATTGTTGGCAATAAACAAATATAAAACTTTGGATTTAGAGCATATCTGTGTAGCAGCAGACCTGAATGAAGGTTACATTTTCACTTCCACAACCAGTCAGAACTCATACAATAAGAACCAAAAGCGAGCAATTTACCTCTCAGAATTCCTAGTCTGTTTGTTTTAAAACGCTTTTCCTGATACCTATAATTATAAATTGTGACTATTACATTGGTTAAGTGGATGCAAAATCAATACAAAACTGCAACCATGTTTTTTATGCTGTTACATTTTATCATTGTGGTTTTAATATTTAATATTTGAAAAGATTAGAAATATTAATAGAAATATTAATTAAAAGCAAACTTGCAGTTTCATTTGCAGAAAACAACACACATATATTGTCATATTTTGTACTAGTTGTGCTAAATGTGCATTTGTCAGATTTATGGACTTATTTTAATTTAATTTTGTGATGCCTTAAAGGTCATGTTCTAGGTCACATAGGGAGATTTTGGCTTCAGTCAGATTGGGAGTACTGTTTTGTCTATGCTGTCTGTGCGCCTTTACATCTCTCATTACATCTGTCTAGAGGACAGTAATGGCACACAGAATAGCAGGAGGGCATGTGTCCAAAAATGTGCTTTCTCCCTATGGCAGCATGGCAGGGCTTAGAGTCTCGGTGATATCTTGTGGGGGGGAATTAGGAGTAGTGTTTCAGTGGCTTTTTTTGTCTACACATATTCTATAGGTGGCTGTGCAAATGATGCATTGGCCATTCAAAACTGAATAACCAGAACTAACAACAGTGATCATGCTTCACATATTCACACAGAGGCTTAAATTAGTTATGTTGTGTTATACATGCAAATGGTATTCACTCTTGCAGTAGTAATATAAACATAGTCATGAATAGTTCTCAAAAAGTCCCTTTTGCAGCACCAGAATTAAAGCTTTCTTTACTAGCTTTGTGGGCTCTAACTTTTTCTTGTCCCTTACTCTCAATATACAATGCTGTTTTCAGACGCATTATGAGAATGGAGATTATATAATCAGGCAGGGAGCCAGGGGAGACACCTTCTTCATCATTAGTAAAGGAAAGGTAAGTACATTTTTAGTACAGCAGTGGTATGATGTTTAAATGTTAAAATGCCCCAGAGCTCTTATCTATTTTGCTATTTTGATCAGCATCATTTGGTGACCTGGCACTGTGTTTTAGGTAACCGTGACCCGAGAGGACTCTGCCAGTCAGGATACAATGTACCTGCGCTCTCTGGGGAAGGGTGATTGGTTCGGAGAAAAAGCCTTGCAAGGGTAGGATTGTCCTCTTTTTAACCATCAGATAAGTCATCAAATGCATCAGGGCTGACCTCATGTATCTGTAACACACTGAGCTCCTTCATAAACTGCTGCTTTGACCTAAATCCTGTATATACAATAAGAGCTGTAGTAGTGTGCCACCTAGTGGTGTCTACACATTCATACTTCTATATATACCATAGTAGCACAAAATTTTATTGAGAAAATGGAAAAAAACGAGTTTCAAAAGAAATTAGAGATTAATGTTGATCTGTATTTGAGACCAAGGACACAATAATTACAAGTAAGTACATAATTTGTGGATTATCCTGAAATTGCATGGATAACAATTAGATGGTGTGATATTATGATATATATTTTTTCTAGACCTGGAGAAGCACATATAATATTCTGTGACTGTTTTTGTATATAAGACGTGCAAGATTAGTACATGGTTTAGACAAAATGACAAATCCACCAAATGAAAAAGGACATTTACTTTGAAATAACAATCACAATTACAAACATGGATTGTAACACAGGTAGTATAGTAGTATGACTGGCAATTAACAGCATGCATCAGATACAAAAAAAGAGGTCTGTCAATTAGTACTTTGTTATGTGGGATTTCAAAACAGGATTTCAAAACAGGCAAAAAAAGGGAAAGTTATTTAATGTAATATTAGGGAACAGTCTCAGAAGTCATGGCAGAGTATTTTAAACCTCAACAAAACAGCATAAGCAAAGAGGAACAGTCACAGATTTGAAGATCCCTGACAGGGATAGATGAACACTACAGCATCAGCTACGTTTCCACCTAAATTATGCGGAAAAATAAGTCCCAGGAACTTTTTTCAAGAGACCATTTGGTTCCTACGGACCTATGTTGTCTGCATTTCCATCACAGTCTAAAGTACCGTGATGATTAGGCAAATTAGTCCGGTCAAGTATGACTGCACGCGAGGAGCCCTTGGCGAGGATATGAAGCCTTGAAGTATGCTACAATCAAATTGATTATTAACACGGCGTAAGCTGATTTTAATGATGTAAAATGTTTGCTCGCATCATACATACACATAGGGAATCTTTTTTTTATCTTTAAGATAAAAATTTATTGTTTTTAAATTTAAACACTTGGGAGCGTGTTTTCGAAAACTCCATTTTCAAAGTACAAAAACGCTGTCTCATTGTGGACGGAAGGTCAAAGCATAGAGAAAAAGATGTGTTTTCGGATTCATCTCAATTAATGTGGACGTAGCTTAAGGTGCAAACACTCTTCCCTGATGCCCCTATGCATGCTGCTAAAATTCCTCAAGGGTGATTTGATTAACACTATGATAAATTCATTGGTCGTCCTTGGTCTCTCTAATTACTAGATTTAAACATCAATCAACCTTTATGGAATCCTGGAGCACAGACTCCAAATAGATATCGACCTTCTCTGTCCATTAAATAACTGGAAGATTATAACTTGAAAAATGGTCCAACATCCAAAAACCATTCAGAACATGTATGACAGCATTCCAGGACGAATTCAAGCTGTTCTGGAGGGAAAAGGCTCTTTTAAGGTCTTTGATATTAATGTCTACCTAATGACTGGAATGCAGAAAATCAGTGCTCATAAAAATAAATCCCTCTGCAATCCCCTTGTGCTCTATGCAATGTTCATTTTGTCAGATATTTTTTATTTTTATTTAGTCTGACTGTATTCTTTTTCCTGTGTCAAATGTCCTTGATAGTTTTTATCATATTTAGTCAACCTTACACTATTTTTTGGTCAAGTTTTGCTTGACTAAAAGCCTGGGTATTTTAGTCTTATCTTAGTCAAAGAAAATCATAAGTATTTTAGTCTAGTTTTAGTCACTGAAAACTGTAGATATTTTTATCCATCCATCCGTTCATTTTCTGTAGTGCTTAACCTACACAGGGTCATGGTGTGCCTGAAGTCTACAGTGAGGGAAAAAAGTATTTGATCCCCTGCTGCTTTTATATGTTTGCCCACTGACAAAGAAATGATCAGTCTATAATTTTAATGGTAGGTTTATTTGAACAGTGAGAGACAGAATAACAACAAAAAAATCCAGAAACGCAAAACACATGTCAAAAATGTTATAAATTGATTTGCATTTTAATGAGGGAAATATGTATTTGACCCCCTCTCAATCAGAAAGATTTCTGGCTCCCAGGTGTCTTTTATACAGGTAATGAGCTGAGATTATGAGCACACTCTTAAAGGGAGTGCTCCTAATCTCAGCTCGTTACCTGTATAAAAGACACCTGTCCACAGAAGCAATCAATCAGATTCCAAACTCTCCACCATGGCCAAGACCAAAGAGCTCTCCAAGGATGTCAGGGACAAGATTGTAGACCTACACCAGTCTGGAATAGGCTACAAGACCATTGCCAAGCACCTTGGTGAGAAGGTGACAACAGAGAAGGTGACAAACACAAAATAATTGTCAATCTCCCTCGGCCTGGGGCTCCATGCAAGATCTCACCTCGTGGATTTGCAGTGATCATGAGAACAGTGAGGAATCAGCCCAGAACTACACGGGAGGATCTTGTCAATGATCTCAAGGCAGCTGGGACCATAGTCACCAAGACACAATTGGTAACACACTACGCCGTGAAGGACTGAAATCCTGCAG
Source organism: Ameiurus melas (assembly GCA_012411365.1). NCBI lineage: Eukaryota > Metazoa > Chordata > Actinopteri > Siluriformes > Ictaluridae > Ameiurus > Ameiurus melas. Next base: position 19,328,632 of record CM022755.1, on the reverse strand, counting down.
CGCCCGCAAGATCCCCCTGCTCAAGAAGGCACATACACATGCCCATCTGAAGTTTGCCAATGAACATCTGAATGATTCAGAGGACAACTGGGTGAAAGTGTTGTGGTCAGATGAGACCAAAATGGAGCTCTTTGGCATCAACTCAACTCGTCGTGGTTGGAGGAGGAGGAATGCTGCCTATCACCCCAAGAACACCATCCCCACAGTCAAACATGGAGGTGGAAACATTATGCTTTGGGGGTGTTTTTCTGCTAAGGGGACAGGACAACTTCACAGTATCAAAGGGACAATGGACGGGGCCATGTACAGTCAAATCTTGGGTGAGAAATCTTGGGTTCCCTCAACCAGGGCATTAAAAATGGGTCGTGGATGGGTATTCTAGCATGACAATGACCCAAAACACACGGCCAAGGCAACATAGGAGTGGCTCAAGAAGAAGCACATTAAGGTTCTGGAGTGGCCTTGCCCATAGAAAATCTGTGGAGGGAGCTGAAGGTTCGAGTTGCCAAACGTCAGCCTTGAAACCTTAATGACTTGGAGAAGATCTACAAAGAGGAGCGGGACAAAATCCCTCCTGAGATGTGTGCAAACCTGGTAAATGTGCAATGTGCAAACCTGGTAAATGTGCACACAAACCTGGTGGCCAACTACAAGAAACGTCTGACCTCTGTGATTGCCAACAAGGGTTTTGCCACCAAGTATTAAGTCATGTTTTGCAGAGGGGTCAAATACATATTTCCCTCATTAAAATACAAATCAATTTATACCATTTTTCACATGCGTTTTTCTGGATTTTTTTGTTGTTATTCTGTCTCTCACTGTTCAAATAAATTTACCATTAAAATTATAGACTGATCATTTCTTTGTCAGTGGGCAAACATACAAAATCAGCAGGGGATCAAATACTTTTTTCCCTCACTGTATCTCAGGGAACTCGGGGCACAGGGGCGGGGGACAGACTGAATGGTGTGCCAACCCATTGCAGGGCACAGTCACACACACACGGACACACCAAACAATTTTTAGAGATGACAATCACCCTACTGTGGGACGAAACCAGAGTACCTGGAGGAGACCATCCAAGCTCCGCACACAGGGTGGAGGCAGGAATCGAACCACCAACCCTGGAGGTGCGACACCAACGTGTTAACCACTAAGCTGCTCTGTTTTTTGTCTTTATATAGCTTAAAAAAACAACCTAACATTACCACCAAGACATTACATCTACCTCAATTTCTTTGTGGTTAGCCTTCATATGCCGCTTGAGGTTTGTTGTATTCTTTCCAGATATTGTGTTTCCACATTGCCTCACTTCTAATATAACAAGGCATTTGTGTTTTTTCTCAGCCTCCTTATAGAGAAAATAAGCCCTAATGTCAGATCTTCTCTTTCTTCCAAGTCCAACTGTTGCTGTCATTATTTAACGAATGTTAGCTTGAACGTGGTGCTTGGTGGCTGAGCGCAGCAGAGGAAGGGAAACTGACACTCATGCCCGACAATGAACAGGATATTTGTTTTTATTTAGAAAAAACAAACAGTCTATAATATTTTGTCTCCTCTCTTTTTGTTGACGAAAATAAAGAGTTTTTATTTTTAGTTAGCTTTTTTAAACTATGTATTATATCTATGTCTCATCTCCTTTTTCGTCAACAATATCGCATGTTGATTTACTCACAGTTAGTGTTTAATTACATCGGTTGTCGTCTCGTCATCTTGTCTTAGTCATGGAAAAAAGGTCACAGACGAACATTTTTCATCATTTTTTTAATACCGAAATTAACGCTAGGTCTGTGAACATGTGTACTGTGTACTGTGTGTACAAATGTGTACTGATCTCAAAAAGGGGATAAAAACAATGAAACCCTAATCTGGCACACACTCTGTACATCCTATTGCAGAAAGGATACAGTTTGTACTCAACTGCACTGTGGACTTTTGCAATCAATTTCTAAAAAGGATCGCCTTGTTTATGTCTGAGCTGAACTTCCAGTAAGCAATCTGATCTGAGAGGGTTCTGGTCTGGCACAGTATACAGTGTGTGGACTCCAGGTATCCAGATTGTCCTCATGAACTGTAAATGAAGGAGCTCTTGTTGGGCATGTGTGTATGCAAGTGTAGACTATGTGTGTATGTGTGTGACTATTTGAAACAGGAACATGAGCTTGGCAGAGAAGGCCATTTTTCACAGAGCACGTGCCATCGTTTGAGATGTGCTATTGTGTACTACAGATATGGCATTGCGGTCCACTTAATGTCTCTTATAAAGCTCTTATATAGAGCTCTCTTATAGAGAGCACTCAGGCCATAATTACACTCATCAAACCTGGTGCTCACACACAATCTATAATGGCACTTTAAAATAGTGACACAATCTCTCCTGTATTTTTCTGCTGTCTTTTCTCTGCTGTTATGTGGAGCAGCTGTGACCTTCTCTAAGTGTGTTTGTGTATTTGTGTTGTGGGGGATTTAGGGTTGTGCAGTGTCGAATTCTCACCTCTGTCCAAGCACAAGAGACTTTGATTGGGATTGAAGCATGTGTGCATATACACATTAACATCTACTCTTCTTTCTTTTCAGTCAAGGCATCAGGCGGTTTGTGTGTGTGTGTGTGTGTGTGTGTGTGTGTGTGTTTGTGTGTGTGTGCTTTCTGTGTGGTTGGATGGATCTTGCAGAGCTAGTAGTGTGGTTTGGTGGGGCAAAAGTGGGAGTAAATGTACATAGTTTATTGCTATTATAAGATCTAAAAAGGATAGCGCGTGTGCTGGCTGAGCATTATGGATACAGTTGATTTACTCTTGGATTCTGACTCATGCAATTGGGGTGACGGCTCCTCAGAATTTGACGAGCCAGAGGAGGTTAATGATGGCGTACAGAGAGGCTCTGAGTAATGGCTGATTTAAAAAAAATAATAATAATTGCATTATTGAGTTTGGAGCAAATTTCATAATTGAAATTTCAGTTCTACATGTTCTAAAATGAATCTAACAAGTACAGACAAAACAATTCTGCAGATTGTGTTTTTTTTCTATGATAAATTAATAAACTTTTATACAGTATATAGATCATGGTTGAAATTGTTTCTGTAAGGTTACACTTTTAATCTCTTTTAGAGCTTCTTGTTTAACTGATCATCTAGCTATACTGGACCAGATGTTAACCATTCTGTCCTGAGTCTCATTTGATTAAGCAGACACAGATCAGTTTCTGTGTTAAATAATTTTTGACTAACATCTTTTTTCTTTTCTTTTTTGTACAGAGAGGACATCAGGACAGCCAGTGTCATTGCTGCAGAGACTGTTACCTGCCTTGTTATTGACCGAGAGTGAGTGTTACTCATTACCTCTTGCATTATGCTTTGTTAAACTCAGCCTAGGAATTATTCACATGGTTTCTAAAATAATAAAATAGAGTAACTCATACAGTGAGTAATAATTTGAGGTTAAGCATAAAGCCATTCTTATACAGTGAGGGAAAAAAGTATTTGATCCCCTTCTGATTTTGTACGTTTTCCCACTGACAAAGAAATGATCAGTATATAACTTTAATGGTAGGTTTATTTGAACAGTGAGAGACAGAATAACACCGAAAATATCCAGAAAAACGCATGTCAAAAATGTTATACATTTTTAATGAGGGAAATATGTATTTGACCCCCTCTCAATCAGAAAGATTTCTGGCTCCCAGGTGTCTTTTATACAGGTAATGAGCTGAGATTAGGAGCACACTCTTAAAGGGATGTACAAATGTACAAAATTAGCAGGGGATCAAACACTTCTTTCCCTCACTGTACATAATGTGATTTCTGTTTTTTAATTTGTGATTTAGAAAATGTGATTTCAGAATTATTAGCATTTCAAGATTATTGAAAATATTTCCAGTTCTAGACTTTTAAAACTTTATTGTGCTTATGGCACTGTGTGTACTAATTATATTTTGAATTTTTGTGTATTTTTTATCCACTACATGATTCTTTAGGGGTGTTATTTTGTCAAAACAGAAAGTACTATTAAAAAAAATACATTCATATTTCTTTATGGTTTTTAATTGTAAGAGAGGTAGATAGTTTCTCCCGTTGTTTAGTGTAATATTTGAATTGTGGTGTGTAATTTATTAATCAAAATTTGCCTAATCACTTAAAGGCTGCCAATAATTCTGGAATTGGCTGTATATTATTATTATTATTATTATTATTATTATTATTATTATAAACTGTCACAAATCAAGGAAACAATCGCAGATTCTCATGTTTATTTAAACAATCAAACAACGAAACAAAAGACACTTAAGACAACTAGGCAAATCACTATGGCAAGAAACAAAAACACAGTGACATGAAAGAAGCCTAAGACAATGAAAGACAGAGAAACAGTGCAGACAATGGCTATACACACACACACACACACACACACACACACACACAAAAGTGTGCTCATTAACAGAAACGTGAATCAGGTGCAGGTGGTCATGTGACATGTAGTACAGTGCAGTGGCTGATGGGAACTGGAGTCCAGAGTTTCCTGATACATGACAGAACCACCCCCCTCCCCAAAAAATACATGCCCTTCATCCAGTGGTCCTGGCCCCCTGTGCAAAATGAACCCAGCAGAACTAGGAGGCTGAGAGGCATCCACAACAGAGCAGGGAGGCAGAAGGATGTACTCGGCAGTGCAGGAGAGCAGAGCGACGTCCTTGGCGGAGCAGGCGAGCGGGACAACTTCCTCCGCAGGACAGGAGAGCAGGATAGCTTCCTCAGCAGGACAGGGCAGCAGGATAGCTTCCTTAGCAGGACAGCAGAGGGGAGAGATGTTCTCCACGAGGACCGAGGGAAGCTCAAAGATTTCCTGAGGTCATAGAGGGGAGCGAGGTTCTTCGCGAGGCCAAAGGGAGGAACAGTGCTCTCCGCGGAGCAGGAAGGGGGAGTGACATACGGCGTGTAGCAGAGGAGAGGAACAACGTTTTCAGCGGAACAGGGAGGCACAGCGACGTCCTCAGTGAAGCAGGATGATAGAGCGACGAAATCAGCTGAACAGGAAGGCAGAGCCATGTCCTCAACTGAACAAGAAGGCAGAGGGACGTCCTCAGCTGAACATGAAGGCAGAGCGGCGTTGAGTGCGGGGTTCTTGAACAGAGGGGAGTACATGGGTATGTCAGGAGACGGAGCAACGTCTTCAGTAAACCCGGGTGACTGAGCGGCGTCCTCAGCTGAACCGAAAAGCTGAGCGGCGTCCTCAGGCGAGCAGGGAGGCTGACCTTCGTTATCCGCTGACTCTGCTTGCTGAACTAGATCCATAATGAGGGAGGGAGGGTGGAAGATGGTATTAGCCCCGACCATAGACTCCCCCTCCTGTTGGCATGGCGTGACTTAGTCCTTCATGAACATGGGAGGTGGTGACGTGGCGCACGGCCCGGCTTGCTGCAGCAGCTCTCATTGCGTTAGAATACGGTCGATCTGAGCGAGTTGTTCATTTATCTTTTTACTCCATTCCCAGTACGACTCCCAGTACGGCTCCCAGCATGATAGATACCACTCCTCAGACTCGGCATCTCCGGCAGCGCTCGGATGTTGATCTGCTGCTTCTAATTGTGGGTCTTTCGTTCTGTCATGAATCAAGGGTGGGTTCAGAAGCAATCGCAGATTCTAATGTTTATTTATACAATCAAACAACAAAACAAAGACACTAAGACAACTAGGCAAAACACTATGGAAAGAAACAAAACACAGTGACATGAAAGACAGAGGCCTAAGACAATGAAAGACAGAGGAACAGTGCAGACAATGGCTATATATACAAGTGTGCTCATTAACAGAAACGTGAATCAGGTGCAGGTGGTCATGTGATGTAGTGCAGTGCAGTGGCTGATGGGAACTGGAGTCCAGAGTTTCCTGATTCATGACATAAACATACAATGTGGGTATCATTCTGGAGTAATAAAATACTAAGAAGAAGAAGGAGAAGAAGAAGAATTCTGGACAAAATTATTTTGGTCAACTATCTGGAATTTTTCCTGTTAACTGTGAGTTTGTGTGAATGCCTTATTTATTCAGTGCCTATGTGAGTTTGTCTATTCAGAGGTGTGTTTGTTTGAATAAAGCTAGCTCATGCTGAATAGTTTAAGTGCTGTGTGTGTGTGTCAGTGATCAGTGTAGACAGGTTGTCTCGTGTGCAATGCGCTCATTCTGCTCTTTAAGGGCTGTTATAACTTAATAGGCCTTCATCCATCAGCACACTGCTGTGTGCAGTCCTTTTACACTGAGGGGGTATATACTGATGGGTTGTTACATTTCTTAATATTATGCCCTCTGTATGCACACAACCAATGTGGGTACTTAAAAAAAATCCAAATTTTTCTGAAATTACATTTTATGAGCTAAAGACTAAGTATATGTAAATATGAACTGTATTGTTGTAAATTAGCATGTAAATAATGCATTCATCATCCGTAACAACTTTATTATGATTATTGTTAGCTTTTAGTTTATTTTATTTATGCTTGGTACGCAAATCTATTTTGAGCACATCACTCACTGAATAATACAAGCTACAGTATATATCCAAACGTTTGAGGACACCTGATCACCACACCCATATCTGGTTCTTCCCCAAACTGTTGCCACAATGTTGTGAGCACATAATTGTGTAGAATATCTTTATATGCTGTGGCATTAATATGTAAAAATTTAAATGGCAGCCCAAACTGGTTTGAGCATAGGATGGTTTGGAAGAACTCGAGCGGCCTACACAGAGCTCTGACCTCAAACTTACTAAGATGAGCTGAAGCACTGAATGTGTACCAGGCCTCCTCGTCCTACATCACAGATGGGCAAGTTACCCATGCCATGGGCACTGACACACCCCCATACCATGACAGACACTGGCTTTTGGACTAGATGCTGATAATAGCTCGGCTGTTTTGTCTAAAAACAATTTCAAATGTTGACTTATCGGACCACAAAAGCCAGAGGAGTCGGTGGCGCTTCTGGACAGTATTGATGTTTGGCTTCTGATTTGCATAGTAAAGGCTTAACTTGCATCTGTGGATGCAGTGGAAAATGGTGTTGACTGACAAAGGTTTACCAAAGTATACCGGAGCCCATGTTAGGATATCCATTACAGACTCATGACGATTTTTAAGACAGTGACGTCTGAGGGATCGGAGATCACGAACTTGTAATTGTGAAAATATGAACAAATATGCAAAATTGTGTGATATGAACTCTCAACTGTAAGAAACATGTCAGAATAACAAGATATAAAGTTGCAATTCTGAGATATAAAGTAGCAATTACTTTTTTTTTCTCCTTTGTAGAAAAATTTTGCTATATGGTAAATCATCCATGAAAAAACAGGCCTTAAATTACATTGAATTACGTTGAAAAGTCATAAAAATGCGATTTAAGGTCATGCTTGAATCAAGTTCAGAATGATATAATGTCACTGATATAATGTCACAATGTTTCAGAAGTAATTCCTGTTAAGCATGTCCCACTTTGGGGATGTAGAAATGTAGGGGTAGTGGGAGATGGAGGTGGAATTTAAATATTTACGTGTATTGATTAAACTGAAGTTCCAGGGCTGCCGTTGTTTTTATAAACACATCAACAGAAGCTCATCCCCAGCATTACTGCCATTTCTGTCTGTGCTATTCATCGCCAGGAGACAGACAGACACACACACACATGCAAGTGCACACACACACTCACACACACATTCCCTCTCCCTCCTTCTCTCTGATCACACCTCTGAAATTGCAGAGGGGCTTTCATCATTATTGCTAATATTCATAGCAGCAGAGGTCATACATAATTGAATATTCTTCTTCTCAGAGCAACGGGAAACACTGATTTTAATTAGGTTAGTCTTTCAAATGTAATTATTATCTTCTTAGATAGATAGATACTGTATTGATCCTCAAGGGGAAATTCAAGGTCCTAGTAACTCAAGACATCACTCACAATACAACATACAATAAATAAAGTATAATCAGGATGCTAAAAATAGCTAGTAAAAAACAGTAAAATATACCAAATCAAGAACACACCAACTGGGAAATAGAGGTAGGTGTTGTACATGTGGGCTAATATAGTCCATAAACAGTGTAAACAGTTTAAACAGTAAAACAGTCACACAGTGAGCCAGTACACAACATTGTTATAAGAGGTCATGGAAGTGTATGAGAATGTATGATAAGGTGAAGAGGCAGATAGATGATGCAGAGAAGTCTCACCTCTCCCTTTAAAAGCATTCCTTTGAAGCATTGTAGAGTTGTATAGCCTAGGGACAAAGGACTTCCTCAGCCTGTCATTTGTGCATGGCAATGAGCATAGCCTCCAACTGATCAAGCTCTTTCGCTTTATGATAGTGTTATGGAGTGGATGACAGTCATTGTCCAAAATATTAATGAATTTGCCCAGGGTTACTCCAGTTCCACTCCCACAACAGAGCCAGCTTTCCTTACCAGCCTGTCCGGTTGTCCAGCATCCTTCTTCTTAGTGCTAGACTGGCAACAACAGACTGGTAGAACATCCAGAGGAGCTTGCTGCAGACATTGAAGGACCGCAGCCTCCTCAGGAAGTACAGCCTGCTCTGCCCTTTCTTGTACAGTCCCTCAGTGTTGACTGACCAGTCCAGTTTATTGTCCAAATGTATTCCCAGATACTTGTAAGTGTTTACCACCTCCACCTTTACCCCCTCAATGATGACTGGCAGCAGAGCAGGCTTAGACTTCCGGAAATCTACCACCATCTCCTTGGTCTTAGCAGTGTTGAGTTGTAGGTGATTGAGTTTGCAACCACCAAAATTTCTTTGCCCCTTTCAAGAGAGTTTACTGTTTAGTTGCAATCAGTAAAATCCTGTTAAAAGGTTTTTCTGTAATATAAGTGATCCTTTTTTCTTTTTCATTCTACAAAACTATAGTGTTATATTGTAACTTATGCTAGGAATGTGTGTCATTTTGGCTGTTGAAGAACTTTCTGAAAAACATTTGAACCTTATAATATTGTGTGTTAGATCGTATAAGCACCTTATTGGAGGTTTGGAGGATGTGTCCAGCAAAGGATCAGAAGATGCAGAGGCCAAAGCAAAGTAAGACCGTCTTACCTCTTATCATATTAGTATTATTAGTGTTATTAGTATTAATATAGGTCTCCAATCCCTGCTGAAAATAAAACAATAAAAACAATCAGACAATTTCTAATGGTTTCCACTACAAAATACCATTAAAAACCATCAGCTAACCATTAAAACTATTACCCTTATTGTTCCTTAATGGTATCCACTAGACATAACATGCCACCAATAGAAGGAAGCAAATTACCAATAGAGACCCAAAGGGACCATTACAGTTTCCAGTAAAACCAATACAATCTCCTTTATAACCAATAAAACCATTAGAAATTCTGTGAGGGGTTCTTTGGGGTTTTTTTTATTTATTTGTTTTTTTCCAGTATGGTTGTTGTCTCTTTCAAGTAATACCTTTCCAGTTCCATTACAGGAATTGTGTGAATATTTGTATGTTTTAAACTGTGATTACCCAGCGTCTTTCTTCGCTAATTACTTTCTCATACAATCATTTTCATGTATAGAATGTGCTATATATACATAGCTATTCTGCTGTGTCTGAGAGAGTGAGAGACAAAAGGTCAGCATCCTCACAGCTGTGTTACAGCCAACTACAAATGACACATTGTTTTTAATGAACAGTAACATGAGAGGAGAGTTAGAGACAGTGACCTCTCAGGCAGTTTGAGGTGATGTGAAACCAAAGAACTGCAAAGGCGAGAGTAATATGAACTCTCAGAAACATCATCAGCCAGCACACACGCACACACAAAGAGAAATGATTGTCCCTACAGTACTTACTCAGTCAATGCTTGCAAATGTTGCTGTGAGTAAATCTCAGCTCCTTTGCAGTCTGCAGAACTACCTTCTCAGATCGAAGCAGCAGCAGTAGAAACCTGTGACTTTCACTTTCTCGTCTGCATTGTAAATAACCTGAGCTGATACATTAATGAAGTGTTTTTACGTCCGACATATTTTTCTTATCAAGATTATAGCACTGTTTCAGTTTTCAGTCTGGTTTTGAAAATTATTCACAAACAAATCTTTTATGTTTTCTTTTTGCGCTGGGTCCTTTGCACTAATCTACCAATATATTCTATATTAAAGATAAAATATTTTTTTTTTAACCTTAAAGCGATCATTCTTCCAGAAAGCATATCATGTACAATAAATAAGGCCAGTATGATTTTATTTTCTGAAAGCCAAATGGGCCATTATTGTATCAGCTACATTGGAGTGTACATACTTAATTAGCTGAGCAATGTATTTTTCTTTTTTGAAAGGCAGTTATATTCGACAGTTGACATACCAGCTGCACTGATAGACCACTGATCTGGTCTCCAGTGGCCAAAGAGCTCTAGTTAGCCAGCTATGATACAGCAGAAAGCCTAAAGCCTGGGACATTAGGGAGCACTTTCAGCCATGCACTCAGATATAGCAGCCAATAATACTAGCGCTCAGTCCTGAGAGAGGGATCAAAACTCCTTAACAGTTCATCTACCGGAAACACACACCCAAAGGCGTTACATCATACACCATGATCTCATAAGATCTCCTTAGAAACGTGCATACATTCATTAAACCCTCATTCTTTTCGATTATTCTACATTAAAAACTGAACAACATAATCATTTAGTAACATATTAGTAACATATTATTCAACATAATCAGTTAATCATTTAAGGCTAATTAAGTTAATTTGATCTCAACTTTTATCCAAATGTATATACAGTACTGTGCAAAAGTCTTTGTGTAAAATGCTGTAGAGCATTTTATTGACCATCTTGCAGATCCAGCCATGGTTCTTCTGGAGACTTTGACTGTCACACTTGCTTCGTATTTTTGCAGCAAAATCCGGCTGCCTTCATTATGTTTTTGTCTGAAAAGTGTCTCTTACCATTTAATATGCTGCTTTCTTCAATGACATCCAAACATTTTTCTGTAACATTTCATTTTGTGCTGGAAAACTAATGTTTCGGAATCTAAAATGTTTTGTACTGACTCGATAATGTAGAAGTCATAAAATAAAAATCTATAAGAAAGTTTGTACTAAAATAAGGGTGCCTAAGACTTGCACAGTATTGTATATTATATATAAATATAATATACATGCAGTTTATAGGCGTATGTCATTTATACGTAAATTAGTCATTTTATAATGTAAGGGAAAGCCAGCACAACTGTATAAATTTTGGGTTGAGTTCAATTATTCAGTGATGGTTTAAATTGCAAACTTCATATTTTCTGCATAACATCATGCACATTTGCTTCTTTAATCAAGTACAGGTTTACTCATATCATCAGCGAGTTCTGTACATTTTCACTGACACCGAAAGGAGTCATTTGTAGCAAAGAATTGTTTTGGGTTTTTTTTTTTTAGAATTATCTCCAGCAACAGTGGACGAAAGTTTTTCTTTTTCAAACATACATAGAGAAGTGATGATCTTATATGGATCTAATGAAATCACAGTTGCATGCGTGTGTTTAGAGAACACCAACGTTTTACACTTGTGCTGGCTTTCCCCTAGATCATGTATCATGTAGGCATACAATTAAAGATTTCTTGAAAATGAAATACAGCATGATATTGTGACATATAAAAATATATAATTATTTTATACCTGTAGCTGTCATTATAATAGTATTATAATTCTGTCATGTTGTTTTATTTCTCATGCTAACATAGACAATATGGAAATTATGTGACCCATACCAAGTAAATTGTTGAGAGACTTTTCCAATATGAAATATGAGTTTCATATGAATACACAGGCTTGGGATTTCAATACAGTGAATACCAGCAGACAAAACAACTTTTGCAAGTCTAGTTGGAAGCATCTGCTGGCAAAATCTCAGAGGAGTCTAACCAGATGAGCCTCAAATTATCAGATGAGCACGAGCAGTAGGTAATTTGTTCTGTAATTTTCTCAGGGGACGAGGTAGAAGACCAAACACATAATTAGTGGCTTACTAGGGATTAACTGGTGCAAAATTGTCATTCAGTATAAAAGTGTGCTTTTCAAACATCAGTTCAGTGTCTCCACCATGTGGTGAAATAAAATTTCACACCTTTAAGAAAAAGCAACTGCTAAGAAGAAGTCTTCGATATTTACATTTTACCTTATATTTATCTCATTTATACATCTGAGCAGTTGATGGTTAAGGGCCTTGCTCAAGGGCCCAACAGTGACAGCTTGACTGTGTTGGGATTTGAGATAATGATCTTCTGATCAGTAGTCCAATGTCTTAACCATTGAGCTACCACTGGCCCATATATATATATATATATATATATATATTCTGAATTTGAGTTCAAAATATCTGTTTAGTCTTTTTATGAAAAAACTTGTTCTCAGACATCCAGGACATTGTGCCTATCTTGATCAAGAGTTAAATAAACAGATTGTGTTCCTCACTAAAGGCCACAGAACGCTGCAATGAATATGGTGATTATGAGGTTTAGAGCCCTAGCTTATGCTCTATTTATGCACTGTTCCCGACATCCGTGCATGATAAGCATTATCCCACCTTGTCGTCATGGTGCCAATCACAGTCAGTTATTGAATAGATATATCTCGTGCTCACATGTCCCGTGTGGCTGAATCTCTCTGAATGTGCACAGCGCAGCAAGCTTGCATTACACAAACACATCAGCTCATTGCAAAAGTAATAAGGTCATTAATTTTGTATCTTGTTCTTAATTTTTTGATTCTTCAAACTCTTTTATCTGTCTTGAGGACCATGTAGTAGTAATAATAATAATAATAATAATAATAATAATAATAATAATAATAATAAGCTTTGTTTAAATCTAAATCTAAAAGAGCTTTAAGTACATGATTAAAAATATATATCTAATAAAGCACATAAAAGAATCAGTGTAAATCATAAATGAATTAAGTGTAAATTCATGAGGAGGACTATCATGAAAAGTTCATTTTAACAAGAAAAGAGACTCAAGAACAATGAATAAGCCAAGTTAAACAAGTATGCTTTTAATCTTGAGCTGGCATTCCTAATTGCAGAGTTTTGGGACAATATTCCACTAGCTGAGTTGTGACTAATCCTTTGGATTAATAACAGCCCTGTGCTTGGGATGGGCTGTGTACTGTGCACTTTCCCAGACTCCTTTTTCTCACTGCACTGAGTGCCGTCTGCCATCTACAGGCTGAGCTGTGAGCCGTGTGCTATTCCTGGAGCTCAGGCCATCCTCCAGTATGTCAAAACTTATATTTCTGTCTGATGCAGGGAAGTCCTTCACAAGACAGTCATCTAGTCAGACTAATAATTGAAACCATTATGAGCAGAAGATTAAAATCTATCCAGAGGACACTCTGTGTATGTGTGTGGCTTGTGCTGGGTGCTGGGTACATGTTTTCTATCCTGGTGAGGACTAAATGTCCATACGAAGGATTGGAATATCTGACAGTCATTCGCAAGAAAACTATAAGAAGCAAACTCTTTCATTGTAGTTAATGAGGATAAGCTCAGAGGTTAGGTGTAGGCAGAGTATTAATTAGCTGCATGTAAGGTCCTCACAAGGACAGTATAACTATCATGTGTGTGTCAGGGTCCTTGGCAGTGTACGTGGAAAATAATAACCTCTGTTTGACTTCAGGCAGCCATACACAGGCACGGATGTGTTATTACCCACATGCTCACGTGACTGCTGTTTTAAAAAGACCCAGCTGGAGGATCTGCCATCTCTCTCTCTCTGTCTCCCTCTCTCTCTCTCTCTGCTTATAGAACTTCACTGGCTGAAAGCAATAAGTCAAAGACTGTAATCAGACACAAAGAATAATCACACTATTCTAGGAAGACCTGCATATGTTCTGAAACTATTTTAAATGAATACATTTTGTCAATGTGTACTCCAGTCATTTTCCTGGTAAGCAAAGGAATGTATTGAGACTTTCTTAATCCTTTCTTAAAGGTTAAAAGACATGCTCACACTCAGTAAGAGTGATGATTCAGGGTGACTTCTGAGTCTATTTTCAGTCTATTCCTTCCCATAAAAATCGAAGCGACAAAAGCTGGTCAGAGCAGATCAGCCATCTTATGATAAGATCATTGATCCCAATATCATCAGTAAGTAACCAATATCACATCAGTATAAAATTTCTCTTGCTGAAAGTTCGATGTTAAAAGAACATGTAGAGTGAAATCTTTTTATAGCATCAAGTGGGTTGTCTTACTAAAAATACACAGACCAAATGGATATGACGTCATTAAAGACAACTCTGTCCGCTCAATGGATTAAAACAGACTTTTATCTAGATTTTAACTCGATTAATCTTTGTGCAGAAATGAGATGAAACGAACGCTTGGTTCATGGTCTTTGCAGACAAAGAGGGAAAATGTTCCTCACATCAATATCAGCTATCTTTCCCATTCGGCTAAATTCCCTTGAAACGCTTCCCATTTCTCCGCTTGGTGTCATGCAGGTACGAGGCAGAGAATGCATTCTTCTTCAACCTGCACTTGTCAGACTTCAACATCATAGACACCCTTGGAGTTGGAGGATTTGGACGTGTTGAGCTGGTAAATACAACATTTGATCTTGTTTGCAAAACACTTTCAAAGGAAAGGATGTCTATCTAACTGTGTGTTCGCTATTTTTGGGCGGATGGTGCAAATTAAGCATGGTATACAATGCTCGTGTCTTTGAGCTTAAGTTAAGAAGCATGGCTGATTTACTCAATAAACTGAGAATTCAGAATGCTGTGTATCTGAGGTAGCTCCCAGTGTAAACTTTTACTATTTGGATTACATTGATCTTTGTTGCCTAATTTGTAATCCCAGGTACAGCTGAAGAGTGATGAGTATAAGACATTTGCTATGAAGATCCTGAAGAAGCGCCACATTGTAGACACCAGACAACAGGAGCACATCCGCTCAGAGAAACTCATAATGCAGGAAGCTCATTCGGACTTCATCGTCAGGTACTCAAAGTGACATATACCTCAAATATATTTTTCTCATATTGATTCATAGGGTTGCCAATGATTGTTGAACAATTATATTTAACAAAGTTTTTTTTAATAATCCTGTGTTGTTTGCAATTGTTTGATATCCATGAGAAAAAAGGTGACTTTTTAAAAATAAAAGATCAAAAGGTTGAACAATAAAGACAATTTTTCACAGCCTTCTTTGCTCATATTTACAAAGGGTGCCAATATTAGTGGAGGACACTGTATACAGAAACCCCTAGTGAATGAAAAGTGTAACTGCAGATAAACTCTGTGAGAATCTCTCAACCGTCTTATTATCCATCATCAGCATAACTGGTAGAGTGATTACTGATTTCAGTGCACACAAGGTGCAGACAGGTGACACATGAAGTGTGCAGTAAAATCATATAAATGGCACATCTGAAGATCGATTGCGATGATGCCTTGCTTTAAGAATTGACACACACATCAATGCACAATGTCTTTAAGGAGCACAGGAAAGTCTTTGTTGAGATTGATGAGTGGCTCATCAGTCGATTTCGTCATGCCAATGCAGTTTTAGTTTAGCTCCATTCTAGAGTTTTTAAGCTACAGGTACATTCCAGCGAGAAATTGCAGACAGATCTCGTATTTTCTAACTAACTATGAGCCGAAAAAAACACATATACTGTAACCATACAGTCTAATAAACATGTTTTGTATTTATTTCTTAGACAAATCAGCCCTAAAAGTACCCTGTCTGTACTGAACTGCTGGTGTAGTTCACTTTGTTAGACCTTCCAATATGCTGTATGTTGTACACAACAAGCTGTACCTTGATCTATCTGGCCTTTTAAAGGGAAGTTGTATACCATATATGGTGATTTATTACACCATTAAGATACAAAAGTATCTTTGCACATCTTTGTGTAAATAACAACAACAATAACAATAAAATTATCCTCTAATTGTTTTTCTTTCTTCTTTTCTGATATCGGTTAAGTAGCTGGAGCTTAATAAGGTTTGAATTTTTTTTTTTTTTTACTATTTGAGCCCACCCCCTTTTCCTACCCATGAACAGAAAAGATTGGTTCAACTAGCATTTGCATGATAACTACAGTTAGCATTAGCAACGACTGTCATTAAATCACTTTCAAGCACAATATATAACACTATAAACACACAGATCCAGCTCATAATGATTCATGAGAATGGTCAGGAGTGAATTCACTGTCCTTTTTGTTTCTTCATAGTAAGCTGTTATGAGTGCTAAGCTGTTGTATTCTCATGTTGCTCTTAGCTGTTGTATTAGCAGAGGGTGGAGTGAAGGGGTGTGTGGGAGTGTCTAGGTAGTGTTCAGGGAACAGGGTTACATGCGTAACCCTGACGTTCCCTTTCAAAGGGAACTTCGACGTTGCATTTAGCAGTATGGGAACGGGAATACCCACTCCGTCATACCGAGGGTACGGCCTGTTCAAAAATACCCAAACCCGAGGGTCAGTGCAGGACACTCGAACCTGGGGAGGGATGAATATCCAGGCTGTCATAACAAAATGACCGTGTGAGGCATAGACCACCCTGCAGCCGCACACACATCCTGCAAGGAAACCCCTTTGGACAAAGCCTTCGAAATCCCAGTAGAGATGCACTCCTTTGACACAGCATCACTTTTCCTGTCGCCGCCAAAGCAGACTAGTAGCTGCTCTGACTTACGCCACTGGCCGGAGCGGTGGACGTAAGTACAGAGAGCGCTTACTAGACACAGCGGGTGCATCCTCTCTTGTTCTGGTCAGAGGACAGAGGAGGGGAGAAAGCCTGCAACACCACAGGGTGGGAAGCCAATGTAGGCACTTTAGGAATATAATCCGGCCTAGGATACAGGAAGGACTTGGCTTATCTAGGGGTAAAGTCAAGGCAGGAGGGGCAACGGGGAGAGCTTGTAGACCTCCCACTCGCTTGAGAGATGTCAGGGCCTGTAAAAGAGCTACCTTTAGAGTCAGAAGCTTCTCAGAGGCTGACTCTAAGAGCTCAAATGGGGTCCCTGACAGACCTTCCAAGACCACAGCAAGGTCCCAGGAAGGTATGCATGGCCTGCAGATGGGCCTCAGCCGTCTGACACCACACATGAACCTCGGGTTAGAGGATGTTGCCCCCACAGAGGCTCCATCGACAGGGGCAGGGCTGGCGAAACGGCGGCCACATACCCCGATAGTAAAAGGAGCCAACCTGCTGAGAAACGTTCTTGTCAGAACTCCAGGACTGTAGCGATTGCGCAGTTCACTGGGTGTAGCTGACGTTCCTCACACCACCAGACAAAAAGGTGCCACTTGAGCGCATACAATTTCCTTGTAGATGGGATCCACTCTAGGGGCTCGAAGGGGCAGCTGACAGACCTTCCAGGACCACAGAATGTCCCAGGAAGGTATGCACAGCTGGCAGATAGGCCTCAACCATCTGACACCATGCATGAACCTCGCAGTTAGAGGATGCTGCCCCACAGAGGCTCCCAAAACAGGGGCGTGGCTGGCCGAAATGGCGGCCACATAACCCTGATTGTAGAAGGAGCCCACCCTGCTGAGAAATGTTATTGTAGAAACATGGTCACTACCACCTCAGTCGTGCGACCAAAATCTATTAGCTGGCGCCCCTCAGGGGCCAGACCCACAGCTTCCTTAGTTCTTGCCAAGGATGATAGATCAACCCTGCGGCTTTTGAGGCGGTAGGTCCCTAAGGACTCAAATGGGGCACCTGACAGACCTTCCAGGACCACAGGAGGTCCCAGGAAGGTATGCGCGGCCTGCAGATGGGCCGCAGCCGTCTGACACCACGTACGGACCTTAAAGTTAGAAGATGTTGCCCCACGGAGGCTCCATCAACAGGGGCATGGCTGGCCGAAGCAGCGGCCAAGTACCCTGATAGAAGACGGAGCCAACCTGCTGAGAAACGTTCTTGTCAGAACTCTAGGACTGTAGCAATTGCGCAGTTCACTGGGTGTAGTTGACGTTCCTCACACCACCAGACAAAAAGGTGCCACTTGAGCGCATACAATTTCCTTGTAGATGGGATCCACTCCAGGGGCTCGAACGGGGCAGCCGACAGACCTTCCAGGACCATAGAAGGTCCCAGGAAGGTATGCATGGCCTGCAGATGGGCCGCAGCCGTCTGACGCCACGCATGAACCTCAAAGGTAGAGGATGTCGCCCCACAGAGGCTCCATCAACAGGGTCATGGCTGGCCGAAACGGCGGCCAAGTACCCTGATAGAAGACGGAGCCCAGCCCGCTGAGAAACGTTCTGTAAGAACTCCAGGACTGTAGCAATTGCGCAGTTCACTGGGTCTAGGTGACGTCCCTCATGCCACAAGACAAAAAGCTGACACTTGAGTGCATACGCTTTCCTTGTGGATGGTGCTCTAGCTTTTAACATGGTTTCAACAATCTCAGTTGTGAGACCGAATCTATGAGCTGGTGCCCATCAGGGGCCAGACCCACAGTTGCCGAGTTCTGGCCGGAAGCGTGATAAATCAGCCCTCCGGCTTGATACAGTAAAACCGCTCTAGGGGCTCGAATGGGGCGCCGACAGACCTTCCAGGGCCATAGAAGGTCCAAGGTACCAAAAGGTGTGCGCGGCCTGCAGATGGGCCTCAGCCATCCGAGACCACGCATGAACCTCGAAAATTAGAGGACGTTGCCCCACAGGCGCCCCTCAACAGGGCGTGGCTGGCGATAAGCGCCACATAACCCTGATTGTAGAAGGAAGCTCACCCGCTGAGAAATGTTATTATGAAGAAGCCCCCAGGACTGTAGCTATGCGCAGTTACTGGGTCCACAGTGAATCCCTGCGGACGGGAAATCTCCCAAGGAGTGCCATCTCGCAGAGATATTATCTCTCAGAACCATGTTCGAGCTGCCAAAAGGTGCTATTACCGGCTATCTTGGCGATCTCTCTAGAGCTAGTGGGAGCAGTGATGGGGGGCAGCATACAGATATGACCTCAGCCACATGTGTGGATTCCACCCTAGGCTCCCAAGATACAGCTTTATCTAGCTCAGTGTTGATAGGATTGACATTACGCCTGTTGGGGATAGAAAAGCCCTCATCGTAGTAGAATCCTATAACCCCTAGAAAAGTTGTCCACTGCACCCGGGAAAACCAACTTTTCTGAGATACAACCTGAGCCCCCAGTTCTTCGCGTGGGGAACAACATCTCAATGTTGAACCGCCAGCTCCCTGGATCGTGCTAGAATTAACCAGTCGTCCAGGTAGCTTGGTAACAGATGCCCTGGAGTCCCAATGGAGCCAGAGTGACATCCATGCACTTTGCGAAGGTGCGAGGGATAAAGCTAAGCAATAATCCTGGCGGAAACATGCACCTTTTAGACCTATCGCCACAAACCAGTTCCCGAACTGGATCTGTGGCACGCGTACGTTTAACATCAGCCTCTGAACCTGTATATCCGAAGAGTACAGTTCAGATGATGCAGAATCTAAAATTGGCCGCATATTCCCACTTTTTGCGGAACAGGAGATAAAGGCTGTAAACCTCCCTCCCTGAGGAACCGGGTTACATGTTTCCGGGCCCCCTTGTCCAAAGGGAGCTTACTTCCTGCGCTAGCCGTCGGGCCCTGGTCTGTGCTGACTTCTGTGGTGAGACACACCTGTGAACGGGGGTCGAGCTATAACTGGACCCGGTAACCCTATCTATTATAGACAGAACCCATGGAGACACATTTGGCCGTAGCTTGCACGCTGCCCGATGGTCTTCTAGTGACGTTAGCTATTCCACATTCTATTGGAGAGAAGCATCAGATTTCCGTTGCCCTGTGACAGCTTGCTGACCAGGGAACACGAAAACTTGTGGACCACCTTGGCTAGGGGAGGCCCTACAGTAGCACTGGGGGCTACCTGCCCTAACAACCTCATGTCCCCGGATACATCCCTCCACAGCCCCTCAGGACCGCTCGTCTTTGCCTGCTTGGCCTTTATGACCATTCTCAGATCAGGCTCAACAGCAGACCGCGACTGTGGCCGCCCGGTTCCCCTGGCTGTCTGCGGGGGTTGGCGGGCTGCCAAACTCGCCTTCTGGGTTTCCCCCATACTAGTGCTGGCCCAGGCTCCACTCGTGGACACCCGGATGAGCTTGAGACAACTTTTTTTGCCATAAGTCGAGCTCACTCAGCAGGTCTGCTTGGTAGGCAACCCTGTCATTGTCTGCAGTGACCCACAAGCAAGATACTACTGCATAGGCTTGCCCACCTTGGATGCAAGCGCCCGCCCTGCAATTTACGACTTTAAAGTTGGAAGATGTTGCCCCACGGAGGCTCCATCAACAGGGGCATGGCTGGCCGAGCAGCGCCAAGTACCCTGATAGAAGACGGAGCCAACCTGCTGAGAAACGTTCTTGTCAGAACTCTAGGACTGTAGCAATTCGCGCAGTTCACTGGGTGTAGCTGACGTTCCTCACACCACCAGACAAAAAGGTGCCACTTGAGCGCATACAATTTCCTTGTAGATGGGATCCACTCCAGGGGCCGAACGGGCAGCCGACAGACCTTCCAGGACCATAGAAGGTCCCAGGAAGGTATGCATGGCCTGCAGATGGGCCGCAGCCGTCTGACGCCACGCATGAACCTCGAAGGTAGGGGATGTCGCCCCACAGAGGCTCCATCAACAGGGTCATGGCTGGCCGCGGCGGCCAGTACCCTGATAGAAGACGGAGCCCAGCCCGCTAGAAACGTTCTGTAAGAACTCCAGGACTGTAGCAATTGCGCAGTTCACTGGGTCTAGGTGACGTCCCTCATGCCACAAGACAAAAAGCTGACACTTGAGTGCATACGCTTTCCTTGTGGACGTTCTAGTGACGTTAGCTATTCCACATTCTATTGAGAGAAGCATCAGATTTCCGTTGCCCTGTGACAGCTTGCTGACCAGGGAACACGAAAACTTGGGGACCACCTTGGCTAGGGGAGGCCCTACAGTAGCACTGGGGGCTACCTGCCCTAACAACCTCATGTCCCCGGATACATCCCTCCACAGCCCCTCAGGACCGCTCGTCTTTGCCTGCTTGGCCTTTATGACCATTATCAGATCAGGCCCAACAGCAGACCGCGACTGTGGCCGCCCGGTTCCCCTGGCTGTCTGCAGGGGTTGGCGGGCTGCCAAACTCGCCTTCTGGGTTTCCCCCATACTAGTGCTGGCCCAGGCTCCCTCGTGGGACACCGGATGAGCTTGAGACAACTTTTTTTGCCATAAGTCGAGCTCACTCAGCAGGTCTGCTTGGTAGGCAACCCTGTCATTGTCTGCAGTGACCCACAAGCAAGACTACTACTGCATAGGCTGCCCACCTTGGATGCAAGCCGGCCCCTGTAATTACCTGCCATCGGGTGGAGAGAGGTAGCAGCAGCCTCCTCCACCTCGGGCATAGCTAAGTATCCATGCCATTCATTTCCACAATGGCCAATTAATCCAACATCTTGGAGTTATGACTATGGCTTAAGCATGGTTTTCTCAGAAGTGAGATTTTGTCATAACTTCTGGAAGACAGGGGAGTTTCTGCAGTGTGAAGGATTTACTTTCACTGGGTAATCACTTCAAGCAGCTCTTTATACGCTGCTCTCAGTTTTCAACACATCCTTCTAACTCCTCGGAGTTAGAGAGGGGCGTTATTACCCCTTTGGCTTTCCATAGCGGGAGGAGGGTCGCGGCGAACTCCAAAATCCAGCAGAGAGCTGAACCCGGAAGACAGAGAGAGAGAGAGCAGCTGCGTCTCCGCTCCTCTTCCAGATTTAAGAGATCCCCCGAACCTGAGACGGTTGGCTGCCTCGGCAGCGGCCGGCCCAGATCCGCGAGGCTTTGAGACTCGACTCGCTCGAGCTGCTTAATGTAGCGTTACCATGCGCAGCCTCTCGAGGTTGCCATCGCATACTACACCACTAACACTTCACCAAGAAAGTGTGCACTTTTCCCCCGTGATGAAACGGGAGCACGTTACACACATCTTTAACTCTTTCTCACTCATTACTTACCTCTCCTTTTCTTTAAAAAGGGATAGAAAAGTTAAGAGATTTTGAGAAAATATCGAGTAGAAATGAAGCGTTTTGTCACACAAACAACAGACATGCAGTCTCACTGAAGATAATAAGGCTGGCGGCGTGGTTCACAGGTGCCATATATATATATATCATGCGACGCGCTTAATTGCCACGTCACCTGATCATGGCAGGCCTATAAGTAGAGGCATGATTTTACACAAGCTTCAGATACCGGTCATGCGCAAGGCGTTCCCATACTGCTAAATGCAACGTCGAAGTTCCCTTTGAAAGGGAACTTGATTGGCTAAAAAATGGTACATGGTAATAGATTAGATTTTTGAAAAAGTTTTTTCAAAACGTGAACAGTGAGTTAATCGTCTGATGATATACTGTGACTCACTGTTAAATCGTAATACCATAGCCTTAACATTAGTGTTTTATTTTATTATTATTATTCAGGCTATACAGAACTTTTAAGGACAGTAAATACCTGTATATGCTGATGGAGGCATGTCTGGGAGGAGAATTATGGACCATCCTCAGAGACAGGTCAGCCCTACATATCTGTACACACTTATTTAATTAATTCCTTAATTTTTGTTTATTTCTGCAATTCCACCATGTATTTGCCATTGCAACTACTCTAGTATGAGAACTATATGGTAACTACTCTAGTATGGTAACTTGTTTGTTTGTTTGTTTTTTCTCTAATCCAGGGGTTCGTTTGAGGATTCTACTACACGATTTTACACAGCATGTGTAGTGGAGGCTTTCGCCTATCTGCATTCCAAAGGCATTATTTACAGAGACCTCAAACCAGAGAACCTTATACTAGACCACCGGGGCTACGCCAAACTGGTAAACTAATGTTATCAGATTCTGATGTGTATTACACCCCTGGAGGAAAAAATGGCAAAATATTAAGCTTTTAATGGCCTTAACAACAAACCACTGGTCAGAAAAGTTGCAAGAAGTTAAAAAATGCACTCCTGAGACCTTCTGTTCCACCATTTTCTCATTTCCTTTTGCTGCAGTGAACTGTTTGGGGAAAAGCTTGAAAGAGGGAAATGAAATGATATAGCCTTTTTGGAGGGAAGTGTTGGACTTCTGATCCAAAAGTTGTGAGTTTAAATCCCAGCACTTCCCGGCTGCCACTGCTGGGCCCTTGAGCAAGTCCCTTAACCCTCAATAGCTCAGTTGCCCGGTGGCACTGTTACAGATGGATCTTCTGTAGATTTACAGTTAAAACAGGACATCACTATCAACTGCTGGCTTTCAATAACATTTTCTTTTTGGTTGTGGAAATATCCGCATACTAACTCCAGAGAAACTGCCTACTTATTTTAAACTGCAAACTTTTGTTGATGTTAAACTATAAATATGTAGGAGGTTGTGTAGTCAATGTGTAGTTAGCACGAAGGTACTGTATAACTACAGCTTTCTATTACTCCACTTGTTGGTTTAGCATGATGTAACTTAAATATTTTATAGGAAATATGCAAACGTTAGAATTTAAAATGTGAAGATACACTTTGGTTCTTACATATGCCAAGACTGTAGCTAATATTTACATAAGATGTGCTACTGCAAACCGTCTGTAACAGTACAGACAGAGGTAATAGTTCCATAATAACTGTGTGTATAGTTTGTGTGTAACTAAACAGTGAACTGTTTGAGGAAAAGCTAGAAACAGGGAAATTAAATTATATAGCCTTTTTGGAGAGAAGTGTTTGACTTCTGATCCAAATGTTGTGAGTTTAAATCACAGCTCCTCCAAGCTGCCACAGCAGGGCCCTTGAGAAAGTCCCTTAACCCTCAATAGCTCAGTTGCTCAGCTCAATTGCTCCCCTGGACAAGGGTGTCTACCAAATGGCATTAATCTAATGTAATGTTTGTACAGTTTTACAAAGGTAAAATCATGATAATGATTAATATGTTTGATGTAAAATTCAAATTAACACATCTGTGGGTGTACACAAATAAATAAATAAATAAATTAAACACTGTCTGGACGTTGACCCATAAGGCTTAAACATTTAAATAAATCAAAAGCTATCCCTTACTAAGTTAATTTATCTACTTTATAAATTTTTGCCAATTTCCTGACCATGATGTTGTTTAGACCATTAAAAGCTCAATTTTTTGCCATTTGTGCTTGACCCAGTTTTGCCCAGAAGTGTATGTTTTAAATGTTAAAATAGCAGGAAATGTAAAATATTTATTTTACCTTCTCGAAGGTGGACTTTGGCTTTGCTAAGAAGATTGGATTTGGGAAAAAGACATGGACATTCTGTGGTACACCAGAGTACGTAGCCCCTGAGATCATTCTTAACAAAGGTCATGATATCTCAGCAGACTACTGGTCCTTGGGCATCCTTATGTATGAATTACTAACAGGCAGGTAAGAAAAAGTGTAGTGTACGGTAAATAAATTGCACTATATTTAGTAGTCACATTTATAGATAACAAAAAAAATATATATATTTTTTTATGATTTTTTATCTCTAATCCCGAATATATTTTAGCCCCCCTTTTTCAGGCCCTGACCCCATGAAGACATACAACATCATTCTAAGAGGCATTGACATGATTGAATTTCCAAAGAAGATTACAAAAAATGCTGCCAATCTCATTAAAAAGTTATGCAGGTGTGTTCAAGTTCACATGCAAATAACACCTGCTGCTGTTACAATAGCACTCAATGACCATGTTTTTTTGTTTGTTTGTTGGTTTGTTTGTTTGTTCCAGGGACACTCCTTCTGAAAGATTAGGAAATTTGAAAAATGGCGTCAAGGATATTCAAAAGCACAAGTGAGTGTGTATATGGTTTTGTGTTGTATAGCTAACTGCTGTGTGTATATAGCTAATTGTTTATTTTACCTTATATAATTAGCTTTACTCACATTGTTTTAAAATAAAATTGACTGCAAATATTATAGTACTTTACTGGCAACAGAGTACAGTGAAAAATAATGACAGTACACAACTGTAAACACATTTACAGTAAATTACTGTAATGGCTTGCATGGTATAAAATAACACCTAATCCATTTCCATAGTACATTTGCTCATTTAGTTGATGCTTTTTTTTTTTAAACAGCTTACAATTGTTGCAAGATATATCCAAGCAGATGGTTGAGGGTCTTGCTCAAGGGCCGAAGTAGTAGTTGTTTGGCAGTGCTGGGATTTGAATACATGCATTGCGACTCAAAGCCTTAATGCAATGAGTGCAACAAGTTTGTATTGATTCAATTGCAATAATTTAGTGTGAGCTAATTCAGTGGTAGAAGAGGCTGAATTAATGCAGACTAGTTGAGCTATTTGCAGTGGCTCAGTAGTTAAGGCTTTGAGTTACAGAGCAAAAGGGTGTGTGTTCAAATCCCAGCACTGTCAGTCTGCTATGGTAGGGTCCTTTAGCAAAACCCTTAACTTTCTGCTTAGTTGTTTATTGTAAAAAATAATAATAATAATTTAGTATTTATTGACAATCTTGTTGATAGTTATTAAATTACTGTAAAATATACAGTGATTTTTTTTTGTACCAGATCATCTTCTGAATTAAACATTACATTTGTTCCAGTCCCATCAGTGCTCATTACTGTGCTTTGTACAGGTGGTTTGAAGGCTTTAACTGGGATGGCTTACGGAAGGGAACACTGACGCCTCCCATCATCCCTAGTGTAAGTGCACAGCTACTGTACATACAGATAGGCTGTGTCTGAAATTGTGTTCTTTGACAGTATCTACTGCATTCAATTCAGTACCTACTGCTCGGTTGTTGACACAGTACGTAATGGTCAGTATATATGTGCAGTTTGAATACAATCCGGACATATTACATCCACCATGTTGCCATTGTCATGTGATCTACAACTTAAAAAGAGCCAACAAACTGCCTTCCACCATTGTTGATTCGGACACCTCTTCTGCGCCAGTCCTGTTGCCTTATGGGACATGACAGTATCCATTGGTATCCTACTACAGAATCTCAGTGGAAGCAGTAGGTTATCTGAGTATTTCTCACCTACTGTTTTATGAATACTAAGAATTCGGACATACTACTCCTTTGACTTACTGCTTTTCGCCTACTTTATAGTAGGGTAGTAGGATATCCGGTTGCAGCAATAGAGGTGGAATACTTAAAATGCCACGTTTAATACATTTTATCTCAATGTGGTCCTACTTTATATTAAATGTCTCTAATAACAATGTAGTGATTACTCTGTATAGTGGCACTGTTACAGATGGATCTTCTGTAGATTTACAGTTAAAACAGGACATCACTATCAACTGCTGGCTTTCAATAACATTTTCTTTTTGGTTGTGGAAATATCCGCATACTAACTCCACAGAAACTGCCTACTTATTTTAAACTGCAAACTTTTGTAGATGTTAAACTCTAAATATGTAGGAGGTTGTGTAGTCAATGTGTAGTTAGCACGAAGGTACTGTATAACTACAGCTTTCTATTATTCCACTTGATTTTGTTGGGTTAGCATGATGTAACTTAAATATTTTATAGGAAATATGTGAAAGTTAGAATTTTAAATGTGAAGATACGGTTTAGTTCTTACATATCCCAAGACTGAAGCTAATATTTACATAAGATGTGCTACTGCAAACCATCTGTACAACTACACAGTTAAAACAGACACTTAATATAAAGTGGGACTAAAGTGCTTAAAGTATGAGCAGCTAGCCTGCTGACCATGCTTTTTATACATCTTTAACTTTAACTATATTGTTGCATCGACGAGAAAGAAGCTGGACCAGCAAGCATTATTAACACAGTGTGCTTGCTTTTTATTGCCAAACACACACACATTTACAGCACAACAACAGACTTGGTGGTTAGCCGCAGAACTGCTCAAAGAGGGAAAACCAGCAGGTAGTAACAAAACCCACTGGGCTTCTGCTGAACAGTAAACAAACATTGCATACTAATGTGCCTGGGTTACACGTTCTGGCATAGATAAACCCGTAAACATATTTCCTTTGAAACAGTATACATTTCTATGGATTAAAGAAAGAGATACAGTATAACATGTAACTGGCTCACAAGTACGCACATGAGCACATGCTACACGAAGACGCAGTGATGCTACAATATATAGAGGGGGAAACTAAAGTAAGGTTTCTATAAAAAGCATGCATGCTGCTAAAAGTAAGGTGCTGGATGATATTAAATTACCATTCTGTAGTGTATGTGTATTTTGGTAGGATGGGATTATATGACCTGTTTTATGATATGCTCCCAGGTCACATCAGCAACAGACACAAGCAACTTTGACAGCTTTCCTGAGGACAATGAGGACCCTCCTCCTGACGATAACTCTGGCTGGGATATAGATTTCTAAATCTGCACAATAAAAGCATATACACACCAAACTAAAGACCTGTTGCCTGGAACAGAGCTGCTTCTTTTGGAACAGCCTGCATTTAAAACTGCTTGTGGAGAGACAGAGAGAGCGCAGACCGGTCGAAGGAGAGAAAAACAAAACACTTCTTTTTGGTTTAGTGTCGACTGTTGCAGGAGAGGAATTAAAATCCTTGTGGACTTACGATACTCGGGACTGCTTATACACCAGTCCTAATAACAAGGGGGGAATAATATATTCATATTGTGTATGTATGTATGTATGTGTATGCATGTGTGTGTGTGTGTGTGTGTGTGTGTGTGTATATGCATACCTGCCACAAGCCCTTCTTAACACAGGATATTGTGGATTTGTTGTAGCAGGTTGTGACCTCAAAATTACCTTTTGTCCATGATTGGCTGCAAAGTCTTTTCTAACACTTGTGCAGACTACTCAGTAAAGTGTGCTACACAAAATTGGATTAAAACACTACACATCAAAGCCAGTATTCTGGGTGTCTGGGCTACTAATGTCCTAATGTTATAGCTAATCAGGTTATTACAGAAAGTATACATAGTAATATATTACCCCAAAAAATGTTATACTTTAGCTGACGATTATTAAAAAGCACAAATTAGTGTTGGATTTCTAATAATGCCTGTTAATACATCTCAGAAGTGCCCAATGCAGATATTTGTATAATAATGTAATAATTACATTGTTGGGTGTAACTGAATTTGGCTGATATGGCTTGGGATGTGACCAGTCCAGAGTTTGTTTGATTTCTCACAGTTCCGGGTGTGCCTCAGATTCATAACGTTATTAATATTATATGCCCAATGAGCACACTGAATTTAGGATAGTCAGCTTATTATATAGTAAGATACAGCCTATTAGGCTACGTTCACATTACAAGATCACTTTCAAATGTGACCCTAATTCAACCATTTCAAAAACTGTCAGATATTTTTTTCTTTGTTCATGTTCATGCACATATCACTGCTGGCACTGCTGGCTCCCACACCCACACACCTCTTCAACAGACGTTTCAGTAATAAGCAGAAAAGAGCAAAGGCTATGCAGCAGGACTTGTATTGCCTTCTCACACTTATCATGAACAGCCCACAAGCTGCCTGCTGACCTCTAGAGCAAATAGCATTCATGCTGATTTTATTGCCTGAGCAATGATGGATTGTCAAAAATATATGGTGAATTTGTTTATGTTTAGGGCGCATGACAATCATTATCGGTTTAGAATATGGTATGCATGTGGATTGCTCATGTGAAATTTCACATTAATAGCAGATATGCGTCACTAACTTATGAATGTGAGCTATCAACGGTGATCAGACCTGAGCTAAGGAAAACAATGGAATTGAGCAATAAGGCTTGTATTGTGAACAGAGCTGTACACCAAGGCTGGAATGAGAAATAATTGTTTGTAACCAGTAACCACTGTGATCAGTCAGGTTTTTAATAGGCCTATGAAGTGTCTTGAGGAACTGAGGTTGTAACAACCTCATAAGATATGATCAAATAGCTATAGATGAATTCAGGTGTTTCACAGATACAGCATTTCACAGATTACATAAAAAATTAGCTGACCTTGAAAAGATACAGTGCCTTAAGTTAATGGCATCCTAATCCTCTCTATTGATCATCTGTGTGCTGCACCAAAGCCTCAATGCCCGCAATCACAACACATCAATTTCCTCTAGTATTGCAAACATGTTAAAATCTGTTTTAGACAATCTACAGTGAAAAGTCACTTTCCTTTTTTTATTCTAAATCTGCACACAGCTAGACACTGTGAAATTTGACAGACACAGAACTATGTGTCCTTAAGGCATTATGTTGCCTCTGTATTTTTATGTGGCTTGACTTGCAGCATAGATGAAAACAAATATCACTGCATTATCTGACTGTTTCATCCTGTTCGTGAATTTGTACTGTGCTACAGTACCCAATGCTGAATACTATAACATATAGCATATGTCTTACTAACTGCATTGAGGTGCCCTCCTCAGCTGAGTCCTCCCTTCACTACTTATTGATCTGGCATAGTCTCTGCAACTAAACCAAGAGGAGAAGGCAACCATGATTTGCAGTAACTTGCATATAATGCTTACTATATAGCCCACAATGGACACAATATAAATCTGGGGCATTATTTATAAATAAACATAAATGTTTTTTTTTAAAACACTTGGTTGCTTTGACTGCCAGTTTGGCAAGGACATGTTTCATCTGTTGAATGCCAACAGTGTGATTTCTACCTACTTGAAAACGATCTAACCCTGTATGAGGATAATGAACAGTTCTTGATTTGCCTACACAGATTTGTTGTAATACTGTACATGGTCATCACACAAATTGTAAGGCTGTTCAGCCCTAGCAGGCATTAATAATGTTACTGAAAACCATTAATATATAATGCCGTAGATAATTAAATATTTGTTATTTCTTCATGTACAGTAATATAAGACCTCATCTTAACTGTCTTAACTCTTTCGTCTGCCTTTACTCGCCAAGTCTGCGATATTTTTTTATTATTATTTTTTTTTTATTATTTTTTTTTGTCCTGAGTGGCGTGATTTTTGCCAAGATATTTATTTTATATGACTGTAGTCTGAGGTCCTTGTAGTGCAATGTCACTTGCAGAGTGCCTGTTATTAACTTTATAAAGCTGAAATAAAGATAAATTACTTTTAAGTGTTATGTAACCCAGTCTCTCTTTCTTTCATCTGCTGTAGGTTTTCATTTAACGCCAACAGAGGGAGCCAGACTATTAAAAATCAGTGTTTTCATTACCTGCTCTTGGAATTTCACAGTTCTGCACAGTGTGGTATCCTTCCTCTTCCTGTTCTTCTTCCTCTTCTTGTTATTATTATTATTATTATTATTATTATTATTATTATTGATGAAAGGCTTGTTAATAAGCTGGTGTGTTAGATCAAATGTGTTCAAAGCAGGGGAAACAAAATATGCAGTACACATTACTCAAATTATGAGTACTTCTGGTAATTAAAAATCAGAAGTTCCCTGCATTCCCTGTACCCAACTAAAAAAAAATGCAGCAAAATTTCTCCCCATGCCATAGTCCTGACTCAAACTGTCTTGAAAAGGTGTCTGTGGTTCTTATCTACAGATGCCCTTTAGTCCCTGCATTTTATTTATTTTTTTCCACAGTGCAGTCTAATTGTTAGTTTATGCAGGTTAGAGATGCAACTTGTGTAA
This sequence comes from Ameiurus melas, assembly GCA_012411365.1. NCBI lineage: Eukaryota > Metazoa > Chordata > Actinopteri > Siluriformes > Ictaluridae > Ameiurus > Ameiurus melas. The sequence continues at coordinate 19,298,020 of CM022755.1, read as the reverse complement.
CTTAATAATTAATTAATAACAGTACTACAGGAAAAGGTGAACTACTGTGAACATTAACAAAGCCGTTCTTGCAGCTACCATTTAACACTTCTTGTGATTCTCATCTACAGATGCTCTTTTGTCCCTGAATTTTATTTTAATTATGTATTTATTTATTTTTTGCACAATGCAGTCTAATTGTGAGTTCATGCAGGTTAGAGATGAGCAAAAGCAAATTTGGATTTCAGAATAAAATGTGAAAATGATAGATGTATGGATGGATGGATGGCTGGATGGATGGATGGGTAGGGAGGTATTTAATAAATACGAATATATAGTATATATAGATATAATATATAGTGCTATAATAATACCAGATATACTTGGTGGCCAGTATAACTTGTCAAGTAATATAAAAGTAAATTAATAACAGTACTACAGGAAAAGGTGAACTACTGTGAACATTAACAAAGTATTTCTTGCACCCATCACTTATTAACACCTCTTGTGATTTTCATCTACAGATGCTCTTTTGTCCCTGCATTTCATGGGATCTCCAGCAGAAGAGCATGAAACCACTGCTGGCTGATAGCACGGAGAAGGTTTAATCATCTTCTGTTCTTGATATTCTGTAGAAGTGATGCTGCTCTCAGCCAAGGAAGCCTCACTGAACATGCAACTCACTAAGCATGTCTGCTGGAAGCCACAGTATTAATGTTATATATTAAATATTTTCCCAGATATGTTCTTCCTGTCCATTTACAGGTGACTAGATCTTGGTTGGTCTTCTGCAGTCGGGATTCAACTCACCAAAACATTTTACTCTAACAATGCAGGCATTAAAATGCAGGCACAATATGCATTAAGAAATGTAGAAGAAATTAAGTGTGATTGTGTAGTGACCTTAAGTTTGAATTAAGGGCTTTTTAAAATGTGACTAAAACTGTATTGTTTAAACTGTACACGTTTTTAATTTAATTAGTATACATGTGTTTTAAGCATGTTTTAATATGTTTAGAAAAACACTTATTAAAATGTATTCCATTACAGCATACTAAATTGGAATTTTAAATGTATTACTTTAAAATATACTTTTATATAATACATATATTTTATATATATCAATATATTTTTATATAATACACTTAATTTGAAATGACACTGTATTACTATATATATATATATATATATATATATATATATATATATATATATATATATATATATATATATATATACAGACAAGTATAGGCTAGTATTTAAAGTGTACAAAAAAATATTTTTTAATTATTTCAGCGTTCTTTACAAATCTTTCAATCTACTACTGCTGTTAAAGCACTTAAGTATGCTTCCTTTTCACAAAGGTATTCATTGTTCCACCTAGACATGGTTAGTAAAGATACCACTTATCACCTTTTGTGTAAATATGTTGGGAAGCATCACTGTACAAAATCTTGTTACTGGTGCTCAAGCAGATTGACAGCATTCTGCAAAAGTACTTTTTTCCCATGCCTAGCTGTACTGCATGTCCAGATCAGTGCCAAAACACACTGTACACAGACATACAAGCTGTCAAGTTAATACCTTGTAGCTGTTTCGGGGCAGGTAAAGTGGAGTTTAATGATAGCCTTTAAACCCTTTAAACTTTAAGACATGCATCCTAGTCTGCGCGTTTGTGAGATGCGCGTTATTGCGACAGAGAACAAAGCGCGCGCGCGTATGTGTGTGTGTGTGTGTGTGTGTGAGAGAGAGAGAGAGAGAGAGAGAGAGAGAGAGAGAGAGATCGTATCTTTTGAATTGTCAATTCTCTGCCCTCATTACCAGACACAGTTCCACAGTGAGGAGGGGCGGGTGTCCACAAAGTGCACGTGTATAAAGCCCATGCCACTGTGCCGCTCTGCAAACACTCGGATGCATCCTCCTTCCGGACCCTGATCATCCACTCACACGCCTTGATTTTTTTCCCGCGGCTACTTTGAACACACCGGCGGATTGATTTAACTGCGTTCAGGATATGACCATGAGGCCGCTCTGGTTGTCTGCAGTCGTAGCTGTGTATCTTGCTGTGTGCATCTCTGACGCTGGATCGGCTTCCCGGAACTCCATCAAGAACCTGCAGCCTGGAGCAGCGGGAAGTCCGACCGAACCGGTGAGCGCCAGCCCGCGCGCGCCAAAGACAGAGCCGGGAGCCAAAGAGCGCACAGCGGTACGTCAGTAATTCCACTCTCAAACTTTACACTGTCATAAATCTGAGATTAAATTCAACTCAATGGCATTTGATCAACATGTTGGTATTTGGGAGTAAATAAGCACTTGTATTTATTTCTGCCCTCCTTCAGCCTCAGAGCTGCGCCGGTGTTTCTCAGTGCGGTGTTGCTGAGTTCTGTTCTCGCGGGATTTGTCAGCCGTGCCGCAAACGCAAGAAGAGATGCGCTCGAGACGCCATGTGCTGCGCGGGAAACCGCTGCATTAACGGTGAGAATCGACCCACGAACTGCCCCTGCATCTCTAACACATGCCAATACACAAATAACAATAATAACTGTTGGTGTTGGTGGTAAGTGACATGCCCTCTCTTGCAGGTAATTGTGAAGCAGGTGAAGTGAACACCACTCAGTCTGTCAGCACTACAGTTAGCACTAAGCAGGCTACCAAAGTTCATGGCAATCGTACAAGTGCATTCGGTGACCAAAACAAGACAGCGGTGTTAGAGCAGACTAAAAATGCAACTGTCGTTTCTCCGAGGCCGGCCGAACCACTGAAAGGTACCCACTTCCCTTTTCTAGAATACTGCTGAAGAATTGACACATAAGTTCTTTTCATCTCACAAGCACATCATTTCTATCTCGTGTCTTGTAGGTGTTGAAGGCGAGACGTGTCTGAGGTCCACGGACTGCTCCAAGGGTCTGTGCTGTGCTCGCCACTTCTGGTCACGGATCTGTAAGCCAGTGCTGAGTGAGGGCCAGGTGTGCACGCGTCACCACCGTAAAGACACTCACAACCTGGAGATTTTCCAGCGCTGTGACTGCGGTCAGGGCTTGATGTGCCGAGCCCAGAAAGAACTCGTATCAGAAAACCAGCAACAGAGTATACTGCAGCAGCAGCAGCAACAACAGCAGCAGCAACAGGAACAGCAACAGCCACGCAAAAACAACAACAAAGCTACAAGAAACCTCCACACATGCCAGCCACACTAAGCCAGCAGGACTTATTTAGAACAACTGGCTTTTAACATGCCCACACTCACATACACCCATATTCACACACATTCACATACAAACAATATCACGTGCATTCACACATTCACATACAATCAAAAATATGTGCATGTATGGACATACACAGAAGGGATACAGGAAAACTGATTCCCTGGAAGGATGCTCCATTAAAAGGATTGATCATGTTTTGCGGATGGATGCAGAAAAAGTACACTGTGTGGAAGACTGAATGCAGGACTCTGCGGCTGAAAACTTTTTTGTTTTGTTTTGTTTCTTATCAGGGTCTTTTCAAAGGCAGAATGATGTTTCCCTTTATAAGGGAACTATAAATATGTCTTGCAGTAAATTACTGTACTGTATGTGGCACTTAACTGAGCTTATCAATTCTGTAAAAGTAGTATTGTGAGACAAGATGCTGCTTGACACTATGCTAATAATGTAAATATGCAAATGATATGATTTATATTGTTATTTACAGCGTTATATAAATACCTTATTTTGAACTTCAAACTTAACTGTTAAAATTTTGCTTTTATTAAACTATTACAGTTTGACCAGAGATTGTCTATACAGTCTCACAAGTTCTTCCTGAGACACTGATTCTTTTGGCTGTTCTCAGAGCCAAAAAGAGCCTGTGCTAGATTTCACATACTTTGTTGTAATGTTGAAAAGCCAGTTAACCCCTTAAACTCCCATCACTCATCAATGTCTCCAGACTTAGATTCGTCCCTTGTAACTACATACTTTTTGCTAATACTTTGACCGTGATGCTTAGTAATAACTAAAGATGAATAATGCAAAATAATACTAAACAGTACTGATTACTATGCTGAGACTTTAAGGGGTTTAAAAATTAATGATTAAATAAAATAAATGTCCTTACCAAAATTGCTATGTGACTTGAAGTAAGATGTCTTGCACTGTGTCCAGACTTAGACAGTTTGACCACATTGGAATAATCTGGATTTTTCAGTCCTTAAAAACTTATTTAATTACACAGTATAAGTAATGCACAAAAGTCATCACTCATAAAAAACAAAAACTAAAAAAAAATCACACACACATATTTAGCAATAAATGTAATCTTTATTCATCACAACTGTTTATTTAGCTATGAATCAGTCCTGGACAACCCATTCCCCTGTTATTTCATTTAGACCCTATATGTTTTTTGGAATGCCTTCCTTTAATGCCCTGCTTTGCAAAGTATTTCAGTGGGATTAAGGAAAGGACTTTGACTTGGCTAATTTCAAAAACTGATTCTGAATTTTCATATTGTACACAGACATCCTGACATTCTTCTGTCCATTGGTATTCCACCCAGGCCTTAAGGCACACCATTATACTCTCACCATGCTTGGGAAATGGGATGAGGTTTTAATGTTGGTATCTAAACCTGTTTTCTCCAAACATAACACCTGGTATATTTAACAAAAGTTCAATTCACACAATATTTCTCCAGTAGCTCTGTAGAATATCAAAACTGATTTTGAGTGGTTTCTGCCATGATAACCACTCATAAACATTGCACTTGTAGACTCATACCCAGACATTATAAACTGCAAGATCCTCAGCTGGCACTGTATGTTTCTTTGTTATTTGTGCATTCTGTGGTGTGCTCTTGCATTAAACATTGTCCCAATGGAGCTATTTTCTGTTCTAAATGTAGAACTATCCTAAGTTCTTAGAAATCTTTCTGAGGAAATTTCTCTTGATGGAGCCGTATTGTAGTTAAACAGAATTCAGTTTTAAAGACCAGGTAGCCCAAATCATGTGTTTAATTTGGCAGGGCAGTTCAAACTCACTGACTGGAAGATTTTTAATAGGTCATTTTTAATAGGATAGATAGATAGATAGATAGATAGATAGATAGATAGATAGATAGATAGATAGATAGATAGATAGATAGATAGATAGATAGATAGAGTGGTGGAAATAATTATTGAATATGTCAACATTTTCTTCAGGAAATATATTTTCAGTGAGGTTATTCCCATAAAATTTTAATGAGACTTTGTTATTAACTCAAGAAATCCACACATATAAAATCCAAATATTAAAGTCAATAAATGAAGACATGTGTAATAAAGTGGAATGACACGCTAAGTGAAATTTATTTAATACTTAGTGGAGAAGCCTTTGTTTGTAATGACAGCTTCAAGACATTTCCTGTATGAAGAAATTACTTAGCCGCAGTATTCATGTATGATTTTGGCCCATTCTTCTAAACATATTGCCTTTAAATCTTGTTCAATTGGATCCAAGTCAGGTGATTGACTGGGCCATTCTAACGCCTTGATTTTTGTTTTCTCTGACACCAATTGAGAGTTTCCTTTGCTGTATGCTTTGGATTGTTGTACTGCTTGAAACTCCACCCATGTCTCATCTTCATCATCCTGGTGGATGGCAGCAGATTCTTCTCAAGAATCTTCTGGTAAAAGGCACTATTCATCGTTCCTTCAATTATATGAAGTCTGCCACTACCATGAGAATGAAAAACAGCCCCACACCATGATACTTCCAACTCTATACTTCACTGTTGATAGAGTGTTTTTAGGGTGATGTGCAGTGCCATTTCTTCTCCAAACATGGTGCATAGTAGTATGCGTACGTTCAATTTTGCTCTCGTCTGACCAGACTACACTCTCACAGCATGTCATAGGTGTGTCCAAATGAGTTGTAGCAAACTTTAAACGAGCTTCGACATGCCTTTTCTTTATTAATGGAGTCTTGCGGTGTGAGCATGAGCAGTGGAGTGCATTGTTTTCTCTGTGACAATGGCACATGCTGCCTCCAAGCGTTTCTGGAGCTCTTTCAGAGTGGTTCTTGGCTCTTGAGCTGCTCTTCTGATTATTCTTCTGACTCCCTGGTCAGAAATCTTGCGAGGAGCCCCTGTGCGTTGTCAGTTGATGAGTGGTGTTACTTCCACTTGTGGATAATGGCCCCAATGGTGCTTACTGGAGGATTCAGAAGTTTTTAAATATGTCTATATCTGATTCCATCAATATGTTTCGCAACAATAAAGTTGTGAAGGTCTTGGGAGAGCTCTTTGTTTTTACTCATCATGAGATGTATCAAATGTGAAACCTTTGTAACGAAAAGTCTTTTTATAGACCATCAATTTACTAACCCAGCTGATATTAATTTACACAAATAGGAGGTATAATTACTTACAGATTTCAGCTGGTTCCTTGCATTACCTTGCTTTGGAGAACTGCCTTTTCTTAGAGTGTTCAATACTTTTTTCCTGTGTCATTCCACTTTATTACACATAACTTTATTTATGGACTTTCTTTATGGAATTCTTTGTATATTCAGATTTCTTGAGTTAGTACTGATGTCTGGTGAAAATTTCATGTGAATAGCCGCAACGGAAATATGCTTTCTGAATTTTTTTTTGATGCGTTCAATACTTATTTCCCCCACTGTAGAAGTAGCATTTAGCTGCACACAAATAGTGTTGTTTGCAAGAAAAAAAATCTTGAGTACCATGAGAAAGTCAAAGCAGACAGCAATCTTGATTCTTGATAGTTTTTTTCTACACTGATAAACAAGACGAATAAAAATATAAGGAGCAAATCTTCCAAAAATTATGGAAAATAAGAGTACAAGTAATCAGTTTTAATATTACTGAAGTCCAAATACATAAAAATATTACTTAAGTACAGTACCAAAGAACAATTCCTCAAATGTTAATGATACTTGTTTATACACAGTCTGTTTCAGTTTTAACAGAGCAGTTCATGAGGCCTAGCTTTGACAGACAGTGAATCATCCCACCTTGGCCATCCAGCAGGAACCTAATTTCATACATTCAATTGTATCTCAGCACTTCAGATTGGTTTATAAATCTGTGCACAAAAGATCTTCAGACCTGAACATGTTTTGATTGTCACACCTTGAATGAGGCATGCAGTGGCAAAAATCCCTCAAACAGCAGAGTTTAGTCATTATTACCTAAAATAAACCCATGCGTTTTACCAGCACAATGAACATGTCTTATATTATTCTGCACTGAAATAGAAGAAACTACTTTAAATAGCTTATCATGTTGCATGGTCTTACACAACATTTCCCCTGAGAACTACTTGCCTTTGGCCCCATGGAGGAAGTCATCATGTCAGATAAACAGGTTGCGGAGAGTGTTCTGATGGTGACATGTAATCCCTTGGGCAGCCATATCCCAGTCAGATGGGAAAAAAACACCCAACCACATGAAAGTTGAAACACAGCAAAACAGCAGGAAACTACAAAGCCAACAGGAGGATAGAAAATAAAAAGAGTCCAGAGGAAGTAGCAGGGGTTCAGCTGCAAGGACCTTCTCTTCCCTTCCTTTGGTGTGCCTTGGCTAACTTCTAATTAGTCCTGCAGCCAGGTCCTGGGTTGCAGGTTAATCATAGAGATATCTTATCCTCTAATTACTTTAACATACCCCATTGCTGACACACAGGTAGCATGTTCAGCAAAGAGTATTGCTTACTAGGGTGGTGTTTGAGAGGTTTACGCTAAGGTTGTGCCAGCAATTACTATATGCAATGGAAATAAGGTTAGGAGAATTATAGTGTAATTTTTTCCCTTACTGTGTAATTTAATGCAGGCCTAACATGGAATAAAAAAATATCTGCATTCCTTGTCACAGTGTTCTTTTTTGGAACTGGGATTGAAGTTGTAGTAAACAACCAGAGTGATGGGCAACCACATTAGCTTATGTTTAATCAATCAATTTAATGTTCATGTCGTAGTCTATTGCTAAAGACTTCTTGCCAAAGAAGGCACTGGGAGAATGAGACAAGGCCGACACTCACAAAATCAAAGGGAGGAATTTGAAAAGCGCAACATTACAGTATTGCACTACTGCATCTCCATAAAATGCCAAGCCAAGTTGTTTTGTTGGGCAAGATACAAAAGAGTTTGAAAACAGTCACTGTGAAGTTTTCCATAGACTTACACTCATACTGTAGGACCTTTCTCTCTCTCTTTTTCTCTCTGGTGACAGACTGTGGCTTAAAATTACAGACATGCAGATCTCTGTTTAATGATGTCGGGCGTCACAGATTCGAGGGCTCGCTAAAATGGACTATTTTAACTGCGTGTGCAGAGACCAGAGGGAGAGACATGCGTCTAAGCGACACACACTCACACACACACACACAAATTATGATCAGTGGTTGTACAAAGGCCCATGCTTCTGAGCACATCTTCCCGAAGAGTTTCTCATGCGGCACAGCTATAAACCTCAAATCACAGCCAAACCAGCAAAGTACTCATAGACATGTCCAAACAAAACCAGTGAAAAGCATTCACTCTCATTTCACCAGAGCTGGCCAACTGTGTGTGTGCGTGCACGTAGAAAAGAGTTTATTTCGAATTCTGATGTTGGCATAGGAACGCACCTTATGAAACAGAAACACAATACAATGCACAGAGTATGCTATTTTTGACTCAGCATCATCACTATGCTTCTCTTTTTTGGTCTCTGCACAGGTGTAAATGGCAGACACTAATTAACTTGGACAGATGTGTACATTAGGCTGCTGGAAGCAGCTGTGTCTGATGATTCCATATTGAACGTGTAGTGAGGGACTGTGTCCTCAGAGACGCAGCTATGTAAATACTCGGAAGAAGTGATGAGCTCAAATAAGTCAAGACACTCTCCAGATCACCTAAAAGACTTGTCATGTTGTCACAGAAAACAGTAAGCCCTTGATTCAGGGTTAACATCACCATATTTTAATATAATATATTATAAAGTTGCATGCTGGCATGACTTTGGCTCTCAAATAAAACATCTTTGTCAAGAATTATCATATCAACATTTCCATTTAAATAGAGTTAAGACCATAATACTTTGTGGGACTTCTGCACATGCGTAAACACACACACACACACACACACACACACACACACACACAAACACAGTGACAGACAGAGTATTGTGAGTGATGTAGCAGTAACAGCAGTGTGAAGGCAGAGCCAGAGGCGTTTGGGGTTTGGGACAGTCTGGAAACTGTGTTTACGCTGAACTGCTCGTTACTGGCCTGACCACAGACCTCCGCTGGCCACAGGCATGTGTGTATGTGTGTAAGTGTGTTTGTGGTGACAGCTAGGAGGTGGGGTTGGTTTGGAGATTTGTGCTCGAATACAGCAGCTAAACTCAAATTGGGCTCCAGGGCTGATGTGAAATGAAGAGCTGTGGAGCCAAGCCCGCTTTGGTGACAACAGAGAACTATTACGCTCTCGCCAACACATATTTCAGCTTTTTCCTTTTGTTTATGATATGATCATGACAAAATAATACAGCACATAGTTTTTATGCCAAGGATCAATGATGTAGCACACAAGAAATGATGTCAGTACAATTTTCAATAGGTTATTAAGCCCTTTCACAATACATTAATTGTTCAACTTACTTGGTTGCCTAACCCAGTGTTCTGATTCCTTGTGCCACACAAACAAACCCAAAGCACACTCCGTGTTAGAAAAAAGAAACAAGATCTCATTCTCAGCAACATTAAACAATTCTCCAGACACTTCAAAGGGACTCTCATTTGGCGAACAGTTTCATATCAGCCCATTATCCCAACAGAGCACCCAGGAAGGGTGTCACTCCTGCAGTCCTTTGCGCCTCTACACAATGCATTCCACTCTTCTTTGTACAACTATGTCCAAGTCAATCAGAAGTAGGTGAGCAATGTGTTTGTGCACACAGGTGAGAAATTTCCCTCACTGTGTTAGAATCCACAATAACATCCCAACTCAAGGGCTGTGCTTGGCATTACACTGTAAAAAAAAAATCTAGTGAACTGAGGACCTTTGGGCTAGTAGAAAGCCACATTTTTATAAGTGAACTGGAAGAGATGGCTTTGAAGTCCCTGGTTATCGTAAGCAGTTATTAACCACCGACCCACCCCTTCCCAACCCAGTCACCCCAGAATGGTGTTCTGTCGTCATAGTGGTATTTTTTTTGTCTGTGATGTTGGCTGTCTCATGTGGGAGCCAGGATGCAGGCACTCATCCATCAGAAAAGTGGGATGCTTGCTGGCTCCTGTTCCCCCTGAAACATGCTCAGCTCCCCAGCCCTTTCCTTAGAGACTACACCCTTTGATCCTTGCTGGTGTTCTGACAGTCTGACGTGTACGTTCTGGCTTTTACACTGCCTGAGATACAAATAAAGAGGCATGCATTCTTAGCCTCATGTGTCATTATGCAAGGAATGGGATACTGAGAACAGTTCACAGTTTTGTGGCGAGTTCTTAGTTGTGCCTTGCTTTCTGGAGTCCAAAGTGATGCCATCAGGCATATGCCTATTAGAAAGCGTACAAAGAAAAGACGTATTAAAATGTGACACACGTGAGTGTTTTTTTTTTTTTTGCTGGCAGGTAACCACCTTGATCATGAATCTAAGCATAGTGTTCTCCAGGGATGCAATCCAATACAAATGCATTATTCACCTTTGAACAGATAATGTGTTTCAAACGGATACAACTGCAGATACAAAAATGAGGTGTGTGTGTGTTTTTTTTTTTTTAACAAATCAGAACTAGGATCCCACGGGACATAACATAAATGCAGTGTGTTGGGGAGGTATTTACTTTCATGCAGATAAAAGTGAGCAGTGAGATATAAACTGAGCAATTGGGGGGAAAAAACAGTCCTGTGCACCTCTCTAGTTGACATGAATTATATACTCGAATGATGTAGCTGAGGTTGAGAAACTGTCTGAGCCAGAATTCCTAGACATATGCTGGCAATGCTTGTATGTCTATGTCTTTTTTTTTCTCCCTAGTGTTTTCCACTGTTTCCGGATGAATAATGTTAGGTTATCTTTTACAATAACAGATATGTTAAAATATATATTTGAATATATCATATTTGGATATATTTGGATCAATAAACAGATACAGATAGAGAGATTGCATTACTCCCATAGTGTCCTCAGATTTATCTTAACCTTTTCACTGAAAGTTACCTAATACTAAAAATTCACAAAGGTTTTCTATGCCTGCTACAGACTGTCTGTGTCAATTGCAGACCTACCTGCTCTCCTCAGGTGACTCTAGGCTGACTAGCTTGTGCCTGTATTTGCTCTGCTACCTGATGCACAGCTGGGCTTGTTCAAGACCTGCAACAATCTCTCCATTGTTTACTAAAAGAACAACACAATATGCTGTGTCTAGAGTTGCTGCCAGACCAAACAGAACAAATAAACAACCCAGGGGGTCATGGGGATGGGGCCCTGGCAGGACAAACAGACGGCCTGCTCTGGATTAGCCCACATTCTCATTTGTTTCGGCTGGATCATAATGCTGGTTAGTGTTAAAATGTTCACCTCAGTTTTAGAAGCCACAGAATGAGGTTTCACACATACGGTACCTCTTTTGGTGTGTGTGTGTGTGTGTGTGTGTGTGTGTGTGTGTGTGTGTGTGTGTGTGTGTGTGTGTGTGTAAGTGAATATGAATATAAACTTTCTGATATTACCCATAATATTCTAATTACAGTTTGTGTCTGGTAAATACATTTAGATTTTTACAGGGATATGAACTGCTGTGCATGCTAAAATATTTTTTTATAGCTCTGCTAATGACATGATTACTAAATGCTACAATGTGTAATTTGCAGTTCAGGCCTGTTTCCATAATCATCCTTTCTAGAATGGTCCTTAAAGAGTCACAGTCAATGTACTGAGTGAGATTAGGAAAACTATTTGGACAAGAGAAAATTCTGTTTCAATTAGAGTTTGTTTACATAAGCTTCCATCTATAAAATTAAAAGCCAGACAAGTGATAACGAAAGCCATGTTAGTGTTTCACATAGAATAAGCATCTTTCTTACTTCACAGAAGTTTCATCTTTCAGTAAAAGCTATGTGACCTCTGATAAACAGGTTATCTGCATGCTATAATATATACATGCAATGGATAGATATACACCAAAGTATCACTAGAAAAGACCATTTCTAAATATGTGAAATGTATTTGCTTGTTATTAATTATTCCCAGGGTTCCATTATTTCTTACAGTTTGGTTATGTCTTAATCTAATTATAGTATATTGATCTGGCACAATTCTGTCTCACAGCTTCACAAGGTTTGAAATGATGAAGACTAAGTACAGAGCTCTAAAACCTCACCTGTTATTCTGAACTGGATTAAAGGTGATTGATCAGAATTGATCAGAAGACAATACTGCTATAAACTAATTTAAAAAATTGGAGAAATGGTATTTTACATGGCGCTGACATGTTGATTTGACATCAATACATAAACAGGGAAGGAGCAGGTAGTTGAGAAGATTACCCTAGGTTGATGAGTTTCAAGTTGGTTTTTGATGGTTTATACAGATTGTAGGTGGGAAAATACAAGTAGCAATTAAGCCTTGAATGCAACATAGAACTGATCTGTTTTGTGGATCCATACCAAAGCAGATTTAGAACTGGCCCAGGTGAACAAAGTATATTGTTAGATATGTTCCTAAGTTAGTACTGCTTCAAATGTCATTCTTAAGTTTATACATGTTCCACAGGCAGATCCTTATTCAACAAACTGTCAAATTATATTATTGTTATTAACCAAACTTTTCAAATGTATTAAACACAATTATTATTACTTATTGTAAATGGAATTTTAAACAAGCAAACATAAAAGCACATACTTATATACACATACTTACATTTTTCACATACTTAAAATAAATTTAACATTTAAAGCAGCATTATGCTTTCAATTCTACCTTTAGGAGCTGATCACTGCTGTGGTTAATTGAATGGTCATGTCCAGTACAGTGGTAATAAATGCTGTTTGTAACCACCTGTATGATCTGATGCCAAGTGGAACCATCTGATGACCTGTTTGTTAATGTCTTCTTTTGTAGCTTAGAAGGCAAATGGTCAGAATGCTTACAGGTTAGAGGTACTTGTGGTTGCATAACTTTCATCAGTGGTACATTAGCAGTAAATATGAATATGACTGACGGAACCAAAAAATTGGTGATAATGATAAAGAAAATATTACTAATATTTTATAATAAAATACTAATATTTTGTAACTTTCTAGATGCAACCTATGCTCATTCTAAGTTTTACTCTGCTTGACTGACCTGACAGTGTGTTCAGTGTCTTTAACAGATGATTGGCCTGAACTTGCCGCAAGTGCGCATTGTGGATGAGATAGTTGTGGATGAGGGGCGGCTGTGGCGCAGGTGGTAGAGCGGGTTGTCCACTAATCGTAGGGTTGGCGGTTCGATTCCACATGCCGAAGTGTCCTTGAGCAAGACACTGAACCCCAAGTTGCTCCCAATGGCAAACTAGCGCCTTGCATGGCAGCTCTGCTACCACTGTGTGAGTGTGTGTGAATGGGTGAATGAGACACAGTGTAAAGCGCTTTGGATAAAAGCGGTATACCATAGTTCAGACTATTTCATAACTCCCATGGTCATCTGGTCCAAACATGCTTGCTGTCAGGGATGGCTAAGGAACAGATGAGTGAGAGGACTCAAAGACGAAAAGGCTTTAATCTCTGCAAGGAGCTGATGGCAATTGTCTCTCTTTCTCCCACTCTTCCCTGCTGGGCTGAGGTGATCGGTTAAACCAGAGGTGTTAATCTACACAGAGGCCAATACAGACCTGTTACAATGTTTGTTCATTCTCACCTGCTCCTGCAGGGAAGGTTCAGTAGGTTAGCAGCTACTGTCAGAGACAATTAGGACGGTCTAACACTGAGGATTTAACTTCATGTGAGATTCCAAAACTTATAACTTGTAACTTATGTCTGGTTACAAAGGTGGTATGGACAACACCATCAAAGTAGTTTGAAATAATTACAGTTGGGACAGAAAAGTAGCACAGTCGGTTCAGGGAAAGAAAATTTGGAAAAAATAATGAGAGTTGTAGGAAGCACATTACACAAAATTAAATGGCAGCTCAAATATTTCTATTTCAATAAGGAAGAGCTAATCAGCATGTCTAATACATATTTGACCAAACACATAGGCTTCAAAACAACACAATTGTCTCACTCTCTTTACAAACCACATGACCATTTGAAGGTGAAGGTCTTGTTAGCCCACACGTACCTAAAAATGTATTTCAGGCATGTGTAGAGCTTGTGTACTCTGTCCGTGTGGATAAGAAGTGGAGCTATCATGAATTAATTCAGGTGCCTGATACAGCTCTATCGTGAGTCCACCAGGAAAAATCATTGTACAGAGCCCAAACAACCTCAACTGGCTTCTCTAAATTTGACTGTGCAAGCAAGCTAGCCAGATAATTGTGATCACATTTTTTTTTTAATTGTTGCTCATGCAATGTCAGGGGGCGGTGTAACACAATCTGACGAAAGCGCTATCCGCTCACAGGCACCCATGATTGGCTAGTGTCACTGTGACTGACAGGGAAGAGAGAATATGCCAGTCCCCTATCCACGAGAACATGGCCAACTTTGCTCTCTTGAACTTGCGATCTCCAGATGATAGGGTGAATGCTTTTATGTTGCACCACTTGGGATATGGATGTTTTGCCTTATCTAAAACAAATACTTGTCTATACAGCTTAACTCATTTAAAAGTACAAAGTGCTCCTTTGTTGTACACAGACATATTGATTTGACATCACTTGTTGAACTTGGGGTGGTCTTCTCAAATAAGAAATCTGAGTTGAGAGTTTGTTTTCTTTGGTTTTTCCGTGTACCATGAATTAAATGCAGCATTACTCTTTCAGGCACTAGAATATGAATGTTGACTGACCTGTGAACAAAGAGCTTTGTTCATAAACCGAGCTCCTGCTTCACTGGCAGACTGGTAGAGCGACTGCAACACTGCTGTCACTGACCCAATTCGTTTGTCAATCTTTCACTCGTTTTTTCTATCAGTTGTGAATATGATCCCAAGATACTTAAACTCCTTTGCTAGGGGCAAGGTCTCTCCTCATACCTGAAAGGAGCATCCCACTCTTTTCTGGGACAGAACCAAGGCCTCAGGTTTAGAGGTGATGATTTTCATCCCATCCGCAACAAACTCAGCAGCAAAATGTTCAAATGCATGTCAGTGTTCCAGTTCAGATGGTGCCAAAGAACATCATCTGCAAAAAACAGCGATGGTACCTCTAGGCCTCCATATTGGACACTTCCCAAACTTAGCTGTGTCTTGATATTCTGTCAATGAAAACCACAAACAGGAGCAGAGACAAGACTCTAACATATAACTTGTTTCTTTGCCAAGAATGACAACATAACTCTCACTGAACTCAGAAAGAGACCAGATTTCACAAAGTGGTGTTCTAGATAGGCTACCACGTACTCCTGCAGTACCTCCCACAACAAATGTTGAGGTACATGATCATTCTCCAAATCCACAAAACGCATGTATAGTACTGTGCAAAAGTTTTAGGCATGTGCAAAGAAATGCAGTAGAGCAAAGACACATCAAAATAATTTAATTAAATGTTTCTACATTAAAAAAAAACTTAATGAGCAGTAAACAGTATTAAATGAAACAAAGTCAATATTTTGTGTTGCAAAAAAAAAATAGTTGTCTTGAATGCAATTATAAGGAAATTAGCTGGTAAGTTTTATTGAGCATCATACAGAACCAGCCATAGTTCTTCTGGAGCCTTTGATTGTCACAATTATTATTTTTGCAGCAAAATCCAGCAGCCATCATTGTGTTTTTTTGTCTGAAAAGTGTCTCTTATTTAATATGCTTTTTTCTTTACTGACATACAACATACTGACATTTAATGTTGTGCTAGAAAACTGATGTTAGGGAATCTAAAATGTTTTTTGGTACTTACTTGATAATGTCAGTACAAAATCTATAACAAATCTTGTACTTAAACAATAGGGTGCATAAAACTTTTGCACAGTAGTGTAAGTCTGAATTACAATATTCCCATGGCCTCTTAAAAAGCTGTGCAAGACTAAAGAACTGGCCCACAGAAGTACTTCAAGATTGAAATGAAATAAACTACTAGGCAAAGGTTTGACAAAATTTGGACATAGCAGATTTTTTACTATTTGATGATGATGAAAACAACAACAACAACAACAACAACAACAACAACAATAATAATAATATTAATAATAATAATAATAATAATAATAATACAGGCAAACAGTGGCTTAGTGGTTAGCACGTTTGCCTCACACCTCCAGGGTTGCGGGTTCGATTCCTGCTGCTGCCCCGTGTGTGGAGTTTGCATGTTCTCCCCATGCTGAAGAGGTTTCATCTGGGTCAAATCTTATGTGAAAACCTCCTTCCCTCAGCCAGGGCATTGAAAATTAAAAGTAATTACTAAGTCATTACCAAGTACTAAGTCATGTTTTTCAAAGGGGTCAAATACATATTTCCCTCATTAAAATGCAAATCAATTTATAACATTTTTGACGTGTTTTTCTGGATTTTTTTGTTGTTATTTTGTCTCTCACTGTTCAAATAAAACTACCATTAAAATTATAGACTGATCATTTCTTTGTTAGTGGGCAAACATGCAAAATCAGCAGGGGATCAAATACGTTTTTCCCCTCACTGTAACAGAATTCATAATTGTACTCCTGATAAAGCTTTGAACATATTTGGCATCTTCTCAACCAGCTTCATGAGGGAGTTTCACCCAGGAGACCCAAATAGGCCAAGCACTTGTCAGTTTTAAATGAAAGTCAATGTTTCGGAAAACAATGTAATTGTAAGTAAAAACAACTTGTTCTAAGCAAAACCTACTTTATAAAAGTACATTAAACTAAAGTCATAACTTCACTATTTGCTTATCTTAGAACCAGATTTCAATCATAAGCCTTTAGCAAAATGTTTTTCTAAATGTCTCTCTAGACAACTTAAAATTCTGACTGATTCTGTGTTTATGTTCATTCTGAATCTCATATTCACTCCAAAAAATCACTGTAAGAATGTTATAAGTATGACAGAGTTTTTGTAAAATAATAATACATTGTTCATAGCCAAAAAAAAAGGTTCTAGCAAAGAAATATGACTTCTAACTAAATTGATGTTATGATTCCTGGATCAAGCACTCACAAATTTCTTTAATGTGTATTTAATCAACACACATAAAACTTGCTTTAAAACTGCTAAATGGTGCCTGTTGTAATATAAACAATCAGAATGGCTCAGTGTATGATTATCTTCACAACAGTGACATAAATTTAAATCTCCTTTTAGGCTGAGTTTGAGAGAGGAGCATTAATTCAGCAACAATTCATTGTTCCTCATTGAAGTACTGCCCCTGAGGAAGTGTATTCACAGCATTCTGCTGTCCGTGATTATCATGCCACAGCAGAGGCATTGTAAGAGCTTGTGGAGATTTTTTTTTTTTTTTGCTGTAATTTGCATTCCTTTCTGATAAAGCAGTGATCAGTGCACAGCATAAAGCTAGCCTCAAAGGAAGTGACCTCAAGGGCTGATGGTATCCTCTGATTAAAGAGAAGTCCATGACATAATGTTTTAATTCACGCATATCCATTAATTTTCTCTGTAATCATCTTCCTCTGTCACTCATTTCTTGTTTTATTTATTTTCTTTTTTCTCGGTCAAGTCCACATCTCATAGTCCTCTCTATATCTATTCTATATTTAGTCTATATTTATTATTTATCAATTATGCCTCTCTTATGAAAAACGCTGCCTTCATTTTGAGAGGAATGTGTCCTCTGTTAATGTCCATGTGTAAACACTTTCCAGCTTCTCTTCTTTGCTCTTCCCTTGAGCATCGGTATTCATCTCTTCATTCATGATCATATAATGAAAGATGACAACAATGAGCTAAGATACATGTCTTGTGTATTAACACACAAAATTCACCTGAAGAATAGTCTTTTATTATGCAGATGTAGTTCCAGGAAAAACTAGAATCGCTAACCCTACCCCTCTACCTAACATTAGTCATTCACTCCCAGGGTTGGGCAGAATAAGAACTGAATACACCTTCCTAATTGTATTCAGAAATGTATTCTGTTACAGTACATACAGAATCCTTACAATACTTATTCAGAATACATTTAGACCACATCCTGAAAGAACACATGGAAAACAACTACTGAATTGCTATTCTACAGTTTCCTCTCTGTTATGTTTCTGAATGGTATGGTGATACACAGATGACACAGTAAATGGTTACTACATTGCATAAGTCTAAGAAAAACATGCTTCTAAAAATCTGGAGAAAAAAAAAACAAAACTCCCACAATGCATAAAGCAATAAAAATTCAATTCCTATGTATAGACATCCATATTTTCAACATTCACTCAATCCATTCTTCTCAGAACAGTCATTTGTCATGAACGCCTTTTCATTAATCCAACACCAACTAAAATTGAAAGTTGCTACCATTGTAAACTGCAGAAAATCACACTTAGTTCACAAAATATTTACCAGCAGCAGACAACAGAACAGAATTTTTACAAAAAAAATACACTAAAGTCTCTCATGGTTGTGTATTCACCCCATTGCCAACATTTGCCATTGTATGTACAGAATCTCACAAAAGTGAGTACAACCCTCACATTTTTGTAAAGATTTGTTTATATCTTTTCATGTGACAGCACTGAAGAAATCACACTTTGCTACAATGTAAAGTAGTGAGTGTACAGCTTGTATAACAGTGTAAATTTGCTGTCCCCTCAAAATAACTCAACACACAGTCATTAACCACTTGTCTAAACCACTGGCAACAAAAGTGAGTACACCCCTAAGTGAAAATGTCCATATTGGGCCCAATTAGCCATTTTCCCTCCCCGGTGTCGTGTGACTTGTTAGTGTTACAAGGTCTCAGGTGTGAATGAGGAGCAGGTGTGTTAAATTTGGTGTCATTGCTCTCACACTCCCTCATACTGGTCACTGGAAGTTCAACATGGCACCTCATGGCAAAGAACTCTCTGAAGATCTGAAAAATAGAATTGTTGCTCTACATAAAGATGGCCTAGGCTATAAGAAGATTGCCAAGACCCTGACACTACTTTACACTGTAGCAAAGTGTCATTTCTTCAGTGTTGTCACATGAAAAGATATAATCAAATATTTTTCAAAAATGTGAGGGTTGTACTCACTTTTGTGAGATACTGTATGTGCACTGCAGAGCAAAAACAGTACAGTTAATCACCCAAAGATCATCATATCCACAGTAAAGCATGGTGATGGCAGCATCATGCAATGGTACTGCTTCTCTTTACTGGGGACTGGGACTCTAGTCAAGTTAGAGGAAATCATGGATAGCTCTAAGCACCAATCTATTAAAGTCAACAAAGGAATGGTGTCACAAGATATTCAATGTTTTGTAATGGCCCAGTCAGACCCCAGATCTAGATCCTATTGAAAACTTGTAGAAGGACTTTAAGAGGGCTGTGCACAGGTTATCTCCTCACAATTTGATAGATCTGGAGCATTTTTGCAAGGAATAGTGGAATAAAATCAAAATGTGCTATGTTGATAGACTCTTACCCAAAAAAGACTGAGTGCAGAATTACAAGCAACATTTTCTTTAACAAAGTAGTAGTTAATGGGTGTGCACACTTATGCAACCGGGTTATTGTAAGTTACTATATTTATTTCTATTTATTGTTAATTGCTGATCAGAAGGTCAAGAGTTCAAATTCCACAACTGCCAAGCTGCCAAAGCTGGCCCATTAAGATCCTTAACCCTCAGCTGCTCAGTTGTATAAAATTAGATAATTGTAAGTCATTCTGAATAAGGGCGTATGCCAATGGCCATACATGTAAATGTGTAGACTTTTTATATCCACTGTACCTAATTCTGTTACAGACTAACCATGTTCAGACCTTTTAAAACTTACACGAGGCAACTTCTCAAGAATTTGCAAGAATGCTGACTCAATTGTTCAAGGCACATGGTTAATTTGAAATTGCCCCAGCCTTAGACCAATAATTAGACAGTGTAAATTTACCCTTAAAAAAACTATTACATTTAACTACTGGGACATAATTATTGTCAACTTTGCAGTGGTTGAAACACTGAAATGCTGATGTGTAGTCACACAACAGTGGTCATTTAGATAGAGAGTGATCACATATATTCCACACCTTGTACATCAGCTGCCAAAAACTCAGTCAGCATATACAGTACATATTGGACTCTGCTGGTGTTCTTTACATTTTCATTGGAACAATGCATGTGAATATGTAACTATTATGTTTTGCTTATGGACATACTTTGATGAAATTTGCACAAAAAAAAAAACTGTAATCACTAGATCATATAGCATGACAATTAGAACCCTAACCCTATTTTTAACACAGTTCAGGCATCCAAAACCCTCAAACAGCGATTATACAGATTAGTGTAACCCCGACACAAACTGATGTAGCACACAGTAATTTGACACAGACACTCATTTCATCTGTGTGCAAAGATAAGATGACTGTGGATTTGACTACAGGTGGTAACCATCTACACAAACATGTTTACACACAGCAAGGAGAGAGCATTCCTGCTGTGCCCAGGCCTGGGTCCTCTCCAGCTCGCTCTGGCCGCCTAACTTCAGCACTGATTGTCTGGGGCTCAATAGCCAGGCAGCATTTTTTATTGAGCACTTAGTTGTTAGTTATCCAAGAAAGCCACAAAGTGGTTTCTGAAAGAGTCACTAAGGCAAACACTTGAGCTTTGTCTTGCTCCGCATGTTATTTATGATCTAGTTGATGCATGCATGTAAAATTTGCTACTCTTCTCTCCCACAATGTGTGTTGTGAAAACTCATATTTTAAGAAATGCAAAGTCAATATTTTGGTCTGGGTTTAGAATCAGCAGTAGTGCTCTATCTCTCTCTCTCTCTCTCTCTCTCTCTCTCTCTCTCTCTCTCTCTCTCTCTCTCTCTCTCTGAAATCCCTCTGTGTTCTGGAGCTTATTTGCAGCTTCACAGGAATAACGCCTGGCATGAGAGCTATATTAAGAACAATATTAAGAGCTTAAAATATCACTTAGCATTAATAAATGTTTAATAAATGTTAATCAGTGTTTTGGTGTACAGTTGAAGGTAAATGTTGTATGTTTTACTTCACCCTGTAAACACAAATGTATATTATCTTTGGTGCAAGAATCTCTATAAATAAGTGAAAATCAGTAAATCAGAGTCAGAATGTGAATAAATGTAATATGTCAAATCTATCTGGCCTTGATGTGGGAATAACACAGAAATCTTTGATTTTTGCATTCCAGGGACATTATTGATAACACAAAGTTGTTCCATCACCAGCCCATTGTTGAGCGAGAGATAGTAAGCATGTATTATTGCATTTTCTCAGAATCAGTAGCCAATAAAGCATATATTATTAAAATTTTATTTCATTCATGCAATTTATTGTCTCGCTATTCATGGTCAGCCATTCAAAATGTATTATACACACACATCTCTGCCTCTTGAGCATGCTAGGCTGTTTGAATTAGGTCTGAGGAATGTGTTCACTTCCTGGCATTACTGCTGCTTTTATCCTGGAGAGGATGCTGGATGATGTTAGGATGTTAGTTGTTTGAAGCCCTCGGGCAGGAAAAAGAAGTCTTTTGTGCTCTGCCTTATCACAAAGGATATGAAGCAATGCTGAATGGCAGCCATTTAGCCAAATAGTTTCCTTCAATGAGCACTGAATGTGACCTGGGGTTGACCTGTCAACAGGACACGCTACTGTCCACTGTCTGGGAAAGTGAGAGAGATATAAGATGAGAGATAGGCTGCTGATCAAAGTGAAATTTAGAATGACATTTTAAGCAATGGAAAGCACTGCCATTGCAATTAGTGAAACTCCTTCCAAGACATTTCCAGCTTGAACCTACAAGGACACTGGGGCTTAGTTAGTGAGAATGTGAGACTGTAGTAGGAGTATAGTATTAATCACTGGCTGTATATTAATATCTAAGGTCCCTGGAATGATAAGCACACACTGAAGAACTAGCTCTGAGGATTTACTTCTTGCTGCCTCGATGTTTCAAACGCACTGCAAAAATGACTGCTGATGGTCACACATTTTACACCTTTGTAAAAAGAAATAACTTGCCCTACCAGTACCTTGGTACAATACCCTGGAAACACAAAATGACTCATTGTATTTAAATTACCTAGCAATCTGAAACCACAGAAATAGATCAGTATTTATAATCCATAGATCCATCCATCCATCCTCAACCACTTATCCGTAATTGGGTCGTGGGGGTAGCAGCTCCAGCAAGGGACCCCAAACTTCCCTTTCCTGAGCCACATTAACCAGCACTGACTGGGGGATCCCGAGGCATTCCCAGGCCAGTGTGGAAATATAGTCTCTCCACCTAGTCCTGGGTCTTCCCCGAGGTATCCTCCCTGGAACACCTCCCTAGGAAGGCGCCCAGGGGGCATCCTTACCAGGTGCCCGAACCACCTCAACTGGCTCCTTTCAACGCAAAGGAGCAGCGGCTCTACTCTGAGTTCCTCTCGGATAGCCGAGCTTCTCACGATATCTCTAAGGGAGAGGCCGGCCACCCATACTATATGAGTCAAAATGATAGGGGGGCATGGTGGCTCAGTTGTTAGCATGTTTACCTTGCACCGCCAGGGCTGGGGGTTCGATTCCCACCTCCACCCTATGTGTGCAGATCTCCCTGTGCTTTGGGCAGTTTCCCCTGGGTACTCCAATTTCCTCCCCTTGTCCAAAGACATGTGTTGTAGCCTGATTGACATTTCCAAGTTTGTGTGTGTGTGTGTGTGTGTGTGTGTGTGTGTGTGTGTGTGTGTGTGTGTGTGTGTGTGTGTGTGTGTAAGAATTAGTGCTCTGCGATGGGTTTCCAGGGTGTCCCCTGCCTCGTGACCCAAGTCCCCCAGGATAGGCTCCAGGCTCCACAAATCCCCTGTGTATGATAAGTGATACATAAAAATTAATGGATGGATCAAACTGCTAGTCAGTTAAGGAAATTTCTTAGAGCTTGTCAATTAAACACTGATGTAACCCTCTCTCTTCTCACCATTTAAGTTTTACTGAAAACAGACACAGTAATAGGAAGTTTTGCATGTCAGCATCCAAGCTTACTGCTAAGCTAACTGCAGATCTTCTGCCTCAGTAATGTAGAGTATGTCCCCATATGACCTTCCAATCTTTCAAGTGTTCTGGGTTTTTATGTGTTCCATCATGTAATTCAGAATTCCTCCCACTATTGAGGACTTGGTCTCTGTATCTTGGAGGTTATTTATGTGAGTCGAATAACAGGTTTCCTATATAAAGTGGTTATGTAACTCTTTAGAGGTACATAGTTTCTGTCAACAGGTAAAACTACATGACTAATGGAAAAGTTATCTTGTAAATTTTCTTGTGTATCAGAATAAGTTAAAGGGTTGAGCTGGAGCTTAACAGGTAGGAGAGAAGTTGAAAAATGGAGACAATTTCCTTTTCAGCATTACAGTACTTCTGCATGATTAGAATATAAACATTATTGGAAACATTATTTCACATCCATAAAATAGACAATCTTGATAGATCTTACTTAAATCTACAATCCACACACACCCTTCATAATCAGAAATCAATTGAACCTGATCCCATTATTGGTTGTATAACTTGCTTGCATATGGGTCATTTTCAGTAGCTATGGTGTAGGCAGAAAATGATATCTAAGGTTTTAGGTATCTTTCCTACTACAACATATGATATTCCATATTCCAAAACATGTAACTCATGTTTTCCCTTCAGTCACATACGTTTTGGACACTTAACATATAAGGATGCTAGCAGATCCTTAATCTAAAAGACTTTCTGCAGTTTAGGTAGTAGCCATAGGTCATAGGGTTCAGTCATAGTAATCTGCCTGCTAAAGCCTAACTCAGGTATGGTGCACAATTTACTATTCAAGTATTCAGTTTGTGAAGCAGCCATGTAGAAATTGCAACACACACTTTGTTGATATACTGATATACAATCAAATGACTGTGACATACACTGTGGCTACACCCTAAGTAGCCTTGTGTGGAAACAGCTGGGGCATGGGAGGCTGGCTGCTCTTCGTCCTCTCCACCATCCTTTCACACCTCTTTGCTCTTAGACAAAGCCATAAACAGTGACCTCTTGTCCAACATTTTCTCATTAATTTCCTTGATGGCCGTCATGGCTTCAGCAGAAGAGTACACGAACCCAAATCCATTCTCCATCCAGGAGTGGCCATTCTCCATCATCACCTATAGGTTACAGGGAGGGGAAAGCAAAGCAAAAAGCAAAGAATGAGCATTACTCGCCCGCTAATATGTCAAACCATGCGGAACATCCAGCACTGTCTGTACACCAAAATTTAAACAGCACAGCTGTTATGTTACTACCAAACTACTATGTGCTAATGTGCTACTTTTTCCTTTTTCCATGGTTCGTGGTTGTGTAATGCTCATTCTTTGCTTTCTGTATGTCCCAATAGTTAATATGTATCTTATATAATATGTTAAACGTAATTTCAAGTAGCAACAGTACTTGAAACAAACACCCAGCTACACAATTGTCTTCTCATGCTGCAAGTGCAAACTGGTTTTGACGTAAAAGAGTGAGTACAAAGAAGTGAACACAGTGTACTGGGAAAGGAATGAAAGTTATGGATTGGTAGTTGTAAGCACGGGTCGAAATGAACTTTTTTACTTGGTAGCACTAGTACTCCCAAATTCAAAATATTAGGAACACCAACAAAACTTTAGGAGCACCACAACTATAATTTACATGTATACAATTTGACTAGATAGACAGACAGACAGACAGACAGACATACAGATAGATAGATAGATTGATAGATAGATAGATAGATAGATAGATAGATAGATAGATAGATAGATAGATAGATAGATAGATAGATAGATAGATAGATAGATAGATAGATAGATAGATAGATAGATAGATAGATAGATAGAACAAGTTTCTTTTATTTAAAAACAACACCACCACTGGGGCTTTACACATCCCGCAGCCAGGATTTTAAATTTGGTCTTCTGGCTCTCCCTCCTCCATCAGTCTCTTCACTGAGGCTGAGGCATCGAATGTAGTGGTGGTGATAAATTTCACGTTCAGCTCTGCCAATTGAGCGGAACGGCCAGCAGCATACTGACGATTAAATGCTTCAACAATCAAACCTGATCCAGAATTCTTTGTCACACACTTGTCCCTGCATTTCTTGTGCTTGGCACTCTCAGCATGTTTAATCCAGCCTCCGTGCTTAAAATGTGTGGATTCAGTGGTGAACACAGTGTTACCTGCAACCTCTGTCCCACAGGCTTTACAGTGAACAGAGTGCATTGAGCCATTTTCATAGCAGACCCACTCGAAGTCTTTCAATCACACTCTCTGAAAACAGTAAGCCTTTTTTTCCCCGCTGGTGGATCCACATTCACCACATGATCGCTATCACCAACTCCAGGAGTTACATTATCTGTAACTTTAGGTGAATTACAAAATAAATCTCTCAGTGTTCTTTCCATCTTCTCTCTTCGGCTCTTTTCATTTTGCGTGCTAGTTATTTCCCTGTCATGTGACAACAGAGCGCAGTGAAAGGGAGTGATTAAATTTCGGTAGCAAATGTGACACATATGGTCGCAATTTCAAGCCTTGTGTAAGTGACCATTTTTCTGATGAGGGTACCATATGGCAGGAACTCTATGCAGGCATGTGTCATCCACGCTGTAGTCCCGGTTCCTTATGAAAAGTTCAGCTCTCTACAGAACAGAGGGCATCGTTAGCAGCCAGTTTGCTATTTAAGCCAATTATTCAATCAAATGTATTGTGGGACATTAAACATCTTAATCAATGTAACCCTCAAATAAGCGATTTTCCTGAATATGTACACACAGTTACATATTTTGAAATTGTCAATTTTATGGTCAAAATCCCTGAAAGACTAACAGAAATTCCAACATTTCCATACACAAACTCAGGAAAACTCTGAAATAATTCAGAGACACGCACACATTTCCATATAGGGACACAAAGGCCTGTAATCTGCAGACTGACTTTACTGCTTTACCTTGGTGTTTTTGCTTAGTTGCAACATGTTTTTAGGGAGCTTCTTGCTCCTAGCAGACAGCTGCCGTTGGATTTTTACCTGCTTCTTGTGTTCCTCTACCTCCTCAAATTTCTCCTTATGAGCATCTAAATAATGTCACCCCATGTAAACCCTGATGGAGCCATGGGTGGAGATAGCTCAGCAGCCTCAGAATCCATAATGAAGATGGAGGTTGAAGGGGAATGACATCTTCACTTTGGACAGGAGACAGAGACTGGAGATCGGAAGCAGATCACCCTCAAGCTCTGACAGAGACATAGATGTTAAGAACAGTGCCCTGAGAGAGGCAGAGGGGGTCAAGTGTCCATCTGATAAGTGTAAGGAGATAAAATGCATTTTTAACACACACACACACACACACACACACACAGACCGGCACTTTTACAGCATCACTTGTACACCTGATAATTTATGCAGTTATTCAATCACCCAATCATGTGGCAGCAGCACAATGCATAAAATCACACAGACACAGGTCACCAGCTTCAGTTAACATTCACATAAAACAACAGAATGAAGAAATAATGTGATCACTGTCACTTTAACCATGGCATGGTTGTTGGTACCAGATAGGCTGGTTTTTCAGAAACTGCTGATCTCCTGGGAATTTCAAACAAAACATCATGTTACACAGAATAGTGCAAAAAAAACATCCTGCGAGCAGACAGTCTGAAGGATGAAAAAACAATTTGTCTGTAAGAGAGATCAGAGGATAATAACAACAATGAGAAAAATACAATCGCACTACACACTTTCAGTACTTGCCCCCCTAATTACTAAGCACATCACAAATATTTCAAGATAAACACGTGATTTATTTCCTTTAACACTTGCAGTTCTCATGAACCATGTGATTCATAGTCAGTTAGAGACATTTCTGGATGGTCGATCTGATGCTTGTCAATTAATTATTTATGTAAACCCATCACATTTTGGCAAGTTTGCTCTCATCAATTAAA
Source organism: Ameiurus melas (assembly GCA_012411365.1). Taxonomy (NCBI): domain Eukaryota; kingdom Metazoa; phylum Chordata; class Actinopteri; order Siluriformes; family Ictaluridae; genus Ameiurus; species Ameiurus melas. The sequence continues at coordinate 19,270,864 of CM022755.1, read as the reverse complement.
TTCCACAAAATAGAAAGTTTTTTATGTTCTCTCTCTCTCTCTTTCTCACACACACACACACACACACACACACACACACACACACACACACACACACAATCCTTCCCCTTTAGAACCTTTGGTAGATGTGATTGTTAGCATGGCATCACACTCTTGATATGGTATAATTAAAGCAAGTGTATTAAAGGCCTGAGCTGTCTCCACTAGAACAGTGGCACATCCTCATATGACTGAGATTTAGTGATTACAGTGGTGCAGGTCCCACTAGCACAGGCCCAGTATTACACTGTAATGACAGAGGCTGGCAGTTATGTACAGTTTTCAGTTAGATCCTGCCCTTTTGACCCATGGCTGCCTGTGGCGACATGGAGATTAACACTCTACGTAAGGCCATAGTTTCCTGTCCTGCCACCGCTTCATGCCTGATCACTTAGCATAACTGATTCAATTACTGAGTGAAATATTACAACTTGAGAGTTACTTAATCTACCTTTAGGAAAACTATGCTTAGTGGACGCCATGTGAACATATGTAGATGTTCCCAATAGGTGTCAAAGGTTAAAGATTAAGAACTTGCTCTGGCATTAGCACAAAAGGTGCATTATGTGAGAAATAGAGGGGAGATGCAAGCTATATTTAACTATTCTTTCCTCCATGTTCACCTCACTCATTTCTCTCACCACATCAATATGGTTATGAAAGTCTTATTTAAATCTGGATAGCTTTTATCCCTTTCTGAACTCATTACTGTGACATTATTAAAACAAAAAGTGTCAATTGTCAGGGAGTCTAATTATATTCGATCATAAAGATGTGATGAAAACAATCATAAACAATTGCATTATTTTATTTATACCACATAAAATATGTGATGCTGCTGCTGAATTCTGAAATCTGATTGATTAGAAGGTGTTGATTAATTTTAACAGCATGACTTTTAAATTGGTGCCAGCTGTAAGGCAAATCACAAGTTCATGTTTATCATTTCTATAGTAACAGCAAGTTAATAGAGACTCATAACACAAATGCTCTATATAGGTCTAATAATAAACTGATTTTAGAAATCCATATTATGTTTGTTATGGTGAAGGTTTCTATGATGAGTTGTTTATGGACATTTATGGACAGAGTATCCAGTATCAGTGCTCTGTAATGATCTGAGGTAAAGCAGTTCCATTGTTTGTTTGTTTTTCCAGTAATATGCTGCATTTTATGTATTTAAGAGAGAGGAAAAAAAAAGACTGGAAGATGCGGAAACATTGTTTGGTAGCAGCTAAAACATATAACAGGAACTGACTTTTGTGTACATTGTACTTTAAACACAAATGCAATTTTAAATGGATCAAAGGTACAGTGCATCTGGAAAGTATTCACAGCGCTTCACTTTTTCCACATTTTTTTATGTTACAGCTTATTCCAAAATGGATTAAATTAATTATTTTCCTCAAAATTCTACAAACAATACCCCGTAATGACAATGTGAAAGAAGTTCATGAATTCAAATTTATTAAAAATAAAAAACAAAAAAAGTACATAAGTATTCACAACCTTTGCTCAATACTTTGTTGAAGCACCTTTGGCACCAATTACAGCCAAGTCTTTTTGAGTATGATGCTACAAGCTTGGTACAGCTATTTTTGTTCAGTTTCTCCCATTCTTCTTTGCAGGACCAGATCAGGTTGGATGGGAAGCTTCAGTGAACAGAAATTTTCAGATATCTCCAGAGATGTTCAATTGGGTTCAAGTCTGGGCTCTAGCTGGGCCACTCAAGGACATTCACAAAGTTGTCCTGTAGCCAATCCTTTGTTATAATCGCTGTGTGCTTAGGGTCGTTGTCCTGTTGGAAAATGAACCTTTGCCCCAGTCTGAGGTCCAGAGCGCTCTGCAGCAAGTTTTCATCAAGGACGTCTCTGTACATTGCCGCATACATCTTTCCCTCGGTCATGACTAGTCTCCCAGTTCCTGCCACTGAAAAACATCCCCATAGCATGATGCTGCCACGACCATGCTTCACTGTAGGGATGGTATTGGAAAGGTGATGACTGGTGCCTCTTTTCCTCCAGACATGATGCTTGCCATTCAGGCCATCAGACCACAGAATTTTTTTCCCATGGTCTGAGAGTCCTTCAAACTCCAGGCGGGCAGTCATGTGCCTTTTACTGAGGAGTGGCTTCCGTCTGGCCACTCTACCATTCAGAACTGATTGGTGGAGTGCTGCAGAGATGGTTGTTCTTGTGGAAGGTTCTCATCTCTCCACAGAGACACGCTGGAGGTCAGTGTGACCATCGGGTTTTTGGTCACCTCCCTGACTAAGGCCCTTCTCCCCCGATTGCTCAGTTTGGCCGGGTGGCCAGATCTAGGAAGAGTTCTGGTGGCTTCAAACTTCTTCCATTTATGGATGATGGAGGCCACTGTGATCATTGGGACCTTCAATGCTGCAGAAATGTTTCTGTACCCTTCCCCAGATCTGTGAATTGATACAATCCTGTCTCTGAGGTCTACATACAATTCCTTGGATTTCATGGCTTGGTTTGTGCTCTGGCATGCATTGTTAACTGTGCGACCTTATATAGACAGGTGTGTGCCTTTCCAAATCATGTCCAATCAAATGAATTTACCACAGGTGGACTCTAATCAAGTTATAGAAACATCTCAAGCATGATCAGTTGAAACAGGATGCACCTCAGCACAATTTTGAGTGTCATGACAAAGTCTGTGAATACTTATGTACATGTGCTTTTTAATTTTTTAATTTTTTTATTTTTAATACATTTTGCAAAGATTTCAAACAAACTTCTTTCACGTAGTCATTATGGGTTATTGTTTGTAGAATTTTGAAGAAAATAATGAATTTAATCTATTTTGGAATAAGGCTGTAACATAACAAAATGTGGAAAAGGTGAACCGCCGTGAATACTTTCCTTATGCACTGTATGACATCATTCTTCAATAAAATTATAATCTCTGGAAAAGTGCTGTGGTATCAGAGTTTTAAAATGTGCTATTACAGGCGATTATAGGAACTTGATTATTTATAGTAAAATAATCAACTTTGGGGTGGTAGTCATCCATTTATTACACAAGTATCTTGAGAACATAATTTGTTTGGTATTGATAACATTCCTATGACCAGAATTCACTGACTCAGTTGACAATCTGTCACCTAAAGCAGGTGCTGACAGAAGCAAATGCAGGTTTGGTATTTAATGAGACAGCAACAAGTCCAAAGGATAAGGCAGAAGACAATCATTTTAAACAAGCAGAGGTCAGGCGATCAGGCAAACAGCACAAATAGGGCAGGGCAAAGAGACAAAGTTGTAAATGTAATCAAATTCGAAATACCAGAATAAACAGACATGATATAAGGCTTGGTAATGACAGAGACAAGGCAACTGAGCATACACTTCGCCAAGAGTGAATGCATAGAAAGTCTTTTTAACCCGTGGTTGTGATTGTGCTGTGAATTGGATGCAGGTGTGTGTGATTAGGATGAAGGCAAGCGTTCTGGGAATTGCGGTCCATGGCGACCATGTTTGTAGGCCACAGTGCAAATGGGAAATGTAGTCACTGATTTGCTGTGATATGACAAAACATCCACCCCCATACAAGGATGCTTCTCCCGAAGCGCCAAAATACACTCCTGCCCTCTGGGAAAAATGTTCACACAGCCCCTCCGGTTCCAATGCAGGCATACTCAGCGGAGCAGGGAGGCAGAGTGGCGTCCTCGGCGGAGCCAGGAGGCAGAGCGTCGTCCTCGGCAGAGGAGGGAGGCAGTGCGGAGTCCTCGGCTGTATAGGGATGCTGAGCGGAGTGCTCAGTCATGCAGAGAGGCTGACTGTCGTTTTTTACCGACTCTGCCAGCTGAACTTGGTTGGCTTTGTCACCAGACTCAGGTATAATCTCAATATTGAGCAGAACTTGGTTGTCTGTGTCAGTAGGCGAATGTAACCTGACATGACCTTAGAGGAGCAAAAGTGTCAAGATTAGCAGCAGGAGTGGAATTTAGCTGCAGAACTTTCTCCTCCAGTGATGAGGGATGAAGATCACTTAGAATGGAAGCCACAGGATTGGAGAAAGCTGTCTGATTGATAGACTTCTACTTCCAGAAGGTTACTGTTCGGATGGTCGGCTCACTTGAATGATACAGTTCAAGGTTAAAAAAGACAGCTGAATGATCAGACAGTCCAATGTCAATAGATGAAAACTCAGATACAAATCAAGATCCAGCGTATGACCCTTGTTATGAGTAGGGTCAGTTACAAACTGTTTGAAGTTAAAACAATCAATTAGTGACAGAAATTCCTTAGCCGGCATAGAGTCACTACAGTCCACATGAATGTTGAAGTCTCCTTCAATTAGAATTCTGTCAAACTTCATACTCAACATCAATAGGAAATAGCCTCTGCCAAGGCTATTATAGGATATAGGATAACCTCGGGAGATCTAAAACTCCAAAGACCGCTGGAGTGATCTGGTTAAACAGGAGCCCATCATTTTCTTTATGCCAGGTTTCAGTTAAGAACAACATGTCCAGCTTTTTATCTGTAAGAAAATCCAATAAAAGTAGCGCTTTGTTATTCACAGGCTGCGTATTGAATAATGCGGCATAAGTCAGGCTCTGAAGCGGAGACGGCGGTGGTTTAATCTCCCTGGTTTAATCTTCACTTACTGTGATCAACACCAGTATGGAGCAGTTTGTTGGTCTTATGGTGACAGATAGGGACAAAAATATTAGGAGAGACAGCAAGACTGCGCCTCAAACCCCGTTTGCTTAGGACGTAGCAGTCCAGGCAATAACAGTTCTGTTTTAGATTCAATAGCTGGCGTGTAGTGTACCTTAGCGCCATGGTCAGTGAGTGCACACTCGCAAGGCCAGAGCGAATGAAACTTCCCTCTATAAAAACCCAATATGATTTTTCCTTTGGCTTTTGGATTATTGCAGAAAATAAACTCTAAGCTCTAAAGTATATGATTCTTACACATTTTGTTCATTAAGATAATCTTCACAAATTAACATAAATGTTAATGTGAAAAGGATCCAATGTGCTCTTTGAGTGGATGAATCTGCCCACCACCTGTTTTGGGAATGTGTCCAGGTTTTATTATTTTTAAGAAAATTCTGTTTGTTTATATGTAGATCTCTTTTGAATAGTTTTTCTTTGTAGTATTTGTTTGTGGTTTTATTTATATCACTACAATTTGAAAAAAAAAAAACACTACAATTTTAAAATACTATAAATTGCCAAATCTACAAGTTGTAAAGTTTGAGTTGGAATAGTTTATAAGAGCACAAGTATAAACACAACAAGGCTGTATAAAATTTGGTTTTCTTCTTTGACATGATGACATTTAATGTCTTGACAACCTCTGTAGTTCCATTTTGCCACTTCTTAGCAACTGCCTTTTTCAAGTTATGTAATAGCGTTTTAAAAATCACGAGTGAGGTATTACTGATGTATTTTATGTTGTAGAATAAAACGTGAAAATATCTTGCTCTTGTGTTAACCACAGACCTTATTTCAGACATTTAACCAAAAACCGATTCGCGACAATGGAACCACAAATACAAGAATGCTAACTTGTTCATGAGTTTAAGGACTCATTCATTCAGCACTCTATTCTGATCTTGGGTTATTGTCTGTGTGGAGTTTCAAAATCTCCCAAAATCTTGATAATTGGTTTGGTTATGATAAAAAAAAAAAAACCTAGGTATGAAGGAGGGTGTGAATGGATGTGCATGGTGTCCTGCGATGAAGTCGTATCCCATCAAAGGTGCATTCTCACCGTGTGCCTGGTGTTCCTGGATACTGATTCCCACAGCCCTGACCAGGATAAAGTGATTACTGAAAATGAATGTAAATCTGGGAAATAGCTGGTGTGGAAAAGTAAAAAATAAATAAATAAAGGTTATAATCTTGAAAAGAAGTAGTCGAGAATGTTAAATGACATTTAGCAGAATGATAATGGAAGACTCTTCTCAGAGCAGATCACAGAGAGTTAAAGATAATTTATATCACATGTATCTCTTTCTCTGTTCTACTACAAAGGCTTGACCATAGATATAAATAATCCTAAATTATCACCAGTTTTGCGAATACAGGGTAATGGATTCAGTGAGCTGGTTGTAATTCTCTTATCAGAATGGAGCAGTGCTGCCTGAAGCATGGGAACATCTGTCTAACCAGCTTGAATGGTAGGCATCAAAAACCACCTGCTACTGGCCTTGACAATTAGCATAGTGCAGGCCTTCCTAAACAGCCTCTGGTGGTACATTCTTCCACTCTCACTTGATATGCCTTGTCTTACAAATCTCAACCACACGCTTATTCAAAGGAGCATTCCAACTAAAATGAGTAATAGGCCTAAACATGCTTCCCTAATTATAAGGATCTTTAGTCATGTGATTTATAATATGGGATTTGGCATGAGATGACTAGTAATATGATATAGAAAAATAACATATGACAGGGCATGCAGTTCTAGAAATATAATCGTATATAACATATATACAACAGGATAGTGTGTTACAACCCAGGAGTTTAGTATTTTCCAATAACTGCACAATATTCCACTTCTTCTAAATCGCCAAAACTATTACAATTTTTATTTATTTACTTTTTATCCATTTATAATTGCATTTAATGTTGTGGAACATTCATGAAGGAAGTTATTTCCCATTATAATAGCTAATATAAGCCTTCTAGGATAGCAATTATTCCCACTGGTTGCAACATTGACTACACCTGTCCCTTGAAGACACCAATACAATTCTCTCTCTCTCTTTCTCTCTCTCTCTCCTCTCTCTCACTCACTCACACTACATATGACAATAAAAATGCAGATTGTTTTATTAGATAATATCACCCTCTTTAAAATTATCTGTTTATTGTTAGGTTTACATTATGTGAGTATCTATGAAAAGATTGTTACCATATAAAACATATAACAATAGAAAAAGCTGATAAATATCCACAGTGATCCACAGATCATATGTCATATATGTGGATATCATCTAGGACACTTTGAAATGCTCTATTCAGATATGAGTTGTTTAAATATTCAGGATGTTTTAGATAAAGGCTGTTCAGATTGGAAGACTGGTGGGGCTTACCTCTTCACAAAGTCTCGGCCTGGATAGGGCATGGACTCTATTTTACTCTGGAGTTGACCAGGGTATGAGGCGCAGGGCGGGTGTGGGGATACTCACAAGTCCCTGGTTGACCGCTGTTAGGTTGGAGTTTACTCCGGTGGATGAGAGGGTCGCCTTCTTAAGGGGACGGAGGACGGAGGCCGGGTGTTGGGTTGGTTGATGGGACGTCAGGCACTGATTGTTGTCTGAGCATATGCACGGAACTCCAGTTTAGAGTACGCTGCCTTCTTGGAGACCCTGAACCGAGTCCTGTACGGGGCACCAGTAGGGGACTCCATAGTTCTGCTGGGAGACTTCAACGTGCACGTGGGCAATGATGGAAATACCTGGAGAGGCGTGATTGGGAAGAACTGATCTAAAGTGGGCGTGTGTTGTTGGACTTCTGTGCTAGTCATGGACTGTCTATAACAAATGCCATGTTCGAACATAAGGAGGCTCATAAGTGTACATGGAACCAGACCCTAGGCCGAAGGTCGATGATCAATTTTGTAATCATATCATCTGATCTGAGGCTGCATGTTCTGGACACCCAGGTGAAGAGAGGGGCAGAGCTGTCAACTGATCACCATCTGGTGGTGAGTTAGAACAAGGGGTGGGGGAAGACTCTGGACAGACCTGGAAAGCCCAAACGGGTAGTGGGTGTGAACTGGGAACGTCTGGAGGAGGCCCCTGTCCGTGAGCTCTTCAACTCACACCTCCAGCAGAGTTTTTCTGGCACCCCTGTGGAGGTTGGGAGCATTGAACCTAAGTAGGCAATGTTGAAAGCATCCATTGCTGAAGCTGCAGCAGAGAGCTGTAGCCTCAAGGTCTTAGGTACCTCAAGGGGCGTTAACCCTCGAACATCGTAGTGGACACCGGTGGTCATGCAAGCTGTGTACAGTAAGGATGGGACGCTGTTGACCTCAACTGAGGAGGTAATTGCACTGTGGAAGGAACACTTTGAGGAACTCCTGAATCCGACTAACTCGCCCTCTATGGTAGAGGCAGAGGTGGAGGCTGATGTGGGATCATAGTCAATTTCCCTGGTGGAGGTCACTGAGGTAGTCAAACTACTACACAGTGGCAAACCGCCAGGGATTGATGAGATCTGTCCAGAAATGCTGAAAGCTCTGGGTGTGGAGGGGATGTCTTGGATGACACGCCTCTTTAACATTGCGTGGAAGTCTGTGACAGTGCCCAAGGAGTGGCAGACCGAGGTGATAGTTCCCCTGTTCAAAAAGGGGAACTTCTCAACCTCCCATGCAAAGTCTACTCTGAGGTGCAATGAATGGAGGGTTTGGCCAATAGTCGAACCTCAGATTGAAGAAGAACAATGCTCTTTACACTCCCAAGGATCTTGGAGGGGGCTGGGAGTATGCCCATCCAGTCTACATGTGTTTTGTGGATCTGGAGAAGGCATATGACCTGATCCCCAGGGGTTTACTGTGGGAGGTGCTGGGGGAGAATGGGGTGAGGGGTTCCCTTTTTAGGGCTATCCAATCGCTGTACGCCCAAAGCAAGAGCTGTGTCAAAAAGTCGGACTTGTTCCAGATGGGGGTTGCTCTCCGCCAGGGCTGTGCTCTGTCACCAATCCTGTGATAGTCATGGACAGGATATCGAGGCATAGTCATGGTGGGAATGAGTTGCGGTTTGGTGGCCTGATGATCTCATCACTGCTTTTTGCAGATGATGTGGTCCTGATGACATTATCAGTCCGTGACCTTCAGCACGGATCAGTTCGCAGCTGAGTGTGAAGTGGCTGGGATGAGGATTAGCACCTCTAAATCTGAGGCCATGGTTCTCAGCATGAAACCAATGGAGTGCCTACTCCGGGTAGGAAATGAGTACTTAACCCAAGTGAAGGAGTTCAAGTACCTCGGTGTCTTGGTCGTGAGCGAGGGGACATTGGAGCAGGAGATTGGCCAGAGAATCAGAGCAGTGGAAGCGGTATTGCAATAGCTTTACCGCACCGTTGTGATAAAAAGAGAGCTGAGCCGGAAGGTAAAGCTCTCAAACTACTGGGCAATTTTCGTTCCTACCCTCACCTATGGTCATGAAGGTTGGGTAGTCACCGAAAGAACTCGATCGTGGGTACAAGCGGCTGAAATGGGTTTTCTCAGGAGGGTGGCTAGCTTCTCCCTTAGAGATAGGGTGAGAAGCTCGGCTATCAGGGAGGAATTCAGAGTAGAGCCGCTGCTCCTTTGCATTGAAAGGAGCCAGTTGAGGTGGTTTGGGCACCTGGTAAGGATGCCCCCTGGGCGCCTCCTTAGGGAGGTGTTCCAGGCACATCCAGCTGGGAGGAGACCTCGGGGAAGACCCAGGATTGGTGGAGAGATTATATCTCCAGACTGGCCTGGGAACGCCTCGGGATCCCCCAGTCAGAGTTGGTTAATGTGGCTTGGGAAAAGGAAGTATGGGGTTCCCTGCTGGAGCTGCATCCCCCGTCACCCGATAATGGATAAGTGGTTGAGGATGGATGTATGGATGAACAAAACAAAGCTGAAACACCATGGTAGGATTTTTGTGTACAATTTCACCAAAAAATGTTTTGTGCTTCAATAAAAATGTCTGGGTTATGCATGTGACCTTGTTCAATGAGAAGGGAACAATATGTTGCGTTTAACATAACTCTATGGGGAGTGCCTCTCGTGCGCGACTGGCACCTGAAGCTTGTGTAAAATCATGCCTATTCATAGGCCTGCCATGATCAGGGCAGAAAGCATGCAACACCACGGGGTGGGCAGCCGATGTAGGCACCTTAGGTATATAATACGGCATAGGATACTGGAAAGCCTTGGCTAATGCAGGGGCAAAGTCAAGGCAGAAAGGGACAACAGAGAGAGCTTGTAGATGTATTCCTTGCTTGAAATATGACAGGGCCAGCAGAAGAGCTACCTTTAGAGTCAGAAGCTTCTCAGAGGCTAACTCTAATGGGGCCCCTGACAGACCTTCCAGGACCACAGAAAGGTCCCAGGAAGGTATGCACGGCCTGCAGATCGGCCTCAGCCGCCCGACACCACGCATGAACCTTGAAGTTAGAGGATGTTGCCCCACAGAGTGTACATCAACAGGGGCATGGCTGGCTGAAATGGAGGAAACGTAAACCCTAATTATAGAAGGAGAAATGTTCTTGTAAAAACTCCAGGACTGTAGCTATTGCGCAGCTCACTGGGTCTACAGTGGATCCCTGCGAATAGGAATCTCCCAAGGATTGCCATCTAGCCGGGAGAACTATCTCTGAGAACTATATCTGAGCACATATTCCCAGAATGTATATTGCACTCACTGACAAACTTTCCTTCTGCCCAGAGAAGAATTAGCTGCCTGAATAGGGGGTACGGACACAATCCTCCCTGATAGTCAATATATGAGACCACCGGTGTGTTGTCTGTAAACACATGGTGACCTCTCAATTGAGGAAGTAGGAATTTCAGTGCTAGAAATATGGCCCACATTTCTAGGCAATTTATATGCCGCGCCAGATGATGGCTGCCCCATAGACCCTGAGCTGGACAGCTGTCTAAGACCACGCTCCAGCCCGTGAGGGAGGTGTCTATCATTACCGTCTTGCGTTAAGGAGACACTCCTAGAGTGTGACCCAAGGCTAGAAACCAGGGACACTCAAATTCTCAGAGCACGTAGGCATCGCCGCGTGACACTGATTATTTTCAGAGATTTCATCCTTAGACAAAACCCCCAACTTCTCAGCCACCACTGAATGGTCTCCTGTGCAATAGGCCCATAAGTGCCAATAATCTCCCAAGATCCAACTTTATCTTGCTCAGTGTTGATATGATTCACCCTACACATGTTGGGGATAGAAAGGCCCTTATAATTGTAGAATCCTTGTAACCCCTAGAAAAGTTGTCCACTGAACTGGGGAAAGCATACTTTTCTGAGATTCAACCTCAGCCCCAAACTCTTCATGTGGGCGAGAACATACATCTCGATGCTGAACCACCAGTTCCCTGGATCATGCTAGAATTTACCATTCATCCAGGTAGTTTAGTACACAGATGCCCTGGAGTCACAATGGAGCCAGAGTGACATCCATGCACATTGTGAAGGTGCAAGGAGATAAAGCTAGCGATATTTCTATGTGGAAATATGCACCTTTTAGATCTATCATCACAAACCAGTCCTCAAACTGAATCTGTGGAATGATAAGTTTGGGTGTCAGCATCTTGAACCTATATGTCCAAAGAGTACAATTCAGATGATGTAGATCTAAAATTGGCTGCATACTCCTATTTTTTGCGGACCTGGAAATAATGGCTGTAAAAAAACTCCCTCCCTCAGGGAAGACAGAACCCATGGAGACACATTTGACAGTAGTTTCCATGCTGCCAGATGGTCTTTTAGTGATGTTAACGATTCCACATTCTATTGGAGGGAAAGCATCAGATTTCCATTGCCCTGTGACAGCTCGCTGACAAGAGAACACTGAAAACTTGGCCATGGCTACGAATGCCACAGTGGCCTTACACGGTGGCTTGGATGGCAAATCTGGCCCCCCTTATTACCTGCCGTTGATGGAGAGAGGTACTTTGCAAGCACCTCCTCCACCTTCTGCATAGCTAAATAGCCATGCTGTTCATTCCCCACAATGGCCGAATAATCCAACACCATGGGGTTATAAATGCGGCTTATGCATGGTTTCCCCCAGCAGTCTGATATTTTGTCATGCACTTCTGGAAGAAAGGGGACTTTCTGCAGTGTGAGCGATTTACTTTCACTGGAGAGAAAAAGGCTCATACAGCCTTAGTAATCACTTAGTAAGCAGCCTTAGTAGCCTTAAGGCTCATCCAGCCTTAGTAATCACTTAGTAAGCAGCTCTTTATATGCTGCTCTCAGATTTTAGCACATCCTTTTGACTCCTCGGAGTCAGAAAGGAATTATTACTATTATTTTGTATGTGTTTTTTCCCCCCTTTTGGCTTTCCAAAGCGGAAGGAGGAGTCGCGAGCTCCAAAATCCAGCGGAGAGCCAAAACCGGAAGACAGAGCATGAGATAGAGCAGCACTTGTCTCTGGCTCCTCTTCCGGATCAATAAGAGATCCCCCAAACCTGAGACGGCTTGCTCCCTAGGCAGCGGCAGGCCCTGATCCACGAGGCTCTGAAACCCAGCTTGGTTCCGAGAAACTTCCGCTTCTGCGAAGAGCGCGAGTCATGAGCCAAGTTGCTTAATGTAGGCATTGCTATGCGCCATCGTATGCTAGATCCCTAGTCATTTCACGCAGAAAGTGTGCACTATTCCCCGTGATGAAACGGAAGCAAGTCATAACACACTTCCTGAATTCTCTCACTCATATTTTTCTCTCTCACTCATTCCCTTTTTTCTTCTCTTTTTTTAAAGTGATAGAATTTGAGAAAAGATATCAAGGAAATGAAGCGTCTTTTTGTTTCTTTACACAAACAACTGACATGCAGTCTTTTGCCTGAGGCGGATGGCGTGGTTCACAGGTGCCATATTTATATCACGCAACGCGCTTAATTGCCACATCACCTGATAATGGCAGGCCTATAAACAGGCATGATTTTACACAAGCTTCAGATGCCAGTCACACGTGACCGGCGCTCCTCCATGTTATGCTAAACGCAACATAGAAGTTCCCTTTGAAAGGGAACTCATTTGGAAAATGTACTTACCTAATGCACATTTAAACTGCAGTTTTATGATTTTATTTTTCAAATTTGGTGGTGGGGGGATTTCATGCAATTTTATTAATTTAGTAATATCTGTCATGGATATCCCGGAAGTGACTCCGGACTACAGTTCCCACCAGCCACTGCACCACACAGCACCATCATCACATGACCACTTTCTCCTGATTCTCATTCTATGCACCTATAATGTATGTAATTACAGTTTGCACTGCACTCCTGGTCTTGGGTTTGTCTTTCTTTGCTGTTGTTTCTGTCTTTGTGTTCATGGTCTTAGTTAGACCATGAACCATGGTTCATGGTTAATATTTTATTCCTGCTTTAGTGTTTTTTTTTCGTGTTTTGTTTTGGTATCCATTCAAACTGAAAATCTGCACTTGAATTCGTCTCCACCTCCAAATTGTGACAAGCACATTGTAAGAAAGGAATCTAGCATACCAATGTGTGCTGTTCTAGAAATACAATACTAATAATAATAAAAATATTTTTTTACGGATTTATTGAAAATTATTTTAAATGATTATTATTTAAATAAGCAATAACAGCAAGTAGATTATTTCCCTATAACGGAATCCTGTTATGGAGAAAATTAAACCTGAAAATTAAAGTTACAGCATTATCTCTGACTGTAAATAAAGTACTTACAGAAAGCTTCATCATTTACTGGCCAAATGTTTTAAATTTCATTTATTATTATTATTATTATTATTATTATTATTATTATTATTATTACTTACCATCCACCATAGAAGTCTCTGTGAACTAGCAACTATTATAGAAACCATAAACTTTTAGAATCAGCTCATTAAGAGAAACCCAGGACTTAATAAAATACAGCCAACACTACTGTCATAGCAGCTGTTCTAGAAAACTATATACTTTCTAAACCAATCAGATTAGAGAAATCACCAGCACTGTGGTATAATGACAATTAATTAAATTTGAACATATTTCAATTAGACACAAAACACATTTTAAAAAAACCATACACATACTGACTTTTACGTACATCATACACTACTCAAAATATATCCAATGCACATGCACACCACACACACACACACACACACACACACACACACATTCACAGAGGGCCCAAGTCCTTCTCCAGACATCTTCATAAAGCTGTTTTTACAGACTGAGAGATCATTTAGCGGATGCTTAGCAGGGTCATAAAATGAAAAGCTGGTAGCAATGGTAGTGCAGACTCAGCCCCAGGGGAATAAAGGGACGAGAGCAAGAGGACTGGCCGCAGCTGAAACCCGACTCTCTGCCTGTGTGGCATTAGCAGCACCCCACACAGACCCACTGGCACCATCAGCACCAGAGGAAGGAAGCAGAGCGGAAAAGCAAGGAGGCAAAAAGGGGGAAAGCATTAGAGGAGAGTAACATTAAGGAAGATTAGAGAGTTACTGAGAGGATAAGATGAAAGAAAATGAATAAGAGAGGTTTGACACCCCCCATCAAACCCATAATTCCCCCCCACACACACACACACACCCACAGACACACGCAGAAGGTTGCTTAGTTACTCAGGTGTAGTGATCTTGGAATGATTGTGGTCATTGGATCACCTGATTCCATCTGTAATTATTTATTTATTTATTATTTACTCATCTGTCATCTGTGTGAAATATGTCAGGATTCCTAGAAACACATTTACATACCCAAATCCACACACAAGCATATATATCACCATTTGGTTAGAAATTACGTTGTGTGACGTTTGTGTGAAGAACCATTTGTGTGTCTGCTGAACCACACTGAGATGAATTCTTAGATGAAAGCTGATTATTTCATACTGCTGTGACACTGGAAATGAGAGAGGAGTTCCTGAGTGCCCTGAGAGGAGAGTCTGTGGCCTCATTGCAGGGCGAGACAGAGGTGTGCGGTATATAATATTAATGCAAAAGAAACTTGATAGAAATTAGCAAGCAAACTTCCATATTTCTGCCAGTTAAAAAGGAGATCCATCCATTCATTTTTTGCACCGCTTATCCTACACAGAGTCACAGGGAGCCTGGATCATATTCCAGGGAATTCAGGCCACAAAGCAGGGGACACCCTGCACGGGGTGCCAACAATCGAACACACATTCACACACTATGGACAATTTGGAAATGCCAATCAGCCTACAATGCATGTCACATGACTAAGGGAGGAAACTGGAGTACCTGGAGGAAACCCCCAAGGCACAAGAAGAACATGCAAACTCCATGCACACAGGATGGAGACAGGATTGGCTTCAACTATTTTGTGGAACATTTGTGGACTGTGCTTAAAAGTCAAGTTAGGGCCAGAAAACCAATAAATGTTATTGAACTTTACCAATTCTTCCAAGAGTGGTCAAATATCCAACCAGAATTCTGCCAGAAGCTGGTGTATGGCTAGGAAAAACGTCTGATCAAGGTGAAACTTGCTAAGGGACATTCAACTAAATATTATGTGGGCTGTATGTATATTTTTGAACCTGTATGTATAATTTTGGTCTGGTTTTGATTACAGAAATTCCCAAATGAATTAAAACTTGTCCAAATTATTATTTTTTTATTATTTAAGATGTATGTTGTACAATCATTCTGCCCCAGAAAAAGAAAAGTTAAAAGAAATTACTGAAAGTCCAACATTGCCATGACATTTATGTCCATGATGAGTGTATGTAAACTTTTATATATATATATGGGGTGGGGGGTATTTGTATTTTCATTTTACACTTCTCACAGTTATTAGTGGGAAAACAGTGAAATTATTGATGACTCATCTTCTTCTTGTCCAATCTGTGTCCAACCAAATGCTTTCTAGAATGCTTATGCCCTGGCCCGTCATGCAGAAAGCCTTGTTTCTCAATACAGCTTTATTTTCCTGTTTTGTGTTGAGCAGCATTTTTTTTCGCTGTTTAGGAAACCTAATGCCTTCAGTGCTTCAGGGGAGTAGGGATGGTAATAAACAAGCCATGGCCCAGTACCAGTCCAAGGTGCCATGGTTGGAAGCCTCTGTTCCAGGATACAGAGCATGACAAAGTCAGTCAAATTGGCAATGTGAAATCCTACACAGCTGAAAATACTCTCTATTTTATCTGTCAGCTGCATCGTTTATCCAGTTTGCTGCACCACAGCTAAGTTTGTTAGACTCAGCAGGAGGTGTGGTGTATGATAACTGCTGTTGGTTGTTGGGAAATGAGTCAAGCCTCTCAACATGGCTGATTTCCCTCACTGATTTCCTATTTCAAGTAAATATAACAATAAATTGAATCAAATCATGACTTGGAAACCATTTCATAAGGACTTTTGGGATCAGTGGTGGACAACACCAGGGTACTTGCTCATTTATTTATTAGGAGACTGATCTAATATTACATATCTAAGAGTGGCAAAAGTTTGTGAACCTCTAGGATTAGCAGTTAATTTGAAGGTGAAGTTAGAGTCAAGTGTTTTCAGTGGGATTACAATCAGGTGTGAGTGAGCAACCTGTTTTATTTAAAGAACAGGTATTTATCAAAGTGTGAATGAATGAACAAACAAATGACCAAGAAAATGACAAAAGAGTTACATTTGGTCCCTTATTGTCCTTCAGGCTGTGACACTGCAGTGTATCCCTGACATATGCAGACAAAGTAATTAGAAATTACACTTAAGTTATAGAAAATAAATTAAAAGTGGAAATATCCAGCCAAAAAGGTACATACAAAAAGTATTAAAAAAGCAAAAAAAGCAACTGTATTAACTAATGAAATTAAGTGAATGTCATGTCAGGGAATAGTAAAATTTATTACTTATTATAAACTTTCTTTAAAAAAAAAAAGCTGTTGCAAGGTTGTGATGGACTTTAACAGGAAACATGGTAAGCACATCATACACAGCACTGTTGCCAAACTTATTAACAAATTCAAAGAGACTGGACATGTTGCGGACCAACCGAGAAGTGGATGACCATGAACATCCACTGACAAAGGCACAACCAACATGGTGTTGTCAAACATAGTCCCCTATATATGGAGACTTTTGGGGCACACTGTATATGTGTGCTGTATGTGAACAGATACTGATAAAATCTGCTAATTTATCTGAACTATTTTTAACCATAATGCCAGTGAAGCAATGTGAAACTAAATTGAAAAAAGAGACAGAGAAACAGTTTCATGTCATGAGGATGGAATGTATTAGGTGTAATGGTCTTTGCTTCTTTATACACACTTCTGGCATAAACTAAGTCTATGGCCCCAGAAGAGAATTTGATGGGGTAGATTGTGGACACACTGAGCAATCAAGTGGGATAGAGTTGGGTAGGGTAGTATACCAGTTAAGAGGAATTTGGAGCAGAGAACTGTGGTATATTTTTGGGCAACTCAGTGGCTCTCCTGAGGTTTACTAGCTCCATGTGTGTGTGTGTGTGTGTGAGTGTGTGTGTGTGTGTGTGTGTGTGTGTGGGGGGTTAATGAGCAGGTCTGTCTGTTTTTCTCTTTCTTTCGTCTCCTTGTCTCTCCACTGTGGCGTCAGGGCTGTCCAGGCCCTCTGTGTACTGTCTCCCCCGTGCTATTTCTCCCACCACTCCTAAGAGGCACCATGACAGCCTACTGCAAAATAGAGTAATTACACATAATCAGCTTCTTCAAGCAGGGAGCGGGGGAGATAGACAGAAAAATGGAAATGAATAAGAGAATAAGAGACAACTTCAGGTAACGCCAACATCAAAGCCAGTCCAAAAGCAGGTACAGAGAGAGAGAGAAAGAGAGAGAGAGAAAGAGAGAGAGAGAGAGAGAGAGAGAGAGAGAGAGAAATTGATAGATCAGGAGTAGTTAAGTCATACCATATAGCACTTAAAAACCAATGGCCAGGAACAGAGAGAGAAAGGCTGAAAGAACAAGAGGAAGACAGGAAGAGACAGATAAATGAACACAGTGAGAGAGGAGATGACTACAGTCTACAGGTAACGCCATACACAGCACATCAAAGGCTCTGAAATTACAGCCTCAATGCTGGTGACGCCACAGTGAGGCCACAGCTTCAGACACATCCTCACACTACTGAACTTCACATGCTGGCAAACACACACCAACACACACAGATAATGGACACAAAGAACAAATATAACCACAAAAACAGAGAAAATACTGCTACTACTACTACTACTACTACTAATAATAATAATAATAATAATAATAATAATAATAATAATAGTAATAATAACAACAACAACAAAAAAAATTTTTTTAATTACTAAACTCAGAAATAGTAAAAAATTATGATTACACTGAGAATTGATTATTAATATTTGGTCATGTCTTCAATTTTCACATTTTAAAAATTCAGATTTTAGATGATTCACCGTTGAGCTGTAAAACTAAAAGTAGTTTGGGGAGGGGTTGGGGGTACTCGCATTATTATAATCACTGGTTGTCTAAGCTCTGGGGATAGGCCAGACAGGGGTCAGAGGTCAGGGGCACTGGGGTCAGAAATAGATTAGGACTCACTGGGGTACATAAGCAATAAACATTCCTCTAAATGTTCAGTATAAATAAGCTGAACAATAATCCTTTTCAGAACAAAAATCTATTATTTTCGAAGAAGTTGCTATTTTCATTTGGTCAAGATATAAGTTAAATTTGCAGTGAGCTATCCTGTATGTTGATGTAAAAGAAACTGTGTGGCATCATCCATAAAATATCTTTAACCGTGAGCTTTAAGTCCGAGCCTCTGAAGCTTTTACAGATGCTGACTCACGGTTAGTGTGGAATCTTCCCACAGTTTCAGCTTCTAGCTCTCTGACAGTTCAGCTCTCCAACATAAAGAAGAATATATGGGATAAACTTGGAAAGACAGAGAAAAGTTAATTTTCCATAACTGTAACAGGCTATATCAAATGTATGACAGTGTGGACTGATGACAATATGACTATAGTGAAGAAAAAATAACAGTGAAAAGTCCTTCATAAAAAAAAAATTTATGATAGAATGTAAATCTTTCAAGCTTTTGACAGACAGTTCATATAATACTGGAACTATATCTGTATTTCTTTTGTATTGTGTGATAATATGACCTGTCGTGTCTATGGCTCTATAAAAGAGGCTCCACTTTTCACCCACCACAAATTGGCCTCACACTGAGTCATAATTTAGCGGCTCCATTAAAATAATCAGAAACAGAGCTCTCTCTCTGTGTTTCTCGTTCTCTCTATGCCTGTGTGTGTGTGTGTGTGAGAGAAAGAGAAAGAGAGAGAGAGAGAGAGAGAGAGAGAGAGAGTGTGTCCGCGCGAAGGCAGGCAAATACACACTGGAAACTATGAGGATGGAAACTGTCCTTGGTCATGAAGTTATAAACAAGAAATAATAATGAGACAATAATGATGAGGCAATTAATTAGTGGTTAAGTTGAAATGTTTAGATTTTCCATTTTTCATGTTTACATTTTGAAACATTAGGGGCTTGCTTGGTTGCAAACTATGGCTAATAACGAACAAAATACCGTCATACGATAATTGCCCACTGAATTGTCATTTAGTCTTTTCCCATGAATAGTAAAATCGTCTCACTCAGACAGTTTGCTAAGACATTCAACCACAAAAACTCAATACATAGTAAACAATCTTATAATATTTTATAAAAATTAAAGCATGATACAAATTTGAAAAACGAACAAGAAGAAACACCTGAATAGTTCACTGTAAACCCTAATGCTGTCTTTACTTAAACAATCAAGTAATCATGACTAAACATTACTTAAAATGTTGTGTTTTGGACACATAAATAAAAAATCTACATTCATTGAACTTATTTACAATACCTACAAAATCATAAATTACTCACCCTCGTGTAGTTCCAAACCCATAAGACTATTGTTGTTCATTTTCAGAACACAAATTAAGACATTTTTAATGAAATCTGGGAGATTTCTGTCCTTCCATTTATAGTCCAGTAACCAAAATTTTGCTAACATTCTTACAATACAAAGGGACCAGGAAGTGCTGCACACAAAAGAGGGATGCTGTACACAAAATGGGTCGCATAGAACAATCTTTGTAGCAAAGATGTCTGCAGATTTTGACATAGAACACGTGTCAGAGATCTATATGGAAGTGAAGACAGTTTGTGAAGAAAGACTTCATTTCAGTTTTTTTTTGCATTCGTATCGCTTCATACAATTAAACCCCTGGAATTACACGGATTACTTTTAAGATGTCTTTATGAACTCTTTCATTACAAATGTCTTCATTTTTGTTCTGAAGATGAACAAAAGTCTTATGGGTTTAAAATTACATGAGTCTGAGTAATTGTTGCCAGAATTTTTGGGTGAAGTATCCCTTTACAATTTCAAGTGTTATGAACTCAAAATCATGATTTATTAAAATAGCTCACTCTGGACTTTCTTTCTGTGATTGACCATACAATGCAAAGATTACCACCTTGCAAAGATTACCACGCAACAAGAGAATCACTGCACTGATTGGTAGATAATTGAAAAAGGCGGTCCTCTTTATCTTGTCTGTTGCTGTTGCTGGTCATCTCTCTTACTCATGACAAACTCAACTGGTGCAGTTGAGTTTGTCATGAGTAAGAGAGATGACTCCTTTTGTGTACACAAAGAAAGGCAATCATGTAGAGGATGTTTTGTAAATAAAGTTACTTTTTACACTTACTACCGTGATGCCAGTTCGATTCCTGTACACTATACAAACGTCAAGTGAAGTCATTCACTTCACTTGATATTCATATAAGGAACTTAAATATACTAGTTTTGAGAAACCCCATGACTCAATAAAATCAAGGAAACTGATCAGTTGAGTAAAGTGAACTTGTTAGGGTTTTCAGTATTCAAAAAGGAAATGACTGACAGTTTGGCCAACGTTCATCAATGTACTTTAGGAATCATCTCTGTTTTCTTCCCGCATTTTCCCCCAACATTCAACCAGACACAAAAGCCATACACGTCTGCCACTAAGCACGACAAGACACATGTGAACACACTGAATAGGGGTGAGAGACAGACTGACTGACGATCAGAGACAAATGGGTAGGTGTGCAGCTATGCAGAACAGCCTCCATGGGTCATGAACCTTTATTAGAACGTGAGGGCAATGAAAGAAAGAGCTGGGTGGAAAGGTTGCAGCTTGATAGTGAGATAGGAGAAAGAGTTCAGGATAATGAAAGCTTTTTTGTTTTTTTTAAAAGGTCATATGGTGTACTTTTCATATTCTGCAGCAGTCCTGAATTAAATATACATCTGCTCTCTCGTCCTACAGATCCACATTGCCCGTTTCACAGAAGGCTGAGATGACAAGCTGAAACAGATGTGTTCAAGCATTTAGTGTGTAGTTGAATGTACACGATATTACACGTACACTTAGGGTTCCATACTATAGACTTTGAGTAGCACGCACATCTGCCATTCTGGTCTTTACACAAATAAACTATCTCTTACCAAACCACACATAGAAACGAAGGCCAAAAATGTGGAGAAGACTGAAACAAGCCACAAACAAGGGGGGGGAAATGTTCCTTATTGTTCGAACTGAGAAGACATTCAGTCTGTGGCTCGTGGCCTGGAGCTGTGCTGAGGTGCACAAATTCACCTAGAGATCAGGGCATGCAATTTAGGTTGACACAAACTCCAGGCATTCTCTTGTGCTTGTACAATTTGCAATGCATACTACTGCTTTTACCATGTACACAGAAGTATCATTAATAAAATTTAGATCTTCGGGTTGAATTGATGTACAATTATGCATGGTTTGTGTGAGTGGTGGGAACCAAATGTCCCAACAAGGATAGGAGTATCTGATGGTTTTAACCTCATGGGGACATTTGGCTGGTTAGATTTGAGTATAGGTATAACATTAATAAACTATGCCAGTGGAATGTCCTCACAAAGATAGTAAGATAAACCTGTGTGTGTGTGTGTGTGTGTGTGTGTGTGTGTGTGTGTGTGTGTGTGTGTGTGTGTGTGTGTGTGGTGTTTTTGACATTTCCACAAATCGGCCTAGCTGTCCTACTGTGGTTTAAAACCAGTCTCGGATGAGGCTCTGCCAAATAAACTAATTTCTAGGGAGGGTTACATTACTCCTTTAATAAAGCACACTCATACATTCACACACACACACACACACACACACACACACACACACACACACACACAAACAACTGATTTACACTCAGTTGTGTACAGTAAATGTGTACAGAAACGGCGGCGTATCAAAACACATACTATTCTGAATGGATAAGGAGTACCATCATATCACATAGAAATGACAGGATAAGCTAATTATCAGCTAACAGACAGTTAGCAGCCTGGCACAAGAGGTGAGCACAACTACTTTGTTACTGTACTTAATTCTGGTTTTTAAAGAGTCTGTACGTTACTCAAGCTTTTCTTTCACTTCAAATCTCTGTGAAGTGCCTTGAAACACGCCGCTTTACTGAGTGTGTTGACATAATTTCTGAAACAGGAAGTCAGAGCGGAACATATCGACTGGCTCCTTTAAATAGCCATTAGCATTGAGCTTACCTCACAGCCCGGGTAAGCCAAACTTGACAAAGAATTTGAATTGAAAAAAAAAAAATAATTTAAGTGAATGAATTCAAGCCATTTCATTCTTAACCAACTTAGAGTTGAAAAACTGAATAAAATGCATGTGTTTGAACAGACAAAGACACATTTATGACCCATGCTTACTGATATGAGTTCTCTCGCTCAACAACATCAACTTCAGCAAGTTGATTTTACTAATGCTGTTGGCAGGACACTTCAGATTCTAAAGAGAATTTGTTTGGACAGAAAATCTGATGAGACACTGAAGTGAAGAATGATTATTCAAAATTGTTGATCTGTATTGGTGGTAGAGAGAGACTGTAAATTTCCAACGCATATATCGGCCTCCAGCTGCTTTAAGTACTACAGTGCATCTCATCCTCATGAACTGCACCAGATTTGTCAGTTCTTGCTGTGAGATGTTACTCCACTCTTCCACCAAGGCATTTGCAAGTTTCGATCACATTACATGTAACATTACATGTAGTTTTTCACTGCAAGGACAATCAGCTGTCTTTTCTGTCTCCCTATAGCACTGTCTTAGGTGTCTTACATTACAGACATTATAGTTTTGGCCACATCTGCAGTCCTCATACCTCCCTGCAGCAGGCCTATGGCATGTTCACACAGGTGAGCAGGAACCCTAGGCATATTTCTTCTGATGTTTTTCAGAGTCAGTAGAAAGGTTTTAGTGTCCTAAATTTTAGTCTTTTGTGTCCTAAGTTATTGTAATTGTGACCTTAAGTGCCTACCATTTGTAAACTGTTAGTGTCTTAAAGACTGTTCCACAGGTGCAAGTGCAATAATTGTTTATGGTTAATTGAACAAACATGAAAAATATTGCTTAATCACTTTCCAATAAAGATCTGTAAAGCTTATTTGGATCTTGCAAAATTATCTTTAAAATACAATTAAATATATACAGTATATTTGTAGTCTTATGGTGACCTTTTTGTGTCAGACATCTGAAAAATCACCTTACACATCTCAACTCCACAATTGTAAGTGTTAACAAATGTGACATCAAGGATAAAATGTAATAGCTATCTAATATATCTGCTGCTATGTGTACTTTCTATAACAGGACTTTTTATAAAGCGATGGCTAGCTATTTTGGCAGTCAGCTAGCTAGTTTGTATCATCATAGTTCTTGGAATAAAGCTCTTCTTGGTTCCTTGCCAAAAATGGCATTAATCTAGCATAAGTAACTAAAATTTGTGTGTGATATGAGGCAAATATCTTTTTTTTTTTTTATATAATTTTATCATTTTTATCTTGTACTATTTTTTTTATAATGTATGTGAATTTAAGAGTTCATACTTTTTGACATAAACTATAGTGAAAAACCTAATGCTGTAAATCAACTTTTACCAGAGGATTTATTTACATGAGAACTTGCACTTCAACTGGCGTGATGAATTTGGGTGTTTATCCCACCTCTGTCTGGCAATGTTTGCATCATGTCCATTTCAGCACCATTTTAATAAAGTATGAAAATGGTGAATAGTTGAATTGAACACACTCCTGTATGAAACCAGTTACAATTTTGACCCATGTTCATATTTTCTAAATTAGCACAAAGTAAGCGCTTTTAAGTATTAGGTCATGTTATGTCGTTTTAGACACATTATTTCGTCTGGAAGTCCTCTTCTCCCTCTAGTGGCAAAATTAAAAAGTACAAAGAACACTCGTTTGGAGACATATTTAAGATTTTGTGTGTATCCTCTTAGCATTTTCTTTTAAAAATGTCACATGAGTGTTCTATATAGTTGGGATATTATGATATTTGGGATATTGTCCATTTATGGTTTGTGTTCAATGTTGAGGTCTGGCTATTATAGGAAATGTATAGAAATTAAGTACAGTCTTTATTTTGTTAATAATGAGTAACTTCTCTTTTGTTTGTCACACTTAGAATGCACTTAGGCTTTAAATGTTGCTTTTTACATAAGGTTCTGTGAATTGTACAGTCTTTTTCTGCCAGATCTGAGCAACGGGGAAACAGGTGTCCAGTTCTGCTCGTTGAGCTAATGAGTGTTTTCTCTTGTTTATCACATTGTCATGCTGTTTTGCTCTTCACTCAATTATCCTGCACTTGAGATTAATCAAACAAGTCAACAAGCTACTCAGAATTAAACAATGATGTCATGTGAAGGAAGTAGTTTCATTATTCAACTGAGCACACACTACACACATACAGAGACTCCTGATTTAAGCAAGCGTTTATAATGCTGGTGAAAATAAAATTGCATAAGTGAGTGATTATTTAAAATCCAAAGAAATGTCATGGACTTGCTTTGGATCAACACCAGTAATTAGAATAATCTGAAAATGCGTGTTAGACGTGTACATTATGAGTTGTGCGGGAACTACTGGGATTTGTCAGACAGTATTGTCTCGAGAATTAAAACGTACAGACATGTAATTTATAGTTTATAAAACTGGATTCCTGCAAGTATTATAAAGCATTAACAGAAATATGACAGTAAACACAGGCCTCTACATAATTTGAATTGAATCCAAACATAGATAGTATAAAAAAGTAAAGTTAACATCCTTAGATAGATAACATCCATCAATACTAATCACAATTTACCAAGAAAACATTTACCTTTCTATTTGTTGTGTGTCTGCTTTATGCCAAGTAACTGGAAACAAGAGTAAATAGGAAGAAAATCACCTTAACAAAAGAGGAACAGCATGACTGGAATATGGTGTTTGTTTTCAAGCTGAAACTCTACTACACCAATGCATAAAGTAGCCATAGGAAATCAAAGCACACGAGTGAAAACTGCAGGAAAAGAGTGAAAATAAAGGGAAAAAGAATCACACATGCAGAGCTTAAAATTAGGACATGTCTGCTGGTTCAAAACGTGTCTTCTAATTTAGTGGTAAATTATTCTCAGTTAAATTCTCTATAGAAAGAAAACCCTCTTGCATCTTTTCATATACACAATTGGCTCTCTAGGCAGTTTTGGATACAACGAGTTAACTTCATGCCTTGAATGCCGCTGTGGTTGTATAATGGTAGAGGTGAGAAGGCATTAAATAAATGATGTGCAATAAGAGAGCAATCAAGAGCTGGGTGATAAGAGCAGGTTTGGGTAAACACACCATTAGCAGTAGGATGCCTCTTTGTGTGGGCTGCCCAGCCACTCAGCAGCTTTATTGCTCAACAACGCTGAACAAAACACACCAGCTACTGTCAAACAAGTGCTCTGGCATGGACTCTGACATCGGAAAATGAATAATAAAACAAATGCAACATTCACTATGTGGAACACCAGCCTCACACTTTCCATTGCATGTCAGAAAGGAAGTGAGCTTTAGCTGTGCGAGAAATTCATAAGTCAAAAACACATCATAAACTTTCAGCTGCAAATCAATGGACATACCATAATTCCAGTAATGAATGTGCTAATACTGGAGTTTCAGAAAATAAATTATTACAAGAATATCCAGGAGCCTGAGATCAAAACTGTTTCAATTGCCTTTCAAGCACTACTTCAAAGATCATATAATGGACACTTTCACTGCCCTACAGGGATTTTAAAAAAAGAGATCTTGGGTGGCATGATGGTGTTGTGGGTAGCATTGCTGCCTCACAACTCCAGGGTCTCCAGTTCAGTCCTGGGCTTGGGACCATATCTGTATGGAGGTTCACTTATTGATATGTGTGGTTTATCATTAGGTTCTCTGGCTTCCTCACAAAAACATTTAGAATTAAATTGCCTCTAAGTGTAAACAAGTGTTTGTTTGTGTGTGTGTGTGTGCGTGTACAGTGCCCTGCGATTGACTGGAGGCCTTTCCGAGGTGTGTATTCTCACCCTGCATCATGTTCTTGGAATACAGTACTGTGAAAAAGTATTTGCCCCATCCTGATTAATTCTGTTTTTGTGTATATCTAATAAATTGTTTCAGAAATTACAACAAAGACAACCTGAGTAAACAGTAAATACAGTTTTTTTTTAAATGATAATGTTATTTATTGAACAAAAATATTATCCAATATCAGCTGGGCCTGTGTGAAAATGTATTTACCCCTTAATTCCAAAAATCTACGAAACTGCATTCATAATGGGGTTCAGCTGGACTAGACGCAACCAGGCCTGATTACTACAAACCCTGTTCCATCAAATCAGCACTGAAATAGAACTTTTTCAACATCATGAAGTTGGTTAAAAGGTCTTACCCAGTAAAACACTATGCTGAAATTGATAGAAATTCCAGAAATTATGAGAAAGGAGGTGATTGAAATGCATCAGTCTGGAAAGGGTTACAAAGCTATTTCAAAGGCTCTGGGACTACAGAGAATCACAGCAAGAGCCATTAGCTCCAAATGGAAAAATTTGGTACAGTAGTGAATCTTCCCAGAAGTGGCCGTTCTTCCAAAATTCCTCCAAGAGCACAGCAACTACTCATCCAGGAAGTCACAAAAGAGCCATGGACAACATCAAAGGAACTACAGGCCTCTCTTGCATCAATAAAGATCACTGTTCATTGCTCCACTATCAGAAAGACACTGGACAAAAATGGCACCATGAAAGAGTGGCGAGGTGAAAACCATTGCTACCACAGAAGAACATTAAGGCTCGTCTGATAACACCTTTATCATCCTCAAACATTTTGAGATAATGATCTGTGGACTGATGAGCCGAAAGTGAAAATGTTTGGAAGACAGGGGTCCTATTATATCTGGCGTAAACCAAACACAGAATTCCACAAAAAGAACATCATACCTACACTCAAGCATGGTGGTGGAAGTGTGATGGTGTGGGGATGCTTTCCTGCTTCAGGGCCTGGGCAACTTGCAATAATTGAGGGAAACATGAATTCTGCTCTCTACCAGAAAATCCTAAAGGAGAATGTCTGGTCTTCAGTCCGTAAGTTGAAACTCTTGAAATTTACTTCTTATTTTATAATAATATGTTCAAGTAAATATATATAACGCTAATAATCACTACAATATAGACTCACAGCTACAGGTTTATTCCCAAAGGTGGGCAGACTCCTCCAAATTTTATCTCTGTCTCTCTGTCTCTCACTATTTATCTGTCTTTGCCTCTGTCAGTTTCTGTCTTTCTCCTTTAAGCTGTGACATGCGCTTCGGGGAGGGGGACACTAGCTCCAACAGAATCTGAACAATAGCATAAAGTCATACTGTTAAACTCTCTTATGACTCACATCCATTTCTTAAATAATTGAAGAAGAGAGCGAAAGAGAGAGAGAGAGAGAGAGAGAGAGAGAGAGAGAGAATGCAGTACGCCTGACCCTACCACCCTTTCCTCCTCCTCTCCCCCTTCTCCTTCCCCTCCTTCCCTCCTCTTTTCTCCTTTGGGGACCACACAGGCGCTGGACCACATCAGAGCAGTGTGGTGGTGATGTATTCATTCACACTCAGTGTGTAAAGTGTGGAGAGGGCCCTGTCTGCCTCGGCACAGCTCAGGCTTTATTGGAGCCAGACACAGTAGGCCTGGAATAGCACTCATATGCATCATCTTGGACCTGGCCACAGACGCCAGCCTCTGCCGGACTGCATTCACACCCACCCTCCCACCCACACACCAAAACCCCCTCTCTCTCAACCCCACCCCCGTACACACATACACCATAAATAAACAACAAAAACACACACACACACACACACACACATATACACACCAAGTCCATATACCATAGAGTGCTAACAGAGATACTGAGAATTTAACATGATATTATATTGGAATTCTCAGTGTGATCTAAAATCTTCTTCTATTTTATATTTAGTTAGAAATGTAACAAAAATAGGAATCTATTATACACACAATTCTTTAGTTTGTATATAGTGATATTATGTAATTATAAATACTTTTGGACAAAACTGACTACTCAAACCATTCAGTGCAGATGCTGTGTTTTTTCCATCATCCCAGATTAAACCATAAAACTGAACCCAGCTACTACATTCAAAGAGTACCAAGTTTCGAATTGATCACTTGCCTCTTAAAACTCAGTTCAGTTGAGTACGGCTCTGTCTAAACCACATGCCGTATCTTGATATAACAGGCTAGTGCTCAATACATAAATACACACAAGAATACAAAACCATGAAACTGAACACCCACTCATTAACCGGGCCAGACTGTGAAATATCTATTTTTCAACACACCCAGCAGTTCAGATATAATAAAACGCTTCGGGTGGGATGACTCCGTGAATAGCTGCTCTGGATTATTTTGTGTGCGCACATGCTTTTCTGCCTGTCAGTTAAAGCATAAACTTCTCAAAAATAACTACACACAGTTCAGAAATTACAAGTGCTCGAAACCAAGAATGTATATTTTACACAGCCAGAAATGTCTTTTTTTGAAATCGACTTGAAAAAATAAAAAGATCAAAAGGGGACGCTAAAAATAATCACAGTGGATGTTGGGGGTGCACAAACGTCAAAACAAAAACATGTTTCTGAAATTGCTAAACAGTCCCGCTGACCTCATTGAGACGATTACAGACATCTTCGCCTCAAACCATTCTATGGCTGATTTCATTCCACTGACAAGCTGACATAAATTTTTTTTTTTAATTGGTGCACAAAACAAATGATGTAATAAGAATTATTACATGAATTATTTGTTTCCTTCATTCATCATCAGTAAGTGCTTTATCCTGGTCATGGTGGAGATACAGCCATAGCCTATCACTGGAACACTTGTGTGACTGGAATACACACCAGATGGAACACCAGTTCATCACATAGCATCGTGCACACAAACACACACATACACATTTATATCTAGGCATAATTTCACATACTCTACCTGCATATTTTTGGACAGGGGGAGGAAACCAGAGAACCTGGAGGAAACCCACATGGACAAAATTCTATTATAATATTAAAACAAATCTAATGAAAAAAAAATAACCTATCTCTTACTGATCCTTTCGAAACCAGTCTTTATAATTATATGTATACAGAAATATATCATAATCGCACACAGTTCACACAGATATATGGTTCCTTTTGAGTCTGGTTCCTCTCGCGTCTTCCCTTCTGGGTTTTTTGACCGTCGCCTCTGGCTTGCTCATTAGGGATAAATCTACAAATCTATATCTGGATATCTGTAAAGCTGCTTTGTGACAATGTGCATTGCTAAAAGTGCAATAGAAATTAATCTGAATTGAATAGAACATGTGAAACTTCACCCAGAGAGAACTATAAGCTCAGGATTGAATCAGGAACCCTAGAGCTGTGAGGCCGCAGTGATACCCACTGCACCACAATGAGGCCCATTACATTAATTAGGATCCCATTAATACTTAAATTAATTATATTATTATGAATGTTAACTGCTCAAGCTACAGTCGGTGGCAATAGATATATGCTAAACTCATACACATATCTAATCCTGTCACAATCCTTGGTTTAAAATCCCTTATTAAAATATCACATTCACAATATTTTTAGTTAGTTAGTTTGTTTGTTTCCATGTGTGATTATGTGAATAATATGTGATCAAATATGAATAATATGAAAGTGAATTTCAACATTATGCCCTGAAAGCGCATTGAAGTAAACACTTAATAACATGTAAACAATGTGTGATGGTGTGAAAAAACAATTATTCACGTAAGAATCACATGCCCTACTTGTGAAAATAAAAGAATCATGCAAAAAAATTATGTGAAAATTCCAGCATATTCAAGAAATGTGTGAAACATAGCACTGAAAGTGTGTGAATACTGCACATGGAGGAAAAAAAGTGTGATTATTTACTTTTAAAGTTCATGTAACATTTCCGTAAGTCGAGCCTCACAAGAGCTTGTTAAATAACATTTCGCCACTTATGTATAATCAACTGTAACACGATACAGCATCAGAGCTCTGAGAGCCAGTAAATACCTGAAGGATTAGCAGTTGTTCAAAAATGTAAATCCAGACTAGAAATCAGAATTAATTAAGACTTGAATTCATTTCCCACGCAGCATGCATTGCTAGATCTCTTCACACTTATCCATATTTAGCTTTAATATAGCAGCTTACAGTCGAGTATGATGTCGGAATCACCACAGCTATCATCTGTTGTATGTTAGATTAATGCAGTTTGCAATAATTCCAGCCATTTTTTTTCTTTTATTGACATCCCTGCAGATATGCACTAGACAGATCTCTCAACAGAACTGCTGGTGTAGGAATGGCGGCCTGACATGAAAACAAACAGGACAGTGAGAAAGAGGCTGACAGCTGCTGTCTGTCCTCAGGCGAGCTTGTGTGTGTGTGTGTGTGTGAGGAGAGAAAAAAAAAAAAAAAAAAAAAAAAAAAAAAAAAAGAGAGAGAGAGAGAAAAAAAAAAAAAAAAAAAAAAAAGAATGAGTGTGAAATTAAAACTGCCATTTCTTCTCTCACTGTGGTTATCATGCAGTGAGAAAATTAGTTTTCAACATTTTAACCACACAATTATCCCTCACCACCTCACAAGCTACATTTATGTCTGTCTGTCATGGGCCTTAGAAAGGATATCATTTAGACACGATGGCACATCAACACCCATGCATGCATTACTTACACACACACACACACACACACACACACACACACACACACACACACACACACACACACACACACACACAGGTACAGTATAAACATGTTCAGCACTATGGCATACACACAGGCACGCACGTCGATGTGCATTCACACATTCACCTGAGTGTGTCCTCCTACTCAGCACTTTGACATTTGGAGCCTGATCATATAATTTTGGGTAATTATAATAATAAGTCATCTCATTCAGCAGTAATAGTAGTTCTGCAAGCTGCTGTTTAAACTGCAGTCTGCATTTCAGACTACTCAGTCAAGGCTCATCTAGGCCCTGATCAAAAGGCATTAGCTATGAAGCCAGGGCTCCAGGAGCGCATTACAGCAGCGGGCAAACCACACACAGTCTGAGCGCGTAAGCCAGCCGCTTCCTGGAACGCCTATTAACATCTCTTCTGATCGATGGCTGGAAACGGTGCGTACTGCTAGTCTGAAAACGCATGAACTACGATCATGTTCACAAACAGACTTTCATAACATTGTATGTGTGTTGAGGAATAGTGGCTGGTATGCAACACACCTCCTAATTAGTGCTGTGTCCGTATCCTCACCGAATCATTAAAGGACGAAGTGCCGGATCCGTTGTGCGATTTGGAATGTAGTTGCGCAAATCTCCGACACGAGCAGAGCACACTAGAAAACAGAGCCAGGTGCACAAAGGTACACAGACACATGCACATGGTTCTTACAGCCTGCTTTTTGACAAACACATTTTCAGCTAACAAGGACTGACAGAAAATATTGCGTAAGAGCCAAATTGAACTCTGTTACTCTGTTAGTGCACAACTGATTCAACTCAGCACTTGCAGCTAGGGATGGGTGATGTAGACTTCAAACTATGTCATGATATTTCATGGTATTTTTTGCTGTAAGGATAGAAATGACGATATGAAAATTGTAACATTCAACATTCATCTTTTTGGCCACAAGTCACGCTAGCATTCAATCACGACAGCCATTGATCCATAAAAGCAAAACTTAATCCTGATTATCATCAAATACTAAACTATACAGATTATGTAGGCTGAAAACTAGAATATGAATGGTATTCCACTATGCTTGTTCCTGTTCTACGTGTGAGAT
The DNA here is from genome assembly GCA_012411365.1 of Ameiurus melas. Taxonomy (NCBI): domain Eukaryota; kingdom Metazoa; phylum Chordata; class Actinopteri; order Siluriformes; family Ictaluridae; genus Ameiurus; species Ameiurus melas. Next base: position 19,238,894 of record CM022755.1, on the reverse strand, counting down.
ACGCACGCTGCGCTGTGTAACACGTCATCAACTATATCGCCAATCTATATATCGCTGGATCACCAGTTCTTATCATGGGGTGGAATTGTACCTGTATATCATGGACAATACGATATGGCACAGCCCTACTTACAGCACTCACAGACCAAATTACTTATAAATGATCAACTATTTGTACAGTTACATAAACTATTTTCAATATTATAAATTTATACCAAGCTGCCCAGTCTCAGAAATATCTTCCTTAGTATATTTCCCATTACCCCTTAACTTTACTCTATTTTATTTATTCATATTTAATTGAAAAACAAAACAAAACAATACACATGTATTCAGTAAACATTGGTTAAATATATAAAAGAAGTAGTAGTAAAGGTTTCAGTACTTATTTCACTAGAAACAACCCAGGTGAAGTAACAACAATACAACCAGTATTCAAGGCAAAGCCACTATATCAGCTCTTAACAGTAATCTTTCCGACTCTCCAACTGTGGCCTACTGTGAGCATGGCACGTGAAAGTGAACAGTGCCATCTAGTGGTTATATATATATATATATATATATATATATATATATATATATATATATATATATATATATATATATATATATATATATATATATATATATATATATATATATTTTTTTTTTTTTTTTTTCAGGCTTCAAACATAAAGATATAAAATTTTATTTTTTTGTGAAGAATCACCAACAAGTGGGACAAACTTGTGAAGTGGAACAAAATCTATTGGATATTTGAAACTTTTTTAGCAAATAAAAAACTGAAAAGTGGTGCGTGCAAAATTATTCAGCCCCTTTACTTTCAGTGCAGCAAACTCACTTCAGAAGTTCAGCGAGGATCTCTGAATGATCCAATGTTGTCCTAAATGACTGATGGTGATAAATAGAATCCACCTGTGTGTAATCAAGTCTCTGTATAAATGCACCTGCTCTGTGATAGTCTCAGGGTTCTGTTGAAAGCGCAGAGAGCATCATGAAGACCAAGGAACACACCAGGCAGGTCCATAATAGATTTCCCAAGCTTTAAACATCCCAAGGAGCACTGTGCAAGCGATCATTTTGAAATGGAAGGAGTATCAGACCACTGCAAATTACCAAGACCTGGCCGTCCCTCTAAACTTTCAGCTCAGACAAGGAGAAGACTGATCAGAGATGCAGCCAAGAGGCCCATGATCACTCTGGATGAACTGCAGAGAACTACAGCTGAGGTGGGAGAGTCTGTCCATAGGACAACAATCAGTCGTACACTGCACAAATCTGGCCTTTATGGAAGAGTGGCAAGAAGAAAGCCATTTCTCAAAGATATCCATAAAAAGTCTCGTCTAAAGTGGAATGTGGAATGTGGATTATACATGTGGAAGAAGGTGCTCTGGTCAGATGAAACCAAAATCGAACTTTTTGCCCACAATGCAAAACGATATGTTTGGCGTAAAAGCATCACAGCTCATCACCCTCAACACACCATCCCCACTGTCAAACATGGTGGTGGCAGCATCATGGTTTGGGCCTGCTTTTCTTCAGCAGGGACAGGGAAGATGGTTAAAATTGAGGGGAAGATGGATGCAGCCAAATACAGGACCATTCTGGATGAAAACCTGTTGGAGTCTGCAAAAGACCTGAAACTGGGACGGAGATTTATCTTCCAACAAGACAATGATCCCAAACATACAGCAAAATCTACAAAGGACTGGTTCACAAATAAAAGTATCCAGGTGTTAGAATGGCCAAGTCAAAGTCCAGACCTGAATCCAATCGAGAATCTGTGGAAAGAGCTGAAAACTGCTGTTCACAAATGCTCTCCATCCAACCTCATCCAAGCTCAAGCTGTTTTGCAAGGAAGAATGGGCAAGAATTTCAGTCTCTCGATGTGCAAAACTGATAGAGACATACCCCAAGCGACTTGCAGCTGTAATCGCAGCAAAAGGTGGCTCTACAAAGTATTAACGCAAGGGGGCCGAATAATTTTGCACGCCCCACTTTTAATTTTTTTATTATTTAAAAAAGTTTCAAAAATTCAATAGATTTTGTTCCACTTCACAATTTTTTCCCACTTGTTGGTGATTCTTCACAAAAAATAAAATTTTTATATCTTTATGTTTGAAGCCTGAAATGTGGCAAAAGGTTGAAAAGTTCAAGGGAGCCGAATACTTTCGCAAGGCACTGTATATATATAAAAATTACAATAATTATATATATATATATATATATATATATATATATATATATATTATTATTATTATTATTATTATTGTTTTTTTGTTATAGGAATATAGGAATTCAGAATAGTTTTGTACTTGAATTCAGTAATACAGAACCATTAAGCACAACTTCACATCATAGTCTATAGTCAAAGTTTGTATATACAACAGATTCTTAGTGTATGCTATTATAGATGTGCATGGATCATACATAAACAATATGTTGGTGTGATTCACAATAAAACCTTATAATTACATTTGAGTCTAATTTATGAGGCTCCGATTTAACAGTAAAGTACACTTGCTATATATGTATGTGAATAACTAATACTATCTATTACTAAGAACTAGTTACTATAGAATACAGCTTAATTCTAAATTAAACACACTTACAAAATATACCTTACTAATTTGATGATTATATTAATTTGGGTGGGGGGCACGGTGGCTTAGTGGGTAGAACGTTTGCCTCACACCTCCTGGTTTGGGGGCTTGAATTCCACCTCCGCCCAGTGTGCCCGGAGCTTGCATGTTCTGCCAGTGCTTCAGGGGGTTCCTCAGGATTCTCTGGTTTCCTTCAACCTCCAAAAATGTCAGTAGGTGTATTGAAGACTACATGTAAATCACCCAATCTATTCATGAGTGTGTGCATAGTGCACTGTGATGGGCTGCTGTCCCATTTAAGATGTATTCCCATCTAAAAGCCACAATAACATGAATGAATGAATATAAAAATTATAGTAAGTCTTTTCTGAAAAGGACAGGGTGATCTCGCCATTTGCAAATGAAAGGACTGAAAGTGTTATATAAATTATCTTGGCTCAGATACAAAAGCTTTTCCGTGTGTTACCATCAGCTTTTATTTCCCCACGGTCAGAAGGTGGCATGCAAAATTCTCAGCACGCCACTCTTAGTGTGTGTGATCTGAAAGACCATCAGTGGTAAATGTGTCCCACAGAGAGCGAGACAGAAGCCATTTTGATTATGAGGACGGTGTGTGTGTGCGTGTGTGTGTGTGTGTGTGTGTTGGGGGGGGGGGGGGTGGGGTGGGCTTTGAAAATCTCTCAGAACCAGTTTTATTTTGTGATGTCTCTCATTTTTCCCCCCGGAGCCACTGCCATAGTTTGACTGGACAAACATTCATATTTGACAGAGCAATCAGCTTCTGATGGACAGATGAAGATTGTGCTGGTACATATTGATATGCTGCACTCAGTGTGTGAGTCATCTGCAAGAAATAACAGTAAGATTCAAAGAACGAAATGCACCCACCTTTTTAAACGCATGATTTTCAGGCATTACAAATCAAATGAAGCCCAAGTCAAGCAGTGTAGGTGGATCAGAGAAAGTATGTATCATTTATAAATCTTAGCCAAAAATGAGCAAATTGCCAATTTATTAACAAACAGGTATGCATTTCATACTTATACAATAATAATAATAAGAAGAAAAAGAAGAATAAGAATACAAATAATACTATATTATTATTATTATTATTATTATTATTAATAATAATAATAATAATAATAATAATAATAATAATAAATAATAATAATAATAATTAATAATAACACTAATATAAATTATATTATGAATATTTAATAATTTTATAAGATAACAAATGCATATAAGACAAAAAAATCTTTGATCTCATTAATTTTCATGTATAATCCAAATGCTCTAAAATATACATAACTGAGGTTATGAAAATACATATATTTCATATATGTTCTCTCTCTCTTTATTCTTTAAAATATCAGGGCTGTTACAGCCATTTATATTCTAAAATGAAATTCTATGTTAAAAATCATCCAAACAATATCCTTTCACATCTTTGGGATGCTAATTTGCACTTTTCTCTCTCTTTCTCTCTGTGTGTGTGTGTGTGTGTGTGTGTGTGTGTGTCTGTTGTTTAGAAATTTTCAAAAATGTTTTAAATGAACAGTTATCTATCTGAGACATTTGAGGAACTTGAAAAATTCTATAAACCTTTCAATGACACATAAAAAAACACCACCTGAAAATATCTTTAGCTGGCTACATAATGGTCTTATAACAATTGTTGTGTATTAAAAATAATATAATAAATATAATATGCCAATAATTATTTTAGTCACTGGGACTGCTTTTAACCAGTGATTTTTAATTAGGTTCTCTCTGTCAAAACAACCAACAATTTACCTAACACTAACATATCAGATGTAATACAGTGTACCCTGTATACAGGTGCATCTAAAAAAAAAATATATAATATTTTGGAATATTTCCAAAAAGTGGAAGTTTCTTATATTACACAAAGTGAAATATTTCAAGCCTTTTTGTTATAATCTTGATGATTACGCCTTACAGTTCATAGAAATAAAAAATTCAATATCTCAAAATATTAGAATAAAAATTTATCATACAGAAATGTCAACCTTCTGAAAAGTATGTTAATTTACTTTAATTAACATACTTTACTTGGATTCTGTGCCTCTCCACTCTTCCTCCAGACTCTGGGATCTTGATTTCCAAATTAAATGCAAAATTTAAATGCAAAATTTACTTTCATGATTGTGGTTGTGTGTACTGAACCTTACTGAGAGATTAAAGGCTCAGGAAACCTTTGCAGGTGTTTTGAATTAATTAGCTGATTAGAGCTCTTCTCAGGTCAACATTTCTGTATTATAAATTCTTTATTCGAGCTGTAATCAGTGATCATCAAGATTAAAACAAAAAAAGACTTTAAATATTTCCCTTTATGTAATGAATCTAGAATATATGAAAGTTCCACTTTTTGACTTAAATTACCAAAAAAATTAAATAATAATTTTCCCATAATATTCTGATTTTCTGAGCTGCACCTATATATCTCTTGGTTATTGATATGCATATATAAAAAGGTGGTTGAAACCAGTCTGAGAAATGAGAAATAAAAACAAAACAACAATTCAAAAAAAGTAGAAGAAATAAATATCAGAGTTTTGTCATTGGTATGTGAAGGTTGTTCCAGGGGCCCATCCACAACTCCTCCTCATCTGACAGTGTATGATCACTTGGAGACTCAAGGGTCTCTTTGACCTCCTCATTGTCCACTCTGGACTCCTGTTCCTGCTGACAGCACCCCTGCTTATGGTCCAAATGGGCTTTAACAATGTTGGACTTTGGCCCCATTCTAGACCCTATGGACCAGGTTAAGGGCCTTGTGTCGAGGTTGTTGTTAGTCGTAGATGAAAGTGTGACTGTGGTTCCTATACTAGGTCCATTACCCACTGTACTATTTAAAGGCAGATGTTCCTCCTGCATGACTCCTAACTGGTCCAGTTTCTTGAACTGTTTTCCTAGCCGCCCAGGTGAAAAATGTTTTATGTTATTCGGATAAGGTGGCCGTCGGGTTCTAATGATCGTGCCATTCTGTGCCATGTACACTGAACCATTGACGTTGCTTTGACAGTTAACATTAGGCAGACGATTCCGCTGGATGTCTGGACCGCTGTCCTCTCCTGTAGTCGTTGACTCACCCTCTTTCTCTACAATTAACTTCATCTGCTTCTTTCTGATAGCCTGATAATCAAAGAGCGGAGACAGGTGCATATAAACAGCCATAGTCACAGATTAAACAATGGATTTAGAAATATCTGCCTTAAGCTATGGTGCAGTTTGTAATTTTGAAAGTGTTTGAAATATATATATATATATATATATATATATATATATATATATATATATATATATATATATATATATATATATACACTAGCATACTAGTATATTATAATTACTCTAATAAATTAACATAATAATAATCCTCACTCTCATAGAATGTTATTTGCCAATGATGCCATGCAATGGAACAGTGCTAATTTCTTCAATTCTTCTGTTAATATTTTTCCAGCTTGGAAATGAACTCCCACAAGTTTAAACATCGCTTCTCAACTCAAGCCCCCCCACCACCCCTAAATGCATATAGCAGCAGCTTGGCAACCAAAACAATAACAGTTCTCACTGCAGGCAGCAGAGGGCTCTAAAAAAATTACAAACTGCTCCTTTAATATTTGTAGAACTAGCACACAGACAGACACGTTAGGTCCTAAAGTTGGAAGGAAGAGAATATATTTAACTTTATTTATGGATTTATGCATCCAGTTTGTACAAAGGAAAGAAGTGATGATAAAGGAATTTATTTCAGGAAAAATGTCATAAATGCACATGAGGTGTGGACAAAGATTAAAATTTCATGCCCATGCAGTTGTAGAAATAGTCAAGAGCACACCAAGGTGTGGGAAACAGCTGCAGAGAAATCACTGCACTTCTAGAGTGAAACAAATTAAAATCAGTCTTACTTTTTAAATTCACACTAGCGCTTAATTTTGCTTCTTAGAAAGAAGTGGAACCTCCTGATTCTATTTCTGCATTGGAATTTTCTTCAGTTTCTCCAGTCTCTGATGCCGAGTCGTTGTCAGATGTAATGGCATCTTCATCCTCCTCAGCGATTGATGAGAGTCCTTCTAATGCATCTTCTGAGCTCCTTGTCGCACTGCCTTCAGATCCTGATGTCTGTGATGTTATTTCATCACTCATCTCACCTGAGGACTTTTTACTCTCTTCAGTAGTTTCTTCTTCATCGTCCTCCTCCTCTTCCTCATCTTCTTCTTCCTTCCCCTCCTCTTCTTCCTCCTCTTCTTCCTCTACCTCCTCTTCCTCCTCTGTTCCCACCAGCTCTTCCTCACTCTCTTCCTCAATGGTGTCCTGTGAGGTACGCGTGATGGTGGATTTTCGCGAACGGCTTCCTGCTGTAGATCTGGAGGTGGTTGAACCTCTCTCACTGCCACTGAGTGAGACGCGGTCTGATCCTGCATCTTCTGATGCTGCGGATTCACTAACATCTTCCTCAGACACTTCCTCAGACCCTGCACCTGCAGAGCTTCCAGATCTCATAGAGGATCGAGTTGATGACACCTGGGAATCTGAGACACTGAGCATGCTTCCTGAACTGGATCTAACTGAAGATCCTCTACTGTCTTGAGTGTGTGACAATGACACCTCTGATCCAGATTCAGGCTCTTTAGATGCCACACTTTTATCTTCATCCTCCTCAGATTCCTCCTCAGAGTCTTTCTCTGTTCTCTCTACACTTGATTCTTCCTCTTTCTCTGTAGCTGATTCTTCTTCTGACCCGGATTCCTTCTCAGTCCCCTTTTCAGACTTTGATTTGCTTTCTTCTTCAGATTCTTCTGGTTCCTCTGCCTCTGACTCTGAGTCAACAGTGCTCTCAGTAGCATCTTCCCTATCCAAATCCACTTTTAGGTAGTCTTTATCTTGAGTAACCACACTACTCCTCTCGGATGCTTCAGATCCACTTGGTTCAGGCTCACTGACACTGATGGACACTGGTGCCTCTGTTATACTCTCTTGACTGTCAATACGGCGTGCAGATGTCAGCTTTGCATAGTCTTTGTCCTTCTTGCCCTTTCTAAATATCAATGGGAAGATTCTGGCCTTCTTCCAAGGTGATACACGAGTCGGTTCAACTTTCTTCCCAACAGCAAGCAGCTTACTGAGTTTAATGACAGATTTCAGTCTCTTTGCAGCCTTGGACTCCTCTGCTTCAGGCTCTACTTTTTCTTCAGAAACTATAGAAGGAACTTCTGGCTCTGCTGATTCTGGCTCTGCTGATTCATCTTCCTCCTCTGGAGTTATATCCTGGAATTCCACCTGCCTACCATGCCCACGTCCCCGCCCACCACCTCTGCCCCGGCCCTGTAGTGAGACCATTACCTTTAAAAATCTTAGACATTTTATTATTATCAGGGTCAATCAGGCAACACACATCAAATGCTGTAATTATAGCAGTAAGACAGAACTAGAACTGTAATGGAGCATGGGATCTTTTAAATTTATTGTGCCATGTTTCAATACCAGTCTGACACTTCATACACATTATATAAAATTAATTCACAAACTGAATGAAATGTCATTAACCCTTGATCTACCAGTAATGAAAATGTGTAATATTACCTCTGGGCCATAGGCACTGTAGTAGTAGCCATCATCATCCATTATGGCCTCTCCGTACTCATCGTACATGGGAGATATCAACCTCCTGCGGCTCCCATAAGGAGGATAAGGATCATACCTTTATGAGAACATGAGAAGGTAATAAGTAACTGTATGGGCTTTAAACATCACTAATTAGTGTTGTGCACTGTGTATATTGTTTAAATTATTTAGACATCACTGTGGAGTACAGTAAAGGAAAATTAGTAGTAATTTGTGCTATTTTGTTGTTATTTAATATAGTGCATATACTGTATAAACTTCAAATTGACACCTATGTCTTTTAACTTTGTACTTATAAATATGAACAAAAAGGTATGTATATGTATGAATAAAATGTCAATAATAATAACAACAACAACAACAACAACAACAATAATAATAAGAACAATAATAATAATAATAATAATAATCATTATTATTATTATTATTATTATTATTATTATTATATATTTTTAATGGATTGGGAACTATACACAAAATAAAATACAGTATATGAATAGGTTACACAGAAATAAATGAAGTTCTAGATATAAATGCTGCAAACAATCATGCAAATCATTGCACCTGGTGTCATCTGAAAACACACTGCCATTGGCTGAGAAGCTTTAACACAACAAGTAGTAATCATGGGGAAGGAGAAGGAGCGTCCTAACGTTCTCATGGACGACATTATAAAATAACACTTGAGTGGAAAAAGCTAATGAACCATAGCAAAGCCCGTAAACATCCATGTCACAATGTACAATTGGTTTAATTATATGGAAGTGGAAAGTTCATGGAACAAAAACTAATCGTCTCCTGACAGGTGCGACACTGTGTATTTCACAACATGCTCTCAGACTAATGATAAGGAAGGTAAGCAGTTAAGAATTATAAAAAAGCCAGCGGTCACTCGAAAAGAGTTGCAGGACAGCCTGAAAGCAGCAGCAATCACAGTTACACAGAACAATAAACAACGAATTGCACCGCAATCACCACCATTCCCCACAAACCTTATGCAAAACATTGCTGATAAAAAAAATAGAAGCACAGAGATGCAAGTTTTAAAGCATTTGGAACAATATAATCTGGTCACACAATACAAACATATAACTCTTTGGCAATAATTCAGCTTCTTATGTTTGAAAGTAAAGTATGGACGCTGGAGCATCACGATTTGAGGCTGCTTCATCATGATTTGAGACTGCTTCTCTGCAAATGGCACTGGAGCATTACACATCATTGAATAAAACATGAATGGGGTGAGGTACCGAGATATATTGGAGGAGATTTTTAATCTCATTGGCCAAGAAAGTGATGGACAACGACCCCAAACATGCAGCCACACTAACTTTAGAAGGTCTTGCATGGCCTAGTCAATCTCCTGACCTGACACCCATTGATAATTTATGGAGGATTTTTAAATCCATCAAAGATACCTTCATAACCTTGGGGAACAGAATATGATTTGCAAGGAGGAATGGGCCAAAACTGAACCACATTTCTGCAAAAAAAGGTAAATACTTCTTACTGTAAATGTATTGAAGCTCTAGTTGCCAACTGCAACAAACTACTAATGTTTGCATATTGTGTTGTCTGAATACTTTTTTCCTGATCAATTCAATGTTTTTTAACATATCTTTGTTGATGCTAATGAATACATGTTTTGTTCATATTTATAAGTACAAAGTCAAAAGACATTATGTGTGTACATTTGAAGTATGTACTGGACGTATATTAATTAACAACAACAGAAAGTAGAGAAACACATTCTGCATACTTGCCCTCATAGTATTTGTTAAATGATAAATATTAAATATTGATGTTTTGACTAATTTAGACACACCACCAGAAGATAATATCCTGATAATGAGAAAAATAGCACTCGGATTAATCCTCTTCTTTCTCCAGTGTCTACTTTTCTTGCACAGCTGATGAAGTGGATCAAGAAGCTGTTATGTATATGGATAGCAAGGTCATTGACCTGAATGTATTTGTATTGTATTGTGAGTGCTTAGTCTCAAAGCACTGAACTGACCATTGCATATTTGCCACTTTCTTGCATGAATATAGTATATTAGTAAGAGTAATTTCGTATGGCTAGGTAAGACGCCAAGCCAGTGGGAGGTGAAGTGGTGAAACTTGGAGGCCTCCTAGTGATAGAGGAACAGGTCATAAATAATCGACCTGGTCTAATTGAGGAAAGATGTGGGAAGCTAATGATGGTTTAAACTGTTCCACATGTCTCCTGCGTGGCAGATGCTAACTCTTAAACATGCAGATCAGCTCTCAGCATTTGCTCAGCATCTGTTCTTTATTTCTCCAGTTGTGATATGAGCTGCTATAAGCTTCCACAACTGGTTAAACAATTGCTAATACCTCTTTTCTGCTTTTTATTTGTGCTGCTTTCCCTTTGATTGTATGTTTGTACATCAAGTGATGCTGTTTATTGTGTGGCCTATTTCCAGCTAAATTGTTTTCTATCACTCTCTCTCTCTCTGTCTCTCTCTCTCTCTCTCTCTCTCTCTCAAAAGGAGGAATATCGGCATGGGCTCAGGTGCCCTGTCCAATCTTGAGTAATTGAAAACATTTGGAGGGAGGAAAGAGAGTGTGAAATTACAGGGGAATAGAAGAAAAATGGAAGGACAAAGTGATGCATCTTCCTAGAATGTAGGATTTTCTTCTTTACCTATGAGAGATTTAGACTATTTTAGTGCTTTAATTTAAATATTAATTTGATTATATAGAGCATCCATCACTTAAAGAGTCATCAAACACACATACACACAAACACACACTAGAGTGCCAGTCCTAATTTCAGTAAAAGTGCAAAACTGTTCCACAGAAATCCATAGACGTTTCAGCACTTTTGACCACAATAAAATTTTCCTATAATTACATACACAATAATACACAACATAATAGACATAATATTTGTAATCAGCCGAAGATAATCTAAGAGGCACTACGTCTATATACTGCATTCATTACAAAACATAATTTCACACATAATTTCACACTCGTGCTGCAGGAGCAGACCTTAACAACCATGTGAAGCTGCAGAATTAGTAATTAGTCAGCAGTATCATCAATGCTGTATCTGGCTGCTGCCCTCATGGCCCTTCAGCAGCTGGCAGTGTGGAGAGAGATGCTCAGGAGGTTATGCTTGCTTAGTGCTGGAACGGCAATGATGAAATAATGCACTGTATTTCCATATGCAGCCTTAATTATGATGGGAATTTTACAGTCCTTATGTTATGCTCAGAATTCTACTGGCTAGCTTGATGGTCCCAAAGCACCCCAGATCTCCACAAGAGAGTTATGAAGGGCAAATATTCTTCATAAAATACAGAACAATATTTTTTCTCATAACAATAGGCCTATACAAGAACACAATAATGAAGATTCTTTTTCTAAAATTTTTTTTTCAAAGTGCTGCTAGGTGTGCATTATAACTGATGTGTATGCACACACACACACACACACACACACACACACACACACACACACACACACCACACAGTATACTTACTATACTTGTGAGAACCTTCCATTAAAATATTTATTAATGCAGATAATTAAAGCTTTGCTACAATTAAATCTAATCCTAACCTCAGTTACCAAAAGTAAACCTTTTGGCCTTAAAAAAAAATGTAAGTAGCTTTTTCTTTTGGGGGAGGGGGGTTAACTGGAGTTTGACACAGTTTTCCTTGTAGGGAGCAGCCAAATGTTCCCACCAGGACAAAACTGTCAGATATTCCTATACTTATGGTGAAACTGGCTTTCCTACCAATATATAAAAACATTCCCACACAAAAAAATGAGTAAAAACACACAAACAGACACATTAGCAAACTTTAAACTAATTACTTCACAGATGAACATTGATGCCTTACACCGAACTTACCCTTGATCATAGCTGTAATAGTCTTGTGCATAGTAGTCCTGCCCGGGGTCAATACCCGATTCCATAGAGAGTGCCTAAGTTAGCAAAAACAATCCTCAACCTCAATATCTCAACACGACTGAAACTTACACTGATGCCATGGCAGGAATGGAAATGTGATAACACTGAATACCAACATGCAATGGGTGTGACCAAGGCCGGACTTATGCATGGGCTAACCTGGACTGTAGGCCAGAACACCAGGAGAAAAGAGGCTCCCAATTTAATCAAAACCTATAAATAAATAGGTTTTCAGTCCAGCAAGTAGAATATTTTCAAATAAATATTGCCACTAGCTCAACCCAGTTTAATACTTCTTTGAACTAGTTGCTTTGATTTGTTTAGTTGTACATCAGACATACTTTGCTTGCTTTTATTGCTTTTATTATTTAGGTTTTACCAATGTGAGGGTTACAAACTCACGCGGTGCAGTCACACTGACTTTTGATATTAACCGCAATTGTCCTAATGCCGGAGAACCGAAAATATGATGGACATAAGGGAAACACAAAAACCTTTTGTTTTTCTATCCATTGTTGGATGTGTTGTGTGGGCGATGTAGTTTTGATTCTGCTAAGCTGTGTGGCATCATGCTTCTTTTACTGCATTAATGTTCAGACATTCAAGGATGGCTGGTCAATATCACACAAACGTTACATTTACCTTAAGTCTACATGTTTTGAACGGGTCATCAAAAGGAGAAACAACTACATCCATTTAATGAAGTCTGATTCACAGTTAGTAAAAGATTTTCCATTCCAATGATCTATTTCTATGTTGCTGAAACATTAGAGAGTGCAGCAAAAACAGAAAATTGTGAAAAGGTTTGACATTACCAACTGTCTAATTGCAGCAGTCTTACCGAATAGGAGCAATGAAGTGCAAAGCACTAACTAATAAAACTTCTGCACACACAGACATACTGCTTATCTGTATGTTTCAGTTAGAAAGAATTAGAAAACATCATTAGACAAGTAGCTAAACATATAGATGTAGAGTGATTTCTACAACATGCACTAGTTGGGCATTTAACCTATTTTTTAATTAACATATAATGAATGTTTGAAAAAAAAAATTTAACTTAAAAAAATAACAATTATAATATTGAAAAATAAAAATGGTTGTCCAGTACAATTAATGCACCAAATAATTAATTTGACATTTATTACAATCATAATCATAAATTATCTGCTAATGGCATGTTGTCATGTTATTTCCTGCAAGGTGACAATATTGCACCAAAACATTATGCAGCTTATACAATGACTCCTCATTTGGACACCTTTTCGAAATTAGTTTTTACAATATATTTTAGTATGTTGTCGATAAGATTGCTCCAAACCAAGTTGTACAATATCGTGCACCTTGTCTAGAATATATATAACAGCTCTTAATTTGGATACGTTTATGTTTTCTGAATTTCTTTTCTGTCACAGTTAGTTGGTCAAAATTGCTACAGTTCACTGTATTTATTTTAAATATTTACTTTTTTTTTTTCACTCGTAGATTCATGCCATGGTTTATATATAGGGCCCCGACAATGGTTCAAGCCTAGGGGCCCTCATCACCCTAAGTCTGCCCCTGGGTGTGACTCAAGTGAAATAAATGAGAAAGCTGAAGCACTGTCGAGTGCTGCATTCAAAATAATGACAATTTTTTAAGTGACCTACAACTTAAAAAATACCACGGGTCACTAGAGAAAAGAGGATCAGCAATGGAAGGAAATAAGAGATAGCAGTTTACATGCAAAGTACAGTGTCACAGGAAAATAAAGACTCTACCTCGGGCCTGAGCAAAGATGGCCTCAGCAGCTGCTGTTGCTAGTAGACAGGCAAAGGGGGGAGATGAGGGAAGAGTGAGAGAGGTGTAAAAGAAAGGAAAATAATATAGAATAAGATGTTGCAGGAAAGGTATCAGACGATCACAAAACTAAGGGGGGAGACTGAAGAATATACGGTTAATTGTAATAGGTGTGTATTAAGCTGTAACTAAGGGTGAGAAAGTGAGGAAGATGTAATAAGAAAACCAGGTTAAAGATAACTGTGGGTTAAAGAGAACAGAGAGGAAAGCAATTCAGGCAAAAGCTCCTGAAGGCCAATAAGTAGTGCTGCAGTGGATAATCTACTCTTGTGATAAGCTGCCATTAGATGAACACAAATGTTAAAGTTAAATGGAGAGGAAAATGTCAAGATCGAGAGGCTATGCACATAAGGGCCGAAACTGACAAAACGTGCGCATACATCTCTTACCCCACCTACAGTATCTCAGGAAAATAATAGATAATAGCACAGAACCGAGTGAGATTAGACTAGATAAGACTTTTCTATGAAAAACAACATTTTCATATCTAGAGTGTAAAAATAGAGTTAATGGCAGGCCTTTTGTCTTCCTCTGTCTAATTGTGATTCTCCTCTTATTCTCTCTCAGGTACTATTGGCAGATTAGAGAGATGAGGAACAAGGAGCTTTCCATCCATAGAATAAAAATGACCAGCCCCTAAATAAATAAAGCATTTCATTCCAGTAACAGATAAGAGAAGGACATACCTCTCTGTCATATCCATGCCTGCCATACAATGGGAAAAAAGAAAATACCTTTAAAAATATATATTATATAACCGTTGAGTTAAAAGGAAAAATATATATATATAAATTCAGCTTGAACTCTATCTCCTGTTAAAATTTATTTGGATTATTTATTATATGTATGCAGTTACTGTATATGCCTTATTACTGTATTATATATATAATCTTAGTGAGTGAGCAAAAAACAAAAACAGAAAAATAGAGTATGGGCAAAGAGTTTGCAAATACATGCAGAGAAAATGTTTAAGTGTTGACACAGCGGTTTAACACCCAGAAACACGCTGGCGTGTGAATATCTTTTATTCAGAATAACGTGTTTACAGACACGCACGCACACGCACACACACACACACACACACACACACACAAATGTTCTAGATCATAACCCTAGTCATAAAAGTCTAGGCATAATCCTCAGAACCTTAGAGAACCATGCCTGAGCAATACACTCTCCAAAGGGAAACAAATGAAGACATTAAAATGTTACTGACCTATAATCACTTATACACTAAGCAAAATGAAGGAGAGAATGTGATGGGTTCTGATGTAATGAAAAGAGATTTATATGCACAAATTGTGTTTGACAGAACTATGTAATTTTGCTCAGTAATAGGGAGGTCTCTCCTAGGCAAGGAGTAGATATAGATAGGGTCTTTGACATCACACACACTAAAGCACACACAGAAGTGTCTGACAAATGTTTTCTGGGTAATAGGCAGTCTGTCCTACTTGTGTGGGAGATAAATAATGTGTAAGATGCAGTGGGCATTGGAGTGGAGTGGATAGAGGACTACTGGTGCTAAATAATGCACAGCTAGAAGAGTCCCAGTGTCTCACTGCAGAAGGCAGAGCTCCTCTCTTCTACACTGCCAAGTTTCAGAACCAACTCCAAAATCTCATATTGGAAAATCTCAGAGAGCCAAAACGAATTACTGTTGTGGAAAGAGAGAACACCCTGTATCCTGATTGGTGCCAAACTTCAGTGACTCTATTAACTTCTACAACCCAAATTCCAAAAAATTTGGGACGCTGGCTAAAATGTCAATAAAAACAGAATGCAATGATTTGCAAATCTCATAAACCCACATGTTATTCACAATAGAACATAGAAAACACCAAATGTCTAAACTGAGAAAATGTGCCATTTTAAGAAAAAAAAATATTAATTTTGAATTTGATGGCCTTAGCACAAAAAAGTTGGGATGGGGGAAACAAAAGGCTGGAAAAGTCAGTGGTATTAAACAGCTGGAGGTTAATTGGCAACAGGTCAGTAACATGATTGGGTATAAAAAGAGTATCTTAGAGAGGCAGTCTTTCAGAAATAAAGATGGGCACCAAACTGCGTCTATAATTTCAGAATAATGTTCCTCAACCTAAAATTGTGAAGACTATAAATATCTCATCAACTAGGGTACATAATATCATCAAAAGATTCTGAGAATCTGGAGAAATCTCTGGTTGCAAGGGACAATTTGAAAATCAACATTGCATGCCCGTGATCTTCGGGCCCTCAGGCAGCGCTGCATTAAAAACAACCACGATTCTGTAATGGAAATCACTGCATGGGCTCAGAAACACCTCCAGAACTCATTGTCTGTGAACACAATTCACTGTGCCATACACAAATGCTGGTTAAAGCTCTATTGTGCAAAGAAGAAGCCATATGTGAACATGATCCAGAAATGCCACGCCTTCTCTGGGCCAAAATTCAATTAAAATGAACTGAGGCAAAGTGGAAAACTGTTCTGTGGTCAGACGAATCGAAAGGTGAAATTCTTTGTGGAAACGGCGCCCTCTATACTAAAGAGGACTAAAGAGGAGAACCCAGTCATGTTACTGACTGTTGCCAATTAACCCAGTTAGTTGCAAAATGTTCCTCCAGCTGTTTCTTTTTAGTAACATTTATGTTTCCAGCCTTTTGTTGTCCCATCCCAACTTTTTTGAGACGTGTTGCGGCAAATTGAAAAATACCTTCTTTTTTTCTTAAAAAGGTACACTTCCTCAGTTTAAACATTTGATATGTTTTCTATGTTCTCTTGTGAATAACATGTGGGTTTATGAGATTTGCAAAACTGTTGCAGCAGGAATAAAGTAATTCCTACAGTAGAATCTGCTAATGCCCTCTGAAACACTTTTGCGTACTCTAAAACCATAAGGTCTCGCTTGAGTAAATTAGTTCCTTTGTCTCCTGTTTGTCCCCAGGCACTTCTAGGGAAGTGAACATATTCACTCAATTCATCCAAATGTGCACAGCATGTATTTGTTTTTAGTACACCAATATTTCAGCAAGAAAACCAGAGGGGTAAATAATTCTGTTGCCTGATTTTGCAAATGAGCTTGCTGTTTCTCTCTCTCTCTCTCTCTCTCCTGCATGCATATATACAAAGAAGGAATTATCTCATTTCACATTGAAGAAATGTGTAATTAAATAACGTCTTCTCTAGAATCAGACTTCTGATAGACTTCTATCATTTCATACACTCGAGTGAGGCTTATCTCAGATGTATTGCAATTGTGTGTAGTGTTTGCATACATAAGTGACAAAAAGTAACGAAAATGATCAAATGGTGCATGAGAAAAAAAAAATCACATTATTTCAGACGTTTCTCTCCCTCCCTCAACTGAACATGATGAACATAACTTAAATGCCCATCTTCTGCCTTTTTAACTATTACCAAAGTCTTTTTTTTTTTTTTTAAATCTCTCCTCTGTAATATTTACCCAACTTCTCTGTGATGTATCTGCTCACTGTCATACTGCTTGCATAGTCTGTCTTCAGTCATCACTTGTTCCATATATCTATTACAAACTTGTCCAAATTTCATACACTGCCTTTTTTCAAACTAGTTGTGCAGACCTAACAGGTCATGACAAATTCTTTTCAAACAATTCTTCTCTTGATTTTGCTGTATTGTTTGGACAGATGTCTTGCTGCATACACCCACAGTTTATTTTTATAACAATAAATTACATTTCACCTGAACAGGGCTATAACCACTACATTCTGAACAACAGTCTAGGTTATGAAAATTACATTTCTAAAGAAAACAAGGAGGGGGAGCAGCTGTAGGGCAGGATTGTAGGTGGAGAGGCATGAGAAGTGGGAGAAGTGAAGGAGCAACGAGAACTGGCAGGAGTTTTGTCAGTGCTGAATGGATCAATTGACTAATTAAGCCTGTCTCTGGTGCATGCAGACATCACATTCTCTCTTTTCCCCTGTTAGTCCCTGTGGAGTTCATCTTCCAATGACCTCATACACACACATACATATATCCACACAATGCCACAGAGCCTTTCTCACTGCTTCAGTAAGCACACATAGAACGTTAGAACAGACTTTCTGCTATAGATAATCTACAGCAAATTCTGTAACATTTGTGGCAGCAAATCTAGTCATATCTTTGATTCAGAAGTGTCAAACATCTTAAGAAGAACAAGAGAGTTATACCACAGTCTGTTACAGTAATTATGAACACATCCTGCAACTGTACATATGCATCATTAAAGTTTATAAACAGAGCAAGAATGATCTATAGTGATGGTTATATGATACTGATATGAGATTCTGATGCCTGTCCTGTTATAGAAATGTGTACTTCAGTATTTATTTCATTTCCATTTCCATTTAATACAATAAATCAATGTGTTGTGTCATATCACAGTTACTATGAAATTGCACTAATATATTGTGAATAATTTTCTTGTGATTATTTAATTAAGATACATTACTATTTGATGGGCATGTAAGCGATGTTTTATCATATATATATATATATATATATATATATATATATATATATATATATATATATATATATATATATATATATATATATATATATATATATATGTGTGTGTGTGGTTGCCTTACAAAGTCAACTGAATGCTGCAGTGACTAATTCCTGCAAACAGCCAAAAAAAGACAAAAACAACAAGCAAACAATCAAAAAACTTATTTTGGTCAAAATGGCATATTCTGCCAATAACATACTTTGATGCCTCAACTTTATGGAACCATAAATATATTTCAGCAATGTTTGACACGATGACGCTCTCGAATCGAAACAACAGATCCCTAGAGATCTGTTCACACCACAGCACAACAAAGCGATACTGTTTTCGTCCAGTATGTAAATTTTTTCCTGTCAATCCGTGGCGAAACGGGCCATCCGACTAGATTTGACCTTTAGATAACGTGCCCAGAGATGTTGCTGTTGCACAAAAGGGCATGATAGGTGGTGCTATAGCACAGGAAGCTGTTTTGAAAACCAGTCTAAAACACCAAATAAGAGTATTCTGGAAAAGAAAGAAAAGAATGGATATTGAGTTCTTGTTATCATTTACCATGTTTCCATCCAGTTTTAGCGCATTTCTGTGATCGACAAAGTGAAAATGTGTAAAAAGTTTGCGATATTTGCTGTCTCCCACCAGTTTCCATCCAATTGGCTTTTTTCCAATAAAATGGTGTGCGCACCATGGAGATATAAACAAACCGCCATCACATTCCCTTGAGTGAGGTAGCTGCCAAAAAAGTAGATTTCTACTGAAATTCTTCATAGTGGTTTGAATGCAAACCAAATGCATTTATTTTCATAATGCTACAGTGGGACTTTTTTGTATCAGAAAACAACACTCAGTATGACATTTTTTATTTATCTTTATATTCTTGTTGAAACATGTCAGTAATCAATATAACGGGATAGCAAGAACCGAACTGTCACTTCATTTACCAAAAAGTTCTTCCACCACGAAAGAAAAATTGTGGGCTGGTCTTAGGCATTAAACTCATGTTCTGTCCCACTAGTGTGTTGTTGCATTATATTTCATATTACTTCATTCATACTAAAACAACTTGATGGCGATCGTTTCGTGTTCGGTGTGAAAGCACTGTTTGTCTGTGATTCGCTTCCATTCATCACGTCGTGCTAGGACCTTAAGCCTAATCAATTCAGTTTGCAATCAGATACTGCTGTCAAAATGTCCGAGATGCAGCACAGTGTGAATGGAATCTTTAAATGTAATTTTCTCAATTTTCTCTTTTGGGAACTCCGGGAAAAACAGAACAATATTCCAGTTCAGAAAACCTGTTGTTTTAGAACAGCATACTATATATTATTAGATAATGTGAAAATTTCAATGTTTCATCATGTGAATGGTTTTCCACACATTTCATATGTATGGCAGATTGCTACACTCATACTTGAATATACTATTTACTATTAAATATACTATTGTATCATATTTCTATCACTGTGAGATGGAGGTGACATGATGTGGTATTATAAAGGCATGTTATAGTCTTTCCCTTGGGCACAAGACTAATTAAAGTCTAAAATACCACTTAGAGTACACAAAAAAATGAAGAAAAGTGAAATTTGGACAGATTAGAAAGCAAATGAAGCTAATGATTTTAAGCACATTTCCAAGCCAGCCAACATCTCAGTAAACATGATATGACAATAAATTGAGACCCTGGAAATAATAATATGGCATCATAGATGTCATCAGGCTCATGGGAGGGTAGGCGTAGTTGGGAAAAGATAGTTCCTTTATATGTACACAGAGAGCTATTTATCTAGAGGTGGCCTGAGAGATTGATTGTGCTCTTGCCTGAGCTGAATGCAGCAGGCTGGTGGCAGGGTACACTTTTCCTGTCACGTAGTCCAATGCCCATTATCTCTATTGTCTGAGCCCGTTGCACTTCATGACTCTTGATTTTCTAAAGGGCAAAAAAATCTATAAAATTGCATGGAAGCAGACCCCAAAAAGCCTTTAGAAAGGGTTACTGAGTGCGGTAATCATGTTAGTAAGGAAAAAGAGATCACCTCCATTTGAGGGAATTAAATAGATGAATATGTGTGAAATAATTGTACAGCAGCGAGCAAAAGGTCTATTTGTCATGTTTTTACATTCTTAAAAGCATTTAAGAAGCATCTAGGTAAAAAAGACCTTCAGAAGCTTGATTCACAATATGAAGAGGGAAAAAAAACATGCCAGAACACAATGGCTTTATGACTGAACTTTAACTTAATATAATGGTGTAATAACGAGGAGATGTGACATTTATTCTGACTTGATTTTCATGATAAGTTGATTTTAACCTTTACTGCCATCTTACTCTAATGGTGTATATAATAATAATAATAATAATAATAATAATAATAATACCCACATATTTTAAATACAAATTAGCTCATTTAAGTAATTTGAAACATGATCGCATAGCCTCGATATGTTATGTAGTACAAAAAATACAGGAAATATGAACGTTGAAGGGAAAAAAGGTCCTGAAAGTTCAGTCAGAAAGAGATTGATTTTTATGGTAAATCTCTTTCTGACTGCTGCTCTGAATCTGGGCTAGGATTAGAGGAGTTTGATTTTGAATCCAAGTGCGAGTGAAAATCTTCTCGGCTTGTATCAAAGTCTTCTAATTCAGACTCTGACTCGGTTCTTATCAAACTCTTGGCCTTTATTTCCCGTTTTGTAGTTCCTGTCAGAGTGGATATATGGGCTTGTTTTGCCCTTTCCACTTCAGAATGCTTTTATGCTCCTTCTTCTGGCCTTGACATTCCAAAATCCCAGGAGGAGGTGCGGTTTCAGAAAAGACAGGGTGAAGTTTGAGTATTATATGCTGAGTCGGCAATACGGGTGAGGGGATGGTGCTTTCAGAAGTAAAGGGAGGTGAAAGGGCATCAGGAACGGGAGGATGAGAGTGTACTATATGAGAAAGCGGAAAAGTGGATTTGGATGGGGGGCTATCCAGGGCATCAGGTATAATTTCCAGCCAGATCTCACAGGGCTCCAATGTGACATAGAAATACTAGAAATACTGGAACTGAACCTCCTTAGCACTGGTGGAGGAGGGGTGGTGCCAGCGATGTGAATGCAAGGAGGGTTATCCTTTCCCAAAATCCCTGGACTGTAATGTGGCTCAATAATAGCAAGCAGGTCATCCAGATAGAGAGAGGCCCGGGAGTCTCTAGAAGTCCTATCAGCCAGTGCATGCTGCTCAAACTGCCTCGCCTGCTCCCTAACTGACAGCTTCATGCTACAGCCACTCGGGGTCCCCATTCCAGCATCAAACTCTTCTATGCCGTCCTTAAGATCTGCCTTCAGCTCTTGCTCTTCCCACTCAGCAGGGTCCCAAAGGGCTTTTTCTTGCAGTGTGCCATAAATTTCATCCTCATGAATACGACAAGGCAAGGACCAGGTAAACTTCTAATTCCCAGGGTTTGTGGATGATGAAGAGCTGATGTTCCAGAAGCTGGCAAGCATGCATGTCTTGGTGCTCGTGACTGGATTGAAAATGCTCTCCAGATAGGGGGGATTCTGGGTAATGAGTGAGTGTAGTTCAGAGTATAAGGTGACGCTACTCTCATACTTAGGCAGGTTGCCGTGCATGGCGCCATTGACCGCAATGGCACGAAAAGCGATGGTGCTAATGAGCCTCTGTCGATCATCCTCCTCAGTAACTGACTTCCTGTGTCTGCTATAGACGACAATATGAAGTTATAACAGAAAAAGTCTAGAACTAGAATGCTATATGTACACAATATATGATGGGGGAAAAATGAGGAATAAGTGGGAAAGAACTGTTGAGGGGAAATGATAAATTCTATGCTAGAATCCTTCAATCATTTTGACTGAGCCATTTCCCGAAACAAATGCTTCCATATACAAGTCCTCTTTATATAATTCTATAGTCTTAGGAGAAGCATTATAGGTCTGGTCCTACCAGTACACTCCAGTCAAGTCAGTATGGATATTTTAATTTAGAAAATTTATTTTCAATGGAATACACCAGGCCACATTGGATTTTCAGGATTTATTCAATAAACTTACTATGAAAGAAAATATGGATCATATTGCTTACATACACTGAATGTCAAGTAGAGATTCATATAATAGAAGTAATACTCCCTCTCTCTCTCTCGCAACACATACACACACACACACGCACACAGATGTGGGCTGATTTATTCTGACAAGTGTATAGAGATGATCTGAGGCAACAGTCAATCTTAGAATGAAGGATGTGTAAAGTAATACTTTCAACACAGACATACTAACAGTGTGAGGATTTGGGGATGCTGCCTAACAATAATCCTACTACCAGCACGTCTTGCTGCAGCACTCATTACGTAGCAACAAGCAACAAGTGCAGGCAGTGCAGTATTATAAAAACTCGCTATTACTGAAGGTGAAACAAGAGGCTTGCCTACTAAGAGAGAGAGAAAGAATAAAAATGCAAATGACTTACTGCATTCTGAGTGGAGAATAAAAGGAAAGAAATGAAATGGACAGAAAGAGCGAGAGATACAGAGCAGGTGAGTGTGAGCCGAAACCAATGGACTTTGACAGAATATGAAATGCAGACTTGCATTTATGAGCAGAGAGAGAGAGTGAAGACAGATGCCTTTCTATTAATCCTTCACTTGTAGATTGATATTCCATGTGTTGTACCTTGCTGTACCACTGTCTAAAAGTTGGTGAGTTTAGAAGTTTCAAACACCAAAATTTGTAATAAATAAATATATAAATAAATATTCATAATTTTTTGTAGATTATTGGCATCCGGACAGCCTGACATATTCCATGCATCTCCTGAGGTGTCAGCAGGTATGTTATTGGTATTTATACATATTTAATGTCCTTTACAAATCCTTTTTTTGACTGCTAGCACATCCTTTGCATGATAGGAGCTGCTGAAAGATCAAGTACATATTTTCCATCCAACAGGATGATAAGATGTGGTCAAACTGTATGTAAAATAATTTTTTAAAATCCTGCTTGTTTGTTTGCTGCATGTATAATCACCTATATTACCATATCTCATACTGCATGAATGCTATTCTATGCAAGAAACAGCTAAATATGGTATGCACAGTGAATTTGTGTGAATAACGGCTACTGAAATAGAAATACCAACCCCAATAAACCAACAGCCACCTAAATGCTCACTGCAGTAGAATATAATAAAAGAGAAACTTTTAAACAGAAATCGAATGGCGTTATCTGACGAAAGGATGTTGTTGGCTAACAACAAACAGACAGACAAACAAACGCTTTTTTTGTTTTGCTTGTTATTAGACTGAATCATAGGAAATTGTTCTACCAATCTTTGTGCTTCACTTAATAGACAGACATAAAAAAAATATATATATATATATATTTTGAGTTAGCACTCATTTATTCTGATTACATTAAATCAATACTCTCTTACCTGTGGGAGATGCAGTTATGTCTCTGCTCAAACCTCAACCGTTTACATTTCCTTTCTCTTTTAATTGCATTTATATTTTAACTCATATTGTACTGATGGTTGGATGTACACAGCAATCAAAGTATTGTAGGCACAGTGGCCATAAAACGGACAAAATAAAAGCTCATTTAGTCTAGATCTGATTGGCCATAGCACAGAGAAACACTGCATTCCACTATCTGAAAGAGCCATATATGCCTTTCATAGACGAAAATCTCATTTCTCTTCTAACTTGTGGATAAGGTCAGTACTAGACAGTTAATAGACATCCTTGTGAGATTTCACTTCCTTTTGCTTCACTGATTTTACACTTCAGAGATTACACAATTAGCAGGCTGTTTTCAGTTTGATCAATCAGAATAATAAGCTACAGGAAAAGGTTTAGTTGAGAACAGCAACTAACCAATGAATGCAATTACCAGATCTGCTACTGAAAGAAAAAAGTATAACCTTTAACGTTAGATTCATAATGGTATGTAAAATCCCTGCTATTGAAAGTAAGCCTTGAACGTATCAAGTTTTGCAAAGACAAAATGTATAAAAATCTAGAAACTTCTTGGTATATACATTCTTAGAGGTTGACTCACATTTTGCCATCTCCAAGCTCCTCATAGAGATTGGATGGAGCTGAAGCTGGAGCTGAAACTGGAACCGGAGCAGCAGCTGATTTTGATGTAGCAAGTGACCTCTGGATGCGGGCGGTTTTGGCACACTCGGCCTGTTTTCTGTTAATACATTTGCACACAATCAACAGGTCAGTCACCGTCACCAAACAAATTCTTTCATGTTTTTGCCTCTTAACACACACGAGAATCAGCAAGAAGACAGATTTCTGCATTAATTCACCAGTGCCATAGAAACGCTCGTCTCTTTTTAGCACCCACCACATTGTGGTATGAAGTAAGCACATTTAGGTTGTCGTTTTAGATTGAAATAAAATGTGAGAACATGTCATTCTTGTTCATTTTACAAAAGACAATTCTGCCTGTGCTTAGAGTGGAGAGGAGGATGCGAATATCCTTTATTCATAGCTTCTGAACAACCTTTTGATTTGTATTCACATGTAAAAGTCTGAGCTCAATGGGAGTTTTCAGCACATAATTACTGAAATGAATGAATAACACTTACTCTTTGAATCTGATGAAGGGGTCCACGCACAGCCACAATGGGATTAGAGAGAAAAAAGGGAAAAAACGAAAAGGGACAAGTGGTATTGTTAGATAATTAGCCCAGCGGCATTTCCTTATCAAAACATGTATAAATTAAAAATTGGGACTTCACAGGATTTCCTCAGCGCCACTTAAGTCAAAGACTTTTAATCATAATGTGAAGCTCTTTCATGTGGCGTTAGATGAATGCACTGCTGCAGGTGGTGGAATGCACATTATTCTTCGCCATTTTGTTCGTCCTGTATAGTGATAAGAGCTCAAGAGGGAGAATAACCCACGCTTATCACACATCTCTGTCTACTGCACTGCTGAGAGAGAAATGAGCTCTCACTAGCAAACTCCTTCACTCCATTACTGTTCCTTTAACCTCCCACTCCTCCTTTCTGAAATCGCTTCTCTCTCCATATTTCTACTTACCGTTATTTCTCCCTCTGTCACCCATACATGCTGTTCTGTAGTTATTATTTATGTGACTATAAAACAACTCCCCAAAAGATTATAGATCTCACATTGCGAGATTTCACAGTAATACAGATACTGAACTGATTCCAAAGCCAATACATAGTTCTTGCATACAGTAGGTCTAGAAGTTTTAGAAAAGTATGGAATTTAAAGGTGAAACCAGGAAAGAAAGAATGCCAGAAAAGGCTTTTCAAAGTAATAAAAACTAAAGACACTAAGCTTATAAATCCGTTGTCTTTATACTTTCCCTACAGTGATGCAGTTGGCATAATCCATAATCACATTTCATGCTTTCTCTTTTCATGATACAGCTACTAACTGTTAAAAATGTCAAGAAAACAGTCTGTAAATGTTGAAAAATTGAAGTCTGGAATTTTTCAACAAGTAGAAGGCAAATACCCTGCAATAACTATGGATATTCAGAATCGAGTTATCCGAGTTATACTGATAATGTGAACCTTAGTATTCAACCTCAGAAGTAACCACTGACTTACTCATTATTCAGACAGTTGCACAGGATTTGAGCACACAGTGTACAGGTCTCCTAAAACAGAGCTGTTTCTCAGTTACCTGCAATTGATTGTGGCACAGTTTTTTTAATCAATACTGACGGTATTATATCCAGCACCATGTGTGACAGTTTGATGCAACTACAATGCCACACTGAAATTCATCGTTTGTTTTGTAAAAACACACACAATTAAAATACAAAATGCCATTTGAAGCTAATATTAAATACATTCATTTGTCATTATTAATTAGTCATCAGTGTCCTCCCATTAAACTCCACAAAAAATATCGGACCCAGAACATTGGAAGAGACAGTATCTTAATACAAGACATTGCTCATCTCTTAGACATTGTAAGATCATATTACATTTGACAACAACAACAACAACAACAACAACGAAACAATATCTTCAGTTTCCCTTTCCTGATGTTCAGGCTTAAAGGCGAGTGCTTATGGATATATCTACTCAAGAAATATCTGGCAACCTGAGAGGCATTAAATAAATGCAGGTAATTCTAGTAAACTGTATGACTAAAATTGAAAACTAAGCATGTTCATAACTTTCCTCATGTAAATATTGATGTGACTTTTTAAATTAACTTGCCAACTTAATTTAATCCTACTATTTGTGTTTTGGCTAAAAGAAAAGAAAAGGGGATCAACATCAAAATACAATGATCTTGAATGAAAGAATAGAAGCTAACATCATCCTCATCATTAAGATTTTTGGGTAGATTTGTCCTTAAAAATGGTTCTCTTGCATGATTCTCTTTTTGTGTGTGAATGTTTGTGTGAACTAAATGGACAACAAGATGGTACGACATTAGTCTTTCATGTTATCATGCTTATGCTCCAATCAAGGTTTCTAAACAGTCTCACAAACTAATAGCCTGTTCCTTTGTGTTCGAAACCCGCCATGTGCGCATATTGAACTTCTGATCTTCGTATGCATAAATCTTATACCTGCACACAACTGCTATTTCATCATTCCATCATGCTTTTACCAATCACCACTGGCTTACACCAATGATATTTTTTTTTTGGTATGATGGGCCTCTATTTAATCAAAGTTTCAAACATTATGATTACAATCTCAAGTGCACAGAGGAGGGTGGGATGCCTTTTGTGTCAAGGTTTCTTCCTCATGCCATTTCGCCTCTAACATCCTCACCTGGGATCTGGACACAGATTTCTGTAAAATGGCTTTGGGAAACGTCTGTGGTGAAAAATTTATTATAGGAATAAAACCAAATTGAAGCGCATGTAATTGAATCTGAGTGAGACCAGGAAGCCCAGTGGACCTACTGTAGATTTTTTTTCTTTGTCTCTCTGTCTCTTATTTATCTCCCTGGAGTGAAGAATTGTTGGAGGAAAGCTGCACAGACAGATGCTGTATTGTTGCAATGTTGGCTGAGGTGTGACAAAGCAGTGTGACGAGAATAGAGAACGCATCAGATCTGTCACAAAAGACTGTAATTAATCCACTTTTACATGGTGCTGGTGGGGAGATTTGCCTGTTAGTATGCCTAATTACACAGAAATAACCTGCTTCATACCTGGCACCAATTCAAACCACTCTCACTATTTCTGTCTTCGTCCATCACCTCTTTCTGTCTCTGTTCCTCTGTCTATTTTATTGTTAGGTCTCTCCTTCCTCTAGTACTTTCCAAAGAGTTTATATTGCTGTTGATAATGTTAAATCTCTCAGGACTGTAATGTGTTTTTTGCTAGAGATTCTGACTCTCAGAAGAAACAATCACTAGCAGTGTCTTTAACAACAATGGATTCACAATTCCAAAGGCAGGCTCGTTCATCAGTCTTGTCAAGATAATCCTGCTCTCTGCTTTCTAGTCCCCAAAACAGTACTCACTGTTTGTAGGTGATCATGATGATGAGGATGGCTGGGATGCAGCAAAGGATGATGATGATGGCGAGGGCGAGCAGCGCTCCCTCTGTGTAGCCCACAGCCTGAGCAGCTTTCTTCACCGTAGCCACAATGTCTGGCGAGCGGATTTCCAAAATCCTCCCACCTTCACCCAGATATGGCTGGAACTCTTTATTAATGTCTAGAATCTTACCATCCAGAAACCTGCCAAATAAAGCCTGAGATATTACCAGTATACAGTAACTTCTGCCATTAAGAGTAATATGTGTAACGGGATTTAAGAATATTCATGGATCCATAAACAATGTTTAAGAATATCATCACTTGAGTAGTTGTAGAAGGATTATATCACATAATGCCACATTGCTTGTTGAATGAATCTGATTGCCTAGAAGGCGTTGCTTAATTTTCTATAATAGCAGAGCTAGGACAGTAATTCCAGCTTTAAGGTTTATGTTTCACTGATTCTAATATGGCATTATTATAGAATAAGAATTTATATGGGGACTTGCAAAACAGACACTCCACATAAATGCATAGAGATACAACTCCCCAAGGAGATACTGTATACTACGTATTAAAGCTGCAGTACGGAACTTTTTTGTTAGAAATTAACAAAAATCAATTATTAAGCAACTACATAAAAATCAGTGCTCAAAACGATCTCCTTATTTTACCCTGATTCACAATGGTAAGCTTATAATAACGATTTGTAATTTGAGCTGTCGGGTTGGATTTTGCCTGGAATGTCAGTTTAACGTCATTCACCTTTCTGTGGTTACGTTACATCTGTAAACAGAAAAAAGAATTCCCGGCTACTCTATCATGTGTGTGGGGGATTAGGATGGTCGAGTGTTTGTAGCTTATTATTACAATAGTTGTTTAGAATTGAAACTTGTAATTTCAATGGCTGCTTTTAGTCTGGATAGTTCTAAACGCAATCATCATCGACATCTGGAGAATCAGAGAAGGCTTTTTTTCTGCTCAACGGGTCAGACATTTCAGTGGCTCAATAGGTAGGTAGCTAACATTAGCTCACTTGTTCACTTCATTGAGGAACGTGGAGTCTCCTATGTTGTTTTTTTGTGTTTTGTTTTGCTATGGTCACTGTGGTAAATTGCACTTATTTTCTGCTAGCTATGAGAGAGAGCAATTCAGCTCTACTCCAAGAAAACTTTATACACCACCATCTCCGTTGTCAAGTATTGGAGCAAATATACAACACATAATATGCCCCAAACCACGCAGAGGTTCAACCACGCAGAGGAGCAGTTCACAACTCAAGAAAAAAAAAAAACTCTGCAAATAACTTGCAGTTTGGCAACAGAGAGGCAAAACTTCCATACTGCACCTTTTAATAAAAAAGACTTACAAAAGTAAAGAATTTATATATAATGTGCAACAGGAATCATGGTTCAGTAGTTACCTGCTCCAGTCACCCAGGTGTACTATTTTTTTTTTTTAAATATCAATGGGAATATACTTTTTCTCATATGTATTCATATATGCATTCAATAATTATTGTACACCTATGTTACCTATAAAGATATTTGTTTGTGTTAAACCCATGTTTTGTTTGCAATTGTTTTAGATCAATGAGAGCATAACATTTTTTGTGAATTTTTTTTAAACAAAAGATCAAAAGGTTAAACAATAAAGCAAAACCTCATATTTACCAAGGGTGGCAATATTAGTATATTAGTTGAGGACAGTGTTTTATATATATATATATATATATATATATATATATATATATATATATATATATATATATATATATATATATATATATATATATATATATATATATATACACATACATATATATATATATATATATATATATATATATATATATATATATATATATACAAACACACACACACACATATATATATATATATATATATATATATATATATATATATATATATATATATATATATATATATATATATATATATACATTTTTAAACACACACACATAGGGAAATAATAAGAAGCTTAACTTTGGGTTACACCACACCAACGTGTCACTGATTATTTTCCCACATCTGATGTCATTTGTTAGTCTCAATTTGTCACAGTGTACACAGACAAGATTTTCATTCTATACTCTATCATTATGATTACTTTGTGATTAGGTTAATGTTGGTGTTTTGAGCTACAATAGGCAGTACAAAAAATACATAATTGGCAACTTTCCGGTGTCTACTTCTTACCAATATTTCACCAAAATATCTTGTCTTTAGGCCAGTCTGTGGTCAAGCTAGTGTATGATTCACATACTGTAATCACAAAAATCTCACCATACAGAATCCTCGCAAATACAAGCTGATAAGATATCAATACAACTACTGTCGTCATTCAATAATATTAGTAAATATATGTTATGAATATTTTTGAGCAGCTGGAAAAGGTCTGTATTTAAAATGTGAGCTCTTTGTAAATGCTGTGCAGTTGTGAATATCTTAACTAGAATATTTTCAAATAAAATAAAGAACATGATTTCATTATCCACTTATTCTTCATGGCTAATTGGGTACACACAGCTCTATGGTGTAATACACTGACCCTTTGATAGACAATGGTGAAAAGTATAAAAACTAAAAAAAAAAAAAAAATTAAAATAAAAATTTCAAAAAAAAAAAAAAGGGGTGTGAAAAAAAAAAAAAAAAAAAAAAAAAAAAAAAATGGTTTTTTAATAAATTTGGTTGTTGTTTTTTTTGTTGTTGGTGGCAAAATATAAAAAAAAAAAAAAAATAAAATAATTAAAAATAATAATAAAAAAAAAAAAAATTTTTTTTTTTTGAAGAGAACACTTTGAACCATCAATAATGCACATTAATAATTATAATGTAATAGGAACCCATTCCTAATGGGGAACAATATCAGTTACAAATAAAAATTATATATATTTTATATTAAACAAATAGAAATTGTTACATAATTTAACTGTATTAGAATAATTAATATGCGATAAGAGAAATTATAATAAATTTGAAATAAAGCACAATGGAAACCAATTTTCCCAAGGATGTCAAGAATTAGAGGGCACCGCTGCATAGCTTGAGTTGAGTTTCTGATTGTTCTCTGCTGGTAGGTTGGATTGTGTGTGTTGTATTTCTTCATATACCACATGTGTGCTGCTTACTTGAAGAGCTCTTGTCGGGATATGGCCCTGTTTGTGAGAGGGTCGATGGCATACACCTGCAAGTCTGATTTGCTGTAGTCCTCTAATGAATATCCTTCCCCATGCCGGCGTGGTCCAATGGATTCCACTATCACTTTAGCTCCAGGGATTTGGTCCTGCACATAGCGCTCGAGAATCCTGTGATCAAAAATACAATAAGAAATAAAACTCACTTAAACTATAGCCACAATATGGCATGAAAACATTTCTTTCGTTCCATATATATGAAGTTCTGTATAGATCTTATCTGTATGGAACTTATAACATCCATGGACAAAACTCCATGATAAATTTTCTTCCATGATAAATACAAATCTCGCTGCTGAAAATTTAGTGCACAGTCATATGTCAGGGTCTATGAATTAAACAACTGTATCTCAATCAGTGAATAGTCAACTGAGACCATAAAACATTAAGTAGAACTGCAGAAAAGTTACATAACAGTTTTGAGTCTGCACAAAGAAATCAAAGTTGCATCATATAAACCAAATCTCTCCACACATCCATTTCCTCACACTGGCAAGCCAGGAAATGAGGAGCAAGTCACAATGTCTCACAGTGGACTCATTTAGAAAGAATTAGAGATGAATCTTATGGATCCCCTGACTATAGAGGCTTCTTATTTGAATGCTCGATGGTTGGTTTGCTACAGATCCAAAACAGCATTTCGATATCTATACTATCCCCAGAGTGACGATGAATGAAGGATGCTTTAGGTGAGCATTTCATCAGCAGAGCCTGAACAGCTTCTGAGGTAAGAGTTATAAAGTTTGTCTATTAAGGTACTTAGTGAGAAACTACAATAGACCAGAGATTAAAAATCTAACAAAAAACACCCAATCAGTATGCAAAGTCAGAATAAAATTTAAAGCTTCACACAATTATATACAGTATAAAACTTGCACTGAAAAAACCTGTAAATTGTTGTCAAAAGCACTTCACCAAACACTGAGTTCAGGGCTCTGCTTGTGATGCTGACAATCCAGGTTTGTTATTTAGTAATTTTTTACTGATGTTTTTTTGGTACTTATAAATAAATTTGCAAGCCTCGCTCCCTGGTGGACTAGTGACTCGCATGCGGTGCTCTCAACCTGCAACCTGGGTCAGACTTCCAGTCAGGGAACCAACCCCAGCCACTGGAAGGTTGCATGAGTCAGTGCACTTTCAGTGCTGGTCCCAAACCAAGAAAATGGGGAGGGTTATGTCAGGAAGGGCATCTGGTGTAAAACTTGTGCCACAATCAAAATATGTGGACAGATGAGCCGCTGTGGCAACTCCGAACTGGAGCAGCCGAAAGAGGAAAACAAATGAATAAATAAGTGCTAGCCTCATTCTGTAATTACACAATTTTGGGTGTGCTTGTAGGGACTGAATATATTTGCTAAACTCAGTCTTGGCAGGATGATATAATGCATAAATAGGAGCTGATATTTAGTGTAATTCAAAAGGTAGAACAGTTAATCTGCTCCAGTCCAGTTACAGAAGCATCACCTGACAAGCTGCTCTTTGTTCTCTTCCACAACAGTAGGCGGCACATTGGACACCACTACCTGCATGTCCAATGCATTCACCACAGACACCTGAGAGACATGAGAGAGAGAGAGAGAGAGAGAGAGAGAGAGAGAGGGAGAATTAGAATTTTTCACTTGCTGTGCCTTTCTGTCAAAAGAAGGCTTTGAGACAAGCTGCCATATGCTGCTGGAATAGCCTTTAAATCTGGAGCGCAAAAGGAGCACATACACCTGAGAACGTTTCTGGAACAAACAACAGTTTTGCACATATAGCCTCCTGCTCCCATTTTAACACACAAACACAAGCAGTCAATTCTCTGAACCCCTTTTATTCCATCAGTGACTTATTAGCTCCATTGCTTTCATGGAAATGCACAATTCACTGGCTGCATAAGTACTAGAACGATACAATTAGGAGGAAAATTGATTCACTTGACAGTAAACAAATGTAAATTTACTGCTGCACTAACAAGTGTGTTAGTGCACACAAACACATACATGTCTGAATGCTTATCAAGATGCACATAGCTGAAAAATTAAAGGGAAAAGCAATATATAGAGCATCCCATAAATTCAGCATCATATGAGAAAAATAAAAACAAAACAAATGGTTTTATTTACTGTATAGAACTTTCTCAATCTTCCCACCATTGTTCTCAATACACAAATTGCTGAAAGTGGAATAATTTGGATTAATTATTCCTTGCTCATACACATCAAGGTCTTTAGAAATATTAAATATGCATTAACCCTATGATGCTGTACATATGGGACACTCTGTACAGTGTGTTAATAAAGTGTCAGCATGAGCCTCAAGAACAGCTTCAATATAACATGCACAGTGCTGTGTAAAAAATTAGCTGTTTGTTCTGTTTTTGTATGTCAAAATAAATAGTTTTAGATCTTCAAATGAAATACAGCATAAAACAAAGGCAACCTAAGTAAACACACAGTACAGTTTTTATTTACTTTTTTTTTTATTGAAGCAAAAAAGTTACCCAACACCTATCACCCATTTGAAAAACTAATTGTCTTGCTGCATAATCCAGTTGTGATTGAGTTTTAATTTACGGACAGAAGACTGGACATTCTTCTTTAGGATTTTCTGGTAGAGAGCAGAATTCATGTTTCCCTCAATTATTGCAATTTGCCCAGGCCCTGAAGCAGCAAAGCATCCGCACACCATCACACTTCCACCACCAGGCTTGACTGTAGGTATGATGTTCTTTTTGTGGAATTCTTTGTTTGGTTTACGGCAGATGTGACGGGACCCTGTTTTCCAAACAGTTCCACTTTCAACTCATCAATCCATAGAACATTCTTCCAAAAGGTATGAGGATCATCAAGGTGTGTTTTGGCAAAATTCAGACGAGCCATAATTTTTCTGGGTTAGCAGAGGTTTTTGCCTCGCCACTCTTCCATGGAAGCTACCTTTATTGATGGAAGAGAGACCTGTAGGTCCTTTGATGTTGTCCTTGGCTCTTTTGTCACTTACTGATAAGTAGTTGCTGTGCTACTGTGCCGAATTTTTCCATTTGGAGCTAATGGCTCTCAATTTGGTTCTTTGTAGTCTCAGAGCCTTTTAAATAGCTTTGTAACCCTTCCAAAACTGATGTATTGCAATCACCTTCTTCCTCATTATTTCCAGAATTTCTTTACATTTTGCCAAAGTATGTTACCAAAAAAAAAGCTAGGACTGGCATAATTAAAGCCAATCAAATCGCAGTCCTTGATGTCACTGACATTATACAATGTTCACAACTAAATCTATTTAATCAGTACATAACACCTTGCACTCACTTCAAAGCTTTTCTATTGTATAATATTTCTGTACCTGCAGCAACTGCCAAGGAAAATTCCCTGTAAGTGAAATCTTAGTTGGCTAATATTTTTCAGATTCTGACATATACACACTCACACTTACCACCACCGCAGCGCTGTTGGTCAGACCTTTTCCATAGTCATCAGTGGCGATGACCTCGAATTTGAAGTACGAGCGGCGCATGTTGCGATACATGATGGCACTTTTGATGATACCAGTGTATTGCTCGATGACAAAGCTGTCCTGACCCTCTGGAGTGGGGGGGATGATCAGCCTGTACGCCATCTTACTGTAGTTCCCTGTGTCTATGTCTGTAGCCTGCCACATAAATAACACACATACACACACACACACACACACACAGTACAAAAGAATCTTTGAGCAACCATTGTAAAAACTGGAGCAGAGTATTTGTTCCTACGAACGGATAAAAAAAAAAACGAGAACAAGAGGTTGAAGATGAATGTGGTGAGTCAGTGAAAAACAAGAAAAGATTACCTAAGGAATTTTAAAATGCATATTTTCACAACTCTTTCATTCAGCAGTTCTACAAGCCTGAGAGTGAGAAGAACTACAGCCAAACTGTTGTTCAAAATAGAATTCAACTTGTTCATATAAAACTGAAAAAAAAAATGTATGTGCACTTTAAAGCTTAAAACTGAGAGAGAAAAATATTTGACAACACATTATTCAAGGGCAGATATTGGAATGCCTACATATACATTACTGTCATGAAATTATAAAAATAATTAGAAAGGCTTGCTCCAACAGACATCAGCTGTCATAAAGAGTAATTGTGGTAATTTTATGTCAAGTAGGTTTGTGTGAAATATACTGTACTATGACTACTGAGACACATACAAATACATTGTATAATTAAGTAGATATAAATATATAGGTATACATACATACATACATACATACATAGATACATACATACATACATACATACATACATGTTTATTTGAGTGAACCAGTACTAAATTTCTCAGCAAATGCCGATAACTTATTATTCAGAGTGATATCAGCTGATACCGATATTTCTGCCTTCTATGCCTTCTTTTAAATTAATAATAATTAATTCCACAATTCTGAAACAAATGCAAATAAAAATGGTATTTTCTCTATTTCAACAAGATGTTTCACAGTAACTGGTCTCATAAACAGAAAACATATTACTCAAATTAACATTAACACATTAACTAAATTCTGAAGATTAAAGTAAGATTTCTTAACTGACTGAATTTTATTAATTAATATTAACATTGACTGAATTGAAAAAAAAACAAAACCTCCTGATAGGTTCACATTCACTCACCACAAACAAAAGCATTTCTACTTCATCGTTGACATCAAACTGGTAATATATAAGCCTAATATAAACTTTTATTTTTATGATTTATTTTTATAATACTTTCATGATATTAACTCGTATTAACATTAACTGGATATGAACTATACTACTCTACAAATATATTTTTATGTACAATATATACTTTTTTTGTCAACTCATCTTCATTTAAATCTTCAACGATGTACTGGACCTTTAATTCAGCTCGAGCAGCACAGGAGCAGCGTGGGAAAAAAAAAATTAGACTCCACACCGAAACTCCCATTCAACTGCTGCTCACTCCCGGTTTAAAATTTTTGCAGTTCAGGGCTTACAGAGCTTACAAACTGCAGTTTTGTCATCATTCCACTCAAGATACATGTTCTTTACAAACAGCATGCAATCAATGTGTTTTCCCGGCCTCTTTTGGTTGACTGAATATAATTGGCCCTGATCATCGGATGTTTTTAAGCTATTGGCTGATGGCGATAGCATGAAATATTATATATATATATATATATATATATATATATATATATATATATATATATATATATATATATTTCTTTTAAAACATTTGCATATCTGAACTAGCACAACTTCATAAACTTACCTGTCAGCTACTAGACACACTGCTAAAGTTTGGTTGTAATGTATTTATAAGCCTATTCAGATATTGCGACCTGGAGCAATTCCATCATTTGCAGAGGATTTTCTGTGATTTTATTTTCGTCCATATCAGTCATGTCAGTCTCTATCCTCCCCTGAGCAAATTGCCTCCTTAAATTATCTGCTGTTCTTGTTTTTATTACCAACTCTGCAGTTTTCTGATAATTTTAGTCCTGTCCGGATCGATTTATTTTGTTGGCTGTTGCTGAAACTTGCTTTGAAATAAAAAAATTTTGACCTCTGCTACTTGCCACATTTGTGTACCCGGATCATTTCCTGAATCACGTAACGACGAAACACTGCTGAGAAATCTCTCAACAATATACTTATTATGTGTTGTATAACTTCATGTCCATACTGCCTTCATCGGGAACCCATTAGTAAATGAAAGAGTAGAAAATCAATCAAAACAGTGCGATCATAAAGACTAATTAAATAGGCAATTATATTGTCAGCTACAAGTATAAATAAATATATATATATATATATAAATATATATATATGTATATATATATATACTTCATATTCACATATTCTACAATATCACACAATAATTAGTTACTGTTAGTTAATGATTCTGCCTTGTGTCCATGGTGTACCCCACCTTGTGCCACATGCTCCCTGGGATAGTGTTCCCCGTGATAGTGCTCCCCGCGACCCAGTAGGATAAGCGGTATAGAAAATGGATAGATGGTTAAGATTAAAAAGTGTTAGAACACACAGAGCATCACAGCTTGCGACATATGGGGCTGTGTAGCAGTAGAGCATCGAGCATCTGTGGGATATGCTGGACAAAAATGTCCGATCCATAGAGGCCTGAACTCACAACTTACAGGACTTAAAGGATCTGCTGCTAATGTCTTGGTGCAAGATACCGCAGCACACCTTCAGAGGTCTTGTGGAGTCCATGCTTCGACAGGTCAGAGCTGTTTTAGTAACACAATGGGGACCTGCACAATATTAGGCAGGTGGTTTTAATGTCCTCAGCTTATTTAGCATCAGTAAAGTATTTTCATATTTGAAGCAATTTTCTAAATCAAACATCTAGACAATATATTTTGTACAGTATGTTCCTCCCCTGAGCAAATTGCCTGCTTAAATTATCTGCTGTTCTTTTTTTGTTACCAACTCTGCGGTTTTCTGATAATTTTAGTCCTGTCCGGATTGATTTCTTTTTCTGGCAGATGCTAAATCATGCATTAAAATAAAGGTTTTTTTTTACCTCTGCTACTTGCCGCATTTGTGTATCCGAATCATCTCCCGAATCACGTAACGACGAAACGCTGCTGACAAATCTCTCAACAACATACTTATTATGTGTTGTATAACTTCATGTCCATACTGCCTGCATTGGGAACCCATTAGTAAAGGAAAGAGAAGAAAAAAAATCAAAACCGTGTGATCGCAAAGGCTGATTAAATTGTCGGCTACAAATACAAAGCCACTTCATATTCACATATTCTACAATATCATACAATAATTAGTTACCTAGAAATTAATGAATGAGCAGTTGTATGTATCGCTGTATGGGTAATATTATCATTAAAATTTTGATGCTGTTAAATAAATGAACATAATATGGCCATGTGTAACATAATAATCTCATTTCCCACAGCAAAACTAACTCCATCCAGATAGGGCTTAAGATGAAATATTTTCTGTTTTTCATATTTAGCCTGTGCTAACAAATAGAGCAATTAACTGTGGATGAGCACTAGCTGTTCTTCACGTTGCTGTCACTATGGTTACCACTCTAGAGACAGCACTGTCCTGCGGTTTGAAGAGCTTCACTGAGTGCAGAATCCTGACCTTTCGTATGGGAATTGGAAAGAGTCAGGTGGAGTGGAGAGTGACATGTCACCTGTCATGTGAAAAACCCCTTAAAGCTAAATACGACATATTTTTTTTTCCATATAAATAGTCCAGTATGATATCCATCGTTACAAATGACATACTCTCAGTGTTGGGTAAGTTACTTAAAAAACATAATTCACTACAGATTACTAATTACTACTTTAAATTGTAATTTTATTACATTACTGTCACGACATGTTCTGTATTATATTAATTCTACATCAGAGTGTGTTTGTTGTTTCACTTCGTCACCCTTATATAGCTCTGTCATACCTGAAATAAGAAGTCAGTTCTTAAAGCTGTAATGTAAGTCAGCCTGGAAAATATCATACAAACTACAAAGTCAGTGAAACTGTCATTGTATGTGTTTTATGTCAACCTGATAAAAAAATGCAGCTTTTATGTTATCTGACACCTGCTGGAACAAGGTTTTATTAATCTTTATATAGGTTTATGTTAGTTGTAGGAAGGGCTTCAGATTTAGGTTACATAAAGCCATCTAAGCAGCAACCTTATTTCATTTGTAACCAAACAGTTAATGGAGTTATGAATTGATATACAGTATAATGGTGCTTGAAAGTTTGTCATGTGAGGAAATCTACCAACATTCCAGAGTTGAAGCTGTTCTGTACTGAGGAATGGGCTAAAATTCCTCCAAGCCGATGTGCAGGACTGATCAACAGTTACCGGATATGTTTAGTTGCAGTTATTGCTGCACAAGGGGGTCACACCAGATAGTGAAAGCAAAGGTTCACATACTTTTGCCACATACAGATATGCAATTTTGGACCATTTTCCTTAATAAATAAATGACCAAGTATAATATTTTTTAAATATTTCTTTCATTGGGTTATCTTTATCTACTTTTAGGACTTGTGTGAAAATCTGATGTCATATTTATGTAGAAATGTAGAACAGTTTTCACAAACTTTCAAGCACCATTGTAAAATATACGAAATTAGTCTGCCGAGCACAAATTTTGTTATTGCAAATAGATCTTTTAAGTCTGTAAATTGACTTTGCAAGTCAAATTTGATGTGATAACAGTTTGAGAAAAACAGTGGCATAATCAGAGATCTTGCTTTTGTTTTGAACCAGTGCGTCAGCAAGACAGATTGAGGGAACAAAATGACAGAATCATTTCCAACGCTCACAGCTCCACTCAGCTGCACTTGGGCTGTTTTTTCGATCAACGTGTTTGCTGTGGCAGGAGTGTTGCTGGAGCGTGCTTTCCTCTTACTCTCGTTTCCTCCCTGCTTCCTATTTCAGACTGTTACAGGCTTAATGTTATTTGAGTCTGCAATCAGTTAAATCATTAATGCTGAGTAATCAATCATACAGTTCTAGACTTATTATTAGCCCGGAAAGCTAACAAGCAGTCACATGCGAGCAATTTATATAAGTGTGTGGTGGTCAGAAGGAGCGATAGTTAAAGAGAACGACAGCAGCAAAACTTTTGTGAGGGTGACATTTTCTGGGTGAGAGTGGAGGACAGGGTCTAATTGGACAGGAACACAGTAGATGTATAGGTGGGTGGCATTGGAGCAGAGTTGGCAGGCGAACCTGTCTGAGAAGACAAAAGTTCACTATTCTAACAATTACATATGCAGCCAGCAGCTAGCACATATAGAAGCTTACACAGTACAAAAACACCCAAGTGGCCACAATTGGGACTTATAATCGTAGATTTTGACCCAAAGTCCTCTCATTCTCAGATATAAATTACTATGGGATACTCACAATAATCTTCAGGACTGACGTGAAGGTCTTAGTGTCCTCGGTTACTCCGCCAATGTACAAGGACTCTGTGAACACTGGAGGATGATCGTTCTCATCCTGCACGTTGATAAACACCTTGGCTGTGTTTGCTGTGTATTATTTTCCATTTATTCATGCACATACACACAAACACAAAAGAAGTGAAGGTGACTGGGTTAGAAACAGCTCTCAGTATGTGAAACTGCTGAATCTATTTGTCACGGTAAGAGTTTGAGGTGCACAGAATAAATATGTACACAAAGCCGGTTCAACCTCTACACAAGAGTAGAGCTGAGAAATATGTACTGTCAAAAGCATTTTTTTCTTCCACTGTGCAATGCTGAAAAGTCTAATATCATGTGGTTGTGAACCAGGAACCTATTGTGACAAACAAAGTGTTGTTCATCATATCAGCTAATAAAACTATTCATCATATCAGATAATTAGACAGAAAAATGTGTACAGTTTTTAAAATGACAAAATGAGTGTGCGAAGAGTTAACTCAACACTAGTACAGTACAACACACACACACTGCTGCATTTACAGACTACATGCAATAATATTCAGCAGAATAATTTCCCCCAGTAGCACAATATGTTCTTGAGTGGGCTTTAAGTGCATTTTCAGTCTCCATGCAAAGCAAAAAACCCACTAGACCCAAATTGATTCAAACCATTAACACAGCATTATGAAGTTCATGCTGTTATTTGCAGCAATGTGTGCTTTAATGTGTGTCAGTGTTTGTTCATGCATGTGTGTGTGTGTGTGTGTGTGTGTGTGTGTGTGTGTGTGTGTGAGTGACAAATTGGCCTGTGACAATCTTACTTATGTTATGCTAGTCCTGTTCCGCTCTGATCCTTTCAACACACATCAATAAAGTTTTAATAAAAAGCTCTCAGTAGGTGGGATGCCTTTTTGTTTGAGTGGGAATGCAGATAAAGCAAGGAGCAGCTGGAGAGAGTGAGATAGCCATGCTGCTTTCCATGCCTCAGCCTGCGATAATGCAACAGCAGTGACATCTGTCTGAGAAAGCTGCCAGGGCTGCTTCATATCATGTCTGAGGTCATGACCTTTTGTGCAGCACTTACTTTTGGAAGGCACGCGCAGGTTGGCCAGGACAAGGACCAGGGAGTCAGCCTGCAGACGTAGCTCATAGTTGGTGCGCATCTCGTAGTCTAGCAGCTTTGCAGTGTAAATCATTCCAGTGCGGTTATCCACTCTAAATTCACCTACACATACAAGCACAAAATGATTTGAGAACATTTCTCTGAGGGCACAATGAGTCAAACAGACGAGATGAAACTAAAAAAAGTATAAACGATACACAGTGCTGTGAAAAGGTATTTGTCCTCATCCTGATTTCTTCATACAAATTCTTTCTTTTCATTCTTCATCTTCATACAAAATACAACATAAAACAAAGGAGTAAAACACACAATATGGTTATTTATATCTTTTTTTTAATTGAAGAAACAAAGTTTTCCAACACCTATCACCCTTTTGACAAACTCTCTAAATTCTCCAGAAAGGTTTGAGCATCATCAAGGTGTGTTTTGTCAAAATTCAGATGAGCCTTAATGTTCTTCTGGGTTAGCAATGGTTTTCACCTCACCACACTTCCATGGATGGCATTTTTGCCTAGTGTATTTCTGATAGTGGAGTCACGAACAGTGACCTTTATTGATGCAAGAGAGGCCTGTAGATACTCTAATGTTGTCATTGGCTCTTTTGTGACTTCCTGGATGAGTAGTTGCTGTGCTCTTGGAGGAATTTTGGAAGGTTGGCCACTTCTGGGAAGATTCATTACGATGCAGAGTTTTTTTCCATTTGTAGATAATGGCTCTCATTGTGGTTCTTTGCAGTCCCAGATCCTTTGAAATAGCTTTGTAACCCTTCCCAGACTGGTGTATTCCAATCACCGTCCTCCTAATAATTTCTGGAATTTGTTTTAATTTCAGCATAGGGTGTTACTGGGTAAGACCTTTTAACCAACTTCATGCTGTTGAAAAGGTTCTATATAAGTGAGTATCTGATTGAACAGGGTTTGCAGTAATCAGGCCTGGTTGTGTCTAGTCCAGCTGAACTTCATTATGAATGCAGTTTCATCGATTTGGGGAATTAGTAACTATGGGGGCAAATACATTTTCACACAGACCCAGGTGGTATTGGATAACAATTTTCTTCAATAAATAAAATTAACATTTAAAAAAATATATTTTGTGTTTACTCAGATTGCCTTTGTTTTATCTTAGAGTTTGTTTTAATTTCTGAAACAATTTACTATGAGATATCCACAAAACCAGAATGAATCAGGATGGGGCAAATACTTTTTCACAACAGTGTATATAGATGAGCATGAGCATCAGAGAAAAAATAAATAAATAATGCAACAGCTGGTGTCACATGACACAGGGGAAGTGTGTGTTAGTTGTCACCCTGCCCTGCTGATAGTGGTCCATTAGGGATGAGCTATAGCTAGTGGGTGGGAATTGCCAAAATGAACAAATAAACTAAAAACATTGTATGGTTAAAATTTATTTTTTCATTCGATCTATATATTATGAAAAGCCAGTATTCAGCTACTGATAACATGAACATCGCCACGGCAAAGAGTATGATCTACAGCCTGGATAAGTTAAACCATGCTGAGTACACTCCCTAAGGGAAATGAGCAAGGGCACACAGCTACAGCAACCAGAGCTTATAAATGACTCAGGAAAGCATGTGTCAGGAAAGGGTGAGGCAGAGGTCTCCAAGAGAAGTATAAGCCTTGAAGAAATACTGCAGCATTTTTCAACCTAATTTCTGTACACTGTTTCTGTAGTACATGTGCGAAAAAAGACAATCATTTTGAAATGTTCCCCTCTACTTGGAAAAGAACCAAAAAATATGATGTCTATGTGCAGTTATTGACTTTGATCAACAAACATCAAGACTGTCTGTGTGAGAATATATAACATGAATTTAAATATACAGCTTTGACATGGTATTAATAAAGGTCTTAGCATAGAGCACATATCAAAGAATGTTTGAACAAAGTTATACCTATGTAGGTTAAGTATGTTATACTTATTCAACCTTCAAACACTGAAAGAATATGTACACCGATCAGCCATTACATTAAAACCATTGACAGGTTACGTGAATAACATTGATTATCTCATTACAGTGGTACCTGTCAAAGGGTGGGATGTATTAGGCAGAAAGTGAAAAGTCAGTTCTCAAAGTTGATGTGTTGGAAGCTGGAAAAATGGGCAAATGTTAGGATCTGAACAAGGGCCAAATTGTGATGGATACACAACTGGGTCAGAGGATCTCCAAAATGGTAGGTCTTGTGCTGTGTTCCCGGTATGCCACAGGACACCTTCGGAGGTTTATGGTTAGGTTAATGAGTCTTTGTTGGTCACATATACATTACAGCACAGCATAATTTATTTTCTTCACTTATCCCAGGATGTTAGGAAGTTGGGTTCAGAGCGCAGGGTCAGCCATGATACAGCGCCCCTGGAGCAGAGAGGGCCTTGCTCAAGGGCCCACCAGTGGCAGTTTGACAATGCTGGGGCTTGAACCCCCGACCTTCTGATCAGTAACCCTCAAACTGTCAAACCGTCAAACTGCCTCAACGGGGCAGAGCTGTATTGGCAGCACACCGGGGACCTCCACAATAATAGGCAGGTGGTTTTAATGTTATGGCTGTTCTGTGTTTTTTTTTTTTTTGTTGTTGTGTTGTTTTTTTTTGTTTATAAAAAAAATATTAATAATTTGTCCCCTGTGGTATTTTTTTTATAAAAAAAAAAAGATAAATAATAAAAAATTTATAAATAAAAAAAAAAAACAAAAAAAAAAATATAAAAAAAATAATATAAAAATAATAATATAAAATTATTTGTGTTTATTTTTTTATATATAAAAAAATTTGTTATATATTTTTTATATTTTTTTTAATTTTTTTTTTAATAG
The DNA here is from genome assembly GCA_012411365.1 of Ameiurus melas. Lineage (NCBI taxonomy): Eukaryota > Metazoa > Chordata > Actinopteri > Siluriformes > Ictaluridae > Ameiurus > Ameiurus melas. Next base: position 19,194,739 of record CM022755.1, on the reverse strand, counting down.
AAAGTAAAAAAAAAAAAAAAAAAAAAAATAAAAAAAAACAAAAAAAAAAAAAAAAAAAAAAAAAAAAAAATTTTTTTTTTTTTTTTTGTTTTTTTTTTTTTTTTTTTTTTTTTTTTTTTATTTTCCCGGCGAGCCCCCCCTTCTCGGTCCCCCCCCCTGGATGAGGGGGCCCCCGCTGGGGGGGTCGCGGCCCCCCCAAGAACCTCCCGCCAAGCTCCACAGAATATTAACAAACCCAACCCCCCAAAACCCAAAAAAAAAAAAAAAAAAATAAAAAACTCTAATTCCCCTCAAAGAAAAAAACCAAAAAAACAAAAATTTTTTTTTTTTTTATTATATAAATAAAAAAAAAAATAAATTAAAAACTTAATTTTTTTCTTAAATTCACACAAAAAAAAAAATAAAAATGAAAAAAAAAAAAAAAAAAAAAAAAAAAAAAAAAAAACAACACTTTAAAAATAAACAAAAAAAAAAAAAAAAAAAAAAAAAAAAAAAAAAAGTAAAAAAGATCTTAAATAGACGTTTTAAAGTTCTGCCCTAGTTTAATTTCTTTTCTTGTGCAGGCAATATTGTTACTGCTCTTAGTCAAGTTAGGTTAATTTATAAAGCACACACTGACTATGTTTACATGGACAGCAGTAGTAACCCGTTTACCCATTAGTTCCCACAGTATTATGCAACCCTATATTCCCCAGAGAAACAGCACGCCAACCCTGAGTTCCTGGGCCAAAATTGGCCCCAAAATCAACATTTTAATTTTAACATTTTTAGGCCTTGAAACAACTTATAATAATACATTTATGTAATATTACTTTGAAAATGAAGCAGTTCAGTGTTTTTACTCCACTTACAGCACATTCTTAACTAGAGAAATAACAAAAAATGCTCGCTAAAATCCTAATACTCATTTAGAAGTACCATACGAGCATCAGCGTGGTCAATGCCTTTGAATAAATTCAAGTAAATAATATATAAATAAATAAATAAATAAACAAACTCTGTCTTTCACTGCTGTCACTATCTTGAATCCTTGCTCTCGCCTGTGTACCTGTGTATGTTTTCTTTTTTTTTTCACTGTTTTAGATGTACCTGTGTTTAATGTAGGTGTAACTTTAGCTGGAATACGATTAGCTTTTCGCTTTGGCATTTTTAGTTAACTTCTACTATTACACCAATAGTCACGCTTGGATCTTCATCGTAATGACGATGTAGTAACGTAATCACGTCGTGACGTCATGACGTCATCAACCTTCCGGGTCAAAAAATTATAATTAAATAAGTAAGGAATCATAGCAGAGTAATGCTGGTATACCGGCCTTACTGGGATAATGTTTCCTCTATAAATCCTCTGTAAATCCTCTATATCGGCCTTACGGGGATTTGGCATAGACGATCAAGCCGGTATATCATCCTTACGGGAATAGATCAAACACCCCGGCCTTACGGGGTAAGAGGGATAAACTTTTTGACCTTATTCTGAATAAGACAATATTGTGATTAAGGTGTTTACATGAGTTGCTTTTCGAATATTCCTTTCATGTTCCCGTTTTACATGGTAGAACATAGATCGATTAACAGCAGACGTCATTACGTCCCCACGCCAGTTCACTCCAGAATTTCATGTATCAACATACAGTTCTACTTCGATATGGTACCATATACAGTTTTGGGTGTTTAATTTTTTATTTTACAAAAGCTTCAAGTGCATTTAATTATTTACATGCAAATAGACGACTGCTTGAAGTTGTGGGCTGCGTCCCAAATCACATACTACTATATAGTAACTGAAATACGTGTATCTCGACCGACTATATAGTAGGTAAGCACGCGGTTTCGAACACTTGTTTGTCATCAAACGGTTGAGCACTGCCGTGTGTGTACGTTTCCTCTCGCGAAATGCGTTTAAAACTCCCATATGACGTTAATAGTGTGATTAAGATGCTTACATGTATGTAATGTACTTTGATAATGCAACCAAAATAGGAATACTGCACAGCTCTTAATTCGATTTGTGTTTACTTCGAGTATGACTTTAGGCAGATTAAGGTAATAAATAATCGCTGTTTACATGGTAGTTTCTTAATCAGAGTATTGACGTAATCGGGTTAATATCGGATTATTGGTTCACATGTAAATGTACTGAAGGTAAAAAATTGACTGTAAATTTTACAGTAATTAGCAACTGTAACCATATTTAAAGTACTGTACTATCTTACAAAATACATAATATAAAATAACACATAATCCAGTACACTTGCTCATATGGTTGTTTTTTTTTAAGTGACTTACAATAGCTGCAAGATACACCTGAGTTGAAGGTTAAGGCTCAAGGACCCAACCATGGCAGTTTGGCAGTGCTGAGATTTAATGAGCAAATGCACTGGATTATGTGTTATATTTCATACTATATAAGATATTATAGTATAGCTGCGAATATGCTTACAAAAAGAAAGAAACAGTAATTATATATACCTAAACATATATATATAATTAATTCAATTCTCATAATCAAAGTGGCGGTTTCTCGTCATTATGTGTGTTGTGATCATAGATGTTTCACATTTAGAAAACGGTTTTGAGCTTGTGTAGTTTCCGGACTGACAGAAATATACAGTTAGGCACATCCAGAAGATAGGGGAGAGTGGGTGGACTGCAGCTGCATTGCATTCTTATGCATTCTGATAACAAAAAATAAAAGAAAGCAGCACAGTGATTACGTGCAGGATAAACCTGCTGCAGACTCCAGCCATGACCCGCTGTGCTGGAAGGCCGATGAAATGTTCTTTCCATTATCACTGAGACAATAGGACGCTGCTGCAGCTCCACACTTCCACTGTCAGCAGAAAGTCAAAAGCTTTCCCATTAACAACCCAAAGCCGATAAGCCTCCCATCAGTTCCCATGGAAATTACCCATGCCATAAATAGCCCACATGTTGGTGGAGGGGCGAGAGAGGCAGAGCTGCTTCACACTGTGCTTTCCTGTCTCTTTTCAGCTGAGACACTCTTGGGGGAAAAATTGGTGAGTGAAATAGTGAGTGACTTTCTCTTTGGTGTCTCTTAGTTTGACACTAGAAATAAACAGTAAAGAAATAGAGGCAGGGTGAAGTGGGAGGAAAAAGCATACTGAAAGACTTCATCATAAAACATCATCACTGTGAAGCATATTAAAGGATAATGTAAGTGCTTCTGTGCTGAAACCACAGAGATGATTAAATTCAGAGGGTAAAGGTTCAAAACTTCAGCTAAAATTCTAACTTAAAGATGAACGGATCACATGCTATCCGAGTGTATAGATTAATTATTTACCATTAAAAATACTTGAAAATGTTTGGAAGAGTAAAAAGTACCACACAGAAATTAGTGTAAATGTGCATATTTCTCATCAAAAGCCATCAGGACTACAATATCATTTACAGACGGATATTAAACATTAATAAATATTCATTTATATTAGTATCAGCATTTTAATCACTACAAATGAAAAAAGTAGAGGTGCTGCCATGCAGGGAATTTTGATTCAGACATTACTCAGAGGATTTTTTTCTCCCCATGCTCTAAATGTTTTCATCTCACAAATGAAGCTAATTAAAAAGATACCAGGGCAGAATAATCTATGAGAGAATACTGAAAGGCAGTTATTGAACCAGTTGCTCTTGCTGATAGAATGTTCAGGAAAAAAAAAATCTGTCTAAATTAAAAGAGATAATATAATATGTCTTTATGCTTTTATTTGCATCTGTAAATTTCTTAAATTAGTTAAACATAGGAAACACATAAATCAATTGACTTTGCTTGGAAAATATCAAGAAAACTTAAAGTTAATTATGCTGCTCTTTTACAACCCCACAACATACACAATCACACTTGCAAGATACAGCAGCAGAGCAACAAAAATGTCAACAATACAGTGGTTCAGGGCAAAGAAGCAAAAGGAATTGACAAGAACTGGCATGAAAATAACAAACCCTACTGCAGCATTTGTTTGTGTGTGTGTGTGTGTGTGTGTGCCTGAGGGACTAATATAAAGTCTTGCCTGTAAAGTAGTCCGCAAATACAGTGGGGAAAATAAGTATTGAATGTGTCAACATTTTTTCAGAGAATATATTTCCAATGAGGTTTTTAACATGAAATTTTCACCAGACATCAGCATTAACTCAAGAAATCCGGAAATATAAAGAATTCACAACATTAAAGTCCATAAATAAAGTTACGTGTAATAAAGTGAAATGGCACAGAAAAAAAGTATTGAACATGCTAAGAAAAAGCAGTTTCTTGCAAGGAACTAGCTGAAGTCCATAAGTAATTATACCTCCTATCAGAGCAAATTAATATCAGCTGGGCTAGTAAATTGATGGTCTATAAAAAGGCTTTTTGTTACCAAGGTGTAAAACAAGAAACATCTCATGATGTTTGCAACCTTACCGTTGCACAACATGTTGATGGAATCGGATGCAGACATATTTCAAAACTTCTGAATCCTCCAGTAAGCACCATTGGGGACATTATCCACAAGTGGAAGCAGCATCACTTCCCGTCATCAACCAACCACGCACAAGAGATCCTCACAAGATTTCTGACAAGGGAGTCAGAATAATAGTCTGAAGAGTAGCCCAAGAGCCAAGGACCAATCGGAAAGAGCTCCAGAAGCACTTGGAGGCAGCAGGTACTATCGCCACAGAGAAAACAATAGGCAATGTACTCCACTGCTCACGCTCACCCAACAAGAGTACATTACTAAAGAAAGGGTATGGTGAAGTTCATTTAAAGTTTGTTACAACTCATTTCCTAAAACCTTTTGACTGTCATACTACACACCATGTTTGGAGAAGAAATGGCACTGCACATCACCCTGAAAACACTCTAGCAACAGTGAAGTTTGGTGGTGTAAGCATCAGGGTGTGAGGCTGTTTTTCATTGCATGGTACTGACAAATGTATGGAGCCCTTTACTGGGAGATTCTTGAGAAGAATCTGCTGCCATCCACAAGAATCTGATGCCATCTGCTGCCATCTTATCCATATTAAATGATATGGCATATTCAACATATAGAAAATTCCACTTGGCATGAAATAGAGGTGCTGTGTGTTATATGAAGGAAATGGTCCTTTGAACTAGTAAGTTCTAAAATAGTCATTTGTAATGCAGTACCAATGTAAATGTTATCATATGACATTTTAACACAGAGTAGCTTATGTTTATTTATTTATTTATTTATTTTTTAAATATCATCATGCCCATGGGAAGAATCTGAGAAACTACTGATTTCTAAAGACTTATCCTCTAACATAGTGAACTGTAAGATGTACTAAAAAACAAAACAAAAAAAAAACATGCAATTGGTGTGTATGTGTATCATAACTTTTCATATCTTTAGTTTGAAGAAAATGACACAAAATGACAGAGAGCTACAAGATACAGGCTGTAGCACACATCCAAAACAAACTCCTGCATCATTCTACTTTTAGACTGGAACAAACCCAGCACCATAATCACTGTAGATCTTTACTAATCCTTTCTGCTTGAGTCTAATCTGAACTAAAATTCCCACCTTAAATCTGTTGACTTTATACTTTTTCCTGTAATGCTTACAACAAAAAGACATATAACAACTCAAGTGCATTTAAATATAAGCATGTCTGCCTGTACAAAGAAAATGATTTGTTATATTATTAAATTACTTGTTAATTCATCATAGTTATATAAATATGAAAGGATTTTATGCCACTGTTTAACTTCTCTTTTGACTCATGAAAGCAAAGAAGTACATATTAACGAAAAACGAAAGTCTTAAAAAAAAGATGTTATTCAGAATAACAGCTGCCATTACAATTAAACATTAAACATAAAAACTAAATGTCACAGTAAAAGTTGAATATCTTTAAAAAAAAAAAAACTTAGTTGACTATCACTTTAAGAAAAGGATAAAAACAAAAAACGTTTCCCCCTTTTACCCATACACACCCATAAATATAGCAAATGATATTTGACAGTTCAGTCAAGATTGCTCAGAAAACAGACTTTAACTTCTGCATTGTCTTACTTTAGCCTTTAAAATTTTAGCTGAATTTCCCACAGTCCTCCCTGGATTCGATACTAACAGTGTGAAGGTTTTCAGTCATCCAGGTTATGTTAAATGTCTCATAGTATTAAGTCTTGGGAACTGGCCACTCATCCATGGTGATGCTACTGAATTGCTCTTTAAACAGTGTGTGGGATTCTCATCAGTGACATCATGAAATGGAATTAAACTGCAGGGTAAACAAGCCAGGGCTGTTTTGTTACGAATCGGTTGCTGCAGTTTGACATATATGACTTTCTTTACCAGACCCTGGTGTCATATTAGACATGTCAACTATGGCTAATCATTTCATGACTGAAACATAAGTTCACTCACCCGTTAATATTGCAGGCAGTGGTGGCTAATCAATAGGGGCAGGTGAGGCAGAGCCACATTATATACAATATATCAGCCATTCCGTAAAGGTTAATCTGCATAACTTTCTATTCAGAGATATAAACTAATATTTCTTTGATTTGGCCACCTTGTAGATGCTGCATAATTGTAGGACAGATTGCTCACTGCCCCATTTAGTTTCCATAGAGTTATTATTACACCTAGTGGTCAAAAATGGGAACTGCATAAAGCACTAATAGAGATCCATAGGGCAGGATTTTATAGTAAATAGTAAATGTGCACTTATATAGCGCTTTTATCCAAAGCGCTTTACACTGTGTCTCATTCACCCATTCACACACCAATGGTAGCAGAGCTGCCAAGGCGCTAGCTTGCCATTGGGAGCAACATGGGGTTCAGTGTCTTGCCCAAGGACACTTCGGCATGTGGAGTCACCGGGGCCGGGAATCGAACCACCAACCCTACGATTAATGGACAACCCGCTCTACCAACTGCGCCACAGCCGCCATCCATTTTATAGGATTCAATTTGTGCCAAAAGTAGCAAAATTAACTAAAATATACAATGGGAAAAAATAAAAACACTGAAAAAGTTCACTGAAAACCGTGAACTTAGTGGCAAACATTTAACATGGTCTTCAAGTAAACTTAAACTCTTCTGTTTAACTGCTTCCTGTTCACTAATCAGTGTTTATGAATGTGCTGCCAGAGTTTTTGTTTATACTCCGCAAGTTTACGTTCGCCATTCCGGCACAAACCACTCCTGTGGGCGGGGCTTATCCGCAGTTTACTCTCATTGGTTATTGAGATTTCAATCCACAGCTCCCTGACCTGGAAGCATTTTCCACTACAAAGTATAAACACTACAACTATACAGAGAACCGAATCTAGAGCTCTCTCCTAAATTCATGACACTGAAGTCTCTACTTCCAAGTCAGGAAGCTGCTGGTTCAAATTTCACTAGCGAATGAGAGTAAATTGCTGTTAAGCCCTACCCACATGAGATGTTTGTGAACTTTTTATTTGTGAAACGTAAACTTGAGGAGTGTAAACGAAAACTTAATCAAAAGCACTGGCAGCACATTCATAAACCATTATTAGCGAAAACTGTTAACAAAGAATGACGTTTATTCGAAGACCATGTGAAATTTTCGCTGCCGAGTTCACTGTTCACTGTTTTCGTTTGTTTCTTGAAAAGATATGTTCAGTACTATAGGCACAAATTTTATTCCATAGATTTTCTCTGTCCCATGCACGCTCTGTGAACATTTTCAGGGAGTGAGGAGGAGCGGACAGGGTTGTCAGGCTGAACTAGTTTACATCCTCCACAGCTACCAAAATATTGTTTTATAGCAAATAAATCTGAATTAAATCAAAGTATAAGTGCACAAATTGTGCCTACCTTTTTTTTAGCAGCAGGGGTGTGGTCCAGAGGAGGTTAAACTAACAAATGATTCTCACTTGTGCCTTATTAGCACCATGTGTGCTTCTTATGTGTGTTTCTTTGTGCTTCATGTGACTGCTGTGAGCCAACGGGAGACAATGTGTGAGAGAGAGTGGAATAGCTTGCTGGAGATTGCAACACATATACACACACTCAGACCCACACATGGAGCGTGATCTTTACCTTGGACGAAGCAAAAGCCGTGAGCTAGTGACAGCCCCTTTTGGATTGCATTTCTGTTACTTTGGGATTTTTGTTGAGCTTTTGAAAGCGTACTGAAAAGCACTGTTGAAAATAAAAGTGAGCCCAGAGCTCTTCTGAAATTCCACCTGTACTGCTTCACGATTCATCCTCCACATCCATACACACTGAGTTCTACAGACTAGTTTCAGCTATTTTGTGTGGTTTTTGACATAGTAGTTGGGATGGAGTTCTGCTGAAACCTGGCAACCCTGGTTAATGATATTAGCTCTTCTGTGTGCACCTCACTGGTGACATGAAACACATCTGCTGTATCAGTTCAACAATAGTACATCTAAAACCACTCTATGAAAGACTGTATGCTGTATGCTGGTTGACTGTGTTGTCAATGTTCAGCTGCCTATTATGGGGTTACTCTTAAAAGTCACTAGATAGTAGCCTATTACATAAGTCAACCTGGCTGAAAAAAACAATAGAAACCCTCATAGAATTTGTAATGACTTTAATGGTTACAATGGGAATTGCATTGGTGGGAATGGAAACTGATCCCTGTGTGATCTACTGATAGTTTGTTGCCTTCTATTGGTGGCATGTCTGGTGGATCCCATTAAGGACCGGTAATGGTAATGATAATAGTTTTAATGGTATGTAATGGCATCTGTAGTGGAAACCACTAAACTTAGTTTTGTTTGAGGCAATGTTGTTATTAAGGCCATCCTGCCACAACAAAATCTATGGTCACAAACTGCTGCTGATTACAGTGATTTTAAAAATGGAGGTACTCAGGCGTGAAAAATAGTACATGGGCTGTCTGTCTAATTGTGTCAGTCTGCTTATCCATCTACTGGTCTGTTACTCTGATAAGATTATCAAAGCAGGTGATATGATTAGCGCGTTTGTTTTAGTATTCCTAAAATACACAGCAGAAAAACATATATAACTGAGATCTGGAGAACAACTTGACCTTTCTTGAATCAGACAACACCTACTTTACTGTAGGAGAGCTTATGTGCATCTGTTTCTCCCTGTATGTGCTGTTATTACAGTAGATCTACATAAGCACATAATTACAGAGAGTAGGTTAATGAGCTCTGCGGAGAAAGATTTAATCTCCTCCACATCTCATGCCGCCTTTCCTCTCTCTAGCTTTCTCTGTTTCATTCGGTAGCAATCTTTTGAATGCTTACTCATCTCAAAAGCCTTAATAATACTGAATCTGAATTAAACCCATGCCCAAGCCCTAGGACATGAGAGCAAAACACAATCATCTCCACTGCAGCTGCATGCCAAATCCCTAAATCCTTCCCTGCGCTAAAACCCAGTAAACATGTAAATAATTTATTAGCCTTCATATAGAATACACTGCAGTCGAAACATCGTAGGATATTATAACTAAATATTAATTTTACAACCTCCGCTAACAAATTCACCAGGATTTCCAGGCTTGACATGAGACATGAAAAGCAGGTGTGTGGATACATAAGACCACTACATCCACAATGTCCAAAAAACATTGTTTGTTTCTTTTTTCTTCTGTTCTCCTAATCTCTCTTTATTACTTTTGTAGAGTTGTGCACCACTGAAGATAAGTCTATTCAGATTTGAACCCAAACCGTTCTGAAATGTAAAAATAAAAAATGCAATAAAACTCAGAAAAGATAATAAGAAATAAGAATAATAAGAAAATAAGAATAATAAGAAAACCAGTTGTGAACCACTTCTGTGTTAGAAGAAAAAGTCTGCACTGTGTACCAGTATGATTTCCCTGTCGGATTTGGACTTTACTCGGCTCACAGTGAAGAGCTCACCGTGCTGCACATGTGGATGCCAGTGTGGAGTTTATCAAGCTATGCGCATAGTCTTGGCAACCTTGACAGTACATACACACACACACACACACACACACAGAGCTAACAATTTGCCAGTTAGCACACAGTCAGCAAGCATTGGATCACACACCAAATCAGTCACATGACTCTTTCCTGGTCTATTACTATGCAGTGCATAAATATACAGTCATCTATGACTTCACAGAAAATGTACTCAGGTTTTTCTCCTTGGCTTTTTAAACTAAAAATCCATACACTTTGGTCTACACTAAAAGCTATTTACTTTCTCATTATCTGCACTGAACACAACACACCCAAGTTGTGTGTGACAACACACTGCACAGGCGCTGGTTGCTGACAGATCCAACCCTCAAGGCTGATGACATGTAGGGGAGAAGGTGTTACGAGTAAACACACACTCAGCTGGCACTGGTGTAGCGCTGAAAACAGAGATAACTGTATTCAGGTTACTCCAAGCGTGTTGAAAGCACAAGCTAAAAAAATCCTGTATGTGTGGTTCCTGTAGTAATAATAATAATATGAAGAAGAAGAAGAAGAAGAAGAAGCAGAAGAAGACGGAGAAGAAGAAGTAGAAAATTATTGAATTAATCTTGGTTTCACATTACACAATGCAAATTAACCTGCATCACTAAACTTAATACTTATATGGATAATAACATATGCCTTGTATTTGTGGTGAAAGATATACCAGTTCTCCTAGAAGCATCAAATAAGTCATAAGGAACGCATCTATTCCTGTATCTGTACGGCCATTAGCACAAGCAGCAAGAGCAGCGCAATTGTAAAAAGAGATGGATATGAATAAATATTTTCAAAAATCAATGATAATTGATAGTGGCACAAAAAAAGCAGCTCCTCTCTGTCCTTTCCATGTGCACACAGTGCAGTGGCTTTTTTTTGGCTAGCACTTTATTCTAAGGTAGGCCTTTATAACACATTTATAAACATTTCATAAATGTTTTATGAAGGTACCCTAAAGAATTTATGAATGGCTTATGTCATAACTCATGAGGTGACATTACACGTTTTATTGATTCTATGCTGAAGTCTGATTAATAGAAATGTACATAAATAGTGTGAATATCATGAAACTGGGTTGTAGAAACTGGACAGGACTTTTGCCCTTCATTTGTGCTAACAGGGAGTCTTGGGAGGATGTAATGTAAACACAATTTTGAATCAGCAAGGGGTTGAATATCCCCCTGCGGCAGATTTCAAATGTCACACCTCCTGTTGCAGCATTTCACCTACATCAGCACAAATGAATTTCTGGCCACATAGCAAAAGCAGAAAATGAGGTAAAAATCTGTTTACACCCAAGCAGATAAGTAATACTCTGACATCATACCACCACAAGTTATAGTTTCGTCTACATTAAATAAAGCTAATCATTTTCAGCCATTTATCTAGAACTGTAATATATGTATATAAACTACAGACACATAAATAGATTTACTAGTTTACTACATTTCTAGGTGTTCCTAGGATTTATTTTAGTGTTGCCCTATTTAATTTAGATCACAGATTAAATTGGCTACTTAACCATTTCTGCATCAATCTAATTTATGTTAAGGTCATCATATTGTTGAAAGCTCTAGCTGGCCAATGCTATTTTTAACTGCTCATGTATTTTATATATATCAATTACTTCACTTGTATTGCTCAACACCAATTCGTCTGTTTTCTGTTCTTTCGTTTTCCCCAAAGTGAATGATGAAAAATTTTGCATATGTGCAATCACATGTTTATACCTCAGGGAAACAGGGCATGGTCAGTGAATTCCTGGGAACTGAGAGCAAATAGAAATTTGAAAATGTTTCATTTATGACCATTTGTTTGCATTCATTTAAAATATTTCTAGAGGTGTGATCCCTCGTGTAAAGCGCTGGAGCATGCAGCGCGCTCTGAAACCTGAAGCGTGAGCTTGAAGCATGAGCACGCTTCCAGGTTTTTGGGTTTACTTTTGACACGTGTGTTTTGTTATGGTTTATGTCCTGTCTCTGCCCCTGTATTGTCAATGGTTGTTTCCCTTATGCGTCATCAATAGTCTCAGCTGTTTTGTGTTCATTCGTGATTATGTTTGATATTTAAACAGCTGTTTGAGTGTAGTCACCAATGCAAGCCTTTGTTCTTCGTGTTTCGTTTCATGGTTTTTCTTTTCAACCCTGTCGCGGGGTTGTGTGGCCTCAAGAAATTTTTATATTTTGAAAGAGGATTGCATTAAACGGGAACTATCCTCAACAAATAAGAACATAAAAGTGTTTCTTTTGTTATCTCAAAAAATTAAGGAAAGAGGCTATAAAAGAACAGCACTACAGTGCTGGGTAAAATGTAAATAAGGCAGTGGTGGCTTAGCAGTTAAATCTCTGGGTTACTGATCGGAAGGTTGGGGGTTCAAGCCCCAGAACTGCCAAGCTGCCACTGTTGTGCCCTTGAGCAAGGTCCTTAATCCTCTCAGCTCCAGGGGGACCCCATGGGGGACCCTGCGCTCTGACCGCAACTTCCTAACATGCTGGGGTATGCGATGAAAAGAATTTCACTCTGCTGTAATGTATGTGTGATCAATAAAGACTCATTATCATGATCATTAAAAAATACAACAGAAGTACATGAAGTACCCATGCCAAAATGCGCTGAAGTGGAGAGTCTGCTGAAATAAAGGATTCCTGTCACTTCTATGACTTGGATGGGATTTTGGGTACAAGCTGGGGTCTGAGTTCTTATAAAGTTGTGGTGTGAACAAAAAAGGGTCTGCGATCACTTCATTGCTGAAGAAGACTAAAAAAAGTACCAGGTTCTCTTTTGAGTCGACTATATTGTGAACACCAAAAGGACTGAGCTCACATTTAGCTGGTTCCCTTTCTGGTTCTCTTTAAGTGAACTGGGTTTGGGTTTTTTAAAAACTAACTATATGTGAAAACACCCTGGCCCGAGTGCTGGTTAGGTTATTATGCTAATGGGATCATGTTCAGTGGCCTGAACAAAGAGAACAGCTGTATTTACATGACTGTATAAGGATTCCAATTTCACCAGTGTGCACTCATGCCTAAAAGTGTTGATATCTTCACCATTCATATGTAGCATGCTGTACAGGGCATTAGTGAGACGTTTGCCCTTTAATTTACTATCACTATGGAAACTGTGGTTATGTGCGAAAGTTATTATCTTGAATGGAGGAGCAGAAGGAGCAGTCTGTGGGAGGAAGAAAAGCATGAATCCCAGTAAGAAATGATCCTATTAAAGTCTGATCTTGTTTGTACACTTTACAAGTGTGGTGTGTGCTTGATTAGGGCAAGTCCAGAAATTGTAGTCAAGGTCCGTAATAGGGATGTACAGTAACTAAATATCATTACATCTGTTATCTGTACAAATACAGATATGAAGACAAGGCGCACTACTGAACCTATTATTATTACTATTATTATTATTATTATTATTATTATTATTATTATTATTATTATTAGAATATTTGCACGAAAGGTTCCCAGAGCATCTGATCAAGACCAGAGGTCCCACGCACAACAACAACAACAACAACAACAACAACAACAACAACAACAACAACAAAACTCACACCATACCTTATGTTCATTAGGGGGTGATGAATATGAAGGCCAAGATATTTAAAAATAAATAAATAAATAACCAACTACATTACTTAGAAAATATGGAAGGCAAGTACAAACAAAAATAATAACAATGCAAGTGTGATTAATATGCATTCACACATCTCTCTAGAAGAGAATTCAAAGACCATGATGTCAGCAGTGGCATTTCTACCACAGTGCTTTCCAGTGTTTCTGGGGACATACATTCATCTGAAAAAAAAAGTATATCCCATGAAAATTGTTGTTTTATTTGGAAAAGCAAACATTTGATCCTCTTTGAAACAGTGCCTATTAATAAAGTTGATACACTCTATAAAATGATACATAAAATTTACATTTTGTAGTAACTTTCATGAGTTAAATTAACAAAAAAAACTGATCAGTCACATGAAAAAGGTAAGTACATCCCTACATTTACCACACCTTCAAAACCATAAGAACCTGCTTAGGGAGTGCATATGGAACATGTCTTATTTATACCCCTCTCGTATCTAGTGTCTGTTGTTCCCTTTGTTATTGTGGTGTGTGGTGTCATCATGCCAAAATCTAAATAGTTCCATAAGGCCTTCAGAAAAAGGTTGTGGATGCCTATGAGTCTGGCCAGGATTTTAAAAAGATCTCCAAATTATTTTAAATACATCATTCCACTGTAAGGAAAATCATCTACAAATAGCGCAGATTTCAAATAACTGCCAATTTGTCCAGGACAGGCCGTCCCATCAAACTCAACCCAAGAGCAGACACACAGGATCTGCTAGTAAGTCTTGTATCTGTTGTTGTCAAAGTGTATGCTTCTACAGTCAGAAAGAGATTCCACAATGTTGACCTGCATGGGAGGTGTGCCAGGAAAAAGCTTTTGTTGTCTAAAAAGAACTTTAGTGCAAGACTACAGTTTGTCAACATACAGCCAAAGACCAGGCCTCTTGGAATAATGTGCTCTGGACAGGTGAATCAAATATAGAGTTTTGGCCATAGGAACAGTGTCACGTATCCGGAAACTCGGGACTCCATGTCCCATCAGCCACTGCACTACACCACCTGACCACATGCACCTGACTCACGTTTTTGTTAATGAGCACCGATGTGTATATATAGTCTTTGTCAGCACTCTTTCCGGGTCTTTCGTTGTTATAGACTCACGTCACTTCTGTCTCCGTGTTTTGTTTCTTACCATAGTATTATGCCCAGTTGTCCTAGTGTCTTTGTTTCATTGTTCGTGTGTTTAAAATAAATGTTTAAAAAATCTACGATTGCTTCTGCCTCAACTCGCCAGACGTGACAAACATGTTTGGCGCAGGCCAAAGGCAGCCAAAGGCAGCTTTTCAGGTGAAGGACCTCATACCAACTGTGAAGCACAGTGTTGGAAATGTTATGGTTTGGGGTTGCTTCGCTGCCTCAGGGACTAGACAGCTTGCATTCATTGATTCAACTATGAATTCTGCATCATATCAAAGAGTGCTTGAAGATAATGTGAGGCCATCTGTTAGAAAGTCGAACTGAAAGTGGACCTTTCAACAGGATAAGGAACATAAGGATCATCCTTGGGCAAGACACTGAACCTCAAGTTGCTCCCGATGGCAAGTTAGCACCTTGCATGGCAGCTCAGCCATGTGAGTGTGAGAATGGGTGACACAATGTAAAGCGCTTCAGATAAAAGTGCTATATAAGTGCGCCATTTATCTTAAGCACACTAGCAAATCCACCAACGAATGGGCCAAATCCATAATCAGAGATACAGCAAACAGCCAAAGTTCAAAACCAGGAAGTACAATGAAAACAGGATTAAACAAGACTTTATCTGAACACTTTAAATAGCACACAAGTAAATGTATGCTGTTATTATAGTATCTTCCTACTACATAGGCTAGGAAGCCGTTTACCCTGTAAATGTCACCTGAAAGGGGTCAGATGCACATTAGAACACTTTACTCCATTAAAAAAGAAAAAGTATTAAACCAAAGGGAATTTGCACCATTTGCTCTTTTTTAATTTTGCTGCAATGAACTGTTTCGGGAAAAGCTTAAATAAAGATTAAATAATCTTCTTGTATGCAAAAGTATAATCATGATAATTATTAAAATATTTGATATAAAATTAACTAATACATGTCTGGGTGTACAAAAGTAAAATAAAATAAAAAAGATGTCTTTAACTTGACCTATAAGGCTTAAACATTTAAAGAAATCAAAGGGAAAAGCTGTCCTGTACCAAGTTATTTTATCCATTTGCTTAATTCTTGCTAATTTTCTGACCAATGATTTGTTGTTAAGGCCATTAAAAATGTAATACTTTGCTATTTGGGGCTTGGCCCTTTTTTTTTTTACTTAAGCAGTGCTTAAGAAGAAAATCTTGTTATGATAACATTAAATCCTGAAGGTAATTATATGAGTCAAGGACTCTTGGTGGATATAAGATGGCAGGACATGTTATTAATCACAGATGAGAGCTATTACCAGTGCAGGCACCAGAGGCCATAGAGTAAATCAAAATCACTGATATCCCATGACCTCCGTTCACCTTAACACAATCCATACTGCAAGCTCACCATTCATATTCTCTAAAACGCTGACCCATCAGTGAGCCCATTCAAGCCCCTGCAAGCCAAATATCAAAACGTGCTAAAGGAAAATATAACACTCAGGAGCTGCAGATTCAGTGCTGCAGACTGCTGTAGAAACACTAGAATGCTTCCGTATAGCCAACAGCATCTGCTCTCAAGCTCTCAGCATTTTTAGTTGCATATTCATGCAGAATTCTCATTAAGCACACTGGGATTTAGAGTGTGCCTTAAACAAACAGTCAATTATTCTTAAGAAAAACAAAAATAGCCTTTGCAATGGCAGGACATGAACAAATTCTAGGTTCCATGTAGTCTTCTTTTTTTTCAGTTCAGTGTTAAAAATGCATGACATTCCAGGTATGCAATTTCTGAGCAATATCTACACACCAAAGACATATGAAGCGTAATAGGAGTTTTAATTAATTCTGCTTCATTAGCATGCACATAAGCCAAGAATTAATTCTGCCTAGAACTTTATTTTTACATTACTGAACTTGTTTAAATATGGTTCAGTGAATTATAACATAATAAAACACTGTATAATAACAAGGTGGAGAAGCATTGCCACAGGTAAGCACAAATGAAATGTGCATTCATTCTTTTACACTCAACCACTAATTTTCTCAGATGATTTTGCACTGTTTTTGCAGACTAATGTGGTTGTGGGGTGGGTGGGTTAAAGGGCAGGGGGTCGCAGGGGTTGTGGCAGGATGCAAGTGTGATGTGTGCCTTATTAGGTGCAAATCCAATGATAATCAGTGGCCATAGGACCCTTACTATTAACTATTGCTAACTTACTATTAGAAAGTTTGCCTGAAGGTTCTTTGTATTGAGACTAGAGGTCCCACAGACAACAAAAAAGGGTTGCAGAGTAGTTTCATAAGGGTGATATTTTTGGGAAAATAACCAACTAAGTTACTTTTAAAAAATATGGAGTGCAAGTACAAACAAAAATAATGACGATGGAAGTGTGATTAAAATCCACTCACACATCTCTCAAGTAGCGGTTGATGAACTGTGAGAGCCAGAATTCAAACACTGTGCTTGCATTTCTACCCAAGTGTTTACAGTTTTTCTGTTTCATAGCTGTAGGATTCTTATTTAATAAAAAAAAAGTGTGTAGGCATAAGTCCTGGTATTTGGAGGACTACGCAGATACAGACTGCATTAGTCCACAGCACAAGTTAGAACAGGGAGGCTTAATACAGGGCAAATCCATAATCAGAGACATGGTGAAGAGGCAAAGGTCAAACACACACACACACACACACACACACACAAAACAATAACAACACATGGTGCTTGTTGCCATAGTAACCATGACATAAAGGGGAAATCTAAGCCATCCAATTTCCTCATGTTATAGTACTGCTTGAGTCATATCCTCAATTTCCCATTAGCAAAGCAAGTAGCTCAGATATTACTAATGTCTGAATAACGCACTGACCAACTCCTCAGTTATGGTGTCAAGGAAAATATGTCTTAGTGCTGTGAAAAAGTTTTTTTTTTCACAAAGTATTGTTTTTGTGTATATCTCATATTAAACTGTGTCAGAATTAAAACAAAATCTAAGATAAAACAAACTCAACCTGAGTAAACACAAAATACAGCTTTTAAATGATAATGTTATTTATTGAAGGAAAAAAGTTATCCAATACCAACTGGGCCTGTGTGAAAATGTATTTGCCCCATAGTTACTAATTCCCCGAATCTATAAAACTGCATTCAACTGCAACCAGCAAGTTGAATGCAGTTTAAACAGAACTTTTTCAACAGCATGAAGTTGGTTAAAAGGTCTTACCCAGTAAAACACTATGCAAAAATTGAAAGAAATTCCAGAAATGATGAGGTGACTGAAATAAATCAGTCTGAGAAGGGTTACACAGCTATTTCAAAGGCTCTGGGACTCCAAAGAATCACAGTGAGAGCCATTATCTACAAATGAAAAAAATTCTGCACTTTCCCAGAAGTGGCCGACCTTCCAAAATTCCTCTAAGAATACAGCAATGACTCATCCAGCAAGTCACAAAAGAGCAAAGGACAACATAAAAGGACCTACAGGCCTCTCTTGCATCAGTAAAGGTCACTGTTCATGACTCCACTATCAGAAAGACACTGGGCAAAAATGGCATCCATGGCAAGTGGCAAGGCGAAACCACTGCTAACCCATGAGAACATTAAGGCTCATCAGAATTTTGCCAAAACACACCTTGATGATCCTCAAACCTTTATGAATATGTTCTGTGGATTGACAAGTCGAAAGTGGAACTGTTTGGAAGACGGGGGTCCTGTTATATCTGGTGTAAACCAAACACTGAATTCCACAAAAAGAACATCATACCTACAGTCAAGCATGGTGGTGGAAGTGTGATGGTATGGGGATGCTTTGCTGCTTCAGGGCCTGGGAAACTTGCAATAATTGAGATAAACATGAATTCTGCTCTCTACCAGAAAATCCTAAAGAAGTAGGTTCGGTCTTCAGTCCAGAAGTTGACACTCAAGCGTAATTGGATTATGCAGCAAGACAATGATCCAAAGCATAGGATTAAGCCTTAGTCCTAGTCCTAGACCCTTATCGGAGGCATTTGGTTGCAGTTATTGCCGATAAGGGTGGCACAAAAAGATTTTAATTCTAAGTGGGCAATTAGTTTTTCACAAGGGTGAATGGTGTTGGATAACTTTTTTTTTTGCTCTAATAAAAAAATAAAAAGTGTATTATGTGTTTACTAAGGTTGTCTTTGATTTATGTTGTATTTCGTTTGACGATCTAAAACTAATTAGTATGAGATGTAAACAAAAACAGAAGAAATCAAAACTGTATGTATGTAGAAGTGTGCCAAGTCAATTGAGCAGAAAACCAAAATAAACCGAGCTATGGGACTACAGGGAAAATGCATTCAGATAAACTGACCAGTACTCCTCCTCTGTAAAGATAGGTATTCTGGAGGGCTGCAGGACGGTGATCTCCACTAGCGTTGTATTCATCTTCACTGGCTCACCCTCGTCAAAAGCGATCACTATCAGCTACACACACACAGGACGATGGAAGTAAGTAAGAATGGTTTACAAAAAAAACATACATGAAAAACAACTGCTCAGATAAATTGAAATAAAAGCAACTTTTCCTCCATGTGTGTAACTGGAGTCAGTCATTAGTCTTAAACTCACTCTAAAAGTAGTGCTCGGCTCCTCATTCAGGTTCACTTTAGTGATGACTCGGCCTGAGGTCTCCTCTACATCAAAAATGCTGCCGCTGTAGGGAGACTGCTCCTGGTCCACTCTGTACCGCACCCTGCTGGCTGGTGTCCCCTACAACCAAAAGCATCAGTTTTCCATTAATACATATCTAACAGAATGACAGATTATACATTATTCATTCACCCGCTAGCAAGAAATTACAAAATATGTTTCAAAATATGTTGTGTGTGTGTGTGCATCTGTGTCTGTGCATGCTAGCTAAACTAATCTAAAAAATGTTATTTAAATGTCAAGTATAGTAAGAAAGAAATGTGTGTGTCATTTTTGTCTGACAAGTTAATACAGAGCTGATTTAAAGGGAGATTTCTGAATGGGTTGTGATTGCAGAGTCAAAGACAATGGCAATAACAACACAGTCCTTGAATAATGCTGCCCATACAATTCAACCTCGAGAAAAAGACTGCACAAGAATCATAATGAGATAGTGTGATTTCCTTCTGATGGATATGAATGAAGCTGTAATAGGAGCTACAATCACAAAACCCATCCTGGTCTCACCTAAAACAGACTCGGATCTTTTCATGGCTTGTAGAAGTTTACAATAGTGAGACTGTGTTGGTCCGAACCGGTGCACTCAGAAATCTGTAGTATATTGCCTACCATTTTCTTGCATGTACAAAATTAAATATGCTGATTAAATTACTGTCTCGCGGAAAGCAAATGAGCGGAACAGGTGCAACACACTTCTGCAGATGAAAAGCAAACATGTAAAGCTTATTCTGTCATTTTGCCAATTCCCTATTACTACCTAGCACTACCTTATCACATGACTGCTGCCAACCAGGGAGGGTAAGCACAAGCACATACTTCCACCGAGACATACAGTGTAAAGCCAGGCAACACATCTTTTAGAACCATTTCTCATGCTACTTCACAGGGCACTTGAAATCGCTAACTGGTCTCTTCCACATTCATGAGTTCACATAGGCCCATGACTGGTTAGTCACTGTGATTGACAGGACAGAGTGATTATGCCATTTCTCTCAAGTTTTCTGCAAGGAGATGTTTTTGGAAGAACTCTCCAGGGCCAGCACTTTGTAAAAGTTTTCTGATATGGGAAAATCTTCAGGATAGAGGGGTGTGAGGTTTCCAGGTAACAAGACAAGCTGCATTTGTGTCATGTTAACTTCAAGAGGGAGATTTAAAAAAAAATGTTTATAACCGTTTTAATGTAAGTGATAACAGGACATAGCTTGGTTTGTGGGCATTCCTGACCATCAAATGTAACTGTAAAAAGATTTCTATTTTAAAAGTATGGTGTGTTATTCTTTAATAAATAAAAATTATAAACTTTGGGGTGGTAAAAAACCCTGTCATTGATTATATTCTTATAATTGCACAGTCTGCTGTGTTTTGTTCCTTACTTAAATTACAACCCCCCACACACACACACACACCAGATGTATTTGATCAGCAAGGCCGATTCTACTGTTTCCGATATACTTTGTAGATATTTGCATTTGAGATCAAAAGATTATGCCACAATAGATCAGAATTTCAGCTTTAATTTCCTCATATTTACATCTAGATGTAAAACAGGGCACCTTTAGTGGCAGACCACCCCATTTTTAGGTGATATTAATATTTGGTTGTATATCCCTTGTTTGCAATAACTACATCAAGCCTGTGACCCAGTCACATCACTAAACTGTTGGTTTCTTCTTTTGTGCTGCTTCTCCAGGTTTTAACTGCAGCTTCTACCAGTTGATGTTTTCTCTTCAGGAAGTGAAATGCTGCTCAACTGGGTTAAGGTCTGGTGATTGACTTGTCCAGTCTAAAACCTTCCACTTTTTTCCTCTGATGAAGTCCTTTTTGACTTGTCAGTGTGATTTGGATCATTGTCTGCATGATGATATTCCTCCCAATTTGATTTTATGTATTTCTCTGTAAATTGGAAGACATGTTGTGTCTGTAAACTTCTGAACTTCATTCTGCTGCTACCATCATGATTTACATCATCAATAAAGATTAGTGAGCCTGTTCCAGAAGCAGCCATGACGCTACTCCCACCATGCTTGGCTTGTATGATTTAGATCATGAAAAGATCCTTTCTTCCTCCACACTTTGGCCTTTCCACCACTTTATTAGCGGTTATTCTTGATTCACTGAACTTTTGTTGTTCATATCTGTATTTCTTTGTGAATTCCAATCTGGCTTTCTGATTCTTACTGCTGATGAGTGATGGTATCTTGTAGTATAGCCTCTCCTTCTGCTCTCTCTGCTCTTTTCAAGCTGTGGATTGTGATACATTCACCCCTGCCCTGTGGAGGTTGTTGGTGATGTCAACTGTTGTTTTTAGGGTTTTTTTTCACCACTTTCACAAAACGATTCTGTCATCAACTGCTGTTGTTTTCCTTGGGCGACCTGTTTCATGTCCGGTTGTTAGTACACCAGTGATTTCTTTCTTTTACAGGACATTCCAAATTGTTGTATTGGCAATGCCCAATATTTGCGCAATGGCTCTGATCGATTTGCCCTCTTTTCTCAGCTTCAAAATCGGCTTGCTTTTTTCCCCATAGCTCTCGGGTTAAAATAGGCCTTGCTGTTCCACTACTTTGAGAGGGAACTGTAATTTGTAACTCAAAAATAAAAATGCAAAAACATGGACATCAGGTCAAATACTTCTCCACAAAATCAAAACAGTGAATTAACAATTCAACATCAGCTACGTGAGTGTGTCAGATTAAAGGTGTTACTCTTCTTTTAGTAGTTAGAGTTGACACTCTCAAACTTCAGCTCGCTGTATTTTGTGTGATTTTTATAGTTGTTCAGAGTACAGTGTCTGCTCAAGGGCTTATTTCTGGTAACAATTAAGAGCTTGGTCCCTTTCAAAGGGAACTTCGACGTTGCATTTAGCAGTATGGGAACGCCTTGCGTGTGACCGGTATCTGAAGCTTGTGTAAAATCATGCCTCTACTTATAGGCCTGCCATGATCAGGTGACGTGGCAATTAAGTGTGTCGCATGATATATATATGGCACCTGTGAACCACGCCGCCTGCCTTATTATCTTCAGCGAGACTGCATGTCTGTTGTTTGTGTGACAAAAAACGCTTCATTTCTACTTGATATTTTCTCAAAATCTCTTAACTTTTCTATCCCTTTTTAAAGAAAAGGAGAGGCGAGTAATGAGCGAGAAAGAGTTAAAGAAGTGTGTAACGTGCTCCCGTTTCATCACGGGGGAAAAGTGCACACTTTCTGGGTGAAGTGTTAGTGGTGTAGTATGCGATGGCAACCTCGAGAGGCTGCGCATGGTAACGCTACATTAAGCAGCTCAACTCGCTCTCTTCTCGAAAAAAGGAAAACGGAAGCCAAGCGAGTTGGGTTTCAGACCCTCACGGATCTGGGCCGGCCGCTGCCGAGGCAGCCAACCGTCTCAGGTTCAGGGGATCTCTTAAATCCGGAAGAGGAGCCGGAGACGAGCGCTGCTCTATCTCTCTCTCTGTCTTCCGGGTTCAGCTCTCCTCTGGGTTTCTCCCGCTATGGAAGCCAAAGGGGTAATAATCCCTCTTTGACTCCGAAGAGTTAGAAGGATGTGTTAAAAACCGGAAGCAGCGTATAAAGAGCTGCTTGAAGTGATTGCCCAGTGAAAGTAAATACTTCACACTGCAGAAACTCCCCTGTCTTCCAGAAGTTATGACAAAATTTCACTTCTGAAAACCATGCTTAAGCCATAGTCATAACTCCACGATGTTGGATTATTTGGCCATTGTGGGAATGAATGGCATGCCTATTTATCTATGCCCGAGGTGGAGGAGGCGCTTGCTAGCTACCTCTCTCCACCGACGGCAGGTAATTACAGGGGCCGGCTTGCATCCAAGGTGGCATTGGTGGGCAAGCCTATGCAGTAGTAGTCTTGCTTGTGGGTCACTGCAGACAGTGACAGGGTTGCAGGCCTACCAAGCAGACCTGCTGAGTGAGCTCGACTTATGGCAAAGAAAAAGTTGTCTCAAGCTCATCCGGGTGTCGACGAGTGGAGCCTGGGCCAGCATGGGGCTAGAATGGGGGAAACCCAGAAGGCGAGTATGGCAGCCCGCCAACCCCCGCAGACAGTCAGGGGAACCGGGCGGCCACAGTCGCGGTCTGCTGTTAGGCCTGATCTGAGAATGGTCATAAAGGCCAAGCAGGCAAAGATGAGCGGTCCTGAGGGGCTGTGGAGGGATGTATCCGGGGACATGAGGTTGTTAGGGCAGGTAGCCCCCAGTACTACTGTAGGGCCTCCCCTAGCCAAGGTGGTCCCCAAGTTTTCGTGTTCCCAGGTCAGCAAGCTGTCACAGGGCAACGGAAATCTGATGCTTCTCTCCAATAGAATGTGGAATAGCTAACGTCACTAGGAGACCATCGGGCAGCGTGCAAGCTACGGCCAAATGTGTCTCCATGGGTTCTGTCTACCATAGAAAGGGTTACCGGGTCCAGTTATAGCTCGACCCCCCCCGTTCACAGGTGTGCTCACCACAGTAGTCAGCACAGACCAGAGCCCGACGTTAGCGCAGGAAGTAAGCTCCCTTTTGGAAAAGGGGGTCCTGAAACATGTACCCCGTTCCCTCAGGGAGGGAGGTTTACAGCCTTTATTTCCTGTTCCGCAAAAATGTGGGAATATGCAGCCAATTTTAGATCTGCATCATCTGAACCGTACTCTTCGGACATACAGGTTCAGAGGCTGATGTTCAAACTTATCGTGCCACAGATCCCGTTCGAGAACTGGTTTGTGGTGATAGGTCTAAAAGGTGCATGTTTCCGCATAGGAGTATTGCTAGCTTTATCCACTCGCACCTTCACAAAGTGCATGGATGTCACTCTGGCTCCATTGGGACTCCAGGGCATCAGTGTACCAAGCTACCTGGACCACTGGTTAATTCTAGCACGATCCAGGGAGCTGGTGGTTCGACATTGAGATGTTGTTCTCGTCCGCGTGAAGAACTGGGGGCTCAGGTTGAATCTCAGAAAAGTTGGCTTTCCCCGGTGCAGTGGACAACTTTTCTAGGGGTTATAGGATTCTACTACGATGAGGGCGTTTCTATCCCCAACAGGCGTAGTGTCAATCCTATCAACACTGAGCTAGATAAAGCTGTATCTTGGGAGCCTAGGGTGGAATCCACACATGTGGCTGAGGTCACATCTGTATGCTGCCCCCCCATCGCTGCTCCCACTAGCTCTAGCGAGAGTTCGCCAAGATAGCCTGCTAATAGCACCTTTTTGGCAGCTCGAACATGGTTCTGAGAGATAATATCTCTGCGGGATGGCACTCCTTGGGAGATTCCCGTCCGCAGTGATTCACTGTGGACCCAGTAACTGCACAATAGCTACAGTCCTGGAGCTCCTACAATAACATTTCTCAGCGGGGTGAGCTCCTTCTACAATCAGGGTTATGTGGCCACCATTTCGGCCATCCACGCCCTGTTGAGGGAGCCTCTGTGGGGCAACATCCTCTAACTTCGAGGTTCATGCGTGGTCTCAGATGGCTGAGGCCCATCTGCAGGCCGCGCATACCTTCCTGGGACCTTCTATGGCCCTGGAAGGTCTGTCAGCTGCCCCATTCGAGCCCCTGGAGTGGGTCCCATCCACATGGAAATCAATGCACTCAGGTGTCAGCTTTTGTCTTGTGGCATGAGGAACGTCACCTAGACCCAGAGAACTGCACAATTGCTACAGTCCTGGAGTTCTTACAGAACGTTTCTCAGCGGGCTGGGCTCCTTCTACAATCAGGGTTCCTGGGCCGCTGCTTCGGCCAGCCATGCCCCTGTGGATGGAGCCTCCGTGGGGCAACATCTTCTAACTTAAGGTTCGTGCGTAGTGTCAGATGGCTGCGGCCCATCTGCAGGCCGCGCATACCTTCCTGGGACCTCCTGTGGTCCTGGAAGCTCTGTCAGGTGCCCCATTTGAGCCCTTAGGGACCTACCGTCTCAAAAGCCACAGGGTTGATTTATCATCCTTGGCAAGAACTAAGGAAGCTGTGGGTCTGGCCCCTGAGGGGCACCAGCTCATAGATTCTGGTCGCACGACTGAGGTGGTAGAGACCATTTTAAACGCTAGAGCACCATCTACAAGGAAATTGTATGCGCTCTAGTGGCACCTTTTTGTCTGGTGGTGTGAGGAACGTCAGCTACACCCAGTGAATCGCTACAATCCTGGAGTTCTGACAAGAACGTTTCTCAGCAGGTTGGCTCCTTCAACTTTCGAGGTTACGTGGCCGCCGTTTTGGCCAGCCCTGCCCCTGTCAATGGAGCCTCTTTGGGGCAACATCCTCTAACTTCATGTGTGGTGTCAGACGGCTGAGGCCCATCTGCAGGCCATGCATACCTTCCTGGGACCTTGCTGTGGTCTTGGAAGGTCTGTCAGGGACCCCATTTGAGCCCATAGAGTCAGCCTCTGAGAAGCTTCTGACTCTAAAGGTAGCTCTTTTACAGGCCCTGACATCTCTCAAGCGAGTGGGAGGTCTACAAGCTCTCCCTGTTGCCCCTCCTGCCTTGACTTTACCCCTAGATACGCCAAGTCCTTCCTGTACCCTAGGCCGGATTATATTCCTAAAGTGCCTACATTGGCTGCCCACCCTGTGGTGTTGCAGGCTTTCTCCCCTCCTCTGTCCTCTGACCAGAACAAGAGAGGATGCACCCGCTGTGTCCAGTAAGCGCTCTCTGTACTTACGTCCACCGCTCCGGCCAGTGGCGTAAGTCAGAGCAGCTACTAGTCTGCTTTGGCAGCGACAGGAAAAGTGATGCTGTGTCAATGCAGTGCATCTCTACTGGGATTGTTGAAGGCTTTGTCCAAAGGGGTTTCCTTGCAGGATGTGTGTGCGGCTGCAGGGTGGTCTATGCCTCACACGGTCATTTGTTATTACAGCCTGGATATTCATTCCTCCCCAGGCTCGAGTGTCCTGAACTGAGCCTGCACCTCAGGTTTGGATATTTTTGAACAGGCCGTACCCACGGTATGACTGAGTGGGTATTCCCGTTCCCATACTGCTAAATGCAACGTCGAACTTCCCTTTGAAAGGGAACGTCGGGGTTATGCATGTAACCCTGTTCCCTGAGAAGGGAACGAGACGTTGCATAGCACTGTCATACCAGGGCTGGCCTGTGAATTGCGTGTTCGTTTCAGATAATAGAGGCTGGCGGCGTGGTTCACAGGTGCCATATATATATATATCATGCAATGCGCTTAATTGCCACGTCACCTGATCATGGCAGGCCTATAAGTAGAGGCATGATTTTACCGGTCACGCGCAAGGCGTTCCCATACTGCTAAATGCAACGTCTCGTTCCCTTCTCAGGGAACAGGGTTACATGCATAACCCCGACGTTCTATCGCTAACTTTTCTTTTGTCTGAATTTAACAGCTACTTCACAAATGTTTTATGCTATGGTAAACACAAACAGTCATTGGGAGTGCAGGACTGGTGGAGAAACACTGCACTTAACACCTCAAACAGCAAAGTGGAAGCTGGAAAAACATTAAGTTTCTCCGTTTAATGCCAAGAACTGTTTCTCTCTGTGGCTTTTTTCCTTTTTTTTATTCTATGCAGCATTTAGCATAAAAACGATGATTTATGAATAATGCAAAAAAAGTTACTGGAGCTTAGAGGCAAAGAAAGTCAAAACTAAACATATATTTGGAGAGGAGCAGCATGGAAAAGAGAGTGTGTGTACTGTAGCTGGCAAGGATGGGAGGCTCAAATTTGACCTCACTTGACTACCAGATCATGGCTGTGCCCCAAACAGCTTCCTTTGGGGTGAGTAATGGATGACCAAATGACTGGTCATTACTGTGCTGTTAGATAGTAGTGAAATCCTGTAATCTTCCCCAGTGTCTGTACAGTTTGGGGCAGACACAAAACCATTGATAATGAGATCTCTCACATCAACGGTGGCTAACTCGCCGTTTCATCTGCACTTGAGGAAACAGCAGGTGTTGGAATGGGAGCATCACTCAGTTTAATGATTGCAATTAAGGAGACCTTCACCACACACACACACACACACACATACATACACACACACAAACACACATACACACACAAACACACATACATACGCACACACACATAAACGCACACACACACAAACACACACAAAAATACATGCACACACACACACGCACACACACACAAACACACACACACAAACAAACACATACGCGTGCACATACACAAACACACGCACGCGCGCACACACAAACATACACACACACAAACACACACAACCACGCACGCACACACAAACACACACAAGCATGTGTACACACACGCACACAAAGGCACGTGTACACACAAACACACACAAACACGCACACACACAAACACACACACGCACACACACACACGCACACAGAACCATGCACACACACACAGACATTCAAATACACACACACAAGCATACAAACACATGCACACACACACAAACATACAAACACACACACATGCTCAAACAAACACACACAAACACACAAACATACAAACACACACGCACACACACAAATACACACATGACAATCAAATGGCCAACAAAAATGAGGATTTGGGAAAGAGTGAATGCATCTCTTAGTAAGCAATCTTGTATTTTTGATCCATTTCCACATTATGGGTCCAGATCTCAGGCAACGCCAACAACGTTTAAAATCGTATAACGCTCCATTGCACATTTATTACTAAAGAAAGCAATCCAAGGTCATCAACACAGCAGCAATTTCACCAAATTAAATACAGCCATTTTTCCAAATCAAAGCTGGAGACAGAGTAGTCCCGGTGTGTAATCGCAGGCATTACACACCACTCGCTACTTCCAGCAGCTTTTTGCCAAGATTCAGATGGCATAGAACACATTTTAGTCCCAAGATTCTGCTTGCAGCTTTTCTGGTATTCAGGGACTCTGTGATTTATTACTGGATCTTGCACTATTCTGGGTGGTATTATGGCGAAAAAAGGGCTATTCATAATTTAGTTCATAATATAAATTATTAATAATTGGTTTAAAACAAAAAAAGAAACGAGGACTTAGTGGAGCATATGGGTTTCAAAGGCAACACAAAGGGCAGAGCTTTTATTAGTGTGACTTTCAATACTGTTGTCCTATAACCTACTGCAATTAGCTCATCCTCTCTCCCGGCCGCAAAGGTCACTCATTCAAGTTCAGCACTACAAAGAATAAAAGAAAATAGATCCTTGGCGTAAATATAGACACATACTTTACAACTGGTCACCAAATAAATCACCATAATATTCTGGACCTAAATAAATAAATAAATCCTAAGTCCATATCTGAGGAGTCTGAATCTGGGAATTAATGGACCATTTTCACACTTCCGGTTTATGAATGTGGAAGTACAAGTAGCAGGGATGTGACCTGGCCTGGGTATTTGGGGCTGTGGCCCATAAGATATTTTTCTTTAGCCCCGCATAATTCTCCACTTGGAGCTGTTTGTCACTACATGACTGAACGTCAGTAAAAGAACACAGCATTGTTGTAATTTTGTATCTTCAGTGAAGAGTGTTGTATTTTATTTTCAGTGAACGAAGGCAAGGCCAATCAGACAGGGTTTACAGGAATATACGTGCAAATACTTGTGTCTTATTGGCTGACAGCTCTCAATTCTGCCAAAAGCTAGCTCACACAGTTAGTTAGTGTGAAGGGAAAAATGGATTTACGCTGATTATTTACCAGTAAAGAGGGTTGAAACTGAAACATTAACATCCTCTGATGCTGAGCAGGAAAACAAGGTGTATACATGTTTATTCAACCTCCAAGTTACATGAACATATGAGCAGAGCATAAGGACAGATGACTTACTCTGCATGGCAATGTAGCAACTAAACCCATACAATGGTAGCTTAGTTGTGCCTCCCCTTGGCTAGTGACACCTAACTAGCCTAGTGTCATGCAAAATAGCCAAACAGTTATATATTATACTAGACTGATACTGTCACAAATACTGGCAAGACATGTTATATGTTAAATGCACCTTTTTGCCCAATTTTCACTTTTTTCTTTTTTTACACAATTAGTCCTCACATGCAAGAAAAATGTATGGAAACAGTCTATTTAGAAGTACATTTTGAAAACCTTTTTTGACTGAAAAGAAATTGTGCTCTGCCCCGGATGATTAAGAGTTCAGCTAACATCCTTGGTAAGCAGTAGTGTTTCAAAACGTCAGGTAAGATACTGACCAATGGCTGCAAATACAGTTCAGAATCACTGCAGTGTTCTTAAATGCACAAATAATTTGAGCACACATTTTGATACACAGGACTTTCTGGACTATAAGCCGCTACTTTTTTCACACGCTTTGAACACTGTTAGAGTCTTTGTTCATGCCACGTTTCCTAGCTCTTGTTCATTTTTCCTAGCCATAGCCATAGTCCATGCCTGAGTTCATGTCAAGGCTAGTTAGCCTATAGCATAGCTTGTAGCTTAGCCTGTAGCTTATAGCTTAGCCTAGTAGCTTATAGCATAGCCTGTAGCCTAGTAGCGGATAGTATAGCTTAGAGTTGTATAGACTTAGTTTAGAATATAGATGTAGAAGTGGTTTATAGAGTATAGATATAGAGTTTTGTTCCATGCCATGTCCATGTTCATAGTCATTGTCACGTTTCATGTCATAGTTAATCTTTAGGTTAGTTGGTTTAGTTAGCTTAGTTCATTGAGTTGGTCATGGTTCTTGTTTCTCTTGACTCTGCTCTCCTCTGTTTCAATAAAAGGTCTCGTCCTAACTGCACTTGCATCCGTCCTGCTCCGTTTACATCACGAATCGTGACAGTTACAACGTGGACACCTGCGGCTTATAGACAGGTGCGGCCTATATATGTACAACATTTTTTTCTTTTTAAAATTAGCGGGTGTGGCTTATATTCAGGTCAATAGTCCGAGAATTACTATATATATATATATATATATATATATATATATATATATATATATATATATATATATATATATATATATAAAGTTAGACAAATAAAAAAATATTTAAAAGTGAAAAATCCTGCTATTTATTATACAACGTCCATCTTTCAAATCAAACAGCAAATAGATAAAATTCTATTTTATTGAAGCTACAGGTGGATTAGCAATCTCTGTACCCAAGCACAATTTAGCGTAAATCTCTAAAGAGTAAATTACTGTAAATGAAGCAATATTTAAGATCGTTCATATCAGGAGCAACATCACAGGTTGACCTCAGCAGGTTAAGATTTTAAGAGGTAGCATTTCAAAGAATCTGATCACCCCAAAATCACTAGCTTTTTGAGGAGTAACACTTCACTAACTATATTAGCGATGAGCATAGACATGCTATGGAGAGTTGTTTTCCCAGATTTGCCTGCAACTGCTAACCAAGCTGTCAGGACATCACAGTCAGTGAACTCAGTTTCCCAGAACACACCACGGCCTAGTAACAAGTCCACTATAGACTACACATCCCAAGACACACGCATCTTTGCACGTTCACAGTCACCTGACTTCTAAACTATGCACACCTGTCACTCACTAATCATTACCGGTACTATCTACTGGACTTTCAAACACACTATCACCGCTAAGTAATTTCTCAGTTTGTGTATTCAGCTGACTTTACCAAGCCTTGAATCTATGTGTTCGCTGTTCTGGTTTGTTGACTTTCTTGACTTTCGTGTTTTGCCTGAGCCCTGGTTAGTCTGTTTGTGCCTTGCCTGACATAGTCTGTTTTTTGACCCTGATCTTGCCTTAGAGTACGTTTTTATTCCTCTCCCTGCTATTTTATTCAAATATATGCTCAACTGCAATTGTCTCAGCCTTCTACCTTATGACACAGCCATATGGAGCCATAGGAGCTGTCTCAGCCAGAGCAGCTGCAATCAGTGTGGCTCATGGGGAATATCTGCTTAAAAGCAGCTGGGTCTGCCCAATAGAATTAGGATTTGCCCAGTAAGAAAATAAAAAATGAGAAAGAATATTGGTTGGTGCACCATGCAATTCTAACATCGCAGCACTACACTTCTGTTTTTATAGGTCTTAATGGAATTCAAAATATTTCCAACTCCTTCATAATTTGAACACTGACACCAGTAGATGTCTAAACATATCATCAAGATCTATAATTTCATTCCAACATTTTGTAGGACATGAGAAGGATGACATGCGCTGTAAAGCACTCACTCACATCCATCATGAGATCACACAGGCTGACCCGGACGTGAGATCTGCACACCGATTAGCTAAGATTGAGAGCTAACATACTAGGCATGACGAGGGCACCCAGGGGTTCCAAAACAGCGTAACAGATTTTGCGTCATTATTTTGCAAGACTAAAAATCTTCAGTAAAACCTTGGATCTTTTTAACCCCAGTATTATTTCCATTGCTGTTTCCCCATTATAAAAAACAAACTCATAATTATCCATGCTTTCATGCTCAACTTTATTTACACAGAAAGAGCAAAGTTGACAGTTTGAAGAACCAACTGGTTCTGGATTTTTTTTAAACATAGAAAAAAAAAATTGTTACCGATATGACTGTTTTGTCCTTCATCATCCATCCTAGAAATGCTCATGCAAAAAAAACTAAAGTATTCTACGCATGTTCAGTGACCTGTAATATTTTTTGGAAGGGGGCATCTTTGCCACACCACCAGATATGCCCATTTTACGGCATGGTACTGAAACCCCTGGGATTTAGTGAACGTCGTGTGACAAGTGACGTCAGCATGGTCACTCGGGTGGGCAGGTTGGCTGTGCCAGCAATGTGTGCCAGCAATCTCACCTCCCTCTCACAGCCCTCAAAACACCACATTAGGGACCTGCTTAACTAATCAGTTTAAAGAATTACACTGATGTAGATGTAAATTATTTGTCCACTAATGGATCGTGCTAATGCTTTATAGTCATTAAATGGTGCTTTATGAGTCTGTGTTGTGTAATTACATAACACTGTACAAAAGCACATAGTGATGGAAAGCTCCGAAACCAAACATGTCTGTATGCTTTTAGTTGTTTAGGAGATTCATTCATACACAAAAAGTGCTAAATCATGTTTCACAGATGTGATCAGTAGTTAATAATGTAGGGAATTATATCACTGGACACGGAAGTGTGATAAAAAACTGGTTTGTTCAGTTTGAGACTCAGTATTGATATGAAACCGATATTATGTTATTATGTAATTACATTATGTTTTGCTGTAAATCAGTTGACTTTTTTCTGCAGTCAGCTTTTTTGCAGGGACACTAAGTTTAACTTACCAAAAACAATCAATATAACCAATAAATTGAATATGTTTGTGCTAACTTACAATATGTATTAAAAACTCAGGGCTGAACACAGATGGTGTGCTAACTGCAATGTGTTCAACGTGGGAAGAACAATTTTTAAAAACAGACTGTTATGAGTAATCTGAACCAACAGCTTTAGTAAACGACTTTAGTAAATGAATTGGCTATATAATACTAATGATAGTATTAGTAATTAGTAATACTAAATTGAATAGAATTCTGGGAAACGGCAAATAACCAAATTGAGTTTTTCTGCTAGTAATATACAGTGCATCCGGAAAGTATTCACAGCGCTTCACTTTTTCGACATTTTGTTATGTTACAGCCTTATTCCACCACTAACTAATTATTTTCCTCAAAATTCTACAAAAAAACACACCTGTCTATATAAGGTCCCACAGTTAACAATGCATGTCAGTGCACAAACCAAGCCATGAAGTCCAAGGAATTGTCTGTAGACCTTCGAGACAGGACCGTATAAAGGCACAGATCTGGGGAAGGGTGCAGAAACATTTCTGCAGCATTGAAGGTCCCAATGATCACAGTGCCCTCCATCATCCATAAATGGAAGAAGTTTGGAGCCACCAAGACTCTTCCTAGAGCTGGCCGCCCGGGCAAACTGAGCGATCGGGGAGAAGGGCCTTAGTCAGGGAGGTGACCAAAAACCCTGTGGTCACTCTGACAGAGCTCCAGCATGTCTCTGTGGAGAGGGGAGAACCTTCCAGAAGAACAACCATCTCTGCAGAACTCCATCAATCAGGCGTGAATGGTACAGTGGCCAGCCGGAAGCCACTCCTCAGTAAAAGGAACATGACAGCTCACCTGGAGTTTGCCAAAGGGTACCTGAAGGACTCTCAGAACAAAGATTGAACTCTTTGGCCTGAATGGCAAGCTCATGTCTGGAGGAAACCAGGCACCAGTCATCACCTGGCCAATACCATCCCTACAGTGAAGCATGGTGGTGGCAGCATCATGTTGTGGGGATGTTTTTCAGCGGCAGGAAGTCAGGATCTAGGGAAATATGAATGCAGCAATGTACAGAGACATCCTTGATGAAAACCTGCTCCAGAGCGCTCTGGACCTCAGACTGGTACAAAGGTTCATCTTCCAACAGGACAATGACCCTCAGCACACAGTCAAGATAACAAAGGAGTGGCTACAGGACAACTCTGTGAATGTCTTAGAGTGGCCCAGCCAGAGCCCAAACTTGAACCGGATTGAACATCTCTGGAGAGATTTGAAAATGCTGTGCATCAATGCTTCCCACCCAACCTGATGGAGCTTGAGAGGTCCTGCAAAGAAGAATGGGAAAAATTGCCCAAAAAGAGCTGTGCCAAGCTTGTAGCATCATACTCAAAAAGAGGCTGTAATTGGTGCCAAAGATGCTTCAACAAATTATTGAGCAAAGGCTGTGAATACTTATGTACATGTGCTTTTTTTTTTTTTAAATAAATTTGCAAAGATTTCAAACAAACTTCTTTCATGTTGTCATTATGGGGTATTCTTTGTAGAATTTTGAGGAAAATAATGAATTTAATCCATTTTGGTATAAGGCTGTAACATAACAAAATGTGGGAAAAGTGAAGCGCTGTGAATACTTTCCGGATGCACTGTATTTCAGTAACAAAACAAGTATATTTTACTAAAACTATGTGGAAATATGTTTATTTAGGTACATTTTTGCCATGGTATCTGTCTGGAAAGGAACCAGTTAAATGTAAAAATTGGACCATGTGATGGGTTTATGCAGGCCATTAGGCATACTATTATATTATCCTTACACATAACCCGCTGCTATATACCATAATGCTTGTATTCATATATGTAAAGTTCAATATACAGAGATACTGTTATTTATTTTATATTATATACACAACGTAGATGTTTACATTTTATTTTTCCTTTACATTTTGTTCTAAATATAATTAAAATAATATAAAATAACTGTGTTGTCAGAACTCTACATTCAGCTTTTATACTTTTTATCACCGTGTAAACTGTGATACGATAATACAAATCAAATATATAGTCAAATATACTTTAACAGTTGAATTTGAACTCCGTAAACTCAGTGAGTAATTAAATAGAAGCTGTAGTGCAATATTTACCGGGGTATTTTGTTATAGAGAAGTATTTGAACATTTATGTGAGTAATGATTTTGTGTAATTGCGTTTTTTGTCCTCTTCTATTTTCTACCTAATTTGGTCCTGGCCAATTCCCACCCACCAGCCAGCTCCTCACTATCATACAACAGCTACCAACTGGGAAGGGTGAACACTATCACATGCTTCCTCTGAGACATGTGAATCTAGCCAACTGAATCTTTTCAAACTGCTGCTCATGCTGCATCACAGGGCAGTGTAACACACCCAGAAGAAAGCGCTATTCATCCTGGTTTTCTACCTCGGCTCACAGAGCCGGGTAGCGTGATTAGCGATCATGTGATTGATAGTTGAGAGAGTGGATGTGGCATTGTCAGGATTCAAACTTGTGATCTCTGGATGTTAGTGTGAATGCTTTTCTTTCGCACCCAATTTTGTGTAGTTCTGAAACCTCTGTCACTAACAAATGTGGTTACTTACGGGAGGGTCTTGATCAGTTGCGAATACTGTTGTGATTAACGTTCCCTTCTCAGCGTTAGGAGCCACCATGCCTTTATAAAGAGGCCAAACGAAGACTGGAGTATAATCATTCACGTCCTGAAACACACACATACACAGTTCAGACAATCATCTTTAACACAAAGTCTACTGTTAAAGCCATTGGTAAAGAAATACAGTAATCTAAAAGAAAATATTAAGCCTTGAGGCTTAAAATATTAAGTCTCTAAAAGAAAATCTACATAAGGGTATTATCCATTCTAAGTGAGACATGATGATGAATGGAGAGGTAATTACATTAAGGACAGTGTTATCTTTCTTTCAAGCCCCTGAATGACACTTAGATTCACCTAACTTGAGCACTAATCTATAGTGAACAATAACATGCTGAAAAAAAGAGCAGATTCTGTATCATTTAGGCAGTTGTTTCTATGTGGATTAAAAAAAAATAAATCAACATTTTATTTGCAGGTATTTAATACCTACAAACAGGTATTAAACAAAATATACAGTGTCATGAAGCAGCCTGTTAAATAATTATTAACAACCTAAATAAATTTTATCAATAGAGCCCACAGGAAAATGATTTGGAATTGCAGTAGCACCAGAACTAAGATAGGATAGTGTGATGGGTTAGCTAGTAAATGTCTTTCAGGATATGTCATGCTGCTGGGATGTGTGTTTTCAGAAAGAAAAGAAAAAAAAAATAGCACTTGCATCAGTGCATAACAACATATCAAACTTTCCCTCAAATGCTATTCTATGCTATTTGAAACAGCTTGATATGTAATAAATAATTTTACCTCTGTTTTCGTGCACAAAGTTTGTGCTTTTCATGCCATGACATGACTTACCGGTCTCATGAACTTTCTCTTCATCTCTGCAAACAAAATCAGGCTTGCAAATCATGTGATAACACGGTATGGTAACATGGGTATTTTCAAAATGCGATAGTTTTTAGCCTGTAAATTCTTTAGGCTACTGAGGGACATTTTGCATTTTGAAAATACCTGTGTTACCGTACCTGTTACATGTGACTTTCAAACCTGATTGTGTTTGTTATTCAGATAGCTTAATGGTAGAAGTTTGCTAGGTTAAAATATGTTTGTATAGAATGTACAGGGTGTTCGGGTGAAAGTTTGACATGTCTGCGCTAGAAAGTTTATGTTTAACATATAGCAGTTGCAGATAAGCTGCATGCAATATTTTTTTCTTTCTGTAAGACTGAGTTGTGTATTTTTGCACATGGACATATACTGTGTTTTGCACATATACTGTGTTTAATTTTGTATTATACATAAGGGATAATCCACGGCTAGGTGTGCATTATACGATTTTAATGCATGACATGGAGGCAAGAATCACGGAGTGCATTAAAATCATGTAATGCACACCTAGCCATGGATTATCCCACTTACACCATGGTCATTGCCAGCATGTTAAAGCTGCTATTGATGTTTGCTAATGTTGACTAATGGATAAAAATAACAGTTAATTAATTGTCTTATGTTATATTATATATTATATATAAGCATACACAGAGTAAGTGGTGTGATAAGATTACATTTATTTGAATGAATTATAATAAATAGTTATTAAAGAGAGAGAAAGAGCGATTGTGTGTGTGTGTGTGTGTGTGTGTGTGTGTGTGTGTGAATTACCTGTGCCGTGTCTGTACTAATAACGAAGTAATAATGAGTTTAACTACTGTATGCAACTGTAAGTTATCATGTTTACCATTGTTATAGGCAGCGCATTAATTTAGAACAGTCATTAAATTGACAGTGCATTCAATGGTTTGAATGTACACCTTCCAGCCAATCAGAATCGAGTATTCAGACCAACCATGGTATAAATTCATATCATGAACATAAATATCATGTTTCTAGCTTTCAGTCAATGCATAATGTCGCAATGAAGGATTAATAAAAGTTTTTCTTATGTCATCTGAAATTATTTCAGTTTGTCTTACATTTGTCTATCAAGTGGAGACGCAATGGCAACCCCATTCAATTAGGCTTTAAGAGCTACTATGAAGAGTCCCTGCAGATTTTTCAGAGGGATGCACATGAGCAGCTCTTTATCACCTCTCCTGCACCTGGTCAAGGCACATCAGTTACTCAATATTAATACTGAGACTATACCCAGAGAGACTGAAATGGGTAAATAGCCGGAGAGTTTTTAGGATGGTGAGTAAATATGCTAGTCTAATTAAGAGGTGCTAATTAATACTAAACATCCAATGAAAGACTTTACATATATATTCTCAGTGCAGATTATACGCTAGCTATCTCAGATGATTCAGAGGAAAAATCTGATGAAAAGAGAATTCATTTGAAAAAGAGAAAGGATGATGGAAAAGTTTTTCTCCCTCCAGCAAAAAAATAAAATAAATAAAATAACAAGAAAAAACTTTAGAGCACTCCCAAATATCATATGACTCACCCCATATATTACTGAAATACTTCAACTGAGGATTCAATCTAATTTTTTCCTAGCCAACCTCTACTGCAGTAAATCACTTGGCACACTTTGGTAAGGGTGAATTTAATTGGCTTCCTTTAATAACAAATTCTGATACAAGATGTCTCCCCAATGTCTTGCACTTCAAGTCATTTCTCAAGGAAAGTGTCAGACAGCATAGGATTCATGCTCTTATTTGTATCAGAACAAAGACGTCTTAGTTGTTTGCCACACCAAAAACCAGAAGAACACAGGGAACTTTCACTATGTAATTCTGTGCCACAAGAAAACAGCCAATGTGATCCATCAGCACAAGGCTCTAAGGGAAAAATAGCAAACCTAAAATCCACATGAATCGAGAAGTATAAAGAACACAAAAGCGCAGCAGGTTACACTGGGACGTGGAAGTTTCCTTATGAATCCAATTGACTGGGGTCTAACCCACGTCTATAATATAGTGTCAAATTTGACAAGATGATATAGAAGTGAAAAAGTGATACAGTTGAAAAATCTAATGAGTCCACTGCTTAATCTTAATATTAGCCTTTGGTGAAGATATAATGGATTTAAGAATCACACACAGACATTACCAAATGCATAAATATTCTAAACAAGTGCATATTCTATAGAATTAAATTTGTGCCAAAAGTATCGAACATAACTTTTCAAGAAACGAACAAAAATATACAATGAGAAAGAAGAAAGACACTCTGATACTGAAAACATCTGGGTAACGCATATAACCCTGTTTCCTGAGAATGGAACGAGACGTTGCGTTTAGCATAAGATTAAGAGATTGCCTCTTGTGCGCGACCGGCATCTGAAGCTTGTGTAAAATCATGCCTATTTATAGGCCTGCCATGATCAGGTGATGTGGCAATTAAGTGCGTCGCGTGATATAAATATGGCACCTGTGAACCGCCATCAGCCTATATTATCTGACGCAATTCACAGGCCTGTCCTGGTATGACAAAGCTACGCTCCCTCTAGTTCCCTTCTCAGGGAAAGGGATCTTCGACATTGCGTTTAGCATAACACTATGGGAACGAGAATACCGAACAGCCTGTTCAAAAAGACCCAAGCCCGAGGGTCACTGCAAGATACTCAAGCCCGTTGTATAATTACTATCCAGGCTGTAATAATGAATGAGTGTGTGTGGTGAAGACCACCCTGCAGCAGCCCACACATCCTGTAAGGATACCCCTTTGGACAAAGCCTTCACAGAGGCGACTGTCCTAGTGGAATGAGCCCTTATGCCCAGAGGCGTAGCGAGACCGCACGCCTCATAAGCAATAGAGATTGTTTCCACTATCCAATTAGAGATGCGCTGCTTGGACACAGCATCGCCTCTACTGTCGCCACCAAAGCAGACCAGAAGCTGCTCCGACTTACGCCACTGGCCGGAGCGGTGAATGTAAGTACAGGGATCCCTTACTGGACACGGCAGGCAGGAAGGGGCAACAGAGAGAGCTTGTAGATCTCCTACTCGCTTGAGAGATGTCAGGGCCGGCAGAAGAGCTACCAGGTCCCAGGAAGGTATTCGCAGCCTGCAGATGGACCTCAGTCGCCTGAAATCAAGCATGAACCTCAAAGTTAGAGGATGTTGCCCCACAGAGGCTCCATCAACAGGGGCATGGCTGACCGAAATGGCGGCCACGTAAACCTGATTGTAGAAGGAGTCCGCCCGGCTGAGAAACGTTCTTGTAAGAACTCCAGGACTATAGCTATTGCGCAGTTCACTGGGTCTACAGTGGATCCCTGCGGATGGGGGTCTCCCTAGGAGTGCAATCTAGCAGGGATATTATCTCTGAGAACTATATTCGAGCTGGCCAATAAGGTGCTACTAGCAGCACACATGAACTGTCTTGGTGAACTCTCGCTAGAATTTGTGGGAGCAGAGCGATCGGGGGAATCATACAGATGTGAACTTGGCCACATGTGCACCATGGCGTCCAGCCCTAATTGTGCGGGAGGAGTGAGGGCGAACCACAGCGGGCCGTGGGTTGTCTCCCCGGAGGCGAAAACATGCAGTCCCGCTTGGCCAAACCACGGCATATGGACTCCACTCCTTGTGGATGGAGCCACGAATTCCTTGGCCTCAGCCCCTGCCTCAACAGGATGTCTGCACCCACATTCTAGGTGCCCAGAATGTAAATTTCAAATAATTAGTTGTGCCTGCCTGAACAGGGGGCGCGGACATTATCCTCCCTGGTGGACAATACAGTGGCAAGAAAAAGTATGTGAACCCTTTGGAATTTCTGGTTTTCTGAATTTCTGGTTTTCTGAATAAATTTGTCATAAAATGTGATCTGATCTTCATCTCAGTCAGGGGTATTGACAAATAGAATGTTCCTAAAAGAATAACACACAAAAAAGTCTGATATTTCATGTCTTTATGGAACATACTCATTCAAAATTCAAAATGGCAGTGTAAAAAGTAAATGAACCCTTAGAATTAATAACTGGTTGATCCCCCCTTGGCAGTAATAACCTCAACCAGGCGCTTCCTGTTACTGTGGATCAGACCTGCACATCGTTCAGGATGAATTTTAGCCCATTCTTCCTGGCAGAACTGCTTTAGCTCGGGCATATTCTTTGGATATCTCATGTGTATTGCTCTCTTCAAGTCATTCCATAGCATCTGTATTGGGTTGAGGTCTGGGCTCTGACTTGGCCACTCCAAAAGGCAGATTTAGTTTTTCTGAAGCCATTCTGTTGTGGACTTGCTCCGGTGTTTTGGGTCATTGTCCTGTTGCATCACCCAACTTCTACACAGTTTCAGCTGACGTACAGACATTCTCACATTATCCTGAAGAATTGTCTGATATACTTGGGAATTCATCTTACCCTCAATGATTGCAAGCTGGCCAGGCCCTGATGCAGCAAAGCAGGCTCATGATGTTTCCTCCACCATACTTTACGGTTGGGATGATGTTTTCATGATGATATGCTGTGTCCTTTCTACACCCGATGTAGTGCTTTTTGGTTTTTCCAAATAGTTAAATCTTAGTATTGTAATTAAAAAACACATGAAATAAACACGAGGGAGACAAAGGATAAGTACTAAGTAACTTATTCGGAATTCACAGGACTGACTGGGCTGGTGGGTCTGTAATCTGTGGGTGAGGAAAATGGAAGGTATAGGTGAGGAGGGGTACGTCTTGGGGACGTGGGATAGCCAGCTGAGGCATACGGGGGAGAGTACTCAGGACTGGCAGGTGAGGAAGTGGGAGAGTGATCAGAGCCCAGGGCAGAGAAGGCCACGTCATCATTAGTCTGATAGCTGGAGGAAGGGTCAGGCAGAGGGTCTGTCTGTGTAGAGCTGTCAACACACACATTTGCTGGGTGGCTTCTATATCTGAGAGGTGGGGGAACCCCCGTGAGGGGGTGCGAAGAACTTCGAGTAGCATAGTGATGTCAGCAGTGAGATGTGCAAACTGGCCAGATCTAAGTCCAGCCCGTCCAGTAAAGGAGATAAGCAAAAGCCATGGACACCTAAGACACATAGAAGAGAATGAAATGTAGAAGGCGGTGATATTGATGAGTTGGACTTGTACTTTAAGATTAAGTTTAACTTTAAGATTAACATTAAGATCTATTATTCACAATGAAACCTATTAACTGGGGAGTACAGACAGAGGAATGAAGACATACACACATACACAGAGGAATATAGATGCACACACACACACACACACACACACAGAGGCCTACACACACACACACACACACACACACACACACACACACACACACACACACATGGAAGGAATGCAGAATATTATAAGGATAATAAAAGGAGTATAAGGATAATAAGGATATTATAAGGTATAGAGTAAAGTAAAGGGGGTAAAATACTTGCAAACATTATAAAAAGAAATGAAGAATAAATATGAAAGAAACTTACTCATAATGTGTGTGAAGGTGTGGAGAATCCTCTTCTCACGATAAACCAGTCAGGAGT
This sequence comes from Ameiurus melas, assembly GCA_012411365.1. NCBI lineage: Eukaryota > Metazoa > Chordata > Actinopteri > Siluriformes > Ictaluridae > Ameiurus > Ameiurus melas. Next base: position 19,153,141 of record CM022755.1, on the reverse strand, counting down.
GACACAAACAAAAGTCAGGTTTTTTTTAAGGATAAAACAAGACAGGCCAATTATAAGGGTATTGGAGCTGGGCTACAACTACTAGATTACTGTCCCAGGAACGGCGAAGGCCGCAAGATAAGATGCCTATGAGAACGGCGGACTCCGTGGAAACAAGGTCAAAATTCTTGATTTGCATATGTAATGGCATTCGGGGAAAGCTATTTCTAAACATATTGGTGTTTGGGTTTAGAAAACTAAATAAGGGAGCTTCATCTCCGAGTGTCAGATCACTTTTTGTAACGTCTCAAACTGTGTGGATCTCGTGTGGTGGAACAAAAAAACTTGGACCTTGCTTTTCCTCACTCTCTGGTTCTGTGTGGTACTTTACTCTGCACCCGAGCAATTGGTTGTAAGTATACTTGATTTTGTAAATAACTTATAATAGTAACTATGTAGTGGTCAGAATTATAGCCCACATTAGTTTCATCAGTCCACAAAACATTTTTCCAATACCGCTGTGGAGTGTCAGTGTGCTCTTTTGCAAACTTCAGGCATGCAGCAATGTTCTTTTTAGTAAGCAGTGGCTTCCTTCGTGGTGTCCTGCCGTAGATACCCTGCTTGTTCAATGTTTTGCGTATTATAAACTCATGAACAGAGATCTTAGCCAGTTCCAATGATGCCTTCAAATCTTTGGCTGTCATTCGGGGTTGTTTCTTTACCTCATTGATGAGACTTTGTTGTGCTCTTGGTGTCATTTTGACTAGGCGCCCACTTCTTGGTAGAGTAGCAACAGTCCCAAAGTGTCTCCATTTGTAAAATGTTTGCCTAACTGTAGACAGGTGAATTTCTAAAGTCTTTGAAATCACTTTGTGACCCTTGACAGCTTTATGTAAATCAACTATTCTTGATCGTAGATCCTCTGAAACCTCTGTTTGACGAGGCATGGCTCACATAAGCATGTGCTTCTTGTGCAGAGCAAACTCCAAAAGTTTGAGGGGTTTTTAATCAGTCAAAGTAGTTGTAGTCGACACCTCCAAACTCATTTTCTTAACGAGACTCCAGGTGTGCAAAAAAAAGCTATTTTGAGGTCATTAACTCAAGGGTTCACATACTTTTCCCATAAGGACTATAAGGCTTATTTGGTTGTTCTCAATAAAGACAAGAAATATTTTTTTGTTATTATTATTTTAGACAAATTATATTTGTCAACTCCCTTGACTGAGGTGAACTCAAAACAACAGGGAAGGAACTGGCTGAATGCCGCCATATGTCGAGCTCACTCAGCAGGTCTGCTTGGTAGGCCTGCAACATTGTCATTGTCTGCAGTGACCCACAAGCAAGACTACTATGGCCTTGCCCACCAATGTCACGGTGGCCTAACATGGTGGCTTGGATGGCAAAGCCAGCCCCCCTAATTACTGGCCTTCGATGTAGAGAGGTAGCTCGCAAGCGCCTCCTCCACCTTCAGCATAGCTTCATTCCCCAAAATGGCCGAATAATCCAACATCGTGAGGTTATATATACGGCTTATGCATGGTTTTCCCCCAGAAGCCTGATATTTTGTCATGCACTTCTGGAAGACAGGGGAGTTTTCTGCAGTGTGAGGGATTTACTTTCACTGGGGAGAAAAAGGCTCATCCATCCTCAGTAATCACTTCAAGCAGCTCTTTATATGATGCTCTCAGTTTTTAGCACATCCTTCTGGCTCCTCAGAGTCAGAGAGGAATTATTACTATTATTTTGTGTGTGTGTTTTTTCCCCATTTTGGCTTTGTTCGCAATGCGAGCTCCAAAATCCAGCGGAGAGCTGGACCCGGAATACAGAGCAAGAGATAGAGCAGCGCTCGCCTCCAGCTCTTCGTCCGGATCCATAAGATATCCCCCGGACCTGAGACGGCCGGCTGCGGCCCAGATCCGCAAGGCTCTGAAACCCAACTCACTTGGGAAACCCAACTCACAAGAGCACGGGTCGTGAGCAGAGCTGCCTGATGTAGGCATTACCATGCGCAGCCTCTCGGGGCTGCCATCGCATGCACTACCCCTAAACATTTTACCCAGAAAGTATGCACTACTCCCGTGATGAAACGGGACAAATCCGTAACACAATTCCTGAATTCTCTCACTCGTATTTTTCTCTCTCACTCATTCCTTTTTTTTCTTCTCTTTTTTTAAAGGGATAGAAAAGTTCAGAGATTTTGAGAAAATATAGAGAGGACATGAAGCATCTTTTTGTTTCTTTACACAAACAACCGATGTGCAGTCTCGCTGAAGATAATAAGGCTGATGGCGCAGCTCACAGGTGCCATATTTAAATCACGCAATGTGCTTAATTGCCACGTCACCTGATCATGGCAGGCCTATAAATAGGCATGATTTTACACAAGCTTCAGATGCCAGTCACGCGTGAGAGGTGCTCCCATAGTGTTATGCTAAACGCAACGTCGAACTTTGTTCTTTAAACTGTGAACTCAATGGCAAAATGTTACATGGTCTTCAAATAAACAGCATTCTTTGTTGGCCCTGCAATGGACTGGCACCCTGTCCAAGGTGTACCCCGCCTTGTGCCCGATGCTTCCTGGGATAGGCTCCAGGTTCCCCCGCGACCCTGAAGAAGGAATAAGCGGTTGAAGATGGATGGATGGATATATAGTCAGCACACAATTCCAGATGTCTAGGATACAAGACAACCTGTGAATCATTTCCCTCAGTAACACACACAGACACACACACACACACACACTCACACACAGGCTAATTAGTCCATTTTGATCCTATGGCTAATCTTCTGAAACACTGGAGACTTTCCCTCCCTCATACTGTATATGTGGATAATTGCAGTCCAAAAGCTAATGAGTCATTCAAGACTGAAATAGCTGCACCACCACTGTAACTTGCACTCAGACATAACTGCCACACACATCACTGTTAGCCAAGTAGAAAACAGATTCATACTGGCAAAAGATCCAATGTAACACAGGTCTCTTTAACTGACAGCGATGTACCTCTCCACTGTCTATAGTTATAGCTGTAACTTCTCCAGCTAATTAAATTCTGAGAACATATTTGTTCGGTATTGATGGAACCCATGATCCTTCCTGACCAAGTGGCAAATGAAGATGAATCAAAGATGAATAAAATGCTGGAAGCCCACCAATAACACAAAACATTGCTTTTGCTATAGACTAAGATCCAATATACAATCATTTTAAAAGATCACATTTAAGTACCTTATAGGAATTATGATCCGGTAATTTTATGTTGAAAGTGAGAAGTTGAAACAACAGACATTGTAACACTAACACTGTTATTGTGACGCGCCGGGGGCTGTTACAATGCGGACGATGTCCGTGCATGCGCAGTATCGCAGAACCCCCCCAAGGGCACACCTCCCGGAGTGCCAAGAGCCCTCCCCCTTCCAATGGCAGCCCCGGGCTCCTGGGCAGAATGTCCCGTGCAGTGCCCGGACGAAACTGCACCGTGTTCTTGACAGAGCTGGGGAGCGGAGTGACGTCCTCAGGAGAACAGGGAGGCTGGGCGACATCCCCAGCGGAACTGGGAGGCTGGGCGGCGTCCCCAGCGGAACTGGGAGGCTGGGCGGCATCCCCAGCGGAACAGGAAGGCTGAGCGGCGTCCCCAGCGGAACAGACAGGGCTCGGTGGCGTGGCCGGAACAGGGCTCAGAGGCGTGGCTTGGCCTAGATACAGGGCTTGGACTAGGTACAGGGCTTGGTCTAGGTACAGGGCTTGGACTAGATACAGGGCATTGATGTCATTGGACTAGATGACATGGGCTAGAGACGTGGCTAGAGGCATGGCATGGGCTAGAGACGGGGCTAGAGGCAGGGCTTGAGATCGGACTTGGACGAGGGACATGGCCTGAGCGAGGGACATGGCCTGAGCGATGGACATGGCCTGATTGAGGGACATGGCTGTGGTGTCGGGAACGTGCAGCGGGGCTGTGACCGGGACCTGGATGTGGACGTCATGAGCTTGCGACTGGGATTGGACTTGAATGTATTGAACTTGAAACTGAGTCTGGACTTGGACGTATTGAACTTGAGACTCGGTCTGGACATGGACGTCGTGGACCTGAGACTCGGTCTGGAAATCCACGTCGTGGACCTGAGACTCGGTCTGAAATCCACGTCGTGGACCTGAGACTCGGTCTGGACGTGGACGTCGTGGACCTGAGACTCGGTCTGGAAATCCACGTCGTGGACCTGAGACTCAGTCTGGACTTGGACGTCATGGACCTGAGGCTGGGCTTGGACATGGACGTCGTGGACCTGAGACTGGGCTTTGACATGGATGTCATGGACTTGGGCTGGAGGTGTGACTGTGGCATGGGCTGGAGGCGTGAAGTGGCTTGGGCTGGAGGCGTGACGGTGACTTGGGCTGGAGGCACGACTGTGGCTTGGGCTGGAGGGGCGACTGTGGCTTGGGCTGGAGGCGTGACTGTGGCTTGGGCCAGAGGCGTGACTGTGGCAGGGGCTTGGACGTGAGCTGTAGCATTGGCTTGGACGTGAGCTGTGGCAGGGGCTGTGGCTGGGGCTTGAGACTCAACTATGGTTGAGACTGGAGACTTGGAGATTCGCGGAACTCTGATAATTGGGTCAGCAGAGTTGGACACCAATGGAACTCGCTTAACTGACTTGGATATGAACGTGACTTTAACGGGGCTTGGTTGTGGCTGTGACCTGGACGAGGATCGGAGACATGGCCGGGACATGTAACTGTGACATGGCAGGGACATGGACTTGAGACATGGCAGGGATATGGGTCTGAGACACGGCAGGGACATGGGTCTGCGACCTGGTTAAGACTGGAGACTTAGCTTGGTCTGGAGACTTGGCTTTTACCGGGGACTTGGCATGGACCGGGGACTTGACTGAGACAGGTGACTTGACTAGGACAGGTAACTCGACGGGGCTGTGACTGGAGTCTTTGCTGCCCGTCTCCCTTCTCTGTTCTGTCTGCTCATAGTACTCATGGAGCAGGGGTTCAGTATTAGTCCTCCAGTTACCTTCCCACAACACTTTGTCCGCACTATCCTGTTGCCCTGGTTCTCTGAAGTCCGCAAGAAATAATTCCAAGAACTGACAAATATCCTCCAGCACTTCAGGCATTTCAGCCAATACTTGTTCTGCCCATGTGCGAGCGAAACCCACAAAGCAAGACATGATGAACAGTACGAACTGACCTTCGGATGGATTTGGGTCGCACAGGCTGGCAAAATATTGCTGGCATTCCTTGACAAAGTAGTCCGGATAATGCGGGCTATCATACGACGCAGGCCGGCGTTCCGGAGTCTTCTGGGCGAAATGCATGGAGCCAAAAGCGGGGATACTTGGTGTGCTGGTCCGCGGCCGGCGTCTCCTCTGTTCTCGTGCGGCATCCATGTTGGAGGCGGTTTGTTCTGTGACGCGCCAGGGGTGCAGGAAGCAGTCAAGATGCCAATGCAGAGAAGAATGGTGAACTTTATTTACAGTGCAAAACAAAATAAACAAACAAAACCAAAACAAGAACACATGAACTAAGCTGGCTATGCTATGAACTAGACTCACTGGGCTAATGCTATCGCTAATGCTATCGCTAATGCTAATACAATGACTATGGCGTAAACAGGACAAGAGACTAGGTTCCCAAAACACAAAGGTCACACATTCGGTCCTTCGGTATTTCTCGGGATACAGACAGACGAACTGTGCCATGTGGAGCACAACACAGGGTATATAAAGAGCTCCCGTAATCAGTCCAATGAGCTCGCAGCTGTGCGTGATTCCCACACACACGACCCTATGACCTTACGGGACGAAGGCATGACGTCAATGCGGACGATGTCCGCGCATGCGCAGTGGCGTTCGGTGCGCCACTGCTCCGGGCAAACTGTGAGTTATGGTAGAAGGAAACAAGATAATCTGTGTCTTTGGGACAAGGTTTTAGTGAGTGAAACATGAGGGTAATGAGAGTACAACTGTAGTACAACGACATCATTAACTTGTTACTACGGAAACCCTAAGTGACCATGCATTATTTTATGTAAAATATCAAAGCAAATATTTATCTGTTCATCCATGATGCTGCAGGATTATGCTAAGCATTTGCTGCCTCCAGAACAATCAAACAACATGTTATGTCAAGTACACAGAAAATTAAGTTGTGACAAGAAAACAACTTCTATCTCGATATGACGAGAAAACAATTATTTTCTCATGCAGAGACCACGAGAGAATTGAGATCACAAGAAAACAACTTTGTTGTCAAGATCAAGAGACAACAACAAAGAAAATAAATAACATAAAACATAAAATAAAAATGGCCAGTGATGAATTTAATGATATTCCCATAGATGTGTAAGAAGCTTATGAAAGAGGTTGGGTGTTTGCACCATATTCAGTACTGCCAGCTGAATTACCATTATCCTCACTGTAACTGTAGCTATTCCAGGGGGCAGGACACCTTCATAATCCAGAGCCTCCACTTGGAACGTGTAGTTAGCACCATCTCGACCAAGAGCCTCAAAGTCCAGAGACTGCAGCACTGACAGAGCTCCAGTGATCCTGTCCACTGCAAACAGCTGCCGAGCTGCCTCAGTCCTTATAGTATATGTTATATTAGAGATCAGATCTTCGTCTGTAGCCTGGAGAGAGAGAGAGAGAGAGAGAGAGAGAGAGGTAGTGGGAGAAAGTTTGTAATTTGGTTAAAGATACAGACAATGTCATTAGAGATAGCAACAGTGCCTTCATTTAAGGGTAGTTAAGGGTTGAGTTTACACTGCCACATGAAATCCACATACAGTCCACTCTGGAACTATTGGAACGGCAAGGCCAATTCATTCGTTTTTGCTGTGAACTGAAGACATTTGGGAAGGAAATATAGACATGAGCCACAAAAGTTCTGGAACCATGTTTAACCTCGACCAAAGTGATGGAAAGACCAAAGTGTAAAGAAAGAAAGGATCTGCTCATGATCCAAAACATGCAAGCTCATCTGTGAAACATGGTGGAAGTAGTGTCATGGCTTGGGCTTGCATGACTGCTTCTGGTACAGGCTCACTAATCTTTATTGATGATATAACTCATGATGGTAACAGCAGAATGAATTCAGAAGTTTACAGAAACATTCTGTCTGCCGATTTACAGAGAAATACATCCAAATTAATGAGGAGGCACTTCATCATGCAGAAAGACAATGATCCAAAACACACTGCAACTCAACAAAGAACTTCATATGGGGGGGTGGGGGGTTGGAAGGTTTTACACTGTCCAAGTAAATCACCAGACCTTAACCCTATTGAGCATGCATTTCACCTCCTGAAAAGGAGACTGAAGCCTGGAAAAGCATCGCAGAAGAAGAAACCAATGATTTGGTGAAGTCAATAAGTCGCAGGCTTGATGCGGTTATTGCAAGCAAGAGATATGCAACCAAATATTAGGTGTTATTTACTTTCATTTACTTCAAGGCTTATCTGTTCCTATATTTTTGCTTGCCTAAAAATTGGGTGGTCTGATACAAAAGGTTCTATCTTTTATGTTGTTTAAAACATCTTGATGTAAATCCCAGGAAATAAAAGCTGAAATACTAAACTCTCATCTCAGTCATCTTTTGTTATCAAACCCAAATATCTTTGGTGTTTAGCACAAACAAATGTATTGGCCTTACCATTCCAATAGTTTCAGGGGGCACTGTAAGCCTTTCTCTACAACTTACCTAAACAAATGGCAATATAACAACCTCGTAACAACAGCGTTATCCACATATTCTAAGACTCTAAATTAAAGCAAGCTTTGATATTTGACATGTCGTGTCATTACAGTGATGTCACTCTGACATGCCAGAAGTAGACTGAGCTACAAAGTTAGCTGTCATAATGTAAAATCCATCAGCCTGCAAAGTGTTAGAATATGACCTTATGTGAACACTGGACTCAGATGTTATATGACCTTGATGTCAACAAGAGCAGTCTTTATGAGAGCAGACACTAGGCTTGTGCAATATAACAATATTATCATCCCTACACAATATTACATTATACAGTGACATTGATCAGCAATTATATAATATTAAAATACCTGCCAACCATTAGGCAGTTTGCATTTGAGCTCCACAAAACCATCAGAGTGTGGTAGTGTTAGAGAGTAAAAGGTTAATATTTAGGCACATTGAATTATGGGTATTGTAGTTGTAGTTAAAGAAGTCTCTCATTTTTTTAAATCCACTAGCATGCGCAATTTTCTTTTGATTTTGTCTGTGGAAGTAAAACTGGCTGGAATAAATGCCACCCACTCAGCAGCACTCTCTTCTGACTCATAAGTGTGAAGGGGAAAGAGATGAAAATATGGTAAATAACTTTTTTTTGCTGGTGTGGCAGAAATTCACACCAGCACAGAAAAAGTAACACTAGTACAACTATACACCACCCCGCCAAAAAAAGAAAAAAAAAGCCAAAAGATCTGTTTTTTTTCTCCACTGTCACGGTTCTCCCGGAGTAACAGCGCGAGTTGAGCACTGGCGCACATGCGCGGACTTCATCCGGGGTGACGTCATGTTTTCGCCCCCTCGCGTCATGTGTGACGTATACGGAAGTGCCCACAGCTGGAAGCTATTGTGGGCTAATGACTGTGTGAATATATACCGTGAGCCTTGCTTCATGCGGGTGGTTGAATCTGTCACGTGGCGTGACGGCAGACAAGGATATAGGATGCACTCGCAGTTCAAACGGTGAGGTTTATTTACAAGTGTGGAGAACGCAAAACCAAAATGGAAACAAGAAACAAAACACTCTCAATAAACTAAGCTAGGCTAACTATGACTATGGCTATAGCTAATGCTAAGGTTAATGCTATGGCATAAACAGGACATGAAACCGAAATTCGCTATAGTCGCACTCGAGCTCTACATGGCATACGTACATAGATACATACATGTATTCAACGCATTCAACCCCCCGCGTGAAGCACGGCTCACGGTATATATCCACACAGTCATTAGCCCGAAATAGCTTCCAGCTGCAGGCACTTCCGCATACGTCACACATGACGCGAGGGGGCAAAAAAATGACGTCACCCCCGAAGAAGTCCACCCGTGCGCGCCAGCGCTCAGCTCGCGCTGTTACTCCGGGAGAACCGTGACATCCACAAGAAAATGACAGATCAACATGTGACTCTGGAATGATTTGTACAGGTGTTTTGAACTCTCTGGTATTAAGAGACACTTGCTAAAAGCTCCCAATCGCTTCCCTTGCTTTCAGTCCATAGTAAATGGAGAATGGTTTGAGTTAATTAATGTGAAACAATATCAACCAGTTTGTGTTAGACTTAGCTAGACAAGTATGTGTTTAACAGGAGTTTATTATTATATTTACTAGTGACAAGTAGTGTCACCGAAAACATTGTGCTTAAACTGGTCAAAACTGCTTTATCAGTTTTCAGAGGATGAGGATTTGAAACCAAAAATATTCAATCAGTTTGGAAGAAGGTGTCTAATTTAGCACTTTACAAAAACTGTTAGTGATGATAGTTAGAATGTGATTAAAATGCAGTGTTTTTTGTTTGTTTTTTTACTGCCTGCTTCTTCTCAAAACGTAAAAAAAGTAAAAATGTCAGCCACATGAACACACACCCACACAAATGAGTTCTCCTGGCTCAAACCCAAAGTCTGATTAGAAATCTGGCAGGAGAGCAGTAGTTCAGGAGCTCAGCAACTAGCATGTCTCTCTGTGGGTGTAGGAACCTTTCAGGATACTCCCTTTGATGTGGGAGGCATAGGGAATTACATTCTACACTCAGATTTTCTGAAATATATAAATAAAAGCCCCGAAAGCCCCAGTGAGCAGTAGCACATAAAGGGCTGAGCTCTTCATTTGGCCCAGATCAGAGCCTGTCACTGGAGCTCAGAATGCTCTTACTAGCCTGTGTAGGAGGGGCTTGGAGCTGTCAGCTACACCAGGATAAAAAAATATATCACAATCGCTGTCATCTCTACCATCATCTCACTCTGTCAATCACCGGCTCTGATCCTCCACATCTCTCTGACACTTTTTCTTCATCTACACGTTCATCTCTCTCTATCCTCAAACACCAAATTAAAAGCTTAGTAATATGCTGGTAATTGCATTCTTTTTTTGATTCAGCCTGCACAAATCCCCACAGTGCTCTTGCGAGTGGACATGAAGAGATCTTTTCACAAATTCCATGAGGCCTTTTCTGCAAGACAGACTCCAGTTTTCTCCACTGAGCCTGTCAAACGTATCACAAATATTTGTTAAATGGAAAATGAATTCCCTATGGAAATAACATGCCCAGACCAATTTGTGAATTAAGACTCGATACAGACACTTCAGCAGTGAGTTCTGCAGCTTATCGCATTGTAAGCTTTTCCTTTGAGAGTGGTGCTAAAAAGCCCAGAAGCCAAGGATGAGTACAGGAACAGCTTCTCTGAGGCTTGTTTAAGCAGTACACTTCTGCAAGGCGAGAGGGAGGAGAGTTTATAAAGCATTAGAAGAATTAATAAGAAAGGAAAAAAAAAACGAAGTTAAGGTTAGGCTACTAGGCTATGTAATAGCACTAAAGAATGCAAAATATATGCTACACATTACAGTATAATTCTTCAATAGAAAGAGTATAGAATGGATATAGGAACAGAGAAAGCGACTGGATACTTTAGGTTTTACACAATCCTTTAAGGAGAAATCTACACAATCACTAAACAGAGGAACCAAAACCAAATCCAGTGATCTCTCATATAACCAGTGCAGAATTTCTTTTTATTGAGAAAGACTCTAGAAGCTTACATTAAGGCGCAGGATGACAGTTCCAGCTGGAGTGTTCTCAGGTACATTGACAACGTAAAATGACTGGGAAAAGACAGGGCTGTTATCATTGATGTCTGACACTCGCACCAGCAGTGTGAGGGTTGAGCGTCGAGGGTCCACTGCTCCATCCGAAGCTTCCACCACCACCTCGTACTGACTCTGAGTTTCCCGATCCAGAGGCACAGCTGTGAATATGCTGCCGTTAGCGTTAATGCTGAAGAGAGATGTGTGGGTGAGGAGCCGATAACGCACAAGACCATTCAGCCCAGCATCTGGATCTGAGGCCTAACAAAAGTGAATATGAGAGAGAGAGAGAGAGAGAGAGAGAGAGATTCCTTTAACACCAGTAAAGACACCTCAAGCACAGACTTATATGTATCATCCTTGAGTTCTTTAATTACCTGAACAATCAATGCTGCAGAGTAGCTAATGATTTAACTTGATTAATGACATAATTGGAGCATCTTTTATAAAAACAAAATGCAACAGACTTTGCGAATTCAGTTCACAGCTTTTTTTAATTTATTCACAGCTTCCTAAAAAAAAAAAAAAAAAAAAAATTTGAACTTGAAATAAGTTTTCCAAGATGACACATAGTGTAATATGGGAGTTAAAAAGGTCAGACGCTCCAACTGCAGAGCTGCTAATTAATTCTTTAAACAATGTGTAATCAGGTTTAATATTAAACCATGTGAAACTCCTACAACAAGAAAATTATTAAGAAAAATATTACTTAGACCAAAACTACATTTGAATGGTTTATACAGGGAATGAAGAACGGGGCAAAATTAACAGCTTCTAGAGTCTTGGAGTGATGAATGAAGAACGATAAATAAAAGACATATAGACCAATTTATATGCTTTGGTCAAGCCTTATGGAATACAAGATGTTGAGAAAAAGGAATGATTGAAGAAGAACAATTTGCTGGCTAGTAATTCACATCAGAATCCATTTCCCAATCAACCACTGATCCAGAGGCTACCACTGATCCACACCCATATCCAGTCTGTATTATTCACTATTAAATCTTCATTTAGTTCTGTGTATACTGTATACGCAACCTATAATAACTGGGAGGATTTTGCCATTTTCTACAACCCCAATTGCAAAAACGTTGGGATGCTGTGTAAAATGTAAATGTAAGTAAAAACAGAATGTAATGATTTGCAAATCTCATAAACCCATATTTTATTCACAATAGAACATAGAAAACATATCAAAGGTTTAAACTGAGTAAATGTACTAATTTAAGAAAAAAAAAAGGCAATTTGAATTTGATTGCCGCAACACATCTAAAAAAAGTTGGGACGGGGGCAACAAAAGGCTCGAAGCATAAGTGTCACTAAAAAGAAACATCTGGAGGAACATTTTGCAACTAATTGGGTTAATTGGCAATAGGTCAGTAACATGATTGGGTATAAAAAGAGTATCTTAGAGAGGCAGAGTCTTTCAGAAGATGGGATCGAATCTGGAAGCATATGTTGCTCTAAAACCTGTATATACCTTTCAGCATTGATGGTGAAATTCCATTCCATAGGCACTAATGCACCCCATACCATCAGAGATGCATGCTTTTGAACTGAGCACTGAAGAAAAGCCGGATAGTCCCTCTCCTCTTTAGTCCTCTTTAGATTAGAGCGTAGTTGGTTTCTACAAAGAATATCACATTTCTATTCGTCTGACCACAGAACAGTTTTTCACTTTGCCCCAGACCATTTAAAATGAGTTTTGGCTCAGAGAAGACACAGCATATCTGGATCATGTTCACATATGGCTTCATCTTTGCATGACAGAGCTTTAACCAGCATTTGTGGATAACATGGTGAACTGTGTTTACAGACAATGAGTTCCGGAGGTGTTTCTGAGCCCATGCAGTGATGTCCATTACAGAATCATGACTGTTTTTAATGCAGCGCTGCCTGAGGGCCCAAAGATCACGGGCATGCAATATTGATTTTCACTTTGTCCCTTGCACTCAGAGATTTCTCCAGATTCTCAGAATCTTTTGATGATATTATGTACGGTAGATGATGAGATATTTATAGTCTTCACAATTTTACGTTGAGGAACATTATTCTGAAATTTTGCAACAAATTGTACATGCAGTTTTTCGCAGATTAGTGAACCTCTGCGCATCTTTACTTCTGAAAGACTCTGCCTCTCTAAGATACTCTTTTTATACCCAATCATGTTATTGATCTGTTGCCAATTAACCTCCAGCTGTTTCTTTTTAGTAACACTTACTTTTCCAGCCTTTTTTTTGCCCCGTCCCAACTTTAAGATGTGTTGCGGCCATCAAAATCAAAATTACTTCATTTTTTTCTTAACATGGTAGATTTACTCAGTTTAAACATTTGATATGTTTTCTATGTTCTATTGTGAATAACATATGAGTTTATGAGATTTGCAAATCATTACATTCTGTTTTTATTTACATTTTACACAGCGTCCCAACTTTTTATGAATTGGGGTTGTATGTGCATTATTTTCTGTGTTTGATATTTCTTGTTTGGCATGTGTTTCTGCCTCAAAATTTTTCATTTTATTTTCTATTCATTGCTTTGTATATCTGATTAATTGACCCCTGCCTGACTTGTCCACAGATAAGACTTTATTGATCGCACACTGGGGAAATTCCCTCATTACAACAGCTGAATTACACAAAAAAACAGATAAATAAAGAATACACATTAAATACGGTTGACTTGTCTCAATAAAATCCTGCCTGCTTTATAACAGATTGTGTTGTCACATGTTTTTAGGCCACTTTTGATTGGTCAAACTCATCTACAGATGCACTTTCAAACTTTTATTGTTGTTGAGTTGAAATAGACCTTAAGACTTTTTTTTCAACACTGTAGTTAGTTATCATTTAGAGAGGGGTCTAAGCACCAAAAGTGCTGAAAACCTATTGTAATTGTGAGTTCTTCTGCCTAGAGACATGAAACGTGGTAAATAGCTAGAACTACCTATCGCTACTCAGACTCCTGTTTTTGGCTGACAGATGTTAACCCCAATGTGGTCTTCTGCTTCTGCTTCATTCACACCAAGGTCAATGTTTTGTGCATGCTGAGATGCTTTTCTGCTCACCATGGTTGTAAAGAGTGATTATTTGAGTAATCCTTCCTGGCAGCTCGAACCAATCTGGCCATTCTCCTCTGACCTCTCTTATCAACTAGCCATTTCCACACACAGAATGGTCACTCAAACAACTCATTCACTTTTCACACCATTCTGTGTAAACTCTACAGCCTGTTGTGTCTGAAATTCCCAGGAGATCAAACTGTGGAAAGGAACCACATGGGACTACAAATAATCATCCCCAGACAGGTATGCCATGCAAGATTGCACAATGCACTCTCAGACTAATGATGAATGCAAGACAGAAGCCAGCACTCACATGAAAAGAGTTGCAGGACGACCTGCAACTGATGTGAAAAATAAGCACCATTGTCATCTCCATTCCTAGACCATATGTAAACTCCTCTGCTTATAAAGAAGCAGAAACTCATACAGGATTTTAGAGAAATCATAACTCTTTTGATCAATATAATCTAGTCAGTCAAAAAAATATAACTTTTTGAAAATAATTCAGCTTGTCTGGATGTTTGGAGACAGAAGGGTCTGGAGACAGAAGGGTTTCGAGACAGAATCCCAAGAGCACGAAACCTAAAGTGACATATGGAGGTAGAAGCATCATTATTTGGAGCTGTTTCTCTGCAAATGGTACTGTGGCATTACAGGCCATTGAAGGAAACATGAATGGAGCAATGTACCAGGATATATTAATGGAGAATTTAATCTTATTGGACAAGAAACTGAATATATGGAGAAGATTGATGTTTCAATAAGATAATAACCACAAACACGTAGCCAAATAAACACAAGAAGGTATTGCATGGCCTTACCAATCTCCTGACTTAAATCCCATTGATAATTTATGAAGAATGTTGACATTTCGAGTCCATCAGAGGGACCCTCATAACCTTGGAGAATTAAATACCATTTTCCAAAACAAAGGGACAAAATTGAACCACAACATTTCAAAAAGCTAATTATTGCTCACTGTAGATGTCTGGAAAATGTAGTTGCCAATAACAGCTTTACAGAAAAGTATTAATATTGGTCATTTGTGGTGACTGAATACTTTTTTCCTCTATCAATTTCATGGTTTAAACATATCTTTCTTTATACTTCTAAATACATTCTTTTTTGTTCATATTTATAAGTACAAAATCAAAAGACATTGTGTTTATAGATGTTAAGTAGATATATGAACAGGAAATATAATAAATAACAAAAACAAAAGTGTCTAAATATTTATTTCCCATTATGTACCATCCTGATTTCTTCTGTTCTTGTGTACAGTATCTCTTACGAAATAGTTATAGGTCTTCAAATGAAATACAAGATAATACAAAGGCAATTTGAGTAAACACACAAAACAGTTTTTATTTATTTGTTTATTTTAAATGAAGCAAAAAAAAGTTATCCAACACCTATCATCAATGTGAAAAACTAATTGCCCCCTTAAACTTGAAATGTGGTTATGCCACCTTAAGCAGCAATAACTGCAACCAAACGCTTCTGAGATCAGACTTTCAATTAATTCTAGGACTAGGACTTATATGCTTTGGATCATTGGCTTGCTGCATAATCCACTTTTGCTTGAGTTTCAACAGAATGAAGACCAGACATTCTTCTTTAGGATTTCTGGTAGACAGTAGAATTCATGTTTCCCTTAACTATTGCAAGTTACCAAAGACCCTGAAGCAGCAAAATATCCCCACACCATCACACTGCCACCACCATGCTTGACCATAGATATGATGTTCTTTTTGTGGAATTCGGTTTGGTTTACGCCAGATGTTATGGGACCCCTGTCTTCCAACCAGTTCCACTTTCAACTAATCAATCCACAGAACATTCTCCCATAAAAGTTTGAGGATCATTAAGGTGTGTTTGGGAAAAATTCAGATGTTCTTCTGGGTTAGCAGTGGTTTTCACCTCACCACTCTTCCATGGATGCCAGTTTTGCCCATTGTCTTTCTGATAGTGGACATGAACAGTGACCTTCATTGATGCAAAAGAGGCCTGTAGGTCATTTTATGTTGTCCTTTGCTCTTTTGTGACTTGCTGGATGAGTCATTGCTGTGCTCTTGGAGTAATTTTTGAAGGTTTTGGAATGAATGGAGTTTATCCATTTGTAGATAATGGGTCTCACAATGGTTCTTTGGTGTCCCAGAGCCTTTGAAAAAGAATTGTAACCCTTCCCAGTCTGACATATTTCAATTAACTTCTTAACTCGTTATTTCTGGACTTTCTTTCAATTTCAGCATAGTGTGTTACTGGGTAAGACCGTTTAACCAACTTCATGCTGTTGAAAAAGTTTTATTTAAGTGTTGATTTGATTGAACAGGGTTTGGAGTAATCAGGCCTTGTTGTGTCTAGTCCAGCTGAACCTCATTATGAATGCAGTTTCATAGATTTGGGGAATTAGTAACTAGGGGGCGGCAAATACATTTTCCCAGAGGCCCAGCTGGTATTGGATAACTTTTTTGTTTCAATAAATAATATTATCACTTAAAAACTTTATTTTGTGTTTACTCACGTTGTCTTTGTTTTATCTTAGATTTTGTTGGAATTTCTGAAACAATTTAGTATGAGATATACACAAAACAGAAGAATTTTTTTAAAAAAGCACTGTATGTGTGAGATGTTGCTGTGGATAATTTCTGGCAAACTAACACACTGACAACTCTACTTTTTACAAAAACACAAATAACTTAATGATGGGGAAATTATTTTATTTACTTTCTAACACTGTCTCCCTTTTAACTATTGAAGGTAAAATGTTTTGTTTCAGGTTGAAAAAAAAGTGTATTACAATTCAGGAAACCCTTTCATGTTCAGAAAACCTCACCATGCGAAGGGAACAAGCTATGGGAAATCAAGCATTTAATGAGCTTGAAGTCTAACAGCAGTTTATAACGAGCAACAGGAAGACAAAAAAAGAGTATAGTATGAGACTATTTAATCTGTTTGGAGGAAAGTATCATTTATTTTACAAATCTGTAATTGTTGGAATGTGACGTGCGTGCTCTGTGTAATGAGATCTAAAGATCTAATAGGTATAATAATAGGTTCAGAATTGCTGCTGCTAATTCCTCCTAACAAAATATATAGACAGATATATATATAGAAAACTAGGAGAGTATAAAATGGTGTGTGATATATATATATATATATATATATATATATATATATATATATATATATAAGAGAGAGAGAGAGAGAGAGAGAGAGAGAGAGAGAGAGAGAGAGCGAGAGAGAGAGACCTATTTTAATTAGTGCATAGCAAAACCAGTGATGCATCTGAGTATTAAGGATGGGTGAATGGACAGATGAGCAGATAGGGAGGCCAACAGACAGAGATAGTCAGGTAAACAGCCAGACGTTGACAGGTAGGTAGGTAGGTAGGTAGGTAGGTAGATAATAGATAGATAGATAGATAGATAGATAGATAGATAGATAGACTCATTGATTTGTATAGCAGAGTCACAAAATGCTCCATTTTTAAATAATTTTCATTTGACATAAGAAATAAAATACGCTACGATAGACAGTACGAAAGACACAGTCCTGACACTAATCCAGCAGGGTAGGAGAAAGAGAATCAGGAAAGGGAGGGAAGTGCCATTAAAATAAGCAAAATGAATAAGCAGTGAAATTAAAAGAACATCAGAAGCCATGATAAATTAAAGCATTTCACAGCCGAAGGGAAATGGGTTTTAAATATCCTGCTAATGTGTGTAGTGACAGCAGGCTCCCCCAGCAGATGCGGTCTTCAATAATTAACTCAGTAAATTAATATGTGAAGAGAAGGATAAACAAACAGGCAACAAATGTGTAGCACAATCATGTCCTAAGCTTAAAAGCATCAAATAGTTGCAATTTCCATTATGGTCATTGTGAAAGATCTCAATACGTAATGAAACCATATAGAATATACAGAGTAATGTGTGTTAGAGACCAGCACTTCCACCACTACTGAATAATAACAGCCTTCCAATTTAGTTTAAAATATAATTTGTGCTGTATTTCTAGCAAATTACACCTCTCATACACAAAAGCCTTTAATCTCACACCATTCATACTGCTATCAAATTCCAGATACACTCTAACAGGGATGGAGGGCTACATGTATCATATGTGCTGCAAATAGAGAGCAACCCAGCTGAGTTTATAACCCACAGGGATGCGTATTTCAGTGAGTTTGTGTGACAGAGAGTGGGAGTTAGTAATATGTAACACTGGAGTGATTTCTAGAGAAGATGTAATACTGTGAACCTAGAAAAGCTGAAGAAATGTCCAGTGCCACTTTGACAGTGATGACATAATAATCCATTTTTATTTTTCCTCTCCTAATCAGACACACTGACAGGAGCAGTGCAAGCTTGTAAAACATTTAGTAGAATAATATTGGCAAGCTTTCCAGAATGTTAACTATCACTAGCAAAAACAAGAAAACACAAACAAATAAATAAATACATAGTAGGTCTGGAGTTGATTTCAGGTTGCATATGCATTTGAAATCTGCCGTTGTTAGCTCTCAATATAAAGTCCAACAAGCTGTCACTGCCGGTGAAGCAAGCCATCATTAGGCTGAAAAACCCAAAGGTCAGCACAGGAACACCAAAATGCCCAGAAGATCATGCATAACAACAGTAGTGAATGACAGAAGAATTTTTTTCCCTGGTGAAGAAAACCCCCTTGACATCTGTTTATGAACACCATAGCCGTATCTGTTTCATAGGCAACAATCAAGAGAGAACTTAAGCAAAGTAAATAATGATAATGATAATGAGTCTTTATTGATCACATATACATTACAGCACAGTGAAACTCTTTTCTTCGCATACCCCAGCATGTTAGGGAGTTAAGGGCAGAGTGTAGGGTCAGCCACGATACAACGCCCCTTGAGCAGAGAGGGTTAAGGGACTTGCTCAAGGGCCCAATTGTGGCAGCTTGGCAGTGCTGGGGCTTGAACATCGACCTTCCAATCAGCAACCCAAGCCACCACTCCCCCTCAAATACAGAGGGTTTACCACAATATGTAACCATTGGTAAGCTTTACAACCATGAAGACCAGATTAGTTTGCCTAAAAGCATCTATAAAAGCCCTCAGAGTTCTAGAACAACAGTTTGTGGACAGATGAGACTAAGCCAAGTTCACACTACAAGGCTTTCAGCATCGGCAGATTGCTGTGCTGTTCACACTACATAACGTCATTGTGGTGTTCACACTACGTGATTGCTCTGCGACGATGGGGTAACACACTACACTATTTGACAACGACTCAGTCACCTGATGACTCTATCTAGTGTCCAAACTACACTTCATAACAAAAACACGCGTAAGAAGTGACACAGAAATAGGACGGGAAAAGCACACGCGAACCAGAGTTATTTATTTGAAGATGGACGTAGGACAGAAACAAGTAGTGTGACCTGTTTGTGTGATGATTTGTGTTGAAGAAACCCCAAAAAGGAAAAGACAAAGAAAGTGGGTGAAAGATGGATTAGCATACGTGGGCAGCATGGACTGTGTGTACTACAGAGAGAATTGGAGATGAGTAAAAAGGTTTTGTGGGTTTCCCTTTCTCACGATGACCTTACCCCATGCCTTGCTCTCTCATTGACTGTAGCTTGCCGCCACAATCACTGCCAGTGTCGACACTATTCACACCACAGAATGTGAAACCAACGACAGCTCCAGATATTTAGCATGCCAAATATCTGTGTGGCATCGCCGGTGCCTTGGCAATGTGTCGGCGAGCCTCTGCGATGCATTGTTGAGTAGTTCACACATAACGATCGACTGCGGATTGTTCGCCAAGTTACCTCCGATTAAAGGGTTTTTGGTGGCGAGCTTGGTGACCTGCAAATGGGCTTAAAATCGTGTAGTGCGAACTAGGCTTAAGATCAGCTTGTAGCAGAATGATGGGAAGAGAATGCGCCAAAGCACTCCACCTCATGCTATGGTCTGGGCATGCATGGCAGTCAGCAGAACTGGTTCCCTTGTATTTACTGATGATGTGACTACTGACAAAAGCAGCAGGGTGAATTCTGAAGTATATAGGGATATACTGTCTGCTGTCAGATTCAGCCAATTGCTTCAAAACTCATTAAATGCTGCTTCACAGTACAGATGGACGAAGCATGGACCCAAAGCATACTTTGAAAGCAAATCAAGACTTTTTAAGTCAAAGAAATGGAATGTTCTGCAATGGCCAAGTCAATCAGCTGACCTGAATCCATGCATGCTTACACCCATACATTAAACCCAATAATAATACCCAAACTACTTTTTAAAATCATTTCCAAATTCTGCCTAAAATAGATGATATAGACCCTGATATATATATATATATATATATATATATATATATATATATATATATATATATATATATATATATATATATATATACATGAAACAAATTATATTTAAAAACAACATGAAGAAATTAGCTTGCTGTCAAAACAAATGAAGACACAGCATCGAAAATGATAAGCATTATGCTTCTTCTATTGATTATAGCTCTAACCAACCAAAACATGATTAATCTGTGGCAGTAATTAAAAGTCCTCCCTGCTTGATGGGGTGGAACAGAGCTAGTCATCATGGACAGTCTTTAAGGTGAATAATGATTTTTAATTTACTAAGGCTTAATTGGGAAATAATATATGTACCAGAAGTATTATTTAAGAAGCTATAATAGATTCAGATAATGTTTCAGATAAAATATGCATGGAAAAAAACCTAGCTAGTGCACTGATCTGAAGCTAAATATCCAATAATGCAACGAGCGTATGCGCTATGCCATGAAGATACTCACCCGAACTTGACCCACAGACAAATTGGCCCTCTCCTCCTGTACAGTCAAATTCCGAGGCAAGGTGAGGTCAAAGGTTGGGTCATTGTCATTCACATCTGTGACCACAACACTGACAGTAGCAGTGGATGTCTGCATGTAAAGAGAGTATTGGTTAGGAAGGTAGGAAATGCCATGATAACTTGATTTATTTAAGTTTACTGTCCATATTTTCACATAAATATATGTGCAATTTTCTAAGGAAAAATCTAAATGGTTGAGGTATTAACTCTGAAAAACCTAAAAGAAATTAAACACAATTATGCATTTGTAGTAAAGAAAGACTGGTTGCAAATGTAGCACAATCAAAATGAGAATAATGAATGTATCTAGAATATATTTTCAGCAACTTGTTTACAGACACAGCGGAATATAAAATCAACTACATGCATATATTATAGTATTTTATAGACACATATTGAGTATTTCTCATCTTCCAATTCTCACATACAGAGTGAACCTAAAAAACAGAAAAAGTAATGTGTGTGTGTGTGTGTGGGATATATGAAAGAATAATTAATTAACACATATCACACAGATTTTAGAGAAGGAATATGCATGCATACGTAAATGTATTCTTTACAAATGTAAAACATTGAAAACATTTTTTAAAAATTAATTACCATGAATTAGATATTTTCCGGCAAGTTTCATTGTCATGAAACAGTATTTTGCTCTGCACTGATGCAATTGTTTTTTTTGTTGTTTTTTTTAAATTCGGGCTATTTCAAGAAGCAGCTTACTCTATAGAACCTCAGAATGTCAAAATTTGCTAATCTAACACAATTATTCCAACTAATCAGTTTGTTCTGTTGCATGAAGGTTTAACGCTATCTCAAGCAACAAAACATGCTGAATTGTATTATACCCTTTTAAATATTCATTTAAAAAAAGAAATTTATAACTTTATGAAATTGTTTCATCAAAGCATTACTATAGATAAACAATAGCTGTGCAATAATCCCTAAATGTTCTTTAAAATATACAATTTCCATTTATAAACACAAGCACTTAGTATATGGGATAAAATGCTCTGTGACAGACTGAACATATGGTATTTGTCACAATACGGAAACCCACAAAATTCGTGATTTAAATGGAACATACACTGATCAGCCATAACATTAAAACCACATGCCTAATATTGTTTAGGTCCCTTTCGTGCATCCAAAACAGCTCTGACGCATGTGGAGGGATGGACTCCACATGACCTCTGAAGACGTTAGCAGCAGATCCTTTAAGTCCTGTAAGTTGTGAGGTGGAGAATCTATGGATCTGACTTGTTTGTCCAGCACATCCCACTGATGCTCAATCTGATTGAGATCTGAAGAATTTGGAGGCCAAGTTAACACCTTGAACTCTTTGCCATGATCCGCAAACCATTCCTGAACAATTTTTGCAGTGTGGCAGGGTGCATTATCCTGCTGAAAGAGGCCACTGGCATAACGGAATACTGTTGCCATGAAGGGGTGTACTTGATCTGAAACACTGTTTAGGAAGGTGGAACGTGTCAAAGTAACATCCACATAAATGCCAGGACCAAAGGTTTCTCAGCAGAACATTGTCCACAGCATCACACTGCGTCTGCTGGCTTGCCTTCTTTCCATAGTGTATCCAGGTTCAATCTCTTCCCCAGGAAAGCGAAACACACACACCCGGCCATCTGCATAATGTAAAATAAACATGATTCATCAGACCAGGCCACCTTCTACCATTGCTCCATGGTACAGTTCAAGATGCACAAATGCCTAATTTGAGCGGTGGATAGGGGTCAGCATAGGTACTCTGAGCAGTCTCTAGCTACACAGCCCCATAAGCAGCAAGCTGTGATGTACTGACACCTTTTTATCATAACTAGCATGAACCTTAATCAGAAAATTGTACAATAGCTCTTCTGTTGGATCAGACCAAATAGGCAAGCCGTCGATCTCCACGCGGATCAGTGCACAAGCCCACGACTCTGTTGCCGGTTCTCTGGATGGCCTTCTTTTGTGCATTTTTGGTCGGTACTACCCACTGCATACCGGGAACACCCCAGAAAATACTTTGGAGATGCTCTGACCCAGTCGTCTAGTCAACACAAATTGGCCTTGTCAAAGTTGCTCAGGTCCTTATACTTGCCCATTTTTCCTGCTTCCAACACATCAACTTCAAGAACTGACTGCTCACTTGATGCATAATATATATCCCACCCTTTGGCAGATGCCACAGTAACAAGTTAATCAATGTTATTCACGTCACCTGTCAGTGGTTTTAATGTTATGGCAGATTATGTGAGAGGATGTATGTGAGAGGATGAGGCATAGAATTTTTGGTCTGCATCCATATTCTTCACAGTATTCAAACAAACCTCTTATATATTTTTTCTCCCTTGGACATCGACACAATTAACACTCTATAGTTGTTTTTTTCAATGGAGTGAAAAATTCATTAGCTTCTGGATGTTTTATTGAGTTATTGAAGTAAAGTCATTCTTGTCTGTTTTCTACCATTTACTAATCTAACTTCATCACTTTCTACCAACTAATCTAACAGCTTTTCCCTTTTTTTCTTTTTAGTTATACATTTCCAAAAACGAGATAGTGATAAAAAGAACACAGTGTCATAGAATAATCGGGAAATAAGGTTCATCATACACAGTGAGATCTTGTATCATCAGAATTTAATAAAGTCAGTGGGCTGTTGTGCGTCAGGACTGGTGCGTGTCCTTTTCAGTGGCAATTATGTCACTAATACCAGTTGAAGCATTGGCCTGATTACAGTCCAGCAGGTGTGCCATGACATCGATCACAAAAGGTCTGATAAATGACCTGCTAGTATTTATTTAACATATCCACATACCGACTCTGTCTCACCAACTTATTGAGCAGATAAAAGCTGAGTAAGTACACTTTTAAAGCTAATGCACTTAAGCACCTAGATTTACATTTAATCTCTCTTTTTAAGGGACATATAATGGATGGCTGACACATTTGAAAATGCAAAGTGAATAAAGAGTGTTAAAATGATCCAGGCTTGGACTTGGTGTGTGTGTGTGTGTGTGTGTGTGTGTCTGTATACCATATGGATATGAACAAAAAACCTCATAAACAACTGATAACAGCAGAAACTGTTATCAGCTGTAACAACAGAGAGAAGAATGAAACAGAACCAGAGACAAAGGGGTTGGGGTGGGGTATTGTGGAGCATACGCAGCTTTGAGAAATTGCCCCATTAAAGTGAATGATTAAATGAAAGGATTTTTATTTGGTTATCAGAGTTTGGCAGCAAAGGTGCATTCACATTTAATGAAGTGTACAGGTGACCGCTAGCCAATCTGTATTACTGGCCTTAGTTTCATTATATAGCTGTTAAAAAAAAAAAAAGCTAGCTCTAGCTCAGGTGCACAAAATGTAGAAAATGACAGATGAACTGACAGATCCTCAAATTTTAATTTCATGTTTGACTTCTAACAAACTTTTGCACACACAAAAACACAGCATGAAAAAATGGGCAGACATAAGTACACTGGCCATGTGCTGTGATCACATTTTCTGCTCTGGATGGTTTCAAGCGTTTCCAGATATAAACATAAAAATACAATGTTGATGTAATATTGTGGAGTCTAGCCCCATAATGTACAATTTAAGTATTTGCTTCCATAATGTGATACACACTGTTTAGTTTTTAATTAATGGAACTGATCATGAGTGATTCCATATATGTGCTACATTTTGCTGATCGCATTAAAAGTCATGTCTGTTTTAAAAAAGAAATCTACATATCATGCTTGAGAGCTCAATCTAATCTGCTACACACCAACATACTAAGCAAAAAAAAAAACTTTCACGTTTTCATTTCACGCTTTTTAAATTTTAAATGACAATTTTTTTTGCCATTTATGAAGATCTAGAGATGATTTTGAGGTTATTTTTGAGAGCAGGCCTAAGCATGAAGCATCAAATGAAGTTCATTCAACAGAGATGGTTAAAGAGAAGTGCAATTTGGGAGGGAATTTAACCTTGTGAAAGCGTGATTTGACTGAGAACACTGTTGAAAAGCTAACAACAATTATACAATGTAAATGCATTGATTTACGTAATTAAATCGTTAGGTAATAGATGATTTCTCGAATGTTTTCTAAAGGAAATTTTTTAATGGATCCGTGCATATATAAAAGAAAAACAATGCAGGGTGGACATGTGCAAATGTGTCTTACATGTGTCTCTTACAGTACATGCATGACTAAAAGATACATCGTAAAAATGTTTACAAGTAAAATGGCTTTGGGCATACAGACTGGGTTGTTGTCTCTGCTGTGAAGACTGTTTATGTAGACTGTTTACATCCACAAAACCAAGGTTATAAGAAATAATTCTAGACCTTTATGTCTGACGTGAGAAATCATACTCTAGCAAGTTTATTAAATAAAGATGGCTAGAGCTTTACCCCTCCGGGATGTCCATCAGAGGCCGTCACGATGAGCCGGTACTGGTCAATGGTCTCTCTGTCCAATGCCTTTGCTAAGATCAGTAGGCCTATACTGAACAGAAAGACAAAAACCACACACAGTTACACCACAGCTCAGATAAAATATGCACCCTGCACAATGATATTCTACAGTACGTTTTTTGCAGGAAGCATTAGTACTTCTAAACTGAAAAACACACATTAACAATAAACACTTACATGCATTGCACTTAATAATGAGTCTGGCAAGGGATTTAAAAAGATCTCCAAATGATTTGAAACACATCATTCCACTGTAAGGAAAATCATCTACAAATGGCACAGATTTCAAACAACTGCTTTCAAAATTTCAAGCAAATTCAGCCCAAGAGCAGACCAAGAGCCTGATGCAAAAAGAAGTCACCAAGAACTCAAAATTTAATCACACGATCTGCTAGTAAGTCTTGCAACTGTTGGTGTCAAAGTGCATTTACAATCAGAAAGAGATTGCACAAACGTGCAATGACCCGTAACCTGCATGGGAGGTGTGCCAGGAAAAAGCCTTTGCAAGACTACAGTTTGCCAATGATCATATGGGCAAAGACCAGGCCTATTTTGGAATAATGTGTTCTGGACAGAAGAATAAAAGATAGAGTTGTTGGGCCACAACAACAGCAGACACATTTGGTACAGACAAAAGACAGCTTTTCAGGAGAAGCACCTCATACCACAATTATGCAAAACAATTAGAAGAAGATATTTCTGCTAAAGGGGGTAATACTAGGCTAAGGGTGCACTTACTTCTTCCACAAAAGAATATCATACCTATTGATATTTCTGTTAAATAAATGACTGAAAATGCTATTTTTCCTTGTGGGTTTGTTCAAGTACATCAACTTTATTAATAGGCACTGTTTCAATGATGATCAAATGTTTGCTTGTCCATTATTAGAAAAAATAAATAAATAATCGAATAACTGTCCTAAAATACTCAATCCATTTGGTACTGATGAGCTGATAAAACACAGACTGCTCGTCAAAATGATGGCTTAGGCAGCTGACATTTTCCTTTGTTATTGTGGTTGTTTGAGATTTTCTAATTACTTTGCTGTTGTGTTATTTTCTTGAAACAACTTGTCTATGATGTTGCATTTGTAGGCGTAACTCAAATTCTTTCCACCTACTTTAGCAGCTTGGTCTGTTTTTTGGCAGCTGGTTGGTCAGATCAAGCTCTATTTTCTAGCAGGAAATGTATTTATTTTTAAGTTAACATTATAAAGGAGTGCCAATCACAGGTGCAATGAATAATGCAAAATCTGTTCTCCAGCCAAAATACTGCAATTACTTTATAAGGTCTTTTAGAGGCAAAACTTTGCTTTGTTGTGTCTTTCTTCATTATTTTGTTTGTCTATGAGCTCGATATTCACTCAAAATTGGGCCTCATATATCAAGATGGATATAAACAAATTTCGTTCTAAAAATTTGCATGCATAAATAAATTCAGTATTCATGAAAATCCAGTTATAGGCTCTTCAGTTTTTCAATTGTGAATATGGATTTAGTAAAAAAAAAATTGTGAAGCCCAGTCAGTTCATAATAAAGGCATTAAAGAAAGTATGCGAACAGACATTCATAAAATAGACAAATACGACTAATCATTTGATTAAAACAAAATAAAATAGTACCGTATAAAAAGAGGGCAAGCTGTTCTGTGCATGTTGTAGCCATAAGTCGACACACTGCCCTGGCATTAAACTACTAGAAAATTTTGCTTAGGAGAAAACAGATATTTAGAGACTGGTATGATATTTTTGGGTGGATGAAAGCTGGCTTATAATTCATTTGCATTTGTTACAGAATCTTCTTTTAATGCTGTGCAACACTTTAGAGCCAGCACTAATTTGACCTACAAATCGTCACTATTTTCAAAAAACAGCTAAAGACCCACCTTTTCCGTGAGCACTTAACTAACCCCTATAATGCCAACCCCCACATTATTAAAAAAATTTATCATTTTACTTACTCTGATAAAAACTTAAAAATCTTGCATGGATGCACTACTTGTATTGTTCTCTGCCTGATATATCGCTTTGCTTGTATTTCCTCATTTGTAAGTCACTTTGGATAAAAGCGTCTGCTAAATGAATAAATGTAAATGTAATAATAATAATAATAAACTTTATTTTATAAAGCTTCTTTAAAGAAGCTTCTCAAAGCACTGTACATAAAATCACAGTTCACAGAAAAATAAAACAAATAAAAGTTAATAAGAACAAAAACATTAATCATAAAAAAGAAATATAAAACAATCTTAAAAGACATCAGCAGTCGAATGCAAGTTTAAAAAAGTGTGTCTTGAGAAGAGCTTTAAAAATGCCAAAAGTCTGGGCTTCCCTGAGTTCAGGAGGAAGAGAGTTCCAAAGTGAAGGAGCATAGACAGAAGAAGCCCTGTCACCCATAGATGTAAAGGTAAACAAAATTATCTTGTGTCATTCCAGTGCAAGTTTTTAACGAACACTTTTACGCACAATTTTACTTAAAGATTGATAAATGAGGCCCATTGGCTTGCTGTACTGGTAACAGCCAACTTGGTTAAAATCCAAATGTGGTTGTAACTGCTCCTTTTTCAATACATAAAGGGATTTTCACACTGGACTCAACAATTGCTGTGCAGGTTGGAACAATGATGGGGTAGAGCAGCAAGTGGAATCAATATAGAAAAAAGTTAAAAACTTTTCAGGTCATGACACAAATATTGCCTCAGCTTTGGTTTTATAACTCTGGCTAACAAATTTGGTTGCTACAGCAAGCAGAAATTTTGTATATGATGTGTTTGACAAAGTGTAACCTTTCTCAGATAGTTATTAAACCACTATTAAATGCAGAATGAGTGTGTTCCTTTTGACTTGCTGTATAAAAAGCTGTGCTGTACTGAATGAGGAAGATAGAGAGGAAAGAATTTCTCCAAAGGTTCAAGGTAGGAGAGTTACAGACAATTTTGCACTTCGGGGGTCACCAGAGTCTTCAAATCTATAATTTGAATTTTGAGGGTGCACTCTAAGAAAGCCCTTTTTTTCATTCAACCAAAAATATAAGGCCCTGGAGTTTGCTAGATGCTACTAGAACTTTGTAATCAAGTTTTTTTGTCAGATGAGAGAAAAATAGAGCTTAATGTAAACAAACACTCAAGGTGAAATAAAAAGAATGGTAATGATGAAGAGAAACTAATCCTCACTGGCATCATCTACTCCACGATGTACCAGGAGACTTTAAATGAAATTCTGACTGCCT
The DNA here is from genome assembly GCA_012411365.1 of Ameiurus melas. Classification (NCBI taxonomy): domain Eukaryota; kingdom Metazoa; phylum Chordata; class Actinopteri; order Siluriformes; family Ictaluridae; genus Ameiurus; species Ameiurus melas. The sequence goes on along the minus strand of CM022755.1, from coordinate 19,124,690 downwards.
CTGCCAAGAAGCTACAACTGGGTCATGGTTCAATGGTCACAGAATCAAGCTTTTGGCCTGGCCATCCCAGTCCCCAATTAAACCTTGTGGGTAAGGTGAAGAAGACAGTCCATAGGAGAGGATTCTGTAGAATCTAGAGATAGATTCTGCATTTAAAAGTGGTCTCAGATTTGCTCTGTATTCTCAAATCTCGTCAAGTAAGAAAACACAGGCCTGACATATTGGCAAAAGGAGGTTCTAAAAAGTACTAAATGCAGGGATGCCAATACTGTTCCTGTGACACACATGATTTTGTTAAAAAAATTCTAATAAAAAATAAGATATTTTTCCCAATTAGTAATAATTTTTATTTCAATTAAAAGTTAGATTTTTCTCATATTTTCAGTTTGAGGTAAAGCTAATTAACTACAGACATTTTTCACCTATCTTTGCTAAGAGCGGCAATGATTCTGTAGCTGACCGCACACAAAATGGTCACACAGTCTAAACGGTCTCATTATACATTACTACTTTTGGTTTCTAATTAAAAACAGCCAACTCAGGGGTCCCCAAACACCACACTGATGAAAGCCTCAGTAGGACACATCAGTGACTCCCAATATGCCCATGAAAAGTACTTTATGGAGTGATTTACTGACCAGCCAATATCAGCACTGCACTGTGGAACAGTCCTCTCAAATAAAGCCTGAATTAACTTAAGGTGGTTAAAGTAGGCTGCTGCTCCCTTAGTGCTACAGCTGGCCCAGCACCCTGGAGACCTTCACCTCAATCTCCATCTCCATACAAAACAGCAGTATCATAAGCCTTTCTAATGTCTTCATGTATATTAATGCATTCTGTACCAGGGATGGGGAAGGCCCTGTCTGCACTAAACGTGTTCAGCTTGCACAAGTGCGCTCACAGCAACCTGAAAGGATCCCATCACCAGCTTTAACCATGCAAAAGCACCAAAAGGAAAAGTGGCTGATCCTGCACATAGGTAATAGAGCTTAAGGAGTATGTAAGTGGTCTGCTGGTATATAAACTATGTATGTGTACATGCATTATATGTCTATGTATGTGTGTGTGTGTGTGTATGTGTACTGTATGAGAGAAGAAGAGGGACAGAGAGAGAGAGAATTTATGTGGAACGTAAGACAGACTGGATCATGTTAACACTGCTGTCAGATATATCAGATAAAGGATTTGATGTTGGAGATAACTGGTGTGCTGTTCTGTGTTGTGTGTGTGTGTGTGTGTGTGTGTGTGTGTGTGTGTGTGTGTGTGTGTGTGTGTGTGTGTGTGTGTGTATGTGTGTTTCAGTATGCTTGGCACACTCAGCTGGACCAGTTTATTCGCCCAGAAACAGATTTTCTCATACGACCTCGATATGACAGATTAAAGCCGTCCTTGCTGGCTTGTGAAATCTCACTATAAAATAAAACAGTGACTGAAATGTTGCTGAACTGGCCAAGACAAATGTATTTAACATTTAAGGATGTCTTTTTTTATTCCTGTCTATCTATTTTTCTCAAATAGTGAGGAAAATCCTAGAAATGTGGATTCAGCTAATAACCTCTCTCATATATAACCTATGTCTTATAATGCATCTTATGTGAATGAGGTTCGTTCCCTAAAAAAACAAAAAAAAAAAAAAGAGAACCATAAATGAATTTTGCTGTGGCATTCTGCCATTATATCAAGCTAGACATTATAAAAAGAAGAAGAATTTTGTTAAAAATTTTTTTTAAATTTTTTTTTTCTCTTTTTTTTTTTTTTTTTTTTTTCCTTAAACTAAATAAGAGGAGAAAAAAAAAAAAAAAAAAAAAAAAAAAAAAAAAAAAAAAAAAAAAAAAGAGAAAAACTGAAGAGCTGACATGCCCAGGTTGAACACAGAGTTCAGCCTAGGCTACAACGCGATACTCCCCTGCCCATCATTTTCAACCTTTACTGGCTCTACTCCAGCACTCCAGTGCGAATACATTTGCTACTTTCTTTCCCTCTAGCATTTGCTCCCTGAGGGCTAGTGAGGAGGAGAATTCAGCTGTAGTTGAGACAAGCAGAAGCGCACCATGCATAACTTCACCATGAACATTGGTTGGAAGCCATGGCAACAGTAAAGTACTAAGGAAAGCATTTAGGAGTACAACATTCCTTCCTCATGGATAAAGAGCACGGGTACCATGTTACCAAAGACTTTCAATTCCTTCCACAGACAGACCAACCCACACAACTATGAAGATTTAAAAAATAATAAAAAATTGTGTGTTTTCCATATAGCATATAGTCAACTCCAGAATTATTGACATCTGTCAAAAATATTAGTACCAATGAATCTGTAAAATGCATCAACTGATATCTTGAGATTAAACCCATTAAAACGATATCTTAATGTTACTTTTATTTCAAAACTAAAAAATATGCTGCAAATCACTGGTTTAAAAAATTATTGGCACCCCTAATATTAATATTTGGTGAAGCCTCACAAGGAGAGAATATCAGTGCTGACTCTCTTCCTATGATGTCTAACAAGTCTGAAACACTTAGACCATGTCATGTAATGGAGGATCAGATGGAAGAAATTGCTGTTAAGGCAGCTTTAACGAAATGTCAAAAACCAAATCGTAGAGAAAATCGTAAACAGCAGTCAGACAAGAGTCAGGCGATCAAACAAACAGACTAGAATATGACGGGCAGGTAATCATAATCGAAAACAAACAGAATAAAAAAACCAGAGAAGCAATAACAAACAACGGCTTGGTAACGATAGAGACAAAAGGTACTGAGCGTATACTTCACAAAGTCTTTGTGAATAACCAGTCTCTTTTAAAGGGTAGTGTGTGTGTGTGTAGGCAACAGGTGTGTGTGTGTTGTGTGTGTGTGTGTGTGTGTGTGTGTGTGTGTGTGTGTGTGTGTGTGTGTATGATTAGAACTATAGATATTGTGAATGTGCCTGTGTGCTGGGCTGGGAGTTGTAGTCCCTGGCAGCCATATTTGTAGGCTGTGGTGTATTATGGGAGTCCCGGGTTAGCTCTGATATGACAGACAACTTCTTCATGCAGAACACTTCAAAGTCTTTGTTGGAACATATGGATATCAACTGGGTTCAAATTTGGACAATTACTGTAGTATTGTTAAAGACTTGATTTTATGTTCCCAAAAATGAACTAAAATATCCTTATTTGGAAAAATTCATGATGCCATCACAATGCCAAAAAGCAGTCTCAACGATCCACTGCCCTACTTTATAGTATATATAGGTGCATGCTATTGTATGGCTGGACCATTTTCTTATATGTACACATAGTCATAAATTTCAATTTTGGTCTCATCTGACTGCTGAATTTTGTGGGTTGATTTCAGGAAGGGAGGCCATTCCTAACTGCTTGTTATCCAAATCTTTTTGCCTTCCCTTGAAGTGCAGACAGCTCATTATCAAATTCCAATTTGCTTTACTCTGGTCTTGTGTCTACTCCTAGCTGACACTATTCTACCCAACACTCCCCTACAGGCCATATAACTGCTATGCCATACAAAGAGGAGGGCCATAATGCATTTTGCCTCTTCAACTTTTGAAACAAACAGTTCAACCGCAAGTGGAATTCACAGTTAAGAGCATCAAATAAACACTCCAAGTCATATTGCAAACAAGGCTTTACACACGCAGCGTGACTCACATGCTAAGACACTACAAACACTGTTGCCATCTCTAGGGAGAACCGTCTAGTTTTTCACAGGCACATTCTTAGCAAAGCTGCTGAAAATAGATTGTAAAGCCTCTTAGAAAAACACATGCCCCATTAATTTAATCTTTACCAAGCAGGTCAAGACTTTGTGTGAAAATGCTAATTGTTGACACTTGAGCAGGACCTGTGGAGATTTTTAATAGTAGCAGTGCCATTGAAAGCACTTGTTTCAGTAATTAGACAACAAGCTAGAGGTTCTATATCCCCCTCCTTTTTTTCTATATTTAACTTGAAAATGTAATCAAACAGAAAATATACTAAGTATTTAGTTCAGCACATATACTGTTGGATGTTAAGGTCTGGCACAGGCTCAACAAATGAGGGTAAAATTAAATGCACTAATATATGTTCCCCACAGGGCATCTCAAGCATTACTTTTAAGACAGTGGGTGGACTGGATGTAGCAGAATGGAAAATACAGTATATGATGGAAATACAGTCCCGTTTCAAATGATATATAGTGTATTACCTGGACACTTACGTTTGAGAAAGGTTGAACATCTGCTGTGGATCGCCACTCAGAATACGGTATGTAATTGGATCTAGCTCGCGGTCTATAGCCTACAGAAACATAGAAATAGAGTCAGGGAACATGGGTGGTATCTATTTTATTTCATTAAGCGAGCTAATATCAACCCCGACTCCACCTTTCTCTTCAAATACAAGTTAATAAGATCCACATGCACTCACACCTTTCATTCTCCCAGGGAAGAGTGTGTACTTTTCTCAACTCCTTTGTAAAAACATATACAATGGATATAAAAGTGTCTATATGCCCGTATAAAAATGGCAGGTATTTTGTGAAGTAAAAGATTGACAGTAAGAAAAATTTTGTTAGAATTTTTTTTACCCTCAGGGTGAAATTACAACATATAAAAATTAAGCAAAAACAATCAGAAGCTTTTTTAGGGGCAAAAAGAACAAGTAAAAAACTTAGACCCTAATTGCAAACATGTGCACACCCCCAAACTAATACTTTGTTGACTCACCTTTTGATTTTATTACACCATTCAGTCTTTTTGGGTAAGAGTCGATCAGCGGGGCACAATTTGACCTGGCAATATATTCTCACTCTTTCTTGCAAAAACATTCAAGATCTGTCAAATTGTAAGGGCATCTCCTGTGCACAGCCTGCTTCAGGTCACTCCACAGTTTTTTAGTTGGATTCAGGTCTGGGCTCTGGCTAGATCATTCAAAATCTTTGATGATCTTTTGATTAAGGCATTCCTTTGTTGATTTGGATGTATGCTTTGGGTCACTGTTGTGCTGAATGTCAAAATTCCTCTACATCTTAAGCTTACTAGCAGACATCTGAAAGTTTGGCACCAAAATCGACTGGTATCTGTAGCGATTCATGATTCCCTCCAACATGTTTAATGCCCCAGTTCTGGTTGAAGAACTTTTTTTTTGCGCCATATATACCTTTTGGAATTATAGGATTATTATACCTTTGGGAACTGGTCTTGTCCATAATGCATATTGCCACATGGTTTGGGTGCCTTAGTTGAGCTAGGATGTGTTTTGTGAGAAAGTGTTCTGTCTAGGCACACTACACCATAGCCTAGTCATGTGAGGAATATCAGAGAGTGTTGTCACATGCACAATCAGTACTTGTAGTCAGTAGTCAGATATTCCTGCAGTTTCTGTAATGTTGCCATAGGTCTCTTGGCAGACTCCTTGGTAAGTTTTTGTCTTGTCCTTTTGTAAATATTGGATGGACATCCTGTTCTTGGTGATGTCACTGTGGTGCTCAATTTTCTCCACTTGTTGATGATTGCCTTCATGGTGTTCCATGGTGTATCTAATGTTTCTGAAATTTTTTTGTAACCCTCTTCTGATCAATACCTTTTGACAAGTGAGATACCATGCATGCTTTGCAAGCTCTTTGTGGACCATGGCTGGCTACAGCAGTCAGATGAAACCAAGAAAATGTGAAGAAAATCTTACAGAATCAGCTGGTCATTATTTGTGGTTAATCAAAATAGTTTCATTGATGACAGCTGTATGATTATTACTTTTGATCATGACATTGAATGTTATTGGTTCATTCTGAACACAGCCACATACCTAATTATAAAAAGTTGTGCACACTTGTGCATCCAGCTGGATGTAACTTATTTATCTTATTATTCCCTAAAAATATATATATATTATTTCCACTCGCAATGTGAAATGACATCAAAAACCCTGCCATTTTAACAGGAGTGTGTAGACTATTTATATCCAATATATACTGTACACCTTGGTCAAGAGGGACAACACTGTCAAATGACTGTCAAACTTTGGGAATGTGGTATTGCTGGGGAGAAAATAAACATGAGGAAAAAGTAATAAAGAAAGGTATTGAGGATTTTTTTTTAGTACAGAAAGCAAATTCTCTAGAGTATACAGTAACTCGTTGTCTGACCTGCAGATTGAGGAGGATGGCTCCTATCCTCATGGCCTCACTGATCTCTAGGTTGTAAATTGTCAGTGGAAAGCGTGGAGGACTCTGGTTGTTAGGAGGTAGAACCTCAATATAAACCGTAGTTATGGAACTCCTAAAGAAATACATTGCAAAAAATAATTTATTGTAAAGAAAACTAAATGACATTATTATTATTGCTGAATAACTTCTCTGGAGATATATTGCTTAATGCGGTAATAACTGCATGAACAATTCAAACAGACAAAAAGATTACGTAAAAAAAGCGATAGGTGATAAGTACATCTGACCTCCTTTCAGCCTCAGGTGCGTTATCAGCTGCTCTGACAGTTAGGGCGTAGGAGCGACCCACGCTCAGATTCACTCCCGGAGCTATGGTGATTCGACCTGTACGGTTACTGATGACAAAATGTCCCTGATCTCCTACCAAGATGGTGTAGGTCACCAGACCATTCAGACCCTCATCAGAATCCTGAGCAGTTAACTAATGAAAAGAGACAGAAATATCCATTAATTATGATGATTAAGGTGTTTGCTGGTTCCATATGTATTAAATACATCAACAGTCTTTTTGCATTGCATAAAGATGACATTTTGTACAAATGATCAGGCACACCTTCATAGTACAGGTGAATTTTTTTTTTTTCATAGTCCATCTGTTGCCCAATCTGTCTACCCCGTCTAGACTGTCCATCAGTAGAAAGTGACACCAAAATGTGTGTTTCACTGGAATGAGTGTATCTGGCACAGCAGTGATGCTGGGATTGTCAAAGTCAATATTGCTTCAGTGCCACTGCTGGGTGTAGAACAGCCCACCAACCAAAAATATCCAGCCAACCACAGTCAGAAATTGGCTGCAGTTGGAAATTGACATCAGTGAAGGGAAGAGGACAAATTATGCATGAAAAAAAATAGCTTTAATTTCTAACTGTACTCATATGAGATTTAATAAAGGGCCATTAAACATGCTTAAAACCCATACATGCTGTGCTCCACTAGAAGCCACAATCATGTCCCAGCTATGCTGAGAGCAATCCATCACCCAAATAACATATGATTATCAGTGGTACTATGGTGGTTGCTTTCCACTGATAGAAAAATTGTACATCATAACAGACAGTTTAGGTCACCTGTTGAGAGTCCGTAATTTCAAGTGCACTTATATAGCAGGTTTACCTGATAAAAGGGGTAATTACCCTGGCTATGAACTGAGTATACCTTATAAATGTGCCACTGTGTGTTTAAATGCTATAAGAAAACTCCCCGCATACCTATAAATCGTGAACAAGTACTACATATAAATGCACACTTTTGTTATAAAAACAGATGGACATGCTCTGCTGTGCCTCTTAAAGAACTTTCCAGAGGCTTATACAGCTGGTTGGACACAAACCTTTCAATATAACTCATCGACATAGCTCAATTGGGTTAAGGTTATGTGACACAACAGGGCATTGCATTACAGACAGCCTCTTCCTTCTTCAAATATCTCTTGCTTCTGAGGTGTGTTTTGGGGTCAGTGAAAACCAAACGGTAGTTGGAAATGTTTCAAAAAGAGCAAGATGTCCTCAAACTTTTGATGGGCAGAATATGATTACTCTACCCTATGACCAACAGGAAGGTGTCACAGCAAAAGAAACGCAAAGTAAAGCTGACTGATTGAGAATCAGGTTCTCACTGTAGATCTAAAGAAATGAGTATCCAGCTTGTTTACAACTTAAGCATACTGAGGACATGTGACAAAGTCTGACACTGCAGCCTGTCTTACAAAGCTAGTGCTACCTGTTTAGTCATTCCCTGGGGAGCAAACTGCTGCTGAAGTTTTATTCAAAACATAATTATCCATGCTCGGTTGCTACAGACACCACTTCATCAAAGCGAAGAGGCTATCTACTTCTGTGTTTTTGATTTGTTCTAAAGCAGAGGTTTCTAGAACCTTAATGTTGATCCTACAACATAGGCAAAGAGTAAAGGATGTAAACACTCTCCTTTCTAGGAGACTGCTACAACTCATTACATGTGCATGGCTTTGCTAATCTGCCTCAAAATGTGGACATCCACTATACAACATTTAGTTTTAAGAATATGGCCAACTACAACAATATCCATCTTCAGTGATGTTTAGATTATAGGCATGGATTTATGGATTATAGACATTAATTATTTGCTGGATTGAATAACAAAGCATATGACTGCCCAGACGGTCTTGTTTAAAAGCTGTGGGCCTGTTGTTTATAGTCCAACCAGGTTCTACCTTGAAAATCAAACAACACATACTTTTGCTGGTTTATATAAAGCAGACTGTTAAATATATATATATATATGATATATATCAAGTGTTCATTCCTTTTCATTTTGATGATTATAACTGACAACTAATGAAAACCCCAAAATCAGTATCTCAGAAATTGGAATATTGTGAAAAGGTACAAGACACCTGAAGACACCTGGTGCCACACTCTAATCAGCTAATTAACTCAAAACACCTGCAAAGGCCTTTAAATGGTCTCTCAGTCTAGTTCTGCAGGCTACACAATCATGGGGAAGACAGCTGACATGACAGCTGTGCAAGAGATGAAGATTGACACCTTGTACAAGGAGGGCAAGACACAAAAGGTCATTGCTAAAGAGACTGGCTGTTCACAGAGCTCTGTGTCCAAGCACATTAATAGAGGGTGAAGGGAAGGAAAAGATGTGGTAGAAAAAATTGTACAAGCAATAGGGATAACCACACCCTGGAGAGGATTGTGAAACAAAACCCATTCAAAAATGTGGGGGAGATTCACAAAGAGTGGACTGCAGCTGGATTCAGTTCTTCAAGAATCACCACGCACAGACGTATGCAAGACATGGGTTTCAGCTGTCGCATTCCTTGTGTCAAGCCACTCTTGAACAAGACACAGCGTCAGAAGCGTCTAAAGATAAAAATGACTGGACTGCTGCTGAGTGGTCCAAAGTTATGTTCTCTGATGAAGGTAAATTTTGCATTTCCTTTGGAAATCAAGGCCCCAGAGTCTGTAGGAAGAGACGAGAGTAACAGAATCCACGTTGCTTGAAGTCCAGTGTAAAGTTTCCACAGTTAGTGATGGTTTGGGGTGCCATGTCATCTGCTGGTGTTGGTCCACTGTGTTTTCTGAGGTCCAAGGTCAATGCAGGCGTCTACCAGGAAGATTTAGAACACTTCATGCTTCCTGCTGCTGACCAACTTTATGGAGATGCAGATTTCATTTTCCAACAGGACTACCAGTACCTGGTTTAAGGACCATGGTATCCCTGTTCTTAATTGGCCAGCAAACTCGCCTGACCTTAACCCTATAGAAAATCTATGGGGTATTGTGAAGAGGAAGATGCGATATGCCAGACCCAACAATGCAGAAGAGCTGAAGGCCACTATCAGAGCAACCTGGGCTGTCATAACACCTGAGCAGTGCCACAGACTGATCGACTCCATGCCATGCCGCATTGCTGCAGTAATTCAGGCAAAAGGAGCCCCAACTAAGCATTGAGTGCTGTACATGTTCATACTTTTCATGTTCATACTTTTCAGTTGGCCAACATTTCTAAAAATCCTTTTTTTTGTATTGGTCTTAGGTAATATTCTAATTTTCTGAGATACTGATTTTGGGGTTTTCATTCGTTGTCAGTTATAATCATCAAAATTAACAGGAATGAACACTTGAAATATATCAGTCTGTGTGTAATGAATGTACGCATTATACTAGTTTCACTTTTTGAATGGAATTACTGAAATAAATTAACTTTTTGATGATATTCTAATTTTATGACCAGCACCTGCATATATATATATATACATGCATTAAATATATACATACTGTCACGATCGTGCCAACAGAAAGCTTTGAGGCGGCAATGTGCTTGAGCGGCTTGAGAGCGCGCACGTGCACATGCTTGAGACGCGCTTGGACACTACCACTGTGTCAAGTGTTGCCGGATGTCAGCAATTAAGAGAGTGGTGAGTAGTTATTTAAACCCCTTGTGTTGCTGCTTAAGTTGCACTGCATTAACTTGAACTACACTGAATCTATCCACACGAATCGGGACTGGACTAAGAGAGACAAAGCTAAAGAGCAAAGCAACACCAAACCAAGCAGGTTGTGTGTTCATGTCATGCCCTAGTTGTGTGTTCATGTCATGCCCTAGTTTTGCGTTCATGTCATGCCATAGTTGTGCTTTCATGTCACGCCATAGTTAAGAGTGTTCATGTCATGCCCTAGTTTTGCGTTCATGTCATGCTATAGTTGTGCTTTCATGTCATGCCATAGTTAAGAGTGTTCATGTCATGCCTAAGTTAGATGATAGTTTAAGGAATGTTCATGTCTTAATTCAAGGAATGTTCATGTCTTAGTTTAAGGAGTGTTCAGGCCTTAGTTCAATTAGTGTTTCCGTTCCAAGTCCTCTGCTTAAGTATCAAATAAAGACTTAATTCCTGCGCTTACTTCCTGTCCAAGTCTTGTTCCGTAACACATATAAACAAATATATACACACACACAAGCAGATATGCAATTGTAAATTCTTCCCTGTTACAGATCTCCATGAGATGCAATCAAAGTAAGTCTTCATGCCAAAGAATTCTTATATTATTAAACAATACGCAAAACATCACCTTTCATGGCACAAGCGCCATCACAGACTTTTAAGAGTTTAAAATATATGTTTTTATCTCTCACATAAAAAGTCAAATGTAAATTAGAAAACAATCTTTTAAATACTTCTGCTTAGAGCACATTTATAACTCAAAAGGACATTCTGTGAGTTATTCCATGGCTGAGCTGTGTCAGCGGAAGCTGTAAACATATCTGAAAGCTGATTCATTACGGATTAATTAAAGGCACAGGATATCATTACTGACTAACAATATGGTTCTTAAGATGACACTTTCTGTGAAATACTGTGTGAAATAAAAATCACACACTTACAGACACTAAGCCCGAGTTCCTTCCTTGACGAGCCATATGGCCCATATGGCCACATAGACTTTTCCTATAATTTTACACATTCATCCGGGGACAAATAAAGAGATCATATTAGTAAGATTAGTTCTAAAGCTTATAAAGAGTGCTTCATGTTCTCAGTCTTACCATTCCTATTTAAATATGGATAGTATTCACTTCTTGTCCAGGCTTACATGTTTGTATTTAATTAACTTAAGTTGTATGAATTTTGCCTGGCTTTAACCAGTGGGTATATGGGGAACTTCAAAAGGCAAAGTAATAAGGCAGGAGTGGCAGCTCTGTCTTTGATCAAACTGATGAGGCTTCACTCATGCGGCTTACAATCATCCCACTCCGCAAGTTAACTGATGTGTCAAGGAAGAGGCTGAAACAGCACTTCACTTCTCAGTCAAACAGCTCCCGAATAATTTACAATAGGAATGATGAAACATCCGGTAACATCACACAGGTAGTTATTTGTGTACCAGCTATTAAGTTTATGATTGGTTAAAAAAAGTGCAAATCTGAGTTTAGAGGAGGCTTATTTCCAGAATCAATGATTCAGCGCTTTATGATCTACGTAATACAACATTTTCGGTGCATAGTTGGGAAGTTTGTATTTAAAGGAACTGCTCACCTGTATTACAGTCTCTCCGGCCTGCATGTTAGTGAACACCTCGATGTTGTAGGAGACCTGAGAGAATGTGGGTGTGTTGTCATTAGCATCAATAACCAGGATGTTCACCGTAACAGGCACGCTCTGCTGTACGCCATCAGACGCCACCATCTGTAAGAGCAGCAGGGAATGTTCCAGAAGGTAACTACTTTTCAAGCTGTGAACAGATTCCTGATGAAAATGACTTATGCACAGTACTGTAAAGCAAATGTCATATATATAATATGAATATAGAATATGCATTTACACCACACGCTGCATCTGCAAAGCCACCAGCATTGTGGGTGACTCCACACCCACCTCACACACACACTTTACCCTCCTGCCAACTGGAAAAAGGTACCAAAGCATTCGGGCCCTCATGGTCAGACTCTGTAACAGCTTCTTCCCCCAAGCCATCAGACTCCTCAATACTCAGAGACTGGACTGACACACACACACACACACACACACACACACTTACGTACACACACTCTGAATTGAACACCATTCCATTCCCACTGCAATATTTACAAATTCCTGCATTGACACTTTAGCATTTTTGTTGCTACTGTATTTATAAAAATATAGTATTTATTTTATTGTCACTATTATACACTTTACCTAGCTGCTACTACAATAACTGCTATGTCCATATTTGCTATAGGCTAATCTGCTGAAGACTAAGTCATAGCATGTTATGTTTAAATTTATTCCATTATAAAATTATATTGTTACTCTTTTGCACTACCGGTTATATCGGACACTTCCACTCTAAAACTGTGTACTCGTTGGCGCTACACTGTCACTTACTGTGCCTATTGTCCTGTTTTAGTAGTTACTGTACTGTCCTGTACTGTTAGCACACGTCTGCACGTGCACTTTATGTAGAATGTGTAGATTTTATTTAGTTCTGTGCCATCTCATGTGGTGTTTTATATGGCACCGTGGTCCTGGAGAAACGTTGTTTCGTTTAACTGTGTACTGTACCAGCTGTATATGGCTGAAATAACTTGAACTTGAACAATGACGCTTTTTTGACTACCAATGATTATCTGCAATCAGTGTAGAGGAGCTGTAAGACTAATGCAAAGACCAGCAGGCTGTAATTTTAAACATGATGTTTTACTGTTTAATTTATGAATCTGGAACGGGAAAAATATAATAATAAATATGGCACAATAACTCTATGAAACACATGCTGCCTGTTACATGATTGTATGCTGTGTTTGGAAAAATATTGCCAAAAAAACAAATAAATCACAGCAAGTGTACATTTGACCAAGATGGGATAATGGCTATATGTGCCAGGACTGCTTCTAAGTATATGACCCATGACTCCGAATGTGAAACTGAAAAGTGTTTCTGTATGAAACGCGGACAGGTAAAGCGTTGCATGCGTAATTGTGCCTGTGCACAGAACAGGAGACAGCTCTGAAGTAACAGGCAGCCTATGTCTATTTTGTACAGTGCCAACAAACAGCTGGTTTTCCTGCATGAATGCACCTAGTGCATGTGAGTGCTATGAATAATAGCTGAATCCAGTGTCCATGTTGAAGTACCTTCTGATCTTGAACTTATTCAAAATATGCTCATACTGTACAGAACACTCTTTCAAAACAAACACAGCACTGTTTGCCTTTTACAACTCTATACTGTATAGCCCAGAAGAAAATAGTTTCCTTTTTGAGTATCATGTCTTTCCTTGCCACTGTCACCTATAGCTTGCTTGTCAGGTTATTATTTATTTTGTTTTTTTACATCTACAGTGGTGCTTGAAAGTTTGTGAATTTTCTATCTATCTGCATAACTATGACCTAAAACCTCATCAGTTTTTCTGACAAGTACTAAAAGTAGATAAAGAAAGCCCAGTTAAACAAATGAGACAAAAAAAAACTATACTTGGTCATTTATTTTTCCGATTATTGATCCGATATTACATATCTGTGAGTGGCAAAAGGATGTGAACCTTTGCTTTAAGTATCTGGTGTGACCCCCTTGTGCAGCAATAAGTGCAAACTTTCAAGCACCACGGTACACTTTGTGACAGTGTCTATTGTTAAAACCGCTATATAAATCTCAACCTTTGAGTTGTTCTATTAGTGATTCCATGCGAATCCTGTTCGTTCTTTAGGAACAAAATATAACAAGTCATCTTTGTATAAACTTGATGAATCACGGTTTCAACCCACCACATGATTCTTTTATCCAGGTCGAGACTGTGGAGCTGGAGAACTAACGTGGTTGAAAGGATCTGGAAAGGAGCAGCCTTCTTTCACAATGGACTGCCGCTGTGTTTGAGACATATGCCTGATCTAAAGCTTTGAAGGTTAGCCTTTTGCTTTGAACTCGCTGAATTAAACCTGCCTGAGATTTCCTGGAGTACGAGTGTCATAGTCACTCTCATTTAATCAGTACAATCAGGAACATTATTCAAAACAAGTGTTAAAAGAAGCAACTGTAAAACTACAAGGGAATGACAGCATGAGCAAGTGACTGCCTTCAGAACTGTGGGTGGTCTATCATACTAAACTACTTCACTGTAGATCTCAGTGCAAGAGTAGCAAAAGAAAGGGACTGGCAAGGGGTAAGACACTACAAAAAAGGGCATATTCTTCTCTAGATCTGAGCACAGCTAATGAATAAAAAAAAGAGGATCTGACTTCCGGCTGAGTGACAAATGGAGTAGGTCGCAACTTTTGGGGCTCCTGCAACAACTATTTATATTATATGATAGGCACTGTTTTTGGTAGCATTTGTGTTTGTAAGTCTTGTTTAACACCTTAAACTTCTAGTTTAATGTCTAAAATGCCGGCAAAATCCAAAGGCGCGAATGCTTTGGCTGCTACACCTCTGCGGCCTGCTCCACACGCTGCATCCCCGCCGCGTAGTGACCCCTCTATGCCCGCTAACCCCCCCGGTTTCAAGGATGAGCTACTCGCTGCGCTCCGCCATGAAATGGCGGCCATTTTTAAATCTGAGCTCCAGGTGGCCTAGGGTGAAAACTTAACATCGATTAAGGGAGAGCTACAGACCGTAAAGGCGGAATTATCGGCCAGTATTACGGCTATCCAGTCGGAGGTGAGCACTTTGAAGCATACAATGGGGGAAATGGAAACTTCGCTCTCTACCTGTTGCGATGACATAGCTACGCTACAGGCTAAAGTGGAACGCCTATCTGCCGAGCTGGGGAGGGTGGAAAACAAGTGTGAGGATCTCGAGGCTAGATCACGGCGCAACAATGTGAGGATCTTAGGTGTCCCTGAAGACTCGACCTGCGCGTCTACACCGGCAGCCGTTTCCACTCTGCTTAAGGAGCTTTTTGGGCTAGACAAAGAGCCACTTTTGGACCGCGCTCATCGCACTCTGCAACCGAGGCCCAAACCCGGTGAACGCCCCCGGCCTATAATCGCCCGACTCCATTACTACGCGGACTGTGTGGACATCCTGCCTCGTGCCAGAGCCCAACAACGGGTGAAGGTTTGTGACATGGTCATTTCTATCTTTCCCGATCATACCGCGAAGGAGCCCGTGCTCGTGCTGCCTTCAATGACTGCCGCCGCCAGCTCCGTGAGATACCGGGAATACGGTTCGGTCTGCTTTATCCGGCGCGCCTCCGCGTTACACACGACGAAATCGAGAGAGAGTTTAAATCCGCAGGAGGACGCCGGGGTGTTTATTAAGACACTGATCAAGTGAGAACACTAATTCCTCAAATAAAGGATTCATCTGGCATACTCCACACGGACCCCCATACCATTAATTCAGTCTTCTGCTCATTCTATTCTTCTCTGTATATGTCTGACTTTCCAGCTGTGACTTCTGATATGAATGCTTTCTTAGACAGTCTCAATTTCCCTACCATTAACCCAGAAGTTGCTAAAGATCTTGACTCTCCATTAACCTTAGAGGAAATCAACCTAGCTGTGAATAGCATGCAAAACAATAAAGCTCCTGGCCCTGATGGATTCCCGGTAGAATTTTACAAAAGATTTGAATCTAAACTGTCCCCTATATTGCACTCGGTATATAGGGAATCGCTGCAGAGTGGCACTCTCCCTCCTACTTTGCGACAAGCCTCTATAAATCTACTTTTAAAGAAGGACAAAGATCCGATATCTCTGCAGCTCTTACAGACCCCTCTCTTTGATAAATGTAGATGCTAAGATTCTTGCTAAGGCTTTGGCTAGTCGTTTGGAAAAAATTCTTCCAGTCATAATTTCAGAAGAACAAGCTGGATTTATAAAAGGGCGTCAGTTATTTTACAACGTCCGCACCCTTTTGAACATTATCTACTCCAAATGCTCTACTACTTCCCCCGAAGTGGTAATCTCAGTCGATGCTGAAAAAGCGTTTGACAGAGTTGAATGGGACTACCTGCTTACAGTATTGCACAAATTTGGATTGGGTGACACATTTATTTCTTGGATACGCCTTCTGTATACATCCCCGCAAGCTAGTATCTCCACTAATGGTATCCAGTCAACTTATTTTACTTTATCCCGTGGCACTCGACAGGGTTGTCCCTTGTCTCTATTTACTGTTTGCGTTAGCTATAGAGCCCTTGTCAATTTATCTGAGGTCCTCCTCCTCTTTCACTGGGATATCTCGGTTGGGCATGGAATTTAAACTTTCTCTTTATGCGGATGATTTATTACTGTATGTTTCCAACCCATGTCACTCTCTACCTGGAATTCTGTCCTTTCTCCAAAGATTTGGCTCGTTTTCAGGTTATAAAGTTAACGTTTCCAAGAGTGAGTGCTACCCGGTTAATACTTTGGCATTACAAATGACTCAATCTGATATTCCCTTCAGAATGAGCCCCTCTGGCTTTAAGTATTTAGGAATTAACATAACCAGGTCTCTGACTTCACTTTACTCTGCTAACTTCTCCCCATTGATGTCTAAAATCAAAACTGACTTTCAGCGATGGAGGTCTTTACCTCTGTCGCTGATAGGAAGGATTAACACGGTAAAAATGAATATCCTGCCTAAGTTCCTCTTTTTGTTCCAATGTCTCCCTCTATTCTTATCAAAGCGATTTTTTAAGACTATAGATCAGGACATTTCTAGCTTTTTGTGGTGTGGTAAGACACCCAGAATAAGTAAGTAAATGCTTCAGATATGTAAGCTCAATGCTGGCCTCTCTCTTCCAAATTTTCAGTTGTATTACTGGGCATCACATATTCATAAAATCTTATTTTGGTTGAGACCAGCGCATTCCCCATGGTGTACATTAGAGGTACATTCATGCGGCTCGGCCCCTCCAATGGCTCTGCTTACCTCTTCCACTTCTACCAACTTCTCTGGCTTTACAGACAACCCTGTGGTTCGTGCAGCTCTAAAAATTTGGTACCAGTTCAGGAAGAATTTCAAATTCGTCTCCGCGTCTCCCTTAACTCCATTACTGAAAAATCACTCATTTCAACCAGCAATATCAGACCCCACATTTGCTATCTGGCATGACAAAGGTCTCAAAACTTTCAAAGATCTCTATAAGGATGGGGCTTTTCGTAGTTTTGCAGATTTGTCGAGCGAATTTCAGCTTCCACCGTCACATCTTTTTCGTTATTTCCAAGTTAGACACTGTGCAAAATCGCTGTTTCCTACCTTTCCCTCCTTACCCCTAAGCCAACTGTGGCATGATTTTCTCTTGTCTGATCCTCTTCAGAAATCTCACCTATCATTAAAATCAAGGTTGCTTGGGAGGGCGAATTGGGGTTGACACTACCTGAAGACTGGTGGGACGGTGCCCTTAGCAAGATCCACAAGAGCACAGGTTGTGCTCGTCTTTCTTTGATACAGTTTAAGGTGTTACACAGGATTCATTTCTCCAAAACACGTCTGTCACAGATTTATCCCACCGTCATTGACCGCTGTGATAAATGTCACGCCTCTCCCTGCAATCTCACTCACATGTTCTACTCTTGCCCATTGTTATTCTCCTTTTGGCAGAATTATTTTGATAGCATCTCAGAAATACTGTCCATTACTGTTAAACCCTCTCCCCATATTGCCATATTTGGGTATTCGGAGGATTATGACAGGTACAATTCAACCCAATTAGATCTCTTGGAGTTCACTTCCTTATTAGCAAGACGACACCTTCTTTTCCATTGGAAATCCACGAAGCCTCCCTCCAGTACTCAGTGGCTTAGGGATGTTATGTCTCTACTAAAGTTGTAAAAGATTAGGTACTCTCGGGGAGCCGATTCTGGCAAGTTTCACAGAAAGTGGCAGCCTTTCTTAACTTTCTTCAAATCTTTGCCATCTTTGCCTTCAGATTGAGAGAATCCCCCCCGTTTATTTTGGTTAGTTTATCTATTTTGTTTATCCCCTTAAATTTTTTTTTTTTCTTATTTCTTATTTATTTTTTCTTTTCTCTTCTCCGTCATTTTTGTTTTTAATTATCTATTTTTATTACTTTTCTCTTTGTTTCTATTTGGTGAGTTTGGACGTATGCATGTGTTCTAATTTGTACAAAGGGAAAAAAAAAAGAGGGGGGGTTGGCTCCCATTTTGTTTAGTCACTGAGACGACACAAATTTCTGTGCCTTCTTTTTTCTTCTTCTTTTTTTTTCTCTCTCTTCTCCTCTTATGCTTGGGTCTCAGTGTACTAAAGTCTGTTTGTTTGTTTCTCCAATGTGCCATCTCTCCCAATAAAAATATTTATAAAAAAAAAAAAAGAAAAAGAGGATCTGTTATTTTAAGCTCAGTTCACACTGCACCAATAGACACCAGCCAACGCCGACAATCATCAACTTTTAAAAGTTGTCTGTTGGATTTAGAGTGTTGGGAAAAATGACTGTCATGGTCAAGCTGCCCCAGCACACCCCAACAAACTTTTTTTATGACAGTCAGACTGGTTAAAAATGGACGTCCTTTCACCACAATCAAAATTTTACTATTACTAGTGTCTTTACAGGTCATTCTTAACCTTAAATTGAAGACAGAGAGTGAAACGAAAAAGATCGTGGGTGAAACCTTGGTTGTTGTGACATGGGAAACAGGGCGCTTGCTTAAATTTATGCAGAGAACTGCAGACAGTGGATGTGTGGAGCATTCAACAATTTGCTCAGGGGTAAAGCTAAGAGCACTCTTAAGCAACACATCGATACATCATTTATCCTCTTCTTTCTGATTCGTTCAGAAATCCGCCATTTTACCCACAACAATGACTTAGCATGCTTAACACCTAGCTCGGTGCTTTTGGCTTTCGTTTCTATGGAGTTTTCAGGGAATCTTGCTTCATCGTTATGGCAATGGTTCATGACCAATTCAGATTACTTCAGAGTTTGTTGGAAAATCATACCACCCAGCTCAGACTGCTCATTCCATTACCCAGCAAACACCAATTGTACATGTGCAATTGGTGAAAACAATTGCCAATCAACGGCAACAGACGCCGATGGGGTTAACACACTGATCTGAGAAAACCTGACAAATGGCAACAGACACAGACAGGGTTAACACACTGATCTGACAAAACCCGACACACAGCAACAGATGCCGGAAGGTTAACACACTGATCTGACAAAACCCGACAAACACATCCGTTGGTGCAGTGTGAACTAGCCTTTAGTGTCTTAGCCTTTGTCAGTCTCTTCCATTGCTGCTCTTGGTAGATTGCTTAACAGCTGAATATTATAGTTAAACCACCCACATATCCTCATGCTGTCATTTGATCATAGTTTTACAGTTCCTCCTTTTCACACTTTTAAATAATCTCCCTGTTTGAGTGGACTGAGCTAAAAAAGAGAAGGATAGTAAAACTAAAGGCAAAAAACAGAACAAGGCTCTAAATACAGTCTAAACAGCAACGAGAAAAACAAATTTAGCTACAATAGATTTCACACAGGCATTAAAGTAGATTTAATTCAAACATTAAAATGGAAAAGCGGTTGATTATGAGCGCAACATCTCCGGCCACCATAATTAGGCATAATTGTTTGCCTCACTCAGAACCACAATCAGCTAATTTCATGCTGTTTCGTTT
Source organism: Ameiurus melas (assembly GCA_012411365.1). Classification (NCBI taxonomy): domain Eukaryota; kingdom Metazoa; phylum Chordata; class Actinopteri; order Siluriformes; family Ictaluridae; genus Ameiurus; species Ameiurus melas. Next base: position 19,104,937 of record CM022755.1, on the reverse strand, counting down.
AAGCGCAAATCTTTCTTTTATAAAAATGGAATTGCATCCAACATGAATCCTGTCCCATGTTGATAAGCAGCCTATTATTAAGCCCATCAAAGACATTAACGTGCCTGATTATGATCCAATCCCCCACCATCAAGCATTAAAAGTGTCTGTGAGAGACTTGCTTCCAAACAAACGCATTCATAATGACAGCCGCTACCCTTCTTTTTCAGGCAGACAGGTCCAAACCCTGTCGCACCTCCTCTGATATGACTAGCCATTTAAGGCCGATTAATCATTTCTGGGAGAGTGAGAACACCATGGAGAGTGGAGCAGCTTGAATGTAAAGTCCTGCTCAGCATAAAAGATCAGCAGAGAGGCAGCTTAAGCAGCCAGCCATCAAAAACAAGCACCATTCATTCTTACCATTTGATTTATTCTCAAATTGTTCATTTTGTTCCGTCGACCATGGAATGTCATACTGATTTGTGGCTTAAATGCTGAGATATTGATGTTTTCAAAGCTGCAACAAATCCTAATAAACTGGAGCCTAACGGCGAAAAACAGCTGTTACTGCCATCACTTAAGCACGGTATCACTGAATGTCACATGATTTCCATCCTTATTAAAAGTCTTCTGCTCTATAGAAGGACAGTGTGGGCATGTGTGTGAGTGTTTGGGTGCAGCGGTTCATACCGTGAAGGTGTAGTTCGTCTGTGTCTCTCTGTCCACAGGTCTGAGCAGCAGAAGATAACGTGTTATTCCAGTAGGGGTGATGGAGAAAACAGTGTTGTAGTCACTCAGTGTTATCTTCACCTGTGGGTCTTTATTCTTCAAATGAGAAAAAATAAGCTCTGAAGGACTGTAAATGTTGCAGACCAACTTTTTTCATGCACTTTCAAAATCTTTCACACTCAAGCACATGCATAAAGGCACACAGAACATTTATTGGAAAATATCGCAATTAAAACCGAGACAAACCACGCATTTCCATGGTACCAAAACCTACTACAGTGGAGGTGTAGTTTGGCTATAATGATTACGTATGTGTTTCAATATGGCTACTTTGTTTGCTAAATATTTGCATTAGTTTGCAAATTGATTGAATCAGATAAGCTCATCAGTCTCCCTTAGATGACTTACCCACACTCAATAATCAGAGAAAGTAAGAAGGTTAAAAATAGACCAGGTCATAAAGAGAGAGAACAAATGAGAAATAAAAGACAGTTGGAGTTGTTATTTGCCCAGTGTTTTAGACAAATGGAGCAGTTTAAAGTGAATGTGCCCATGTTCAAGAAAATTCAGTGTTCACAGCGAGGGGAAAATGTAGCACTTATAAGCTGGCGAGGTTGTTTAGAGTGATGGCCATATCTCAGTGTCTTTCCACATCTGAGAAATGTGGCAGGCAATATAAGAGCAATACTGTGATCATTATAGCACTCAGAACACACAGATGCTATTAGACAATCTCTGAGTATCTGTCCATGGGAATAAGCAAAATGATCACCTGTTTCTAGTCATTATTTTTAAAGTGAACATTATGCCGCTTTGGCTCTCCTCCCATGAAAACATCAAACACACGCTCCATGATTAGATTCATGTTAGTGGCTTTGCATTATACAGGAGCTCCATGCATTTTTCAAAATGTCTACTTAATTTGCTCATTGAGAAGAAAACAAATTTGTTTAGATTGTTTTGATGATGAAAAACACACTATGGAGTTCCGCATTCAACACAATCATACCACAACATCTGATAACAAAGGTGAGCCTTCTGGTTTTAAACATAACCCTCTGCAACTGGATTATAGACTTTCTGACTGGGAGACCCCAGACCGTAGGAATCAGCAACTCCACCTCCAGCACCACCACACTGAAGACTGTGGGCTGTGCTCAGTCTGTTTACCCTGCTGACTCATGCCTGTGCTGCAAAGTTAAATTCTAATCACATCATCAAGTTTGCTGATGACACTACAATTGTGGGCCTCATTAGCAACAATGATGAGTCAGTGTACAGGGAGGAGGTGAACCAGCTCTTAGAAAGGTGTAGAGACAACAAGCTCTCTCTTAATGTTGATAAGACTAAAGAGATGAGTGAACCACTCACCACTGCACATCAATGGACCAATTGTGGAGAGAAGGAAAGCTCCAAGGTTCTTGGTGTGCACAAGACTGAGGACCTCCTTCCTAATCAAGAAGGCCCAGCAGTGCCTCTACTTCCTACAGAGGCTGAAGAGAGTCAAACTTCACCCTCCCATCCTCTCCTCCTTCTACAGAGGGACAATAGGGAGCATCCTGACCAGCTGTCTCACCATGTGGTACAGGAACTGCACAGCCTCCAACTGCAAGACCCTACAGCAAATAGTGAGGACAACTGAAAAGCTCATCGGGGTCTCTCTACCCACCATCAACACCTCATTGAATATCCACAAAGCCACCAGTATTGCAGACGACCCCTCTCAACCCCTTCATGGACTGTTCACCATCCTGTCATCTTATAGAAGGAACAGGAGCATCTGTGCCACCACCAGCAGACTCCGCAACAGTCTCTTCCCTGAGGCATTCAACACCCTGCTGCCTCCAAACGCTCACCTGGGCTAGCCGAGTACCTAACCCAGTAAGACTCAGTACTACTGCACACTGCACTTTACTTACTGTAGCTGCATCAGACACTTTATACTATGGAAATTGTTTTTGTTGTCAGAATTACTGCTATACTTGTGCATTATTACATTACACAAGAGCTTACAGTTTACAGCCCATGCTCTGTGTATTTATTGTCCTGAGTATTTATTGTTTTGTTCTGTGTATTTATTGTTTTGCATTCGTCTAACACTGTTGTTTATTTGCACTTTATGTAGTCTTGCGCACTGTTCTGTGTTCTGAAGAAACGTAATTTCATTCATATATATACAAGCTATATAGACCACTTGACTTGATTATTAAGGAAACTTAGCCAGACTGAGTGGGATTTGGTGGTTCAATGGTTAAGGCTTTGTGGTTTCCTCTGTTGGTTGCCACTGTTCTTGAGTTCAACTATTCATCATCAACTGCTCTGTTGTATCCTATCTCAGTTGAAAGTTGCTTTGAAACAAAATGTCAGCTAAATGAGCAAATGAAATGATGAAACAGCTGAAGCGATTAAAGACTCAAAACAAGCAGAAATCGACAGAAAACAGTGTCAACAGGGATGCAACCATCAGAAACAAGTCTATTTCTTCACTACTAATTTGTATGCCTGAAATACCCATAAAATTTTCTTCAAATCAAGTTATTGAAGAAAAACTATTTACATCTGATCTTGCTGTGACCTTGATCTTGTGTGGATCAATTCCAAAATCAATTCATCTTCTGGTTACAGTGATAATTCCAAATAAATCCTACAAGCATTCAACCACTGGTTCACAAGATATCACACTAACAAGAATCTTAAAAGGACAGACAGATACACGGAAAAGCCAAAAACATAATGCATGAATATACACCACAGAATACCATTACAAAAAAGGTTACAAACAGGTTGCTTGATGACTTAGACTGCTTCATGCACACAATCATATCCTTTAAAACAAGACAGGTTTGGCTTTTGTATTATCTATAGATAGAGCACCTCAACACTGCTAATGTGTGCACTAACATAAGTTGCCTCTTACATTCAACCCTTTACATCAAGCCCACTTACTGTGAAAAATGACAGAGCATGTGGGCGTTCAGAAGCTTGGTTATTTTCATACTACAGCTGTATCAGAAAAATTGCAGCAGATTGACAAAGGAGAGCCAACAAGGGGAATTGACCAGTGCAGAAGCAGAGCAACCAGGGATGGAGGAATTTGGCAGTGTTGGACAGCATATTTCCTACTATATTAACCATAATTGAATGTCTGTGTTTCCCAATTGGTAATTCAGAATGCCACTTAGTCCATGTGTCTTCAAATGAGACTGTGACTAAGCTGTGCATCACTTTCCACAAAGACTTACGGGCCCTCATCAACACTACAGCCTTGGAAACTTTTTCCCATCTGCCCAAAATTAATTGAAAGCGATGACCAGGACCAGATGGACCTCATGGCTAAGGGTCAATTGAGAAAGTAAGCTGAACTAATGGAAGTTAATTTGGTTTTCAGCAATCGATATGTTACGAGTCTGATTTGTAATTGATTTTTTTTTGTCTATAGTCTAGAACTGTAGTCTATTTCTGAATGACTGACAAAGGTAGCCTGTAGCTTATTGTACAATTTCTAGCAATATCTCTTATGAATTCAAGAGGCCTCTTGTTGTTGAAGTAAATACATGTCTGATGGAGGCAACAGCAGGGTGTTGTAAAAATGTTTTGTATAGATGTGACATCAGTATAGGGTTATCAACACTGATCTAAAATTTTGGAAATAATACATAGTGTTACTGGTGGGGTAAAGAACAAACATGGCCATCTTTGCATTACTGATGTTCTGATTTCTGTATTCAATCATTCTAGCACTTAAACATCGCAGAGGAGTCCATGCTGATACATTCTTCAACCACAGACCTATTTTTCATTAATTTATACTTTAGTAACTAGAACCTGAGGTTAATCTGGAACACTGGCTTTACCAAAGCCTATCCCAGAATGTGAGGCAGGAATACAATCTCAATGAGATGAGACTTCATTGCATGGCACTATGCACACACACACACACTCATTCAGACCTAGGGGCCATTCAGATCTACCTCCATATTTTTTAGGAGGTAGGGGAAAACCAGATATCCTGGAGGATGCCCACACAGACAAGGGGAAAACATGCAAAGAAATTCTGCACAGTCAGTAACCTGGGCACAGGACCCTGGGGCTATGAGGCAGCAACGATACCTTCTACACCACTGTGCCACCTGTAGACCTTTTTTATTAATAAAAAATATTCTGCATGACTTTTTACTAAGCAAATTGCACTGACATTTTGAACGATCAATCGGATTCCTTTTAAAGAGGCGAGAAAGGAGACACTAAATGTAATTTACTAGGATTAAATACAGCCTCTTCAGATGAGATAATTAATTGCATTTGTCTCACCCCAAACCAAACAAAGTAAAAACAAGAAAACCAAGAAGAGCAAGCTTTTAAAAACCAAACACACGGCACACAACACATTCACCTACTGGTACAACCCCTGGCTGAAGCTGAAACACACAAATTGAATATAATGACATTGTTTAACTGCAACTATAGCACATGTAGTAACACATACTGCAACTCACAAAATAACACATCAACACAGACTGTGGATCTGCTAGGGGTCATTACTGTATGTGTGAACAATAATTTGCCCACCTCCTCTATGTCGTTATCAAGGGCTATGATGGCCAGCGGTGCTGTGAGGTTGGTTCTGCCTGAGACGGTGCCACCCACAGGGGCTGACTCACTGATGAAGCCCTGGTAGGAGGGCTGTTGGAAGTACGGAGCCTGGTTGTTTTCATCCAACACCTCTATACGCAGGTCGGCAAATGCAGGCAGAGGGTGACCGTTATCCTGCTCGGCCTGCTCACAAACACGTGCATATTTGAAAACAAACAAACAACCAAACGCAGCATGGGTGAACATGCTGTGGTGATGATACCCAAGGAGGCTGGATGTCTCAGTATGAAACTGCCAGCTCACAATATACGCAGCTCAGCGGGAGAGAGATTCAACACCATGGAGAGTTGCATGAGGATTAAGTCACAGGCACAACCTGACAGTGCTTACATGTGCACTTCCACAAACATCAATCATTTGCTCAGTTAATCTGCTGCTTGTGATAAATGTTTCATTTAAGAACACGTTAAACCAGTGAGTGTGTCTCTTTCAGTTTAGGTGGGTTAGTCTTTGGTACATATATGGAGTTTATACACACACACACACACACCTCTCAAACATTAGTTTTATGATTGCACTCTAAATGGTTTTCTAAAATACCATGACTAGTTAGATTGTGTTAGGCATTTAAATAGCAGTTGCAATGATGATTACACCTAGCGCACATTTGTTAGAGGTGGGTGACAAAGAAAGGAAATAACTGTGTCTCTGTTATGTCATGGGAGACATTTTGCTGGCTTTTTCGGTCTACTTGTGCTCTTATAGGGAACCATCACAACAAATCAATACAAAGACTGACTTTATCCTATGAAAAAACATTTCTATCCTGGTGAGAGTGGTGTCTTCCAGTATGACAATGGCTACATCCACAGGACACAAGGCTTCAATAAATGGTTGTAAATCACACAAGTTACTGTCTAAATCAGTAGTCAATAACCCTGTACCTGGAGATCTATCTTCCAGAAGGCTTTAAATCCAACCATAATCGACCATCTAATCATTGCCTTAAGAATTTCTTGAGGCAGGTGTGTTAGATTTTGGTTGGAGATGAAACTTGCAGTAAGGGAGATCTCATTACATTTATGGCATTTGGCAGATGCCCTTATCCAGGGCAACTTACATTTATTTCTTTTATATACACACACACACATATATATATATATAGCAGTGGAAGGTTAAGGGCCTTGCTCAAGGGCCTAACAGTATCAGTTTGGCAGTGCTGGACTTTGAACTCATGACCTTCCAATCAGTAACCCAACAACTTAACCACTGAGCTACCACATATTTGATAATATGTATGAAGAATCGTGTCAGATGCAGCAAAGTGAATGACAGCATCATAATCATCCATCCATCTATAATTTCTTAATATAAATGCTCTGAATGATAAAGCAAGATTTAGATTTTAGTAATCATTTTTAGCTTTGTAACAAAGAAGCCAACACATTCATTCAAAATATCCCTGACATGCTGGTTCAGATTTTCTGGAGCAGCAAGTACATAATGTAGCTAGGCAAACAAGGATGTAGCACTTCATAGAGCAAACATAATAATTTAACATTTCAAAATAATTCATCTGCTGCATGTTGAACATTGATATGCTTTAAGCGTCCCTCTCTCTCTCTCTCTCTCTCTCTCTCTCTCTCTCTCTCTCTCTCTCTCTCTCTCTCAGGACACCTCTTTCACTTGATTGAAAACAAGTCAACAGCTACTTGGGTGCATTTGTGTATTTCACTGAATTCCTTTGCCAGTACTATATTCCCTCCTGACTACTTCAAACTCTCTTCAGTTATTATCATATAGAATGTGATAATATTGATTTAAACTGATAGAAATACAGCCACACATGTGCCCCCATACACCAGCCTACGCACACTTGTGCACAATGTAATGAACCTTTGTACTCTAAATGATGTTAGCTGAATACATTTGAAAGTCCTGAAGTGAGGACTGGTGACCTTTCAGAGATGCAGGGAGGGTGCCCAGATTAATGGGAGTCACAAATATGGATCAGAACAGCTTTCTGCTGCTAACCCAAGAGCAATCCACAAGTTCTCCTATTTAATGAACCCTATTTAAAATAATCTGTTTATTATTTACTTTTATATTTATTTTATGTCTAATTTACCCTAATCATGCATAATGAGAATCCACTCACAACAGTGAAATGCAATCCTCTACAAGTGTTGTAATTGATGTAATCTCCTATAATTAGCCTTGGATTGAGTTTGATTGGTTAAGTGTTAATGCAATTTAATTAGATAAAAGTTCATGGTAAAAAAAAAAAGGTAATTTAAAGTGTTCTAATATAGTATAATACTGATCAGCCATAACATTAAAAGGAGCCCCGACTGTGAAGACTTGTAGGCCTTAACAAGCAATAATTGCCCTCTCCTACTAAAATATGTTGTTAGAAACACATGAAATATGTTCATTACTTTCAAAATCCTTAATATGTAATACATATTTTAACCTACGGAGGCCGCCATTATGTGACATGCACAATGCATGGTGAGTCAATGACGTAAAATAATTGCATTTGAGCACTCAAAAGAATTAGTCCCCGTAGCAGGAAAACAATGCCACACTGTGCTGCTTTTGGCTGTAATTTTCTAGTTCTTGTGTGCTGTGATACAGGGGGATATCTGTAAATATAAAATCAAAAGCATAAATCAAAAGCATCGCCCTAAACATCTTATTAGAGCGTTTTTTCTGTATATTCTTACAACGTATAGCTCCCCAAGTAAAATTAAAGCTGTTCTTGAACCATTTGGAAGACATGCATCGTTTTGGTCTCTTTTGGATTGTTTGGACCTTTGCCAGCGTAACAAGACTGTTTTTGTCAGGTTATTACTGATCAGTGGATTACTATGAGGCTGAAGACATGTTTGTATTGCTGTAGTTTTGCTGGAGAATCAGGACCGTTGCAACCATTTAGGTCACTACCCAGAATGCACTGCGAAGTAAACAGCAATGGCGTCCTAAATGTGCAAGGATTTTTTTTTTTAATTGACTTCTAGAGTGTTTTTCAATAGAGGATTTATATAGTGGATGTCAGCGTTGATCTAATAAACAGTTTCCCTTTAAAACCCACCTGCCTAATGTTGTGTAGGTCCCCCTTGTGCTGACCCTTTGAGGCATGGACTCCACAAGACCTCTGAAGGTTTACTGTGCTATCTAGCACCAAGATATTAGCAGCAGATCCTGTAAGTTGTGAGGTGGATCCTCAATGGATCGGACTTGTTTGTCAAGCACATCCCAAAGATTCAGATCTGGAGAATTTGGATGCCAAATCAACACCTTGAACTCGTAGTTATGTTCCTCAAACCATACCTGAACAATTTTTGCAGTGTGGCAGGGTGCATTATCCTACTGAAAGAGGCCACTGCCATTAGGCAATACTGTTGCCATGAAGGGGTGTACTTGGTCTCAGCAGTGTTTAGGTAGGTGGTATGTGTCAAAGTAACAGCCACAAAGTTTCCCAGAAGAACACTGTCCAGATCCTCACACTCGCCTTCTTCCCATTGTGCATCCTCGTGCCATCTCTTCCCCAGGTAAGCAACACACACAATCCCAGCTATCAACATGATGTAAAATAAACATGATTCATCAGACCAAGCCACCTTCTTCCATTGATCCATGGTCCTGTTCTGATACTCATGTGCTCATTATAGGTGTTTTCAGCTGTGGATAACATGGGCACTCCGAGCGATCTGCAGCTACACAGCCCCATAAGCAGCAAGCTGTGATGCACTGTGTGTTCTGACACCTTTCCATCATAACCAGTATTTTGTGGGATTGGACCAGACTAGCTAGCCTTCACCCCCCCATGTGGATCAGTGAGCCGTGGGAGCCGACGACCCTGTTGCTGGTTCATCAGGTGTCCTTCCTTGGACCACTTTTGGTAGGTACTAACCATTGCATACCGGGAACACCCTACAAAAACTTCTGTTTTGTAAATGCTCTGACCCAGTCATCTAGCCATCAATTTGGCCCATGTCAAAGTTGCTCAGATCCTTGCACTTACCCATTTTTCCTGCTTCCAACACATCAGCTTAGAGAACTGACTGCTAACTTGCTGCCTAATATATCCCATTCCTTGCCTGTCACCAGTGAAACAAGATAATCAATGTCCACGTAACCTGTCAGTGGTTTTAATGTTATGGCGGATCTGTGTATAATTAACATATAATTTACACTACATCTCAGATGATTCAGGATAATTAGAAGAATATAATATAAGCATTATGATATTTATCAAAAATTATATTCTTAATAACAAGGACTAATAATGACAAGAGTATACACAAGATAAGAACATGTATGACCTTGATGACAAGGTTGAAGCTTTGGTACAGGTCCCTCCTAACTGGCTTTAGGAGGCGGAGCTCTGCTGTGGTCCTGTTCAAAGAAAAGAACTCTGGGTAGACTGCTGGCTGGCCTGAAGGTGACAAGAGAGTTGGCACACATGAGAAATACAAATGACCTTGCATCTTCACAACAGACCCCCCCCAAAAAAAACCCAAAAAAACAGTAATATATCTTTTAAGATCAAAGTTTTATGATGCCTTGGATACCCACCAACCAGAATAAAGTAGAAAATGCCAGGTCTGTCTGATGGAGGCTGAATGTTTCTGTCCTGATCCACCGCTCGAATGGGTGGTGAAACGTTTAGTGGATTCAGTTTGCTCTAAAAAGTATAGATAGAGGGGTGACCATGAGACTAAATTAAAATGAGTTTAATCAGAGTCAAGACACAGTTATTACGGTACTGAAGTCAAAGTATGCCTTGTTTTCTGGATTCAGTTTCATCTTACTATGCTTGTGATGACCTTCTATTGACATTGTTAATGTGGCTTTATGAATTGTTAATCAGCGCTATGCCTAAAACTAAATCTGGCTCTTTTGTTTGTGCCTTTCTTTTAATAAAAGCTGCAGTTTTGCTCATTTGGACCAACCAAAGGTTTCCACAAGGTCAAAACTGTTGGTTATTCCTATCCTTGTGGGGAGATAGAAAACATATTTTTTTAATAAAAAATAAAAATAATCACCCCCTCAGACACAAACAAATGGACTGCATGGCTGATAAGAAACATTCGCTATGTAGCAGGCTTTTATCCAAAGCCAAGGGGAACCATATCAAAAATAGGGAAATACATAAAGATGGTAAATGAATGCTTATCAGTGACTCATTCCCACCTAAGACATTCAAGAAAAAACAAATTAAATACATGAGAAACAAGGAGATGAAGATCTATTTACATCACACTGTTAATCATAACATCTGGATCTCGGCTCCTATTAATAACATCTAGCTACAGCTATTTACAGAGACAGTCAAGAAAACATAATCAGAGTACTAATAGAAGCAAATGAAATTGCACACTCTCTACTTTAGTTAACACTCCTGAGAGGTTGCTTAATTTTACTGTATTTGCTTTTCACAAAAGTTTATGGTGCTACAGAGAAGCTTAATAAAGTGAAACCTCACTAAAGCATTACAAACTGTTGTTCACTTTGAAAAGTCTCAAGAGTGCTACATACTTTTTTTTTTTTTTATCCACCCCCACAGACACACAGGTAACGTATTTCCTTAATAATTCACCAAACAAATTTGAAATCTCATTACCTTGGGTAATCCAAAAGCAAAAATTTCATTATAGATACAAAAACAGAGGGTGTCCTTTATGTTTAGTAGTACCTACTCATTATTTAGAGGGAAATAGCTGCACTACCACATCCACACTATAGCAAACAGCAGGGTGGAGCATAGATAGAAGTTGAAGCTGCCTTTATGAGAATCTCCCCAAAACTCCATACTTAGCCAGCTGTAAACAGTTTTCCATAAAATATGATGCACCCGAACAAACAACGGAAATAGCAGTTATTTATTTACAGTGTGTGTCCCTCTGTTCTCTGCTTAAGGACCTCGCATCCATCTACTCTAGCTCCAAAACACTTCCTGTCCTGAAGCACCACTATCATCCTCTCTGGTGGCCAGTGAAGGATTTGATAAAGGATTGATGCTTGCTCTCCTCAATGCACTTCTCTCCACATTATGCTCTTGTAAAATGTTTTGGCTGCACTCTGCAGGAAAAAAAAAAGAGAGACCACAATAGTGAATGTATCAACATTACACCCTTATTGGCTTGGCATTCATCCAGGCTGGTTGTTTATCCAATAATCACTAACTCACACCGGAATGGTGGATGTGTACAACAATGCAATTTAGAAGCTTGGGTTTGAGGTAAACTTCATATAACTCTTAAATAAACCGAAATCTACTTTCTGAGAAAGCTGAAAAAAGCTCATCTCCCACCCCTCATCCACACTATGTTCTACAGAGGAACCAGTGAGAGCATCGTGAGCAGCTGCATCACTGTCTGGTTTGGAAATTGCACCGTATCGGATTGCAAGACCCTCCAGCCTATAGTGAGAACAGCTGAGAAGATCATCAGGGTCTCTCTTCCCTCCATTTACACCACACATTGCATCCACAAAGCCACACACATACACTGTCTGAAAAACATCCCATTCCCACTGCAATATTTGCACATTCTGCATTGACTGTTGCATTTTTGCTGCTACTGTATTGCTAAAAATATTGTATTTAATTTATTGTCACTATTATACACTTTACCTAGCTGCTACTGCAATAACTGCTATGTCCATATTTGGTATAAGCTAATCTGCTGAAGACTAAGTCATAACATGTTATGTTTACATTCACAGTGTTTTTTAATGATATTGTTACTCTTTTGCGCTACCGGTTATATCGGACTCTTCCACACTAAAACTGTGTACTGTTCAGGGCTACACTGTCTTTTACTGTGCCTATTGTCCTGTTTAAGTAGTTACTGTACTGTCCTGTATTGTTAGCACACGTCTGCACGTGCACTTTATTAGAAATGTGTAGATCGTATTTAGTTCTATGTCGTCTCAAGTGGTGAGTGTGTTGTTTTATGCAGCACCGTGGTCCTGGAGGAACGCTGTTTCATTTCACGGTGTACTGTACCAGCTGTATATGGCTGAAATGACAATAAAACCACTTGCCTTGACTTTTCTACATTGTATAGTGCTGTAATTCCTGATTCCATCTACTGTGCAATTAAACAACAACAAGGTCTGTGATTTAAATGAAAGCTAGTGCTGCAACATCTTACAATTCTTTCTCTTTCACCTACTACTGTATGTCCACTCTTCATTCTTACCCTTCCATCGGGAAAGCTTCCGTATTGCCCAATGCCTTTTTTTCCAAAGTGATCGTTCCAGCATTCCCCATAAATGTGATCAGCGCTTTATCACATTATAACTCATACTGTATATGGTTTCTATCGTTTTTATTAGGGATGCCTTTTTTCAGTACATGTTTTAAAGACTTCAATATTGATTCCAATATGAATAACATTAATAGCATTAAGCAATCAGGGATATGGACTGTTTTATTTATCTCTGTTTATGTTAGTTGCTATTGTGTTCTGCTAGCAATGATGTCATCATCATGACATTTATGTTGAAGATGTCACACCGTTTAAACTGTATCTTTAATATAGAGCAGCGCTCACAGAACTGAAGTGCTCTTTTATGTTATGTGAGTTTCTCTGCACACTGCCTTCACTGCTCCACACTCAGGAATACATTTCTGTGCATTGAGTTCACAGCCATTTTTAATGACCATTTTATGCCCTCTGGTCGGCTGCCCTTGTGGTCTCTAAAAAAACACTGTTTAAACATCATGAAAATGCTTTATCTGGTTACTTATACTGTAGGAAACGTCGGGGTTATGCATGTAACCCTGTTCCCTGAGAAGGGAACGAGACGTTGCATTTAGCAGTATGGGAACGCCTTGCACGTGACCGGTATCTGAAGCTTCTGTAAAATCATGCCTCTACTTATAGGCCTGCCATGATCAGGTGACATGGCAATTAAGCGCGTCGCATGATATATATATGGCACCTGTGAACCACGCCGCCAGCCTCTATTATCTGAAACGAAGACGCAATTCACAGGCAAGCCCCGGTATGACAGCGCTATGCAACGTCTCGTTCCCTTCTCAGGGAACAGGGTTACATGCGTAACCCCGACGTTCCCTTTCAAAGAGAAATTCGACGTTGCATTTAGCAGTATGGGAATACCCACTCAGTCATACCGAGGGTATGGCCTGTTCAAAAATACCCAAACCCGAGGGTCAGTGCAGGACATTCGAGCCTGGGGAGGGATGAATATCCAGGCTGTAATAACAAATGACCGTGTGAGGCATAGACCACCCTGCAGCCGCACACACATCCTGCAAGGAAACCCCTTTGGACAAAGCCTTCAACAATCCCAGTAGAGATGCACTGCTTTGACACAGCATCACTTTTCCTGTCGCTGCCAAAGCAGACTAGTAGCTGCTCTGACTTACGCCACTGGCCGGAGCGGTGGACGTAAGTACAGAGAGCGCTTACTGGACACAGCGGGTGCATCCTCTCTTGTTCTGGTCAGAGGACAGAGTATGGGAGAAAGCCTGCAACACCACAGGGTGGGCAACCAATGTAGGCACTTTAGGAATATAATCCGGCCTAGGGTACAGGAAGGACTTGGCTTATCTAGGGGTAAAGTCAAGGCAGGAGGGGCAACAGGGAGAGCTTGTAGACCTCCCACTCACTTGAGAGATGTCAGGGCCTGTAAAAGAGCTACCTTTAGAGTCTGAAGCTTCTCAGAGGCTGACTCTAAGGGCTCAAATGGGGTCCCTGACAGACCTTCCAAGACCACAGCAAGGTCCCAAGAAGGTATGCATGGGCCTCAGCCGTCTGACACCACTCATGAACCTCGAAGTTAGAGGACGTTGCCCCACAGAGGCTCTATCAACAGGGGCAGGGCTGGCCGAAACTGCAGCCACGTAACCCCGATAGTAGAAGGAGCCAACCTGCTGAGAAACGTTCTTGTCAGAACTCCAGGACTGTAGCGATTGCGCAGTTCACTGGGTGTAGGTGACGTTCCTCACACCACCAGACAAAAAGGCGCCACTTGAGCGCATACAATTTCCTTGTAGTTGGGATCCACTCTAGGGGCTCGAAGGGGCAGCTGACAGACCTTCCAGGACCACAGAAGGTCCCAGGAAGGTATGCACAGCCTGCAGATAGGCCTCAGCCATCTGATACCACGCATGAACTTCGCAGTTAGAGGATGTTGCCCCACAGAGGTTCCCTCAACAGGGGCGTGGCTGGCCAAAATGGCGGCCACATAACCCTGATTGTAGAAGGAGCCCACCCCGCTGAGAAATGTTATTGTAGAAACATGGTCTCTACCACCTCAGTCGTGCGACCAGAATCTATTAGCTGGTGCCCCTCAGGGTCCAGACCCACAGCTTCCTTAGTTCTTGCCAAGGATGATAAATCAACCCTCCGGCTTTTGAGACGGTAGGTCCACCCTAAGGGCTCAAATGGGGCACCTGACAGACCTTCCAGGACCATAGAAGGTCCCAGGAAGGTATGCATGGCCTGCAGATGGGCCGCAGCCATCTGACACCACGCATGAACCTCAAAGATAGAGGATGTTGCCCCACAGAGGCTCCATCAACAGGGTCATGGCTGGCCGAAACGGCGGCCAAGTACCCTGATTGAAGATGGAGCCCAGCCCGCTGAGAAACGTTCTGTAAGAACTCCAGGACTGTAGCAATTGTGCAGTTCACTGGGTCTAGGTGACGTTCCTCATGCCACAAGACAAAAAGCTGACACTTGAGTGCATACACTTTCCTTGTGGATGGTGCTCTAGCTTTTAACATGGTTTCAACAATCTCAGTTGTGAGACCCGAATCTATGAGATGGTGCCCCTCAGGGGCCAGACCCACAGTTGCCGAGTTCTGGCCGAGCGTGATAAATCAGCCCTCCGGCTTGAGACAGTAGATCCGCTCTAGGGGCTCGAATGGGGCAGCCGACAGACCTTCCAGGGCCATAGAAGGTCCCAGGAAGGTATGCGCGGCCTGCAGATGGGCCTCAGTCATCTGAGACCACGCATGAACCTCGAAGTTAGAGGATGTTGCCCCACAGAGGCTCCCTCAACAGGGCGTGGCTGGCCGAAATGGCAGCCCTGATTGTAGAAGGAGCTCACCCCATTGAGAAATGTTATTGTAGGAGCTCCAGGACTGTAGCTATTGCACAGTTACTGGGTCCACAGTGAATCCCTGCGGACGGGAATGCCATCTCGCAGAGATATTATCTCTCAGAACCATGTTCGAGTTGCCAAAAAGGTGCTATTAGCAGGCTATCGTGGCGAACTCTCTCTAGAGCTAGTGGGAGCAGTGATGGGGGGGCAGCATACAGATGTGACCTCAGCCACATGTGTGGATTCCACCCTAGGCTCCCAAGATACAGCTTTATCTAGCTCAGTGTTGATAGGATTGACACTACGCCTGTTGGGGATAGAAACGCCCTCATCGTAGTAGAATCCTATAACCCCTAGAAAAGTTGTCCACTGCACCGGGGAAAAGGTGACACTGCACACTGCACTTTGTGAAGGTGCGAGGGGATAAAGCTAGCAATATTCCTATGCGGAAACATGCACCTTTTAGACCTATCGCCACAAACCAGTTCTCGAACTGGATCTGTGGCACGATAAGTTGAACATCAGCCTCTGAACCTGTATGTCCGAAGAGTACGGTTCAGATGATGCAGATCTAAAATTGGCCGCATATTCCCACTTTTTTGCGGAACAGGAAATAAAGGCTGTAAACCTCCCTCCCTGAGGGAACGGGGTACATGTTTCAGGACCCCATTGTCCAAAAGGGAGCTTACTTCCTGCGCTAACGTCGGGCTCTGGTCTGTGCTGACTTCTGTGGTGAACACACCTGTGAACGGTGGGGTCAAGCTATAACTGGACCCGGTAACCCTTTCTATGGTAGACAGAACCCATGGAGACACATTTGGCCATAGCTTACACACTGCCCGATGGTCTTCTAGTGACGTTAGCTATTCCACATTCTATTGGAGAGAAGCATCAGATTTCCATTGCCCTGTGACAGCTTGCTGACCAGGGAACACGGAAACTTGGGGACCGCCTTGGATTGGGGAGGCCCTACAGTAGCACTGGGGGCTACCTGCCCTAACAACCTCATGTCCCCGGATACATCCCTCCACAGCCCCTCAGGACCGCTCATCTTTGCCTGCTTGGCCTTTATGACCATTCTCAGATCAGGCCTAACAGCAGACCGCGACTGTGGCCGCCCGGTTCCCCTGGCTGTCTGCGAGGGTTGGCGGGCTGCCATACTCACCTTCTGGGTTTCCCCCATACTAGTGCTGGCCCAGGCTCCACTCGTGGACACCCGGATGAGCTTGAGACAACTTTTTTTCTCTTGCCATAAGTCGAGCTCACTCAGCAGGTCTGCTTGGTAGGCCTGCAACCCTGTCATTGTCTGCAGTGACCCACAAGCAAGACAACTACTGCATAGGCTTTGCCCACCAATGCCACC
This sequence comes from Ameiurus melas, assembly GCA_012411365.1. Classification (NCBI taxonomy): domain Eukaryota; kingdom Metazoa; phylum Chordata; class Actinopteri; order Siluriformes; family Ictaluridae; genus Ameiurus; species Ameiurus melas. The sequence continues at coordinate 19,088,184 of CM022755.1, read as the reverse complement.
TTGGATGCCGGCCCCTGTAATTACCTGCCGTCGGTGGAGAGAGGTAGCTAGCAAGCGCCTCCTCCACCTCGGGCATAGATAAATAGCCATGCCATTCATTCCCACAATGGCCAAATAATCCAACATCGTGGAGTTATGACTATGGATTAAGCATGGTTTTCCCCCAGAAGTGAGATTTTGTCATAACTTCTGGAAGACAGGGGAGTTCCTGCAGTGTGAAGTATTTACTTTCACTAGGTAATCACTTCAAGCAGCTCTTTATACGCTGCGCTCAGTTTTTAACACATCCTTCTAACTCTTCGGAGTCAGAGAGGGATTATTACCCCTTCGGCTTTCCATAGCGGGAGGAGGAGTCGCGACGAACTCCAAAATCCAGCGGAGAGCTGAACCCGGAAGACAGAGAGAGAGATAGAGAGGCGCTCGTCTCCGGCTCCTCTTCCGGATTTAAGAGATCCCCTGAACCTGAGACGGCCGGCCCAGATCCGCGAGGCTTTGAAACCCAACACGCTCGGCTTCCGTTTTTTTTTTGTTTTTGTTTTTTTTTCGAGAAGAGCGCGAGTTGAGCTGCTTAATGTAGCGTTACCATGCGCAGCCTCTCGAGGTTGCCATCGCATAATACACCACTAACACTTCACCCAGAAAGTGTGCACTTTTCCCCCTTGATGAAACGGGAGCACGTTACACACATCTTTAACTCTTTCTCGCTCATTACTTACCTCTCCTTTTCTTTAAAAAGGGATAGAAAAGTTAAGAGATTTTGAGAAAATATCAAGTAGAAATGAAGCGTTTTTGTCACACAAACAACAGACATGCAGTCTCGCTGAAGATAATAAGGCTGGCGGCATGGTTCACAGGTGCCATATATATATCATGCGACGCGCTTAATTGCCACGTCACCTGATCATGGCAGACCTATAAGTAGAGGCATGATTTTAAACAAGCTTCAGGTACTGGTCACGCGCAAGGCGTTCCCATACTGCTAAATGCAACGTCGAAGTTCCCTTTGAAAGGGAACTTGTATGTTCTCCTGACATTGCACCAGAGCACAGTTACCAGTCTACTCTGCTTGATCAGTAATCGTGAAATACACTATAAGGCCAAAAGTATGCAGACACCTGACCATCACCCATACTGTATGTGGGCCTTCCTCAAACGTCTGCCACAAAGTAGGAAGTACACAATTGTCCATGTCAGGGGTGTCCAATCTTATCCAGAAAGGTTCAGCTGGTTTTCATTCCAACCAAGCAGGAGTCTATTGAAAGCCAAGACCAAATGATTAAACAGGTGGAATCAGGTGTGGTTCCTGCTTGATTGGAATGAAAACTTGCACCAACACAGACCCCCTTGTGGATAAGATTGGATACCCCTTGTCTAGATTGTCTTTATATACAGTAGAGTTAAGATTTCTCTTCACTGGAACTAAAGGGCCTAAACTGGTTTCGGCATGACAATGCCCAATGCACAATGTATGGTTTGTAAAGACAAAGCTTGAGTGGACAAAGCCCTGACCTCAACCCTACTGAACACTTTTGGGATAAATGGAACGCCAAATGCCTTCGCACTTGAAATCAATGCCTGACCTCACTATTGCTCTTGTGGCTGAATGAGCCACATTCCAGAATTTAATGGAAAGCCTTCTCATTAGACTGGAGACTGTTATAACAGCAAACATGCCCTTGGTTTTGGAATTAGCACATATGGGTATGATGTGCAGGCGTCTACATACTTTTGGCCATTTTGTGTGTATCCAGATTTCTGTCATTTTGTGTTAACTGATCATTAGCGAGACAAGGTACCTTAGATTTATGTCATATAGTGTAACGTGGTATCCGATGTTAGTATCAGAGCATTTTTTATTAGTACAGTAAGGGAATGAGCACAGTATTAGATAGATTGATATTGAAGCATTACTAGTTTTATTATTACAAATAATAGAAATATCAACTCTTTGGCTGTGTTCACATCCTTCATCTTTACAGTAAAGCTAAGAATTTAGTACTAAATGTTTTGGTGATGATGTGTGCTTTAATTTTGTTTAAAAAGCATGTGAAAAATTTAAAGATATAAATCTACGTAATTATCTTAAAAGGCATATTCCAATATAGAAATCTGCGACTGCAAAGGGGAGGAAGCTGGAAACCGAATTAGCTACACTTCTCATGAACATATAATGTTATGATTAATGTTAGAAATTGGTATACTGTTCAAACGAATGACTGCAGCAACAAATCAGTAAGTTATTTGTTATATTTCATTCATTTAATATCAACTTGACAAAAACTGACCAAGCAGAATGATATTACTGGTGCTTATAAACTACTGAACAAGACTGGCTAATGAAGTCATGAAATTGTCCATGACCAGGAGCGGGTGGGTACCAGGTCCAAATGACATGTGAAATAGCCTGTTTGGTGAATATTTTTGTCTTAATTTGCAAAACACAATGGTAGAGAGGAAGAAGACAAAATGGTAAGTTTACTAGCTACTAAACTAGCATGGATAAACATCACCAGCCAATGTAGATTATGTACAGCAGTTCAATTTGTAACTGCTAGAGGCCAAATTCAGCCAGAGCACCATTAACTAAATTAGACATAATGGATTTTCTTGGGTCTTAATAATGTAATGCAAAGATTATCACCTGTCTGTTTTCCTATAAATATATTAATCGTGTATAATATTCTATTGGACTTGTTTACATAGAAAATGTAAAACGTAATAACACATTCTCTCCCCCAGAATACTGGAGCTTTCAGCTGAACACATGAATAGATCCAAAGCCGGTTCAAAACAGACATAGCAGCTCTTTATGGAAAATGATGAAATGGCCTTCAGCTGTACATGAGCGTTGTGTTTTTGCTGGTGAGATGAAGCTTATCATTGCTCGGTAATGGCTGTTTGAGGCTTCTTTTTTTTTTTTTTTTTTGCAGTCCCTGTCAGTGACATGCCAGAAAGTTTTTAAACAGCTAATAGAAAACCAAGCATGTCACTGCTGTACTCATACTGTAGCAGAAGCAGTGTTGCATGGGTTGAGTTCTCACCGGGTCTATGAGTTCAGGAATGACGGCATGATATATGACAGGGCTGCAGTCTCGCGTGTTATTAACCAGAACGCAGGGCAGGAACATGGGACCCAGGTCATCTCCGTCTAATACATCCAGAGTCAGCGTTGTAGTAGCAGTGTGCCGGCTGGCTGGATATGGAGCCCGATCCTGCAAAATGCGCAAACACACACACACATACACACACACAAACATCAGCTGGAATTTATCCTTAGAGTTCTATTCAGTTCAGTTCTGTTGCAGTGTTTTCTAGAATCCACTAACCCAACCTATTTTTTCAGATTTTACACCAACCCAATTACACCACATACACATCTTATCTCTATATCAATTATTAGCAACACAATCAATGTTCCCATAGATATATAGTAGGGATGGGCGAAATCTTATCGTTTGCAATACACCAGTAGAAATTCTCCCAACAATAAGAAGGAGTCTTCCCGCGATAATAACGATAAAGCCTAGATGATGACGCATTTCTGTGTGCGACTCATTCGCAGCTCACGTGCAGAGCGAAAACAAGTAGAATGGTATTAAATTTATATCGTCACTGATATCGTTATCGCAATAAATACCAGAAAATATTGTGATACAGTTTTAAGTCAATATCGCCCATTCCTAATGTACAAGTCACTTTTCATTCTTTGGCTACACCTGAGTGAAGCTGTGTGTAATGTATGAGTGCACTGCTTGTGTGTGAGGGAAAATTAGAGAGGTGAAAAAAAAATCATAATGATTCTCTCAGGTTGAAATAACCTGAACATAATATATAAACGCGGTTTTTCTTTTCAAATGATTGATAATATTAATCAGAGAATTTGAGCCAGACTCATACATTTTCATGTCAAAAATACGTTTTTGTAGATTTTCCTAAATGAGTCATTTTAATCCTAATAAAACATAATGGTTAAAAAAATTGTATACAATGTGTTAAATGTGAGAAAGATTTTTGTAAAAGGCAAAGTGCACAGCAGAACTGCAGAGTTTCTGTGAGATTTGCTCCTGAACAAAGTATTAGACCTCAGGTTGATCTGGGGAGGAATTTCATTGCAATCAATTATGGCAGGTCTTTTGGGTTAACAATGTGCTACAAAAGAGAACAAAAGCATAGAGAGGGAGAAAAAATGGGCAGATTTATTCAACACCTATAATGGACTTTCTTCATGGCCTTGCTATGTGCATTTTAGTAATATGCATTCTCACCCCCTGAAACTTATGAGGCTTTTAGAAAATTTGTCAGCCAACCACCAAAGACACACAAAAACACACACACACACACACACACACACACACACACACACACACACACACACACACACACACACACACACACACACATTTTCTGACAGAGACCTTAAATGCTGAACGACCCATGCATGAAATGAACATATTTGAAAGCTTTTTAAATGTGAGTGAAGTTCCCCTCCTGTCCTCAAGTACAAGGCAGAATCAAAATCATGTCATTTGAAATTGTGACTCGTGGATGCTGCAGGTAGTCTGTCGTCATGGTGAAGGAAGGGGTACCCAATCAGTACAGCGCACCACTGGGGCTCTTATACAGCTGTACGGTAAGTGTGTGTGTTGTGTGTGTGTGTGTGTCAAAAGGCGATACCGAATAAGCTTTACTTCTGAATAAATTCTTACAAAACCACAAAATGGATTTGAGCAGAATGTTCACTACAGCAAGGCATCCACAGAAACAACAACAACAACAACAACAAAAAGAGTTAGAGCCCTTAAGCTTCCAACACAAAAGCGTCAACTCAAAATAGTCCATCGTTCATTAAGACAGGAATAAAAACATGGTGAAAATACTGTGAACCTCCATATTTCAGTGGATTATATGGATCTTGGTGTTTGAACCATTAATTAATTAATGTAAGTAATCTGACCATTATTTACAACAGTACAATGGATTTAGAACTATAGAGTAACTATGGAGTTACTACAGTAATGTGGGTCGTTCAGTGTACAACAAGCTACAAATGAAAAATTCTAAGAAGTTGAGCAATCCACTGATCACCTTCACTGAGATGGTAGAGTGGGCAATTCTAGATTTCTGCATTAAACAGCTTCACCTTGAACAGCTCACATTCTGATTCATAATTATTAACAAACTTTATTCCGCCATTCCTGTATTTGAACAACTGACACAGGAGCTTGTTTGGAAAAGTCATAATGTAGCTGGCCGGACTTAATAATTAGTGTTCATTATTTTTTGTTAGATGAAGAGTAAATTAAAAAGCAGCAGGATTAGAGGCCTTTGCATTTCTGAGGTAGAACTGCATGAAAAAATAACAAATGGGTCATGATCCTTGTTAGTTTATGAAAATGATTACATACTACTTTAGTTTGGAAAGGTTTGGGGAAGCACTTAATTAAAACAATGAACAAAACTCAAAGTTAACGTTAAGGTCTGTTAAGAGATTTAATCTTAGCAATAAACAGTGTGGAAACACAATTTGCTTTGAAAAAGAGTCACTGATTTTAAAATATTTTAAAGGGTGTGCATGCTTAGCATTTATGTTGAAATCATCCATACAAATACAGAATAAAGCACTATCATACATCATTTCAGCTCATATGGTTGAGACAAATAGAAATTACACATCAAAATCCAAAAAGTTGATAGATATAGATATATACTTTTAAATAAATGTGAGAATGTTGCAAAAGATTAGTAAATTATGAACAATATCTTTATGCCTGTAAGGTCATCATCATCTTTCTCTGCAGAAATCACTGTAGTGTGCTCATTGGAGAAACAGTTCATGGAGCAGCCACACTGATTAGGCAGAATTGCAGGTTGCTTGGCTTTATGAAATCATGCCCAGGCATTTATTCAGTTACTCTGGTGTAACATCAAATTGAGTAACGCGGTCAGCCTAAGGGCACACTAAAAGGAGAACGGAGCTTAGTAGTGCTAAGCTTCTGCTTGGAGCCAGGATTCAGTTTCTAGATTACGTCCCATGTTCCATTTTTGTTGTAGAACAAAGCCTCCTTCATGTTTTCTGTTAAGAGTGTCAAAATGCTGTCTGGTAGGTTTGGAATATTTCATCATTAATGACTGCGCTAAATGATGATGATGAATACACTTGCTCGGGCAATATAACAGCCAGTAAACAACTACAGTACCTTACAGTACAGGCACCTTATATAAATATAAATATACAAATATAGTGACACTTTCACTGCATTTCGAACAATGCATCAGTCTTGACAACATGGAAGATTTCACAAATAAATCACCACGATTTAACATATGCTGTTACCTAAAAATAAAAAGGAATATTAAATAAAAATACATTGAACTAATGGAAAGCTTGGATCCCTGTTAGCCTAACAGCCTATGATTAATTATAGATGGGGGAACATCATAACGTAACCATAATTTTAAAAGCTCTTACATTGGCCTGGACTATGATTAGGTAGCGCGTCCTTTCTTCATAGTTCAGTCTCTCAGCAAGGACAATGTTACCAGACAGTGTGCTAGCCACCTGAACAGTCCTGTTTGACAGCTGAGAGAGAAAGAAACCACAATTAAGAAAGAGAAAGCAAGAGAAGAAAAGAGATTGTACCATAGCATGAATTATTCATTCATAAACGTTGCCAAACAAAAAAGCGAAACATAGATATTTTAGTATTTGAACTGCATTCTACCGGGTCATTTGGGTTGTACTGGATGCCATATTCAATTTGCCCATTTGGACCATCGTCGATGTCAGTGGCGCCGTTGTTTCCAGAGAAACCAGTGAAGATGGTGGTGCCAACAGGAGTGAGCTGGAGAGGCAGAATGTTAGACAAACAGAGTACATGATCAAATTGATTATAATCAAAATGACAATTCATTTATTTATTATTATCTACTTAAAATGTGCTTTGTCTATTCATATGAATTGTTTTGCAACAGACTTACCACACACAATATTGAATAAAAGCATACAAATGTTGATATACATTTACATACTTAATTATAAAAATAATTATTATTTGATTAATGGTTCCAGTTATATACGTCACTTTGTTGTTATTCTGATGTATTTTACCTTGTGCTTCAAATGCGAACATAACATTAGTAGATGGATAAACCCATAAAGTAGGCTATACAAACTTTAAAATTGTATTTTTATTTTAGTTCAAATGTGAGAGATAGCATTCTTCTTATACTACAGCAAATTTGCCAATGATTACAATATTTAAATAATTAATGAACAATATACTTCATTAATGGCACATATTATCTGTTCATATTTGTTACAGAACATCCTTGAGACTTGAGTTTTCAATACAGTTTCCATAACATCTGTAACATGACCAGCAGCGTTTTTGTCTCATTAACATAAAAAAAGAAAGGCTGGTGAGAGAACGACTATATATAGCTCTACTTTTATAAAGCTATGACACTCGTTCCATAATTATCAAATAAACGTCTCCTAACAGAAACATTCACCATGTCATAGATTACCAAATCAGTTTATTATTGTGTGATTATATAAAGCATCCACCATGTCAGTGTCACGTATCCGGAAACCCAGGACTTCAAGTCCCATCAGCCACTGCACTACACCACCTGACCACATGCACCTGACTCACGTTTTTGTTAATTAGCACCAATGTGTATATATAGTCTTTGTCTGCACTCTTTCGGGGTCTTTCGTTGTTGTAGACTCACGTCACTTCTGTCTCCGTGTTTGTTTTTTGCCATAGTGTTATGCCCAGTTGTCCTAGTGTTTTTTGTGTCATTTTTCATTTGTTTAAAATAAATATTTAAAAATCTGCGATTGCTTCGGCCTCCATTCGCCAGACGTGACAGAACGAAGACCGTGACTACGAGGGCAGTAGATTTTTTAATTTTTTTTTTTTTCGGATTCAGCAGTTTGCTCCCACCCGCCCTCCCCGATGGGTCTCATGGATTCCCCTATGTTCGCGGACCTCAAGGATTCCCCGCTGTTCAGCTACCTCAGAGTCGCGCGGCGGTGAGTCCTGTGCAGGAGGTCTCTCCGCCCGCCCCTATGTGCGTGAGGGCGCTCCAGCTCCGTCGCGGACTCATGAATTCACCTATGTTCGCCGACCTCAAGGATTCCCCGCTGTTCAGCTATCTCAGAGTCGCGCAGCCGGTGAGTCCTTTGAAGGAAGTCCCTCTGCCGCCCGCTATGTGTGTGAGGACGCTCCAGCTCGGGCGGACTCATGAATTCACCTCTGTTCGCTGACCTCAGGGACTCCCCCGCTGTTCAGCTACCTTAAGGTGCCTCAGCCTTCCTGTTCAGCTGAGGTCGTCGCTCAGCCTTCCTGTTCAGCTGAGGTGCGTCGCACAGCCTTCCTGTTCAGCTGAGGTCGTCGCACAGCCTTCCTGTTCAGCTGTGGTGCGTCGCACAGCCTTCCTGTTCAGCTGTGGACGCGCGCTCAGCATCCCTGCCCGGCTGTGGCACGCCGCTCAGCATCCCTGCTCGGCTGTGGACGTCGCTCGGCCTTCCTGCTCGGCTGTGGACGTCGTCGGCCTTCCTGCTTCGGCTGTGGACGTCGCTCGGCCTTCCTGCTTCGGCTGTGGACGTCGCTCGGCCTTCCTGCTCGGCTTGGGCGTCGCTCGGCCTTCCTGCTCGGCTGTGGGCCCTCGGCCTTCCTGCTCGGCTGTGATGCGCTCGGCCTTCCTGCTCGGCTGTGGACGTCGCTCGGCCTTCCTGCTCGGCTGTGGACGTCGCGCCGGCCTTCCTGCTTCGGCTGTGGACGTCGCTCGGCCCTCCTGCTCGGCTGTGGACGTCGCTCGGCCTTCCTGCTCGGCTGTGGACGTCGCTCGGCCTTCCTGCTCGGCTGTGGACGTGCGCTCGGCCTTCCTGCTCGGCTGAGGTGCGTCGCTGCGGCCTTCCTGCTCGGCTGCGGTGCGTCTCTCTGCCATCCTGCTGCGCTGAGGACGTCACTTTGCCTCCACGTTCCGCTGAAGACGTCGCTCCTTTCCTCGCTGCGCTCAGTGGGTCGCTCCCCCTTCCTGCTCCACGGAGGTCTCCGTTCCCCCCTCATGCGCCCGGAGCGTCGTTCCTCCCTTGGGCCTCGCGGAGAACCTCGCTCCTCTCCCTGGCCTCCCGGAGAACCTCGCTCCCCCGTGAGCCTCGCGGAGAAACCTCGCTCCCCCGTGAGCCTCGGCGGAGAACCTCGCTCCCCCGTGAGCCTCGGGCGGAGAACCTCGCTCCCCCGTGAGCCTCGCGGAGAACCTCGCTCCCCGTGAGCCTCGCGGAGAACCTCGCTCCCCGTGAGCCTGTGAGGAGAACCTCGCTCCCCCCGTGAGCCTCGCGGAGACCCTCGCTCCCCCCGTGCGCCTCGTCAGGTACTTCGCTCCCCCCTTGAACCTCGCGGTGAGGCATGCTCCGCTCTCCTGTCCCGTGGGGGACGTCGCCCCTCTTTCATGCTTTGCCAAGGACTTCCACCCGCTTCCTTGTGCCATGGTGGAAGCTGCTCGGCCTCCTGGTTCTGCTGGGGACTTTTGGCCCGGAGGGCCGGGACCCCCGGAGGGGGGCCCTTTGATTTTAGGCGCTCAGGTGTTAGCGGCCCCTTGGGGGGGATCTGTACGTATCCGGAAACCGGGACTTCAAGTCCCATCAGCCACTGCACTACACCACCTGACCACATGCACCTGAATCACGTTTTTGTTAATTAGCACCAATGTGTATATATAGTCTTTGTCTGCACTCTTTCGGGGTCTTTCGTTGTTGTAGACTCACGTCACTTCTGTCTCCGTGTTTGTTTTTTGCCATAGTGTTATGCCCAGTTCTCCTAGTGTTTTTGTGTCATTGTTCATTTGTTTAAAATAAATATTTAAAAATCTGCGATTGCTTCGGCCTCCATTCGCCAGACGTGACAGTCAGGCCCTGTGAATGAGCTGTTATAAGAAGGATAACGTATTACAATGAGGGCCTAAATATAAACCTATCATCTATGTTACAGTCATAAAAGTTTCATCCTGTTACAGAAAAATAATTAACACCTTCTGATTCGAGAATTCAACCATGCTGTGGTAATCATTATAATGAACACATTCTTCAGTAAAAGAAAAATGATTTGACTATCATTTGAGTGTGACATCATAGCTCATGCCACATGTACTGTATGCTGCTTAAAATGTCAGCACCCACAAGGTAAAACGCCTTCCTGAGTCCCTGCTCAGGACAGTATGAACTAGCAATAAAAACAGCACAAACAGCAGAAATGTGCTACTATCTTGCACAATAACATTGACCTTGGATGCCTGTATGTCTATGAAAGAATAAACTATATAAACTATATACAGTGTTGCTTGTGAACCCTTTAGAATATTCTACATTTCTGCATAAATCATCTGATTTTCACACAAGTCCTAAAAGCAGACAAAGCTTTCCCAATTAAACAAATGAGACAAAATAGTATACTTGCTCATTTACTTACTGAGAAAAATTATCCAATATTACATGACTGTGAGTAGCAAAAGTCTGCCAACCTTTGCTATCAGTATCTGATGTGACCCATTTTTGAACGGCATTGGTGCTCAATGCTCTTCTGATGATGGACTCATGAACATTAACCTAAGCCAATGTGAGAGAGGTCTTTGTATGCTTAGAAGTTACCATGGGTTCCTTTGTGACCTTGTGGACTATTACGCATCTTGCTCTTGGAGTAATCTTTGTTGGTTGAATACTCCTAGAGAGTGTAACAATTGTCTTGAATTTCTTCCATTTGAACACAATCTGTCTGACTGTGGATTGGTGAAGTACAAACTCTTTAGATAGATCCATGTCCTTTACATAAAACAGGGCGCTCAATCACACATGATTGTCATCCCATTTATTGAAAACACCTGACTCTAATTTCACCTTCAAATTATCTGCTAATCCTAGAGGTTCACATACATTTGCCACTGACAGATATGTAATAATGGATCATTTATGACCAACTATAATATTTTCTCTCATTTGTTTAATCGTGTACATCTGTCTACTTTTAGGGTTTGTGTTAAAATCGGTTGATCATAAGGTCATATTTATGCAGACATACAGAAAATTCTAAGGGGTTCACAAAATTTCAAGCATTACTGTATATAATTTTCTTTATTATAAATTATTTTAGGAACAAAATAACTGGTGTGCGTGTGTGTGTATGTGCACGCATGTGTGAATATGTTTTTCTGCCATCTAGACTGGCTTAAAAAAACAAACTACACAACAGACCAAAAACATAAAAGTGAGAAAAAAACAAGCAAAGATCAAGAGAAGAGTTCAGAGTGCAGGTGGTAGGCGGAAAATGTCAGAATACAGCAAGATAGAGAGAGAGAGAGAGAGAGAGAGAGAGAGAGAGAGATATATATATATATATATATATATATATATATATATATATATATATATATATATATATATATATATATATATATATATATATATATATATATATATTTGTGTGTGTGTGTGTGTGTGTGTGTGTGTCTGTTTGATTGACTCCAGGTTCAAACAGTTAGTAAACCATGTAGAGCGTGAACATGACATGGAGCGTGTGGCTTAAGATCTGTGGTGTACTCTGGGAAATGGAGATCAATGTTGATTTCCAAAATTTATATGATATTTAAAAGAAATGTTTACTATTAATCTTAGATTATGTGGAGTGTCATCCATACTGCCCTCTGTATGAGCTTACTACAGAAGCAACTATTAGAGTGAGTATATTAATGTACACCTCTTGTTTATGTTACAGACAAAACTATTGTCTGAGACGAGGTGTTACACAAATAAAACATACCTTCAAGAATTCAGCACTGCTATGTTATAAAAAACAAGATACAATAGATTCCATAAAGAACATCTAGATTGCTATATGGAACCTGCTGTATAACCAATCTAATCTTTAAGGAACCATGTTTTCTTAATTTTGCAAATAAATTAAATACAGAAAAATTCTTAATTTTTTCCTTTTGTAATTCGATATCCCAATCATGATTATTTTACTTTATGCACACTTCATAAAACAAAGGATAAATTTTGTTATCATATATATATATATATATATATATATATATATATATATATATATATATATATATATATATATATATATATATATATATATATATAGTATTATGTGTTGGGTGTGTGTCATACATCAAGCATTAAGTTACCTACTGTAGCAAAATTTCAAGAAAATAACCTTCAAATTTCACTTAAGATGAATGAAAAAATTGCAAGTTGCTAAAAACAACTAGAAATATTTAAAAGTGAAAAGACTGAGATTGTTGCTCAGTTGCTTGGATGCTCCACAACCATTCTTCTGTTTTGACTTTCCTTTCAGACATTTTGTCAGTTCCACTGCATTCTCTCACCAAATTCACTTACCAAATGTACATCAAAACATACAAATGACGTAAAACACACTTATGACAGTATTATAATAACCGCCAATAATATTAAAAATATGTATATTGCAATCAATTATCTGAAACTGATCGCGTCTACAATGTTCTGTCCAGGTGCCTATTCTAGATTGAACTCAAAACTTCAACAGAAAACATATAAAAAAATTCAATTAAAAAGCTAAATTAAATGTTTGTTTTTAAAAAACAAAAAACAATTCCTTAATTAAAAAGATATTGCTCTAGATAAAAAATTCAGTAAGTTTAACTAGAAAGCTAGAATATAGTTTAGCTAGCTGTCTAATTAACATTACTTCACATTCATGAAACAATATGGTGATACCCCACCGCTACTACATAATGCCTTAATTAAAAAATAAATAAACTTCCCATATTATTCCCATGCTGCACTCTCCCCAATACAGCACATCTTCAGTGCAATACAACACATACAGTGAGGGGAAAAAAGTATTTGATCCCCTGCTGATTTTTTACATTTGTACTTATTTCCCTCACTGTAAGCATTCAGTACGTTTCGCCTATGTTTCTACCTCACTTCTGCTTTTAAGCAAAGGCTATTAGGGTAACTGGTTAAAGTAAACTTATGTTTTTTGCTTGTATTTCCTCATTTGTACGTCACTTTGGATAAAAGCATCTGCTAATGAATAAATATAAATGTGTAGTAAGTGTTGTTAACTGTTTTTTTTTCCTAAGTAAGATGATAAATTCATTTAAATGCAAAAGAGAAATTACTGACCTTGTGGAGGCAACTATAAATATAATTTAATAATATACATTCCCAACCATTTTCTGAATTCACAGTTCTATATATAACAATTCTCTTCAACAAAGAACCCTTGAGGAATCCTTTTTTCTTAGAGTGTAAATGCATAAATGCCATTAGTGTAAGTAGATTTTGTTGTGGTCCAATTATGTTACGATTTCTTCAGTGCAGATGAGATTAGAATGAGATCAGGAGCATCCTTGTTTTAAACTAGTGAATGACAAAGCAGACTGAGAATCAATATCAGTTAGTATCTAATATTCTACAGACTGCATTACAGTATAGAGTTAGGCACTGCCACACTGACTATGCAGTACATATGCAGTCGACCTGCCTCTGTGTGTATAATCAGAGTAATCACAATATTGATAATCATTAGTAGTCTGGCTTCTCTGTGAGCCATGCACATGCTGAGTCTTAAAGGACCTCGTGGTTGATCTTCTCTTCTTTCTGAAGTAAGGAAGGAGGCAGAGGTGTGTTTAATTCTCTCACTGAAGCTTATGCATTAACGCACCTACAGAGTCACACAAACACTGCAGCAGCAGAGCAATTTCATGCTCAGCACCGACTCTCAATTATGATAATGTCTTGCAATTCAAGAAAGGTGGAGGTGCACTGCTCTACACAATTATCAAAACATGTACAGCATGTCTGCACGTTCAAATACACTCCAGGCGCTAGTAACATGGCCTATATACTGCAGTGCTGGCAGGGCAAAAATACATTTAATAGTATACAGTGTGGCCAAAAAAAAAAAACTGAATAGGGAGTGCAGGTGGAGCCTGTCTTATTTAAACCCCTTTCATATGTAGTATCTGGCGTTCCATTTGTTATTGAGGTGTGTAGTGTCTTCATGCCAAATATCTAAAGAAATAAGACCTTCAGAAAAAAGTTGTGGGTGCCTATAAGTCTGGCAAGGGATTAAAAAGATCTCCAAATTATTTGAAATACATCAAATAATTTGATGTAAGGAAAATCTGTAAGGAAAATCATCTAGCTGCTGTGGCTCAGGTGGTAGAGCGTGTCGTCCACTAATAGTATGGTTAGCGGTTCCATTCCCCGCCCACATGAATCCACATCCAAGGTGTCCTTAGGCAAGACACTGAACTGACACAGTTGCTCCCGATGGCAAGTTAACACCTTGCATGGCAGCTCTCCTACCATTGGTGTGTGTGTGTGTGTGTGTGTGTGTGTGTGTGTGTGTGTGTGTGAATGGGTGAATGAGACACAGTGTAAAGCGCTTTGGATAAAAGCGCTATATAAGTGCAGACCATTTACCATTTACCATCTACAAATGGTGCAGATTTCAAACGACTGCCCAGTCTAGGTCTGGCTGTCGCAGAAAATTCAGCCCACAAAAAGAAGTCTCCAAGAGCCACAAAATTTCATCACAGGATCTGCTAGTAAGTCTTGCAACTGTTGGTGTCAAAGCGCATGCTTCTACAATCAGAAAGAGATTGCACAAATTTGACCTGCATGGGGGGCGGGCCAGGAAAAGCCTTTGCAAGACTACAGTTTGCCAATGAGCGTATAAGCAAAGACCAAGCATTTTGGAATAATGTGCTATGGACAGACAAATCAAAGATAGAGCTGTTTGGCCATAGTAATAGTGAATAGTGAATTTCCACAGTGGTGGAAATGTTACGGTTTGGACTTGCTTCACTGCCATAGTGACTGGACAGCTTGCATTTATTGATTCAACTATGAATTCTGCTTCATATAATAGAGTGCTTGAACGGAATGTGAGGCCATCTGTCTGAAAGTTGAAGTTGAACCAAAAGTGGACCTTTCAACAGGATAATGATCCTAAGCACATTAGCAAATCCACCAAGGAACGGCTCAAAAATAATAAATGGAGGGTTATGGGATGGCCTAATCAAAGAATGGATTTGAATCCGATTTAAATCTTGTAGGGGGATTTTAAACTGGCAATACATGCAAGAAAACCTACAAACACCTTGCAACTGAATCAATATTGCATGGAAGAGTGGTAAAAAAAAAAGATTCCAGTAAGCTGATGTCAGAGACAGGTAGACAATTATGCAAAACGACTCAAAGAATTTATTTCCACTTAAAGGGGCAAAATTAGTTACTGAGGCCATTTTCATTATGCTTTTATCACCTTTATTAATTGGTACTGTTTAAAAAATGATCAAATATTTGCTTGTCCAAATATGTAAAAAAAATAAAATTTAAAAGCCAACAATTTCCATGGGGTGTACTTATTTTTTCACATGACTGTATAATTTGTAATGAAAACTGTTGTTTTAAATAAAATTTAAAAAAAAAATAATGCAAAAAAGCATTTTCACTAGTGCTCTCAGGTTTTTGGACCTCCACAGACAAAAAAAACAATCACACATTCAGCTTTGACACAGTAAAACATGCCAGTGGTTTCCAATCCTGCTCCTGAAGTATTCCTGCCCCTGCACATTTTACAAGTTTTCCCCAGCTGAACACACCCACATGATGTCAGGAAGGGCTTGTTAAATAGCTGATTAAGTGGCCTGCCATTTAGAGGTGTTAAAGCAGAAAAAATATATGCAGGACTGGGCTATCAGGGTGCACCAGTGAATCATTCCATGAGCCTGTGCATTATTATGTGTGTGTGTGTGTGTGTGTGTGTGTGTGTGTGTGTGTGTGTGTGTGTATGTGTGTGTGTGTGTGTGTGTGTGTGTTTCTAGTTTTGACAGAAGCAGAAAAGGAGAAACCCTTTTAGGTCTGACAGGCGAAGAGAAAATGCGAGCAGACTGTGGAATTACTTCAACACCAGTCTCTCTCACACATCTTCTATCGCCAATGAACAATGCGTACCAGGATTATGTCAATCACTTTAATCAAGATAAGCAGTATTGCTTCTCTATTAGGTCCAGAGCTTTATCCACACAGCAGACAGCACTGGCCAATCATTGGTACTTAGCTGTATTTGTCTCATCTACAAAGATGTCTGAAAATGTACTAAGTCTGAAAATGTAACTCATGCAAGTCTGAAAATGTAACTCATGCAGCCTGATGCACAGCTACATTAGTCATGCAGAAGTAATGTGTCATCAGCATATGCAATTTTGTCCCAATATTTAATCATCATTTATTATATTGTATGCTACTGAATGAAATTGAGCTGTGCTAAAATTAAAAAGCGAGAGAGAGAGAAAGACTAAATGCAGTGAGACTAAAGGGGGAGTGAAGAGATTGGAGAGGCCATGCTTAACCTTTCCATTACAAGCCAGGATAAAGTATACACACTATGTATGGGACCACCAGTCAGCCAGGCTGACCTGATTTTGCTCAATGACTTCTAATTTAAATCAAACTAGAGCACAGGTCTGCCTAGTGTCTCTCCTCGTATATAAGAGCATCAAAAGACTTTCCCAAAATCAGACTGACAACATCAGCAATGTTTGTCAAACTGTTGGCAGAAAGTGAGCTCCATGAAGATATGGTTTGCCAGGATTGGAGTGGAAGAACTTGAGCGGCCTGCACAAATCCCTGACCTCAACCCTACCAAATACCTTTGGGATATACTGGAATGATGACATCAGTGCCTGAACTCACTAATGCTCTTGTGGCTGAATGGGCAAATCCCAAAAGCCATGTTCAAAAAATCTAGTCACAAATGAACAACTGAATCTCAGATGGGATATTCATAAGAAAATGATTGTTATGGACAGACGTCCACCAACCTTTGACCATGTAGTATATGTCTAATATGACATGAAAGGCTCCTGAGTAAGAGCCTAAAGCAGTAATGACCTCACCTCATTGACTGCCACGTAATAACGAGGCTGCTGGAACTGCGGTGTGTTGTCGTTCCTGTCGCGTACCACAATGCGCACCTCATGCAGAATAATGGTGCCCACCAGCTGATTAGTGCACTGAACCTGAACCACTATAGTGGTGATGTATCTGGGGGGCTGAAAGAGAGGTAGACAGAAATAGAAATATCTGACAGTTTTGACATCTGGCTAATCTCTATGAGGAAAACGTTTTTTTTGTTTTTATTTTTTTTTTTGCATGTAATCTACCAGTATTTAAGGTAATAAGGGCAGTGCAGGGAATGTTATATTTCTAACATTACACCCCTCTAGAAAGCTATTTTAATTATTTAACATATCTCAAATAATTGAACCAACACATCAGCTAATGGTGTTACGTTCATTTAATAAGCTATAGTTTATTTAGCCTATAATAAGCGCATGAAAAAAAAAGAAATATGCAGTTTGCTGTGCAGATTCCCTAATCTGAATTAATTTTTGTATTAGGATGAGAATGTGTGAGAGTCCACTCACGTCTCGGTCCAGTACTCTTCCAGTGCTGTTGAGGTAGAGTCTCTGGAGGATAGGGTCCAGTATAACCCAATAGTCATAGTTCCCCAGTAAAGTAAGAGATATGGTCCGGCCCGGGTCCTGCGCTCGACCATTAATCTGCATGTTCTCCACCAGAACTGTACCTGAGAGAGAGAGAGAGAGAGAGAGAGAGAGAGAGAGAGAGAGAGAGAGAAAGAAATGGTTATGGCATTTAAAAAATGGCCTTTACAGTGTGATGACTATATCAACCTTGACATTTGAAGAGCTTTAAAGTTGATTGCCATCTTTGTTACAATGGATGGTTAGGATGTACATGGGAAACAATGGTAATTATTTACTTAGAAACTGAATAATTAATAATGTGGATGCTAATCTACCACACATTCAGAAAGTTGGATTTTAATAACAGAATTAAAAACGTTGGGGTTACGCATGTAACCATGTTCCCTGAGAAGGGAACGAGACGTTGCATTTAGCATAACAGTATGGGAAGCGCCGTGTGCGCGTGACCGGTATCTGATGCTTGTGTAAAATCATAATTCTACTTATAGGCCTTCCATGATCAGGTGACAAGGCAATTAAGCGTGTCGCATGATATATATATGGCACCTGTGAACAACAACGCCAGCCTCTATTATCTGAAGCAAAGAACGCAATTCACAGGCCTGCCCTGGTATGACAGTGCTATGCAACGCCTCGTTCCCTTCTCAGGGAACCCTTACTTGCGTAACCCTGATGTTTTCTGTTTGCGTAACCCTGATGCTTTCAAAGGGAACTTCGACATTGCATTTAGCAAAACAGTATGGGAACGGGAATACCCGCTAACTCATACCGAGGGTAGGCCTATTCAAAAAGACCCAAGCCCAAGGGTCACTACAAGACACTCGAGCCTGGGGTGGAATGAATATCCAGGTTGTAATAATGAAGGAATGGGTGTGGTGTAGACCAACCTTCAGCAGCACAAACATCCTGCAAGGATTTTGGACAAAGCCTTCAAGGAGGCTACCGCCCTAGTGGAATGAGCTCTTATGCCCAGAGGCGTGGCGAGACTGCGCGCCTCGTGAACCATAGAGATTGCTTCCACTATCCAATTAGAGATGCGCTGCTTTGACACAGCATCACCTTTACTGTCGGTGTGAGGAATGGAGGAAGGCAAAAAGCCTGCAACACCACAAGGTGGGCAGCCAATGTAGGCACTTTAGGAATATAATCCAGCCTAGGATACAATCCAGGGGCAGGAAGGGGCAACACAGAGAGCTTGTAGACCTCCCACTCGCTTGAGAGATGTCAGGGCCAGTACAAAAGCTACCTTTACAGTCTGACGTTTCTCAGCGGCTGACTCAAAGGGCTCAAATGGGGCCCCTGACAGAACTTCCAAGACCACAGAAAGGTCCCAGGAAGGTATGCGCAGCCTGCAGATGGGCCTTAGCCATCTGACACCATGCATGCACCTTGAAGTTAGAGGATGTTGCCCCACAGAGGCTCCATAAACTGGGGCATGGCTGGCCGAAACAGCGGCCATGTAACCCTGATTGTAGAAGGAGCCAATCCTGCTGAGAAATGTTCTTGTAAGAACTCCAGGACTGTAGCTATTGCGCAGTTCACTGGGTCAAGCTGACGTTCCTCACACCACAAGACAAAAAGCCGCCACTTGAGCACATACAATTTCCTTGTGTATGCTCTAGCGTTTAACATGGTCTCTAGAACCTCAGTAGTGAGACCAGAATCTATGAGCTGGTGCCCCTCAGGGGCCAGACACACAGTTTCCATAGTTCTGGCCGAGGGTGATAAATCAGCCCTCTGGCTTGAGACTTTAGATCCCTGCGGATGGATATCTCCCAAGGCGTAGCGTCGAGCGTGAAATTATCCCCGAGAACCAAATTTGAGTTGGGTGCTACTAGCAGCAGACGTAGACGGTTTGGTGAACTCTCGTGAACTTATTTCATGCGCTAACATCGAGCTCTGGCCTGTGCTGTCTACTGTGGTGAGCACACCTCTGAACCGGTGGGGGTTGAGTTATAAACTGGATCTGTTAACCCTTTTCTATGGTAGACAGAACCCATGGAGACACATTTGACAGTAGTTTCCATGCTGCACGATGGTCTTTTAGTGACGTTAACTATTTCACATGCTATTGGAGGGAAAGCATCAGATTTTCGTTGCCCGGTGACAGCTCGCTGACCAGAGAACACTGAAAAGTTGGGGACCGCCTTGGCTAGGGGAGACCCTACAGTAGCACTGGGGGCTACCTGCCCTAACAACCTCATGTCGTCCAACACGTCCCTCCACGGCCCCTCAGGACAGCTCTTCTTTGCCTGCTTGCCCTTTATGACCATTCTCAGATCAGGCCTAGCAGTGACCCACAAGCAAGACTACTACTGCATAGGCTTGGATGGCAAAGCTGGCCCCCCTAATTCCCTGCTATCAATGGAGAGAGGTAGCTCGCAAGCACCCCCTCCACCCCAAAATGGCCGAATAATCCAACATCGTGGGGTTATATATACGGCTTATGCATGGTTTTTCCCCAGAAGCCTGATATTTTGTCACACACTTCTGGAAGAAAGGGGAGTTTTCTGCAGTGTGAGGGATTTACTTTCACTAGGGAGAAAAAGGATCATCCAGCCTTAGTAATCACTTCAAGCAGTTCCTTATATGCTGCTCTCAGTTTTTAACACATCCTTCTGGCTCCTCGGTGTCAGATAGGAATTATTACTATTATTTTTATGTGTGTTTTTTTCCACTTTTCCCCTCTTTTGGCTTTCCATAGTGGAAGGAGGAGTCGCGACACAAGCTTCAAAATCCAGCGGAGAGCCGGACCCGGAAGACAGAGCAAAAGATAGAGCAGCGCTTGTCTCCTTGGCTCCTCTTCCGGATCCATAAGAGATCCCCCGAACCTGAGACGGCTAGCTCCCTCAGCAGCGGCTGGCCCAGAACCGTGAAGCTCTGAAACCCAGCTCGCTCTGAAACCCAGCTCGCAACGCGGGTTGCGAGCCGAGCTGCTTAATGTAGGCATTACCATGCACAGCCTCTCAAGGGCCGTCGCATGCTACACTATTAAACACTTCACCCAGAAAGTGTGCACTATTCCTGTGAAGAACACTTTCTGAATTCTTTCTCGCTCATTACTTCCCTCTCTTTTCTTTTTTTTTTCTTTTTTAAAAAAAATGGATAGAAACGTTTAGAGATTTTGAGAAAATATAGAGTAGAAATATTTGTCACACAAACAACAAAAATGCAGCCTCGCTGAAGATAATAAGGCTGGCGGCGTGGTTCACAGGTGCCATATATATATCATGCGACACGCTTAATTGCCACATCACCTGATCATGGCAGGCCTATAAGTAGAGGCTTGATTTTACACAAGCTTCAGAATACAGACACGTGTGCAAGGTGCTTCCCATACTGTTATGCTAAATGCAATGTCGAAGTTCTCTTTGAAAGGGAACACAGTGTGTTCAAAAAACATTGCTTTTATCTAATCTATTTGACACTCAATTTCAAGTGTAGTTCCAGTGACGCTTTGTGTCTGCATTTTGTGAGATTCTCTCAGGAAGCTGTTATTGCTATTGTTCCTATTGAGGTGGCATCTAATAGCTGATATTGGATTAGCTTGATGATTAAATTCTGAAAACAAGTAGTTTCTTATACTGTTTCAGAAAATCTGAATATATGCCACTAATTTATCTTATACAAAATGTGTTTGATAAATAAAAAAAAGGATTAAATAAATACTTGCATGGACAATTTAAATGACTGGGTGTATGTCACGCAGGCAAGTAGGCAGGATGCAATCGCAGTTCAAACAGAGATCTTTATTTAAGGAAAAGCAAACCAAACAGAAACAAGAAACGTAAAGCAAACACCAAACTAAGTTAGGCTATGCTATGAGCTAGGCTCACTTGGCTAAGGCTAAGTCTATGGCTAAGGCTACCGATATGGCTAAGGATAAAGCTAGAACATGGCATGAAACATGGATGCTCTACAAGCACTAAACATGGCAAAACCGCTCAACGCGTGCTGTTGTATGAGGGAATCTTGACAGAACACCCCCCCCCCCCCCAAAAGAGTCAAGAGTCCTCCCCCTTCATCGGCGGCCCCGGCCCCCCAGGCTGAATGTCCCAAGCAGCGCCAGGAAGAAACCGCACGGTGTCCCTGTAGCAGGGGAGCAGAGCAAAGTCCCTAGCGGAACAGGGAGGCAGAGCAAGGACTACAGCCAGGCTGAGGGACACTTTCATCGAAGCTTGGGAGCGGTGCAACGTCCTCGGTGGCACTTGGGAGCAGTGCAAAGTCCTTGGCTGGATGGGACTGCTGGGCGACGACCCCAGCTGGATGTGGAGGCTGAGAAACGACCTCAGCTGAACAGTGAGGCTAGCGGCCGGACGTCTCATTTGGCGTGCGAGGTTGACGGCCGGCGTCAGCTGGCCACAACGCGCCTGCGCATCCTCAGCCCGCAGGACATTCCGCGCACCGCCGACGGCCCGCCGAGCCATTAAACAGGAACCGCACAAGGCCGCTGGACATGACGTCGGGCCTGCTATACTGACGACTGCGCTTGGGTCTAAGAGAACGATGTCTACTGAGCGTGAGATATGGCTTGGACGAGAGACATGGCTTGAGCGAGAGACATGGCTTGGACGAGAGACATGGCTTGGATGAGAGACATGGCTTGAGCTTGAGACATTTCTTGGACGAGAGACATGGCTTGGACGAGAGACATGGAATGGATGAGAGACATGGCTTGAGCTTGAGACATGGCTTGGATGTCCGGTCCCTGAGACTTAGCTTGGACGTCAGGCCCTTGTGACTTGGCTGGAACGTCAGAGACTTGTGACATGACTTGGATGTCATGGACTTGGAACTGGGTCTGGACTTGGACATCGTGGACTTGGGACTTCGATTTGACTGAGCCTTCCAGCTCCTGCATTTTGGTAGTCAGATCCCTATTCTGCCTCTCTAGCTGCTGCCGAGCAGTCTCACTCCTCTGAGTCTTGCTGCACTCACCTGCTAGCTTGGTGCTCAGCGTGTCCACTTGTGCATTTGCCATCTTCAGTTGGTCATTAATGAATTCAATGTTGCCCTGTTTCTCCTCAAGTTCCTCCTCCAGCTGTGAAATACGAGCCTCGATCTCCGCTTCTCATTATTCAAAGCAGATATCTGGGAGTTACAGCTGGTCACTTCCTCATGCAGCTTATTTCTCACCTGCTGAACCTGCTTTTGACGGCAATCAGCTGCAGAGAGAACCTCATGGAACCGCACATTTTTCGCCTCCATACCCTTGACTTTGCGTTCACACTCTTCGGCGCTGCTCCGTGCAGCATCTCTCACTGCTCGGAGTTCATCCACATCCCGCAACTGATCCTTTAACTGAGTCTGTACTCTCTCCAGCTGTCCCTGTGCTTCATCTCGAGCTTTAATGGCTTGGATGAGTTCAAGCTCCAGCTTCTTCTTTGCTGCTACAGCCAGAGCTTTCTGTTTCCTTTCATCCTCCAGCTCTGCCCCCAATTTCATGCACCTGTTCCAATTTCTTTTCCAATTCTGACATTTGTGTCTGAACGGGGTGAAGCTGGTTCTCTGCACTGCTCCTTCTCTCCTTTTCCTCCTCCAAAAGCTCCCTTAGTCGATTTCGTTCGTCCTCTAATTGACAAAGCCGTATGCTCAGAACCCGTTTCCGAAGTGTCTCCTCTTGCAGCAAAACCTGTGTTGCTTGTAGTTGCAACTCCACAGATGAGCCCTATTCAGTAGCTTTGATGTAGTTACTCTGAGTGACTGTGCCTGGAGCTTGAGGAATGGCTTGGGTAGGAATGTCAGGAACCTGAGACTTGGCAGGAACTTGGGCGTCAGATACCCTTGACTTGACTTGGGCCTGGACATCATAGACTTGGGACTTGACTTGGGCTTTGCAATCAGGGACTTGAGACTGAACTTGGAGGTCTGAAACTGAAGGTGTGGCTTGGATTGAACCTTGGGACTTGGCTTTGGCTGAGTCCTGGACGTGAGCTTGGGCTGGCGCTTGGGCTGCAGGGAAGTGAACTTTGGCTGGAGGTTGGACTTGGAAGGTTGGACTTGGAGGTTGGCCTCGGCTTGGACTCGAGCTGTGGCTAGGGCTTGGACATGAGGTGAGGCTGGAGCCTGGACCGGAGGCGTGACTGGGGCTTGTACTGGAGACGTGACTGGGGCTTGAACATGAACTTGGAACTTAGCTTTGAGCGGAATTCTGAGAATTGGGTAAGCAGATTTTGGAAATGAATGGATTTCGCTTGACAGGATGCGCGGTGACTGCTCTGTCTCTTTCCTCATCAGAGAGGTGGAAGGGCGGGTCAGGCAGGGGCTTGGCTGTGGCTGGCCTGGACCTGGGACGTGGCAGGGACTGGAGACTTGACTGGAGACTTGACTTGGACTGGAGACTTAGAGATGAGCGGAACTCGCTTCACTGGATAAGAGTCCTGTCCATCTCCACTCGATGTCTCACCCGCTCATAGTGCAAGTGGAATGGGAGATCCGCACTATTCGCCACATTAACTCCCTCCAATAGCTCATCCAAGTTGTAGCTCACCTCTGGTGCTCCAAACTCTCTCCGAAATAGGTCAGAGAACTGCCTGCTGTCCTCCAGTATCGAGGGTCTCGTGGCCGCTATTTGCAGCACCCACATACGAGCTGGGTCATAAAATCGGGACACCATGAACTCGATCCACTGTTTCTCCCGAGGTTTCAGTTCACACAGACTTGAAAAATAGCTTTGGCAATCTAGTAGGAAAAAATCTGTGTAACCAAAAAAGCCGTCATACCAACCCGGCATGTCCTCGAATGTCCTCTGTGCGAAACGCATAGTATCCAAGGCAAGGATACGTGGCATAGTCTCCCGGGTACGGCGTCCTCTCAGTTTGCGTGCTGCACCCATGGTTAGGGCGGTTTGATCTGTCATGGGGCGTGACGGCAGGCAAGTAGGCTGGATGAAATCGCAGTTCAAACAGAGATCTTTATTTAAGGAAAAGCAAACCAAACAGAAACAAGAAACGTAAAGCAAACAGCAAACTAAGCTAGGCTATGCTACGATCTAGGCTCACTTGGCTAAGGCTATGGCTAAGGCTATGGCTAAGGCTAAAGCTAGAACATGGCATGAAACAAGGACGCTCTATAAGCGCTAAACATGGCAAAACAACATATACATAAATCACTAGAACTGTTTATCGAACCGTGCCGTCTTGAGCACGGCTCACGATATATATAGATCTCTCAGTCATTAACCCGCAACCGTTAGCAGCTGCCGGCAATTCCCAAACACATGTGACCCAATGAACTATGACCCTTGACGAGGCGAGACGAAAACCTGACGTCAACCCGGAAGAGGTCTGCGCATGCACAACAGCGCTCAACGTGCGCTGTTGTACGGGGGAATCGTGACTGTAATTTTTCTACAAATTTCTACAAATTTTTATTTGGCAATGTACTATGTTGCCTCTGTGCCCCATAGTTTACAGTTTTAGTGAGCTTACTGTCAGTGTGTTGCATAACCTTTTCGGCTCACCTTTATAGTATTGACCTCACAGTCAAAATCTTTTAAATATTGTAGGTAGGTAGGTAGGTAGGTAGGTAGGTAGGTAGATAGATAGATAGATAGATAGATAGATAGATAGATAGATAGATAGATAGATAGATAGATAGATAGATAGATAGATAGATAGATAGATAGATAGATAGATAGATAGATAGATAGATAGATAGATAGATAGATAGATAGATAGATAGATAGAGAAAAGAGAGTTGGTCAAATGAAATATATCAGTAGCACTACAGTACCATAATAAACATCTTCCCATAAGTGTATAACATTCATCTTGTGAGAATTTATAGGTCATAAATTGGTAGCATGATAGACAATATGTCACTAGATGAGACCTCCTTGCTCTCCAGAGATAGTTATTCTTTATCAATTTTCTAACCTCCACACTGCAAATAGTGTTCTCCCATTATTCTCACTGTGGTCATGCAACAATACCCTTCCTTATACAATAAGCTATCAGCACCCGCCCACCCCCCACCACTCCTTTCACACAGTACACAACTATCAATACGAGCACTCCAAACGTAGAACAATATTCCGCCAGTGAACCTGTCCATTTTAGCTTTACTTAGTGATTTTAGAGAATATCTCTCTCCCACAGAGACTGATTTTATATTCTAGCTCCAGCTCCATCAATTCACATTCATCCCTGCGATTACAGCTGGCCTGAAATCCTTAAGTGCATGCCAAAACAAAGCTACAGACAGTGTATGTCAAACACAAAAGCTGTTATGTGGCTTGACTTGGAGGGACTGATGTATGCTCTCACAGAGAGACTGAGTGAGGGTCATGGTATGTGTGCTGTGGCCTTTCATGACTCACACCATTAACCAAGTTCAGAATGATGGAGGAAGAACAAACGAATAGAGGCCACAACGGAGCCCTCAAAGTATACACCTACGCCAGTCTAGATCTACTCTGGCTGGGACGGCAGGATGATTGAGCTTAATTGTGTTTGATCTCAAAGAGGAGTATACACAAGGCTGAGGCTGCAAGTCAGTCAGGCTACTACAAAAAGAGGGACTGTGCTCACTGAACTGTATTCTCTATGACTGGAGATGTGCGGAGGAAACAAATGCAATTAAAACCAGACTCACGCTTTGTGCTGCAGTGCATTCACACATTACAGAGAGAGATGAGCTTTCCTGACGACACACACACACACACACATATACACACACACACACACACACGTACGTATACAGTATCGCTACAGGCTTCGCATAAACCTTTTCACACTAATAACTAGGTGTGAACATGCACTCAACACACTTAAGTCACACTTAAGTCACCTTTTGCCATGTCTTGCTGAAGGTTTCCCCAAAGACAAAGCAACCTCTTACCTCTTCTCTCTGTCTCTCACATACGTCACACACACACACAAACACGTAGCACACACACTAGGGATGTCACGAGAAGTGATACTTTGGTACCAAGTCGGTACCAACAGTCTTAAAACGTGATGGTACTAGTTTTTCTGCAGTAGCCTAGGTACTGTTGGTAATGAAGGTACTGAGGTTGCAATTCTTCCGGAACTGATCGAGTCGGTCCACAAGTGGTGAAGAACGCCTACAAGCACACGGGAAAAACTACAGAAGACGGTGACAATTTTAGCTCCGCCCCGACTCGTTGAGAGGAAAAGAGAGGAAAGGTAGCATCAAGCAAGCCGGTGTGCAACCAATGGAATCGTTCATTTCAAACAAAGCGAGGAAACACTTCGAATTTGGCGAAGCACCTGTAGTACGGACCCTATATTATGTTTGTTTGAGGCAGGTGGCATTGTGGCCGTGAAACCAGCTAATGTTAAGCTCCATGCAATGTTTGCAATAGCTAGTTATTTGTTAACAATGCTAACGCATTGCAACGTTATAAACTACCTCCTAATTGGCCACCATGCATCACCATTCAGCCTGTGTCCTGTCAGCTAAATGTAGCCTAATGTCACTAAGAATTTTTCAAATGTTAATGCTTTTAATAAATATTTTTGGCCTGCCACGATATCACTGAATTGATACTAATGCTTGCATTCAGAGTATTAGGTGTGTGTGTGTGTGTGTGTGTGTGTGTGCGTGCATTTAGGAGCACTTGTTATTAGCACTTAGCACTGTTTTATTAGTCATTGTCAGAGAGTGTTTGATATCCAAAATATCCCTCTCTCTCTCTCTTTCCCAGTATTAGCCAGAGGAGAATGTCCTCCAGGAGTTTTTAATTGAAAACATTTTTTTAATCTTTTATTTTTTATTTTTTTAACCACATCATGGTATTGACTTTGGTATTGAGTACTGTGTACTTTTGATGGTATCAATACTGACTACTATATTTTTTGTATAATGACATCCCTAACACACACACACTTCTTATATTTGATACTAGTATATAGATGCTAGCTCAGTGGTTAAGACATTGGACAACGAACTGGAAGTTTGTGAGTTCACATTCCAGTGCCATCACTGGCACTTAACCCTAAACTGCTTAGTTGTATGAATGTGAAATGCACGTTTCACTTCTGTAGCTTGCTCTTGATAAGTGCATCTGTTGAATGGCATATATGTATATTAACTTTTAATTGTTAGTGGTGTATAATAATTACAACAAATTACTATGGAGATCAGATCACAATATATATATATACTTTATCTCACAAAAGTTAGTACACCCCTCACATTTTTTTCATGTGACAACAGTGTCAGTGCCTGTCAGTGCTCAGACCATATGCCGCACACTGCATCAAACTGGTGTGAATGGCTGTCGTCCCAGAAGGAAGCCTCTTCTAAAGATGATTCACAAGAAAGCCTGCAATTTGGACATTTTCACTTAGGGGGACAGCAAATTTACACTGTTACACAAGCTGTACACTCACTACTTTACATTGTAGCAAAGTGTCATTTCTTCAGTGTTGTCACATGAAAAGATATAATCAAATATTTACAAAAATGTGAGGGGTGTACTCACTTTTGTGAGATACTGTAGATTATATACATGCAAGATGTGTTTTCATATACAAACACCCACACACATGTACAGTGCCTTGCGAAAGTATTCGGCCCCCTTGAACTTTTCAACCTTTTGCCACATTTCAGGCTTCAAACATAAAGATATAAAATTTTTATTTTTTGTGAAGAATCACCAACAAGTGGGACAAAATTGTGAAGTGGAACGAAATCTATTGGATTTTTGAAACTTTTTTAACTAATAAAAAAATGAAAAGTGGTGCGTGCAAAATTATTCAGCCTCTTTACTTTCAGTGCAGCAAACTCACTCCAGAAGTTCAGCGAGGATCTCTGAATGATCCAATGTTGTCCTAAATGACTGATGGTGATAAATAGAATCCACCTATGTGTGTATACCCACACACACACACGCATGCACACACTCGCACCGCACACACCACACACACACACACACACACACACACACACACACACACAAAGCATCCTGCAAGGGTTTCTATAAAGGTTTGACTGTGAACGAGTCAGAGGAGATCTTCTGTTGCTGGGTTCTACATTGAACCTTTAAGGGTTCTCCAGAAGAACAATCCAAAGAACTGTTCATTGTGCTAGATGGTTAAGATTAAGTGTTTAGAAGTTAAATAGCTGTAAATAATCTGATTGTCAGGATTAAACGCTTTGTAGAGGCAAACAGCACCACCTCTAGCTATTTACTCTGCAGCCCTCTCAATTATTGCGTAGAATATGTGCTTATATTTCACAGTGAAGCCCTGCCACTCTGTCCTTTGGCTAAGCTTTTGAATAATAGCTCGGTGTGTTGTGTGTGTGTGTGTGTGTGTGTGTGTGTGTGTGTGTATGTGTGTGTGTTTGTGTTGCTTAAGAATGGATTATATACTTGTACTGCATTTTGGATGCCATTTTGGAATCTCGTATCAGAACATGTTCACATTTTAATTCTTGCTTCATTACCATGCCACGCTGCCACAATCAAAATGGATATGTTTCAGGTGACACAAATGGTTAATGAAATCATCTCACAATGATTAAGCAAAAGCAACTTGGATAAAAAAAAATCAATTTTAATTACTCAATGTGATAAAGCATATCTACTCCATGCCTAAACCATCCATACGCACCTACTAATAATTTCCCTTTTTGAAGGCCTCTATGACATGGGTACAATAAACATGATGAACTGAGACTGCCTAAGAGCTTCAAGTGGGTATTAATGATTAAAATGCATAGTGTGAAAAACGGTGCAAATTATACTTTGCATATCGTGCCCATGTATTAATAATCTATGGGAAACGTGTTCCCAAACACATGCTGTTTATGAGGCAGCTTTTGCCATTTGTTGTGAAAGACAGTTTTAATTTGGAGAAGCAGCTCAAATGGAGGGTAGATGTAGAGAGAAAGATGAGGGGGTCAGACAAAGGAAGTGAAGCTTTTAACAGCTCATCCATCTCATCTAAATCTAATGAAAACAGGCCAATGGTAAGCTAGATTAAACCACTATTAGCAAAGACTAGTCTATTTATCCAAAAACAGTATTATACGACCACATTCCTGTATAATTTCAGATTTAAATAAATAAATAAACAAACTTTAAAAAAACACACACACTCACACTTCCCAACTCTTTTCTACAATGCAGTAACCATGTCTCATCTGAAGCAGAAATCTCCAAAAAGCCCAAAATATTAAGTATTTAGTTTTAGAAAGAAAGCACATATAATCCCTTTTCGCAGTCATTGTCTAAGCTGCAGTTGATGTTGAGGATACCGTGAGCAGGCATCTCCAGATAATGTCCATGATGATGCTTTTCAAACACCTCAGAGGGTAGTACACTTAACAGGGTTGACACTGGGACACGGTGAAGGTGAACAGCAACAAAACCAGAGAACAGAAATGCTCTTGTAGGCAAAGGGGTGTTTTTGTTAGGCAGGACTTAATCCATCAGATGGTAGCGAACAGAGAACGCACACACACACTTTGAGAAATGGAGGAGCAGCAGCTGCAGAGTGGTCTGAGTGGGCAAGGGCTGGAATTGCCTCTATCTAATCCAGAAAAGTGGCAGGTGCTTGAAAATAATCCTACTTTCAACACATTCTCTAATTACTCTCTCTCTCTATCTCTCTCTCTCTCTCACACACACACACACACACACACACACACACACTAACATTTTTATTTAATAGAATTGTGGAACCGTATGTTTTACTGTGAGAGCGGAACATGATACAGATATAGCCTGAACTAAACCCAGTAACACACTTTACACACACAATTGACACAACAGGACATTTAGAATTGAGACCTACCACCTAATGCATGGAAAAGAATCACTTCATGCAGGCCTTTAATTATTTCCATCTAACATAAAGCATATAACACAAACAAAAGAGACTAAATGGTTCACTGCCTAGCTAGAATTCCAGCTGGTTACTAGGGCTACTCCACATCACACATGACGAGATCTGAATCTGAAAATATACACATGAGCCATCTTACTCAGGAGACCACAAGAGAAAGAGAGTTGGAGGCACTACCCTGATAAATATTGTAAAAGATTTGGGGCATGCTACATGCTCTCTGACATGCTATGAGTCATAATGATTTTGAATTTTTTTTTCCAGTAAAGATGAAGCCAGATTAGATCTCATTCTAATTCTGTTAGGGACGAGCATTCTTCCTCGGGTGTTTGGCAGGCGTATACAGTTCAGAGAGGGTACTGACTGTGCCTCAAGCAGCACCTGACACACAGTGAATATAGAATATGTAGAATATGTAGAGTGGATAAATATCTTTTTATTAAAAAAAAAAAAAACCTTTTTGCACACCTGCTCATCCTGAGTCTCCTGAGGTAAAAAAAAATGGAAAGGAAACTGTAAATAAACAAAATATGTAAATATTTTCACTAAAAAAAATATTTACACTAAAAATGTAAATAAGTAAAGAACATTACTATTTAATATTCAATATTCTGCACTATATCTAGATCAGTATTTAAATTAAATGTTTTTTGTTTTTCGGATCATTCTGTGTAAACACTAGAGACTGCTCTGTGTGAAATTCCCAGGAGATCAAATACTTAAAGCAGCTCATCTGGTACTAATAGCCATGCCACGATCAAAGTCACAGAGATCACACTTTTTCTTCATTCTTATGTTTGATGTGAACTTTAACTGTACCTCTTGACCTGCATCTGCATGAGTTTATGCATTGTGCTGCTGATACACGATTGGTTGATTAGAGAACTGCATGAATGAGCAGCTGTTCCTAATAAAGTGGACAACAAGTGCATATTAGACAGGAAGTATGACATGCCTGTTAGATTGTGCTTGTGTTCAATCCAGTAAATATCCAGTAATAATACAGACGATGAAGGATTTTTGCCAAAGTATGGTTTTGGTGATACTACACTTATCAGTATCATATCGGTATTGAAGTCAAAATTCTGTTATTAAATTAGATTAAATTATATTAAATTAGATTTCATTACATTAAATTAGAAAATAATGCAAAATAGCAGCATTTTTACTGGTGGTATCAGACATTTGGACCCCAATGTACTGTACACTGTATATACAGTTCAATTCAATCAAAATTATTCAACCCCTATTGCAAATCAGGTTTATTGTCAAAATTTTACAAATCAAACAAAAACAATTGAAATTCAACACAACGAATGCTTCAAGTGGTTCCCCCAAAGTCAACTGAAAATGCAACTTATTATTCAACATCTTCAGGGCAAGCATCTATAATACTTCAGTAGAGCATCCATTTGCTGTTATGACCTGCTGCAAATGAGATTCATAGCCAGACACCAGCTTCTGGCAGCATTCCTGAGGAATCTTACCCCATTCTTCATAAGCAATGGCCTCCAGTTCAGTAATATTCTTGGGTTTGCGTGCTGCAACCACCGTCATCAAATCCCATCCGAGATTTTCTATGGGGTTCAAGTCAGGTGATTGTGATGGCCCTGTAGAATATTCCAGGACTTCTTCTACAACCATGCCTTGGTGGAATTTGAGGTATGCTTGGGATCATTGTCCTGTTGGAAGGTCCAATAACGTGCAAGCTTCAGCTTCCTCAAAGACAGCATAATGCAAAAGCAAAGGATGCAAAGCAGCCCCAGGGCATCACCGAGCCACCACCATGCTTGACTGTGGACAGAGTGTTCATCTTCCCGCAGACATACCGCTGATCCATCGTGCAGAAAAGTTCTAGTTTTGTTTCATCGCTCCACAGAACAGAATCCCAAAACTGCTGTGGCTTATTTATATGATTTTGAGCACCAAGTCTTGCTGCAGGTCTCTTGCAGTCACTCGAGGGTTTTTACAACCTGCCTTCTCAGAAATCTGGTTGTAGCAATTAATAGCTTCCTTTTTCTGCTCCGTCCAAGTATTTCATAATTTTCTGCGCCTAGCCAGTTCAGGTATTTCATGGGTTCCAGCTCAAGCACATCTGGTACAACTAATGAAGCTAAAGCACACCTGGTGCAATTAATAGATTAGCTGCATCAGGTGTGTTTGAGACAACACCTGTTTTGCATATTTGTGCTGTTTTTATTCATTCATTTCTATTCAGGGGGTTGAATAATTTTGAAAAGTTGCATTTTCAGTTGAATTTGGGGAAACCATTTGAAGCATTTGATGTGTTGAACTATTTTAATTGCATTTGTTTGGTTTGTTCCTTGCAAACAGCTGAAAGTCGGTAAATTTTGACAATAAAACTGATTTGCAATGAAGGTTAAATAATTTTGATTGCAACTACTGTAGATCAGATTCCTGCTTCCCATTTTTTTTAAAAATCATCAATTACAAAATAATGACTGTGATAAGGAAATGATTAGACAACATTCTTGTGTTCATTAATAACTGAACAGATAACAGAATGTACCTGATTCGCTTTGCTGCCTCGTCTATCACTGGTTACACCTGGAAAGAAGATGATATGCCTGATCTCATAATGTTTTTCTCTATTTTGCATTCAGATCTTTCATGAAATGCATGTTTTCATTAAACAACATAAATGATTTTTGATATCATTTTTGTCAGTGATTCAAGTTATTATGCTGCGTGCATCAACCTAGATAAGTTTAAAGAGCCAAAATAGCCCAGACAAAGGGAAAATCTTCAATGCTTTTGCAGTGCAGAGAGCAGGTACAGTACTTCAGAACACGTTTTATATATTATGATTTTAATCTATTTACCCATATAAACCATAATATATACATAAACCACAATAATACATGATCTATATTGGATGGTGATATATTGCCTTCTTTTTAACTTTTTTTTAAGGTAAGCAGCAAATAAGGTCAAATTTGTGTATGATTAAACTTTAATTACAGCTGCAAGGTATGAAAAAGCAGAACTGCTCTCTGCCTCTCCGCAGGAAAACGAATAGCCGCTGCAAAGCGATTTTGTTGCACCTCATCTTTATTCATCCGACAAACTGTGTGGGGGTACAGTAGGTAGACAGTCAGCTCAGCAGCTGACTGTGGCATGTGTAACATGGAATGTGTAACTCATTGCCTTAGTACAGAATATAATGATTTAATGTCAGAGTGTACCCACCAAGCACATTTAAATTGTCACACTGCATTCATGCATTCTAGGGATGGGCGATATACAGTAAACTATATCACAATATTTCATGGTATTTTTTGTGGTAACGACATATGAAGATATGAAAATATTACCATTCAACACTATCTTTTTGGCCACAAGTCACATCAGTGGTCAGTGTTTTAGCTGGAGTGAGGTGGTGGGACAAATTTTATGTGTTTCCTCCCTTTGCTGATTTTGACACGCTTTATAATTCACAAACGTTTGATTCTAGGGCTGGGCGATATGACAAAATATCATATCACAATACTTTTCTATGATAGGACATTTCTCCGATATATGATGCGCAACACAATATATAATTCAGCTAACAAACTGTCTACAAAAAATTTGAAAATAAACAAAAAAATTATTTCTTTAAAGCCTACAAAACCTAATATGTTTTAAAAAAATATTAAGCCAAATCAATGGCCTCCATTCAGTACTACTTAATTTGTAATTATTAAAAATGTTTAAAAAAAACATCATCATACCTGGGATAGGCTCCAGGATCCCCCGTGGGTGAGGCTGAGAAAGAATAAATATATAGTATATATATATATATATATATATATATATATATATATATATATATATATATATATATATATATATATATATATATATATATACACACACCGTCCTGCCTGTTTTGCCTGCACGTGTGGGAGGCAGTAGTATTTGAATAATGCCTTTATGAGTTCGTTTTTGTAAGAAGGGTATTTAAAATGGATTTTGTGGTATGCTGATGCAACACTCTCTTGACCCTCTGCCACATCCCTCTGCACCTTTCTGATCCTGTCTTCCACCTTCAAATGAACAATTGTAACTTTCTGCTTATGTACTGATCTCAAAACGTCTTCTATTTTGTCTACTACTGCAGGATTTCAATGTGCACTCCCCCTGTGCCAGCCCGAGGAACGTGATCTGGCCATTACTTAAGCCACTTTTAATCAGCTACGGTTGCCATGGCAACCCCTCCCTCCAACATGGCTCAGTGGCTATTTCTCATCAGCTTATCTGATAGCTCATCAACATGGAGAGCTAGCAATGCCTGTGCCAGCATCAGTGATGAATACTGTGTACTAGGGATAAGTTTGTATTTGAATATTCAGTTTTAAAATCTTAAGAAATTGAGTAGTAAATTTGGCGTTTAGGAGAAATATTCAATAGAAATCACAAGAGTTGCGTGCATAACACAGTTGCAGGAAAGTGCTCGATCACTGCGGAGCTATGTGGTTACCTGCCGATGTAAATGATTTGAAAACAGTTTACTGCTTCAGATTCCGTTTTGAGAAATGAGACCGATACCCTGACATGGGCCTGTGCCATTTTTATTCTTAAATTTAGATAGGTTTTTTCAAAATTTATGACGAAAAAAGGCATAGGACCATGTCAGGTTATTGGTCTCACATCTGACATGTTGCCATGTGGTATTTTAGCTCTGTGTGAAGATAAATGTGCAAATCTTTCAATCTTTTTGTGAAACAAAGATAAATGTTTCACCCTATGCAGGGTCAAATATGTGTTTGATTAAACTTTAATTACAGCTTCAAGGCATAACATGCAATGCAGGACCTGACTCATAGCAAAATGATGGCTTAGCCATTGGCATGAAAATGTTTTGCTTATCTGTATTCAGCCAAATAAATAAAAAGACTGTTAACTTAGCTAGTTAAACATTCTGTAAGTAACTTACCACTGCGTGAAGATTTATACGTGGAATGTTTAAATACTAATGAGTTTCAATGTCAGACAGTAGATCCATGCACAGACATATAAAGGCTTAATGTTTTGTGTCATGCATTATTTTGTGTGCATGTTTGGATAGTTTGAATATTCCAATATTATCTGAAAAATACCCTGGAAAATCCAAATAATTTCTTCCTGCACACCAAGTAACTACTGACTAAAAAATAAAATATTTCCAACAGATGGGCAGCTGTGGCTCAGGTGAGCGAGTTGTCCACTAATCGTAGGGTTGGCGGTTCGATTCCCGGCCGACGAGACTCCAAATACCGTAGTGTCCTTGGGCAAGACACTGAACCCCAAGTTGTTCCCGATGGCAAGTTAGTGCCTTGCATGGCAGCTCTGCTACCATTGGTGTGTGAGTGTATGTGTGAATGGGTGAATGAGACACAGTGTAAAGCGCTTTTGATAAAAGCGCTATATAAGTGCAGACCATTCTATGGGTTTCAATTCAGTGGACTGGGATGGCCATGGCAGATCAGCAAAACGTGTTACTGAGACCCAGTAAATAAATGCTACAATCTAAACTCTGTTATAGTAACACGGGTTATCAACATGAAAAACACATACCCTTCAATTCCACACCCTGTACACTGATGAATGAACAGTTGATAAAATTGTGGTTTTCTAATGCTATAGTATTGCAGCAGCTCACCCTCGCAAAATAAAATAATAACAACTGAGTAATCACCACGCAACATAGCTAACATTATCATTACTTAGAAAACTATTTACATAAACTTTAGCTAGCAACTCTAAATCTGCCTTTGCCTTAAAAGCAGCTTCGACCAGCTGGAACAGTGATGCTCAGCCATAGAGGGCAAACCACAAACCACAAAAGTTAAGCCATTAGCTATTTGTGTTCATTCACACAAGACCAAAGTTCAACATTTATCAAAAAAAGGTCATATCTTATCACCAAACTAGAGTAAATATAGGTTTTTAATATGAATGCTAAAGAGTACTAAAAGTGAAATAATGATTCCATAAGAAAAAGTTACACTGAAATTGTTTATGAATCTCCGGAGGGAATTCGGACCTTCAATTCCCAGCGGCCAATGCATCACGGTTACATGACCACCCGCACCTGACTCTCATTCTGTTAACGAGCACCTGTGTGCATTTAAGTCTGGGTTTGTACAGCACTCGTGGTCTGGCTTTGTTTTGTCTAATGTTGTCATGGTATGTGCTCAGTTTTTTTTTTTTTTCGTGTTTTGCTTGTACTCTAATTAAACTTTGAATCTGCACATGCAGCCACCTCTGTCTCTGTACTCGGGACAGAAAGCCAGACCATAAATGGATGCAGCAGAATTTTTTCCCTGAGGAGGAATCCAAAGGGTAAGGAGGATTGGATCAGGGCCACAGAAGAATGGCTGGAAGTTAGGTGTATGTTCTTGCCCCACCCTCCCAACCCTTCCCTCACTTGGATTCCTTGCTTGTCTGAGGTTGCCGCTCAGCCTCCATGTACAGCTGAGGATGCAGCTCGGCCTTCCTGCTCTGCTTCATACATCACTACACCAGGCTCTCTTCTGAAATTGCCTTCCTGTTTGGCTGAGGTTATCGCTCTACCTCCATGTTCTGAAGATATTGCTCCTTTTCTCTACTTCATGCCACATGTTGCTCCCATTTCATGCTCCACGGAGGACATCCCTCCCTCCTCCTGCATTATGGAGGGCGCCATTCCTCCCTCTGACCTCGCAAACAACTTTGCTCCTCCCTCCGACCTTGCAGAGAACTTTGCTCCTCCCTCTGACCTAGCAGACAACTTTGCTCCTCCCACTGACCTAGCAGACAACTTTGCTCCTCCCTCTGACCTAGCAGACAACTTTGCTCCTCCCTCTGACCTCGCAGAGAACTTTGCTCCTCCCGCTGACCTCGCAGAGAACTTTGCTCCTCCCTCTGACCTTGCAAAGAACTTTGCTAACCCCTCTGACCTCGCAGAGAGCGTCCCCCCCAGGATCCACCTTGAGCTTCGTTCCCCCGCTGGCTGCAAATTGGCAATCGCTCAGCACCCAAGCCAGGCCAGGGAGATTGCGTCATCTTTTTGCAGTACGGAAGACTGTTCCGCATCTGTACCACAGGAAACATGGCAAGCGTCCTTGCTATGGCCCTGCGAGGGATGACACGCCAGTGAACTTTGAGACATTTTAAGAACCTCTGGTCTGGGTATCCAGGACCCCTCTCAATTCCCAGCACACCTCTGAATCACTGTCACATGACCACCCGCACTGACCCACCTGACCTCACCTTTTCCCAGTTAAAGAGCACCTGTCTGTATTTAAGTCAAAGTTTTTACAGCACTCAGGGGTCCAGCTTTGTTTGTCTTGGGTTGTTACGTTATGCTCTACTGTTTCCTAGGTATTGGTTTATTTTTTTTCCTTGTCCCTCTATGCTTAGTGTCTTTTGTGTTTTGTTTGAACTCTTATTAAACTTTTACCCACTAACCCCGTAAGGCCGAAAAATCGGTTTGCCTGTCTTTGACATACCTTTAAGGACGATATACTGGCTTGGTCATCTATGCCAAATAACCGTAAGGCCGATATAGCGCCTTTACAGTGTAAACGTTATCCCCGTAAGGCCGGTATACTGGCATTTCTCTGCTATGATTCCTTATTATTAATTATTATTTTTTTAACCCAGAAGGTTGACGACGTCATGACGTCACGACGTGATTACGTCATTACTCCATCATTACGATGAAGATGATCCAAGCGTGAATGTTGCTGATAAACTTATGGTGTAATTGTAGAACTTAACCAAAAATGCCAAAGTGAAAAGCTAATCGTGTTCCAGCTAAAGTTACACCTACAATGAACACAGGTACAAAACAGTGGGAAAAAAAAGAAAACTTACACAGGCGAGAGCAAGGATCCTAGATAGTGACAGCAGTGAAAGTTCAGGCGATGTTGAAACTGAAACTGACAGTGATGCAAACTCTTATGATTCAGACCCTGATCCATCTTCATCTTCAGCATCAACCAGTGCGACTGACACTGCAGGGGTTTGGAGTCATAACGTGACAATTTCTGTGCATTTGTGAAAACAGTACCTGCTGGTCTGATTATCACCAGAAAGTTCACTTTTGGCGTTAAAATGCATTTATTCAAAGGCATTGACCATGCTGATGCGCGTATGGTACTTCTAAATGAGTAGAAGGATTTTAGCGAGCATTTTACATAATTTCTCTAGTTAAGAATTGTGCTCTAAGTTTAGTAAAAACACTGAACTGCTTCATTTTCAAAGTAATATTGCACAAATACTTTATTATAAGTTGTTTCAAGGCCTAAAAATGTTGATTTTGGGGCCAATTTTGGCCCGGGAACTCAGGGTTGGCGTGCTGTTTCTATGGGCAATATAGGGTTGTGGGACATAATACTGCGGGAACTAAGGGGTAAGAGGGTTAAATCTGCACGTGCATCCGCCTCTGTCTCTGCATTGGTGACAGCAATGAAAAAGAGAACTCTATGTTGCTCTATCAGCTAGAAAATCATAAAATGCATAAGAGAATTAAATGGTGCAGTATTAATCTTGGCTAATAAAACGGTTTCACCATTTATAAGACACTTGATTTAAAAAGGAAGAAAGCTAAACAAAAAAGGGACAGTGAGGAGTTTATTAAAAGTGCACTTTATAGGAAACATTGTGGAAGAAGATCTCAATTTCACAAACATGGCCTGCATAATAAAAGCAGCATGTTTTGATGACCAAACATCAGAAAAAACTCTATAGATAAAAGATTTTTCCTAAGCGTCTACATATATTTTTGGCTAAATTAATGTTTAATGTTTATGACTACTGAGTGATACTAAAAATTTAGAGCAGCTGTTACTCAAATGTATATAGCCTGTGGTGGATAAATTAGGTGCCCCAGGTTTACCACATAACCAGAATGCTGAACAAATTCAGCAGACATCATCTCAAACCAACAATTAAACTAAAATCACGTATAAGTTGAGATGGTCTGAAACACGAATGAAGGCAGGTTACTAACAGCTGGACAAGCATTTCAGATAGAGTGAATGCCAATACACCTGCATTGCCCCAAGACTTGCTTCACCAAATCAAGCAGGCTATGGCAATACTAGACCCCGCCTATCAACCCCCATCTGGCAACTGCAACCTTTTAGCTAATGAACATTCCCCATCACTGCTAAACCACTACATATCCATTCAGAGAGCTGGGCTATGAGAAAGACACCAACTCCAAATATACTACACTTTGTCAAGATCTACAATGAATAATCCAGCTACATGCATTCAACCAACAGCACATGTAGTCAAACAAAAGTTTGCTAGAAACACAAACAGATGGAGGATTTTTAACATAAACCTCTCTAGATGGTGGTTCATCCAAGGAGAAAACACAGCCAGCAAATCCAAGATGACAGTGGCAATGAATACAGAAAAAAGACTTAAACTTTTTAAACTCATGACCATCTCTTCTTTCATTTGCAGAATTCCCTGTGGAAGCTCACCTTTAGGGCAACACATAGTCTTTAGCTGTACTTATCTAGGAGCCCCAGAGCACTGCACGAACACGATTCACTGAACTAAAACCTACATGGATGCACTCACCATGCACCTGCTCTCCATTTCACCATTCCCACGTAAGAGAAATAAAAGCTGTCTTTCCAAATGAAGGTGGAATTATGACACACACACACACATACATACATACACACACACGCATACATACATACACACATGCATACATTATATATATATATATATATATATATATATATATATATATATATATATATATATATATATATATATGCGCACAAAAGTAGCAATACCAAAAAATCTTAGTTGAAGAATTAGAGCAGGAAGCGAACATGTGTTATTGTTTATTTCCTTTGAACCAAAAGAGTGCTAAAACCTGTTCAAATTCTAAAGCAAAACTCATCACAGAAACAAACAGCAAGTCAGACTGAGCAAATCAAACTCATTAAACTCATGTGCCCCAACAATACATCTCTCAGCAGTCATTTGTTCACTGTTATCGAAGCCTTCCAGTACCAGCAGTGTTCTTTTGCTTTAAGCCTGCTACCAGAGGTGACCAATATACCTCCAAGAATGGAAAATGAAATATGTGCGAGAAGCATTGCATGTTGTAGCCAGAATCTGTCACAGAGCAACAAAAAGACAGTGGTGTCAAATGCATGGCTGGGTTCAGGTGCTGTACTGGCAGGCATTATGAGTGTATTATGCAGTGTAGCATTGCCTACTCAGAGACGCTTTATGTGTTAATGGGCCCCAGTGTGCTTTCACAACAACAAAACACCATCTGCAATCTTAGCAAGTACACACACTCAATCTTCTCACACATACACACTGCCAATAATCACACAGGGCCAGAGTGACAAACACAACAAGTTGTTACATTCTCTGATTATGACCTATCCACAATGATAGCTAATATAGCAGTGAAGTTTGTGAAGTTATTGATATATTTGTCAAAGTCTGTACATTTAGCTGGTTCAATTCAAGTTCAACGTTTCAGCAGAAAATCAGGCTGGAATGAACATCAAACCAATTGATTTCTACTACAAGCTGACAATCAAGGGTTTTCAAAATTATACAGGTGCATCTAAAACAAATTTGAATATTGTGGAAAAGTTCATTTTTTCCGTAATTTCATTCAAAAAGTGGAACATACATATATTCTAGATTCATTACATATAAAGTTAAATATTCAAGAAATTATTTTTTCATTTAATCTTGATGTTTACGGCTTACCACTCATGGAAATGAAACATGGAAACAATATCTCAAAATATTTTAATTAAGTTACAGAGAAAAATAATTTTTCCACGGAATTCAAATTTTTTGAGATGCACCTGTATATATATTTTACTACACAACAACCCAAAAAGTTTGTACCAAAATTGCCCTATGATGTGTTCACTTTCTACACATATTTATACCCTCCTAGAGGGTATTCTTGATCTGGCCAAGGGGTTTTTCCTTACCAAGGAAAGAACTCTTCTGTCATCCACCACTTAGTGTTTTCCTATGTTTCCGATGTTTGTTTTGATGTGTAAGCTTATTAATGGCTTGCTTCACTGGCAGTGACATTCTAAATGCAAATGCCATACTTGAAATCAACTCTAGACATCTTAATCTG
The DNA here is from genome assembly GCA_012411365.1 of Ameiurus melas. Classification (NCBI taxonomy): domain Eukaryota; kingdom Metazoa; phylum Chordata; class Actinopteri; order Siluriformes; family Ictaluridae; genus Ameiurus; species Ameiurus melas. The sequence goes on along the minus strand of CM022755.1, from coordinate 19,046,667 downwards.
CTTGCTTTAATTCCTACACCATTCACCCGAATTGGATATAAATACCCTCAAATTAAAGCTGAAACTCTTATATGTATTGTTTAATTTCAACTCCTATATAGACATGAAAATAACAATAACTTTGTCACTGTCCAAATATTAATGAATCTGACTGTATTTACTTGTCCAATGACAAATTTACATATTTATCAGCACTACCTATTTAAACAAACCGAATGCTCATGTAAAATCAGCATGATTTGAAGGTAATGTGGAGTTGCATAATGTAATGGAAGCAAAGAAAGTGAAATACATACCATTTGGACTCTCTTCATCAATAGTAACAATAGTGGCAGGGGGTCCAGTTCGATACAGCTTACACTCTGTGTGAAAAAGAAAGGATTCACACAGAGTCAGAATTGAAATCATTTACAATTCAAATTTTATACAAGATGTTGTGTGTTTTTCACATTGTGATTAAACTAATGGTTGAATGATACACTGTATGGTCGTAAGTATGTGGACACCTGGCCATCACACTCATATTCATCTTCAAACTGTTCCCACAAAGTTAGAAGCACATAATTGTCAAGAATGTCATCTATGCTGTAAGATTAAAATTTCCCTTCACTGGAACTAAAGGGCCCAAACATGTTCCAGCATGATAATGCCCCTGTGCACAAAGACAGCTCCATTAAGACATGATTTGCCGATGTTGGTGAGGAAGAACTTGAGTACCTGCACAGAGCCCTGACCTCAACCAACTGAGTGTGTTTGGGATGAACTGGAACACTGACTGCACACCAGGCCTTCTTGTCCAACATTAGTGCCCAACCTCTCTAACGCTCTTGTGGCTGAATAGACAAATCCCCAGAGACATGTTCCAAATTCCAGTGGAAGGACTTCCCAGAATACTGAAGTGTTATAATAGCAAAGGAGGGAACCAACTCCAATATTGGTTTAGAAAAGGATGTTCAGCAGGCAAATCTGATTGTGATGGTCAGGTGTCCACATACTTTTGGCCATATAGTACATGTATAAATACAAACATATTCAAGCAATTAAGCAATGCAATTATGGTATGACTTTTAATGTATACATTTTATTTTTCCATTAATCCATGAGAAGTGTCTGCCAAAGAAGCATCTGCTAAAGAATGCTAGAGAATGTGAGTCCCAGGCATCATTTCGTCCAGTCAGATAAAATCCATTGGTGATTCCCATTTTAAGTTTATGCTTTGCAGTTTTTAGCTTAATGATACATACTTTTCAGGACTGCTAGGGGAGAGCAAAAAGACAATAAAAATACACACTGGGACAGAATCATGAAAGGCAACAGAAGAAGAAAAGAATGTGATAAAGAGATTGAGTAACACCTTACCATCATAATGCCAGTCTATGTCAGAGACAGGGTTAGTTTCAGCAGCAGGGTGAAAAGACAAAAGGAAAAGACAAGAATGAAAAGCTTGCTACAAAGATGTCTAAGATTGTAAAGATCTAAAGTCCATAAGGAAAAGATCCTTTTCTGATTAACAGTGGAAAAACATGAAAGGAGCTGGTTAGAAGCAGTCACAATTTTAGATTGCGATTTTTAGGGCAAGAGATTTATCAGCAACCAAAACACAAAGGAGGAGGAGGAGAATTCTATCTTAATTAGAAGAGAAGACAATAAAACACACACACACACACACACACACACAACACACACGAGATAGAGTTCTCGTGTTTGCATGAGTCTCAACAAAACATCTGTTGCCAGGTGAGAAGGAGTAGATCATTTTCACATTAAATATGGATCATCACAGTTGTGTCCCTATAGCACACAACAGGACACCATGTTACAGACACTTTAATGCATATTTAAGAACATTATTCACTCATTACAGGATCCTCTGAAAACCTGACCAGGATAAAGTGGTTAGTGAAGATGGATGACTGAACGAATGAATATTATATTTAATCATGTTTACAAAGTGCGACCAGTATTCCCATAATCTGTATACTGTATACAATTGTCATTAAAGGCTTATTCAAACAATTCATACTTTTTAGATGAATGCTGCAAGTTACCAGTTACTGTAAACTCAAAGAATTGAAAAACTCATTTGTGTTATATATCCATTCAATTAGACACTTAATTAACTGTGTAGCCTTTGTTCCATTACATATATACTGACAAGGCAGTAATATACATTATCTCACAGCACTGTTGAATTCTCAAATCTGAAGGTGTGGATTCATTTTCTATAACAGCAGGTCTGACAGTAGTTTTGGCTAAGTTTATACTGCAGTAATGTGCTCTTTCTAATACTGTACGTCATCATTTCCATAGTAAAAGCATTCACAGGGAATTGTATAGCAGACAATCCACATCTAAGACTAAGAACAAAATGATTAAAACTGTGTGCTGATATTTTAACAAAGAATAAAATATAGTTAGTGATATTAAAAAGCTTTTGGTTGGGAGACAGCGATTTGTAACTGTGAGTAAGTTTTCCACCATAGGACAGTCTTCATTCAGGACAGTGGGTTTAATGCTTTCTGGTTTTTCAACTTCAAGAGAGAGAAAAAACAAGAGGCTGGTGAGCGAACAACTGTTTACAGCTGCCATATCTCGATCAGCCATAATATTAAAATAACTGACAGGTGAAGTGAATAACATTGAATTATGACAGAGCATCTTCTAAATGGCAGGTCTTGTGGGGTGTTCCCAGTATACAGTGGTTAGTACCTACCAAATGTGGTCCAAGGAATGACGACCATTGACAAGGCGACAGGGTCATGGGCGCCCAAGGCCTTTTTGGACATCAGTGAATGTTTGCACCGTTTGTAATAGTTGTGTATTAGTCTCTCAGTTGTCCTCAGTGTGAAAAGATGGATCTTGACAACATATAGCCACTGATGAAAAGGGGTCAAATATGCAGAAAAAGCTGGAAAAGCAAAGTATGTGCAGGACCTGGAGGATTTTTCTGAAGAACAGTGGGCAGTTTAACTGCTCAGGACAAACAAGAGACTCATGAAAAACTATCACAAACCATAAATACAGATGTTGATCATCCAGGTAACAACACAGTATTAAGAACCAAGCGTATGTAAACTTTTGAACTGGTTCATTTGTGTAAATTCAGTTATGGTCTTGTATTGTGGCCTATATGTAAACATCAGTTATGTGAAAGAGCTGATTCAAGGCAGCACTAAATAAAAAAAATGCAATTTTTATAATCCATCTTATTATTATTATTTTAAATTATTCACATTTTGCAGATTATGTAAGGAGTATGTAAACGTATGACCTCAACTGCACTATGGGAAAATGGCAAGAGGCAGTTTGGTGCTCTGGGCAATGTTCTGGGAAACCTACAAGAACAAGTACACCCCTTCATAGCAACGGTATTCCCTAATGACAGTGGTCTCTTTCAGTGGGATAATGTGCCCTGCCACACTGCAAAAATTGTTCAGGAATGGTTTCAGGAACATTGTTAAGGAGTTTAAGGTGTTAACTTGGCCTCCAAATTCTCCAGATCTCAATCCGATCGAGCATCTGTGGGACGTGCTGGACAAACACGTCCGATCCATAGAGGCCACAAATCACAACTTAGAGGACTTAAAGGATCTGCTACTAACATCTTGGTGCCAGATACCACAGCACACCATCAGAGGTCTTGTGGAGTCCATGCCTTGATGAGTCAAAGCTGTTTTTGGCAGCACAAGGGGAACCTACACTAAACATTACATTTAATTGTAAGTGCTTCAAAATGTGACATCATTCATTAATAAATTAACATTGTAATCACTGGCAAATTTCTGTGGTAAGAGGAATAACGGTAATGGCCCAACGACATGCTAAAGCTTGTCCCATGTGCTTAGTACTTCCAATATAATCTAATCAAACGAGAACTAAAACCATACTAATTATGGGAATGTCTGGGTTTATTTTTAGACGTATTTAAGAAGGGCTATTCTGCAAAATATACACAAGAGCAAACCCATTTCTGTTGTTCGTACAAGAAGTCTCCATCTGCTAAGAGAAGTGCAACTCTGTGCTTGCTTTAAAGAGAGACAAATCCATTGTAGAATCTAGGATACTTTACACACATCAAACACCATACCTAATCTCTAAGATATATTTGCTATGGTAGTGTTAAGTAAGCACATGCATCTAAATGAGCTTAATTGCCCTTTTAAGGAGAAATGCTTTCAGCTGGGCATACCGTTTAGAGATGTATAACGGAACTATAAGTGACATATGGAGATGTGGTGGAAGATGAAGGAGGAAAGTTTTAAAGTAGGAAGTGGTATACAGATTACAGACCTCCAGCTGTGAACAGGCAGAGAGAGTAGACAGATACAGCAGCTGCTCATATGCATGTACATATTCAAAAGCAGAGCTGAAAAAGCACTAAGGATCACAAAAGCATCCCACTACATGAATACATGCACAGACTGACACTCTCTCTCTCTCTCTTTACTTCTTTAACACACAGTGTCTCAGCTCTGACACGGATAAATAAGATAACAGAAAGATGATTCAGTCCCACTAGAGGGTTATGATACATGATGCAATGACTTCTTCAACACGCCAGGCATACACACACACACACACACACACACACACACACAAACAAACACACAGCGTGGGAAATATTCGTCAGCCTTACACTTCCTGGTCGCAGTGATGTAACCGTTGTCATGATGTGTAGATATAAGTGAGTTACAAAGTTCTAAAAATCGTATGTAGCACATACAGACACAACAGTAGATACTCGCACACACTCACTGCCTAGTGCAAAGCAGCTTATGGTTTGATCCACTTATCTGTAAGTCCAGAGCAAATCCTGAAACGCTAAAAGCTAAAGAATTAGGGTGCATAGAGGGACAGAGGGACCAAATTCAACCCTAAAGCCTGAAACAATTCTCTTTGTGCAGTGATGGGGAAAAGGCACAGCATGCTAGTGGAGAAAGGTCTGAGGCAGGCTAGAATAGAGCGATTAGTGGAATTTCACAGTAAATCAGTCAACTCTAAAAACGACCCAAGAGTCCATAAATGAGAGAAGACCTAAGAGTGCAAAATGTGAAGGGGGAAAGTGAGAGATGAGGACAAATGTGGAAGAGGAACAAAGAGCTCCCATATGTGTAAAAGACAGGCTTTCAGAGGATATACAACATCTCTACAGAGAATCATTCTGGAACATCTGATATGGATTTTGTATGTGAGAATGCAGCATGGAAAACATCAGATCAAACGGACTTGCCTTAACCCTCTAGGTAAACTAAGTGTCATTTTGAAGGCAGCAGAAGATGATGTAACCTGCTGAAACTTTCTGGCTTTCTAATGACCACTGTTTGAGAGTAGTTTATGCCTTTAATTTGTAGCACAGGGGAATCTTTTGATGAGGAAAGAGTGATGGTGTGATCGGGCATTGTCTGGCCTTTAGAGACCTGTACCATTTTTTGCATACACCTTCCCTGAGCAGTGCGAGATCTGTGAAGCTGTAAACTGTCCAGTGTGTTTCATCTGACTATCAATGTCAATATCCATGTTACAACTATAATAGAATTTTAATGATCGCAACTTGTTGTAGACCACATGAGCTTTTATTATAGGTCACTTGGGCTATAAGTTGTAAGGTTGAACATTTGTGATTTTTAAAAATAAACAAAACGTGTCGACCCTGAAGCAGTTTAACTTTAATAAGTACTCACTCTCATTTCTCATGAGCACAATTACTACTACGCAAACACACAGGGTTTGTTTAGGAGGGTTATGAGGGTTCACCATTAGAAAAACACAGTGGTTTCAGAAGATTAATATTTATCTGTAGTTAGTGCTTTTTTTCCCCCAGTAAAAATATTTTGGTTGCAGACTGTCAAAATAAGAAGGGGCAGACTGTGAAAGTCCAAACGATGAAAAAAATAAGATCTGAATTTGCATTATCAGAAATATTCAAATATTAAGATATTCAACATAAGGATTAAGATATTACAGGAATATACACCAATCAGCCTTAACATTAAAACCACTCACAGGTGACGTGAATAAAATTGATTATCTCATTACAATGGTACCTTTCGAGGGGTGGGAAATATTAGACAGCAAGTGAACAGTCAATCTTTGGGCCTGTTAATACCAGTCAATCATCACTTGAACACCACAGCCTATTGCTGTGTATTGTGTATTGCTACTGAGCATGTGCATCCCTTCATCTCCACAATTTACCCATCTTCTAATGGCTATTTCAAGCATGCTAATTGCACCATGTCACAAAGCAAGTCATCTCAAACTGGTTTCATGAACATGACAACGAGTTAAGTGTTTTTCAGTGGCATTCCCAGTCACCGGATCTGAATCCAGTAGGACAATTTTGGGACGTGGTAGATTGATAAATTTGCAGCATTAAAGTGCCCCTGGGTGTGTGTGTGTGTTTGTGTATGTGTCTTGAGCTGACAAGGAAAGAGGAAATATGATTGTTGTTTGCCCTTTTCTTGAAAGATGCCTACAAAAATAATTCAATAAAAAAAATCAAATATCAAAATGATTACTATATTGAGCAGTTCATTAATGAAACAAATAGGGCCTGATGATAACAGTGTCAATGGGGATACGACCACAAGTCTGGTCATACTGGTTACTAATTTATATGCCTGAAATACCCTTAAAATATACTTCATCATGAATGAAGCTATTAAAGAAAAACTATTTTTGACCTTGCTGTGACGTTGACCCTCTTTGAATCTATTCTAAAAGACATAAAACATAAAGCCATAATAATAAATCAATCAAATTTCCCTTTAGAACTGTATTTACTACTAAATCAGTTGTCTTCCGTAACCTGTTGCATACTCTTAACAGATGCCCAAACGCTCAACAGATGGAACGATTACCAAAATGGCGAAAAATGACATATAGGCTGGACATCGAGACGGGCCGATATGAAATGCTGGTTCCCAGCGCAGAGTGTGCACACTGAGCAAGAGTAACACTGTGAAGACAGTGCTGCACTTAACTGAATGTTTACAGGAAGTCTACTTTAGACAGATTTCAGGAAGTTTATCCTCAATTCTATACTCAACCATCTGTAATAATCATGTCAGTAGAGCACACTGAACTGAACTGAATTAAATGGGAGAGGGAGAGAAGAGAGAGAGAGAGAGAGAGACTGGCTTGATATATATGGAATGAAAATGATGGGAGACCAGCCTAATTTGTCTCGTCACCATGGTAACGAGGTGACAGGGAGGACAAACCCCATCCTCTTCTCACTGTAGGTCACAGATGATCCACCCTACAAACACATATTTATATGCATTTTACACACACGCACATGCACACACACACACACACACACACACAAGCACTTTCTGCAAGCACAACTGTGTCAGTAAGTGAAGATATTTTATTTATAATAGGGAGTCTGTAATGTTCATTAAGTATTAACTCATTACCCACTTGATATTGACAGAATTATTAACTGTACTGTATTGATAAGTACCCACATGGTTCTTTCTGTAAATTTTAAATCACTATTCTACAAACTTAATCAGCAATCGGAGAAATGAATACTCGTTATAATATAATACTCGGGATTCGTTCTGATTTCTAGTATGCCCTGTGTATGTATATTTTTTTTAATTACACATGTGCCAGTTAATCCTTGTAAGATGTCTCTGTACGATGCTAATATGCATTATTCAAAATGCATAATGTAAATCTACAGCACTCCTGCAACACTTCTTCTCTAATCACTCAAGGAAGTACACTGTAATTAGCTGAGTTTTGCGGTTATTTAAAGAACACTGTATCATAATGAGAAGCACAGCATGCACAGAATAGAACAGTTAGCACAAGGCTCAGGTTGCTGCTCATGCTTCACTCCACATGTATTAAATACTTGTAGGTGTTTGTAAGAACACGAGTTTGTCTAGAAGTTTGGAAATGGGGTATAACTTGCAATACAGCTGTAGAAATGCTGAATAATGCAAGTTTTATTCTCTCACACCTAGGTTCATGATTCCTTTTCTGCCTTTAAATACATGCAGCCAAGCTCACATAAATATAAAAACAAGATAGTTGTCACGTTTGGCGAGTTGAGGCCGAAGCAATCGCAGATTTTTTAAACATTTATTTTAAACACACGAACAACGAAACAAAAACACTAGGAGAACTGGGCATAACACTGTGGCAAGAAACAAACACGGAGACAGAAGTGACGTGAGTCTATAACAACGAAAGACCAGGAGAAAGTGCAGACAAGGACTATAAATACACAAGGGTGCTCATTAACAAAAACGTGAGTCAGGTGCATGTGGTCAGGTGGTGTAGTGCAGTGGCTGATGGGACTTGAAGTCCCGGGTTTCCGGATACGTGACAGATCCAAGGGGCGCTACTCCTGGAGCGCCCAAAATCAAAGGGCCCCCCTCCGGGGGTCCCGGCCGCCCGGGCCAAAAGTCCCCAGCAGAACCAGGAGGCCGAGCAGCTTCCACCATGGCACAAGGAAGCGGGGGGAAGTCCTTGGCAAAGCATGAAAGAGGGGCGACGTCCCCCACGGGACAGGAGAGCGGAGCATGCCTCACCGCGAGGTTCAAGGGGGGAGCGAGGTAGGGAGAGGAGCGAGGTTCTCCGCGAGGCCCAAGGGAGGAACGACGCTCTCCGCGGAGCATGAGGGGGGAACGGAGACCTCCGTGGAGCAGGAAGGGGGAGCGACCCACTGAGCGCAGCGAGGGAAAGGAGCGACGTCTTCAGCGGAACGTGGAGGCAAAGTGACGTCCTCAGCGCAGCAGGATGAGCGAAGCGACCGCAGCCGAGCAGGAAGGCCGAGCGACGACCTCAACCGACGAGCAGGAAGGCCGAGCGACGTCCACAGCCGAGCAGGAAGGCCGGCGACGTCCACAGCCGAGCAGGAAGGCCGAGCGACGTCCACAGCCGAGCAGGAAGGCCGAGCGACGTCCACAGCCGAGCAGGAAGGCCGAGCGACGTCCACAGCCGAGCAGGAAGACCGAGCGACGTCCACAGCCGAGCAGGAAGACCGAGCGACGTCCACAGCCGAGCAGGAAGGCCGAGCGACGTCCACAGCCGGGCAGGGATGCTGAGCGGCGTCCACAGCTGAACAGGAAGGCTGAGCGGCGTCCACAGCTGAACAGGAAGGCTGTGCGACGACCTCAGCTGAACAGGAAGGCTGAGCGACGACCTCAGCTGAACAGGAAGGCTGAGGCACCTTAAGGTAGCTGAACAGCGGGGAGTCCCTGAGGTCAGCGAACAGAGGTGAATTCATGAGTCCGCCCGGAGCGGAGGGGCCTCACACACACATAGCGGGGCGGCGGAGAGACCTCCTTCACAGGACTCACCGGCTGCGCGACTCTGAAATAGCTGAACAGCGGGGAATCCTTGAGGTCCGCGAACAGAGGTGAATTCATGAGTCCGCACGGAGCTGGAGCGTCCTCACGCACATAGCGGGGCGGCGGAGAGACTTCCTGCACAGGAATCACCGGCTGCGCGACTCTGAGGTAGCTGAACAGCGGGGAATCCTTGAGGTCCGCGAACAGAGGGGAATCCATGAGACCCATCGGGGAGGGAGGGTGGGAGCAAACTGCTGTATCCGAAAAAAATAAACAAATAAAAAATCCACTGCTTCGTAGTCACGGTCTTTCGTTCTGTCGCGTATGGCGAATGGAGGCCGAAGCAATCGCAGATTATTTAAACATTTATTTTAAACACACGAACAACGAAACAAAAACACTAGGAGAACTGGGCATAACACTGTGGCAAGAAACAAACACGGAGACAGAAGTGACGTGAGTCTATAACAACGAAAGACCAGGAGAAAGTGCAGACAAGGACTATAAATACACAAGGGTGCTCATTAACAAAAACGTGAGTCAGGTGCATGTGGTCAGGTGGTGTAGTGCAGTGGCTGATGGGACTTGAAGTCCCGGGTTTCCGGATACGTGACAATAGTGCTACTTGTATGATTATTATTTCTTAATGCTTGCAGGCCCCAGTGCCCACATGCAACCCCAAGTTCAAATTACATCATGATAAAACTATGCCATGTTACATCATACTTGCAGGCTCAGGATTACAGACTCATAAAATGAGCACACACAAAAAATCTTAATAAATAAATGAAAATTATTAGATATAAAAATAATTATTTACACATATGGCTTCTATACATTGACTCCCAATTGTGAATAGGCAACAATTACAATATGTGAAACAATAAATGGTCTGCACTTATATAGCACTTTTATCCAAAGCGCTTTACACTGTGTCTCATTCACCCATTCACACACATGGTAGAAGAGCTGCCACGCTAGGTGCTAACTTTGCCATCAGGAGCAATTTAGGGTTCAGTGTCTTGCCCAAGGACACTTCGGCATGTGGAGACATGTGGGCTGGGAATCAAACTGCCAATCCTACGATTAGTGGACAACCCGCACTACCACCTAAGCCACGGCCACCCGTGGCTACAAACTATAAAGAGCCTTCTATAAAGAGTCTTCTACATGAAGTCCCTTCAATATTTTGTGATTTTGGGAAATGTTCCAAATTACTGCAGATTTTCTGCAGATTTGGGCCAAGACACATCCTGTGATGACATCACAACACGTCACACATTTTGGAAAAAAAGAAATAAAATAATCAAGCATTTTTGGCTCAACAATCACAAAAAACTTCAGTGCAATCCTGGATGGACTGTATATTTCTATGTCTGTAACTTAAACAAGTAGACAAGAGTGAATGTGCTAGTACATGTTTCATGTCTTTCACAACCAATAGCAAAGACTCAACATTACAGCATCTTCTATAAGCAGATACATTTTGGTAACTGTCTTTTCCAGAGCATGCCTTGGTATTTAATTTGACTACCAACCCTTTAGTTTCAAGATGGACCTACACTACTCCTTCAAGAGGTCAGGACCCACAAAGGGCTGTATTTTCCTATAGCAAGGGTCAATGCTCTTCTGTCCATGTTTTCCAAAACAGTTTCACCTGATATTACGATTACGTTTACATCAAATTCCATTTAAGGTGTATAATCAGGTTGCAGCCATATTCCAAATACAATGTTTATATGCATACGGGCATCAGAATATTCATGTACAGTGGTGTGAAAAAGTGTTTGCCCCCTTCCTCATTTCCTGTTCCTTTGCATGTTTGTCACACTTAAGTGTTTCGGAACATCAAACCAATTTAAACAATAGTCAAGGACAACACAAGTAAACACAAAATGCAATTTGTAAATGAAGGTGTTTATTATTAAAGGTGAAGAAAAATCCAAATCATCATGGCCCTGTGTGAAAAAGTGATTGCCCCCTAAACCTAATAACTGGTTGGGCCACCCTTAGCAGCAACAACTGCAACCAAGCGTTTGCAATAACGTGCAATGAGGCTTTTACAGCGTCCTGGAGGAATTTTGGCCCACTCATCTTTGCAGAATTGTCCTAATTCAGTTACATTAGAGGGTTTTCGAGCATGAACGGCCTTTTTAGGTCATACCACAACATCTCAATAGATCAGGTCAGGACTTTGGCTAGGCCACTCCAAAGTCTTCATTTTTTTTTCTTCAGCCATTCGGTGGTGGACTTGCTGGTGTGTTTAGGATCATTGTCCTGCTGCAGAACCCAAGTTCGTTTCAGCTGAGTACACGAACAGATGGTCGGACATTCTCTTTCAGGATCTCTTGTAACAGCAGAATTCATAGTTCCTTTTATCATGGCAAGTCTTCCAGGTCCTGAAGCAAAACAGCCCCAGACCATCACACTACCACCACCATATTTTAATGTTGGTATAATGTTCTTTTATGAAATGCAGTGTTCCTTCTACGCCAGATATACTTGGCACACACCTTCCAAAGAGTTCCACTTTTGTCTCATCGGTCCACAGAATGTTGTCCCAAAAGTCTTGGGGATCATCAAGATGTGTTGTGGAGAAATTGAGGACGAGCTTTGATGTTCTTTTGCTCAGCAGTGGTTTTCTCCTTGGAACTCTGCCATCAGGCCATTTTGCCCAGTCTTTCCTAATGGTGGAGGCATGAAGCTGACCTTAACTGGGCAAGTAGGCCTGCAGTTCTTTGGACGTTGTTGTGGGGTCTTTGTGACCTCTGAAGTGTCGCTGCGCTCTTGGGGTAATTTTGGGCGGCGGCCACTCTGGAAGGTTCACCACTGTTATTTCGCATTTGTGGATAAGCTCACTGTGGTCGCTTCCCAAACTTTGGAAATCTTTATACCCAACTATAGATCTCAATTACTCTTTCTCATCCAATTTTTGGGTCTCGGCATTAGTTTAGACCTGTACCAGTCAAGCAGCCTATTTGGATCCTTGATTGTGATAGGTGTGCAATAAACCTGCAGGTGTGGACAACACAGTGAGTTTAACCATCTTTTAACTTTTTTACTATCAAATTTTGTTTTATTTATATGAAAACTTAAGTTACAAAATAAGAACTTTTTACACCACTGTATATGTGGTTGTTTAAGTATGCCTGAGTTTCCATTCCTAAATGCCTAGCCTACAGCTAAGCATCTTCTAGCACCCACAATTCCTTGCAGACCAAACATGTGTATATATCTAGCAAGGAATTGTGGGTGCTAGCAGATGCTTAGCTGTAGGCTAGTTATTTAGGAATGGCAACTCAGGCAAATCTGACTTCTGATACATGGAAAAGCAGGATGGGATTTCAGAAGAAGAATGTGAATGGGAGTTAATGCCTCAGGATCATGTTTGTCATCAGATACAGTGCAAAGCCCCTAGCTATTGAGAATTTCCTCCGCTTCACAAAGAAGAGTTTGTAAACTTTTACCATCAAGGATTTACTGATGTGGAATGGAACAAAGCACTTGTCTTGCTATATGAATTTGCCTTTCCCACACGCCACCATGATTTGAAGCTGTTGGGGAATTAAAGCTCCTCTGAATTCCTTTCTGAAGCATGGCCTTTTCAATCTTATCATAGTTCCAGGCTGACTGAGTCAGTGTCCGGTGTGTGATCTTTCCATACACTGCTCTACGTGACATGCTTTATCAAGACTCTTCCCCGTTCTTAACTCTAACAGGTCTGAAGATCACACATTTGGATATAACTTTCAAGCTACCGAGCTGGCATTTATGAGCAGTATCTTTTCTTGAGTTGTGACAGGACATGATTTTTGCCAGTGTTCAACTTATTCTTTCATCACTGTCTGATAGAATAAAAATGTGTCTCCATTTTTCATGCCGTTCTCTATTTTCTGTATGTGGAATATGGGTATACTCTTGGTATATCCCTAAGTTTGTCATTTAATGACAAATGGAAGGCTGTTATATTGCACTGTTATTTAACTAGTATGTCCTTGGCTGACAGAAGTGTCCTTCAAATCAGTGTACCTCCTTCCCATGTGTTTTTTATTTAAATTAATTATTAAATGACTGAACTGATAACATACTGTACATCATAAAGATATTGTTTAACCTGCACTGTGTTTTGTGTTCTTTGGTCATCATGTAAGATAGTGAAGTATGTTCCCTTTCAAAGGGAACTTCGACGTTGCATTTAGCAGTATGGGAACGCCTTGTGCGCGTGACCAGTATCTGAAGCTTGTGTAAAATCATGCCTCTACTTATAGGCCTGCCATAATCAGGTGACGTGGCAATTTAACGCGTCGCATGATATATATATGGCACCTGTGAACCACGTCGCCAGCCTTATTATCTTCAGCGAGACTGCATGTCTGTTGTTTGTGTGACAAAAACGCTTCATTTCTAACTTTTCTATCCCTTTTTAAAGAAAAGGAGAGGTAAGTAATGAGCGAGAAAGAGATCAAGAAGTGTGTAACGTGTTCCCGTTTCATCACGGGGGAAAGTGCACACTTCCTGGGTGAAGTGTTAGTAGTGTAGTATGCGATGGCAACCTCGAAAGGCTGCGCATGGTAACGCTACATTAAGCAGTTCAACTCGCGCTCTTCTCGAGAAAAAAAAAAAAAAACGGAAGCCGAGCGAGTTGGGTTTCAAAGCCTCGCGGATCTGGGCCGGCCGCTGCCGAGGCAGCCAACCGTCTCAGGTTCGGGGGATCTCTTAAATCCGGAAGAGGAGCCGGAGACGAGCGCTGCTCTATCTCTCTCTCTGTCTCCCGGGTTCAGCTCTCCGCTGGATTTTGGAGTTCGCGTCGCGACTCCTCCTCCCGCTATGGAAAGCCAAAGGGGTAATGATCCCTCTCTGACTCCGAAGAGTTAGAAGGATGTGTTAAAAACTGAGAGCAGCATTTAAAGAGCTGCTTGAAGTGATTACCCAGTGAAAGTAAATACTTCACACTGCAGAAACTCCCTTGTCTTCCAGAAGTTATGACAAAATCTCACTTCTGGGGGAAAACCATGCCATGTCATAACTCCACGATGTTGGATTATTCAGCCATTGTGGGAATGAATGGCATGGCTATTTAGCTATGCCCGAGGTGGAGGAGGCGCTTGCTAGCTACCTCTCTCCACCGACGGCAGGTAATTACAGGAGCCGGCTTGCATCCAAGGTGGCATTGGTGGGCAAGCCTATGCAGTAGAAGTCTTGCTTGTGGGTCACTGCAGACAATGACAGTCTTGCAGGCCTACCAAGCAGACCTGCTGAGTGAGCTCGACTTAGGGCGCAAAAAAAAAAAAAAGTTGTCTCAAGCTCATCCGGGTGTCCCCGAGTGGAGCCTGGGCCAGCACTAGTGTGAGGGAAACCCAGAAGGCGAGTATGGCAGCCCGCCAACCCCCGCAGACAGCCAGGGGAACCGGGCGGCCAGTCGCGGTCTGCTGTTAGGCCTGATCTGAGAATGGTCATAAAGGCCAAGCAGGCAAAGATGAGCGGTCCTGAGGGGCTGTGGACAGATGTATCTGGGGAAATGACGTTGTTAGGGCAGGTAGCCCCCAGTGCTACTGTAGGGCCTCCCCTAGCCAAGGTGGTCCCCAAGTTTTCGTGTTCCTTGGTCAGCAAGCTGTCACAGGGCAACGAAAATCTGATGCTTCTCTCCAATAGAATGTGGAATAGCTAATGTCACCAGGAGACCATTGGGCACCGTGCAAGCTACGGCCAAATGTGTCTCCATGGGTTCTGTCTACCATAGAAAGGGTTACCGGGTCCAGTTATAGCTCGACCCCCCCGTTCACAGGTGTGCTCACCACAGAAGTCAGCACAGACCAGAGCCCGACGTTAGCGCAGGAAGTAAGCACCCTTTGGACAAGGGGGTCCTGAAACATGTAACCTGTTCCCTCAGGGAGGGAGGTTTACAGCCTTTATTTCCTGTTCCGCAAAAAAGTGGGAATATGCGGCCAATTTTAGATCTGCATCATCTGAACCGTACCCTTCGGACATACAGGTTCAGAGGCTGATGTTCAAACGTATCGTGCCACAGATCCAGTTCGAGAACTGGTTTGTGGCGATAGATCTAAAAGGTGCGTGTTTCCGCATAGGAATATTGCTTTATCCCCTCACACCTTCACAAAGTGCATGGATGTCACTCTGGCTCCATTGGGACTCCAGGGCATCTGTGTACCAAACTACCTGGACGACTGGTTAATTCTAGCACGATCCAGGGAGCTGGCGGTTCAACATTGAGATGTTGTTCTCGCCCACGTGAAGAGCTTGGGGCTCAGGTTGAATATCAGAAAAGTTGGCGTTTCTATCTCCATGAGGGCGTAGTGTCAATCCTATCAACACTGAGCAAGATAAAGCTGTATCTTGGGAGCCTGGGGTGGAGTCCACACATGTGGCCAAGGTCACATCTGTATGCTGCTCCCCCCATCGCTCTGCTCCCACAAGCTCTAGCGAGAGTTATAGTCTCCAGGATAGTCTGCTAGTAGCACCTTTTTGGCAGCTCGGACATGATTCTGAGAGATAATATCTCTGCGAGATGGCACTCCTTGGGAGATTTCCGTCCGCAGGGATCCACTGTAGACCCAGTAACTGCGCAATAGCTACAGTCCTGGAGCTCTTACAATAACATCTCTCAGCGGGGTGAGCTCCTTCTACAATCAGGGTTATGTGGCCGCCATTTCGGCCAGCCACGCCCTGTTGAGGGAGCCTCTGTGGGGCAACATCCTCTAACTTCGAGGTTCATGCGTGGTCTCAGATGGCTGAGGCCCATCTGCAGGCCGTGCATACCTTCCTGGGACCTTCTGTGGTCCTGGAAGGTCTGTCAGTTGCCCCTTCAAGCCCCTAGAGTGGATCCCATTCACAAGGACATTGTATGCAATCAAGTGGCAGTTGTTGTCTTGTGGTGTGAGGAACGTCAGCTAGACCCAGTGGACTGCGCAATAACTACAGTCCTGGAGCTCTTGCAAGAACGTTTCTCAGCGGGCTGGGTTCCTTCTACAATCAGGGTACTTGGTCTCGTTCCCTTCTCAGGGAACAGGGTTACATGCGTAACCCCGACGTTCTATTTTTTAGAGAAATGTTTTTCCTAGTGCTTTTTATTATTTTTTAATTATTATTATTATTACATTTGTGTTATTTACAGTTAAACCAAATCCTACTGATGAAGATTCCAACTTTCTTGATTTACTCAAATATGGCAATACCTTTCAATATACATGGATGAAAGAAAAACAATATATGTAGATTAAAACTATTTACGTCATCACAAATATTAACACTGATCTCTGCTAATGTCAGACCATGTATTCATAGTGGCTGTGTTTTACCCAGCAAACAGGGGACATCCCCCGGACATTACAAGTCCACTTAGGTCCGCATTTGGTCCGGTTTATAAGGTTCACTGTTCCGAGGCCACATATATCAAGCCACATATGTTTGTTTAAAATATGAATATCTATAATGACTAACCTACAAAATCAGGTTTTTTATAAATATATATATATATATATATATATATATATATATATATATATATATATATATATATATATATATATATATATATATATATATATATATATATATATATATATATATATATATATATATATATATATATATATATATATATATATATATATTTGACAATATGATGCAATAAAATAGTGGTGATGTGTAGATCTTTTGGCAGGGTCATGGGAGGTTTGGTTTCTTCAGGCACTATTGACTTATGTAGCTGTCCTCCTAATCTTAGTCTAATCTTAGTCTGCTGGCGTGTTTGTTTACACCTTAATCGGTTGCTTTTTGTGGCTTTGCAATTTCCTCTATTACACGTATGTATTCCTTAGAATACATACCTGTGTTGAGGTTAAAATATGTTGAGTGACTGAAGGCTGAACAATATTGCCTTCTTTCACTTGATCCAACTTGAAAAGCAATTAAGTAGTTGGCTTGTGGAATTTCTCTTTTCACTGATGATAGCACTATACACTTTCTTTTGGGTTCAGGGTCATCCAAAGTGAGTTGGAGGAATTTCATAGGCTCCTGGATGCATTCTTTTTTGTGTGTTTTCCACAGAAACATTGGTTCATGGATTAATTTCTTTGCCTCTTTTGATGCCATAATGGCTGAATTAAACTTTTTTCATATATATATATATATATATATATATATATATATATATATATATATATATATATATATATATATATATATATATATATATATATATATAAAGAAGAGAGAGAGAGAGAGAGAGAGAGCGCTATCTACACCGTGACAGTATTTTCTCAAATGTATGAAATCCAGTGGGCTTGTCTGCACAGCACAGACTGGCTGTCAGACCAGAAGGTTGAAGGCTTTAGCTCCAACTCCTTTCTCAGCATTTTCTCAATTCTAACAGCTAACAAAGCAGCAACAAGTTCCATACATGGAAATGTCACTTGTGGTTTTTTCTCCCTGATGTCTATCTGAATGTCAGTGTAGGTGTTACCAATTCAAGTGGTTTTACACAATGTGACACTTTGAGGTCTTCAAGTCTTGCAAGTTCAGCTACACATTTTCTACACATGGAAATGTAGCCTCCGGTATTTCCTTACACCAACTTTGTTTCTTTCTGCAGAACTCCTGGAGAAATAATCTGGCTGGTAAATTGACAGGATACAGGAACCCAAGTGGGTCATAGATTGATCTCATTATTGAAGATATGTTTCTTTTAGTCTTTAAGGCTTTCTTTTAAGCTCTCCGGGCCTCCCAGTCAGTTATACAGCTAATGGATGAAACGTTACACTGTGTGAATCCACCAAATACAGTAGATATTTAAAAAAAGTCCACACACCCCTGTTAAAATAGCAGGTTTTTGTGGAAAAAATTTACTGAAAATTAAAATTAAAATAAAGTTAAAAACCATCAATCAACAACCCCAATTCCAAAAAAGTTGTGACTGTCATGTAATAGGAGGTTAGGATGGCTGGAAGTGCAGGTATGAGCTTTATTGAAAGAGGCAGACAAATCCAAAATGTGAAACACAGGCACAGGGTCAGGCATAAAATAGACTAAGCGAGAATCAAATAACGAGGACGAGGATAGGAACAAAACTATGGCACGTAAACGAGGAACAAAAACTTCGTACGGTGGCAACACTCACGCAATACTTCGCACCAAACAATGAGACACTAGGGGTTTAAATACTAAACATAATCGGGGTAAAACACAAAAAAGCTGAGAACAATGATGTAACATACGGGAAACAACCAATGACAATACAGGGACAGAGAGAGGACATAAACCATAACACAACACGTGTCAGAAGATAACAAAGTCAATGTCACTAAAAACCCAGAAGAGCGTGTTTCAACTTAAAGCTTCGGGTTTCAGAGCACGCTGCATGTTACAGAGCTAGCACGAGGTGAAATCGTGACAGTGACTGTTTAAAATGTAAATAAATGTAGAATGTAATGATTTGCAAATCTCATAAACCCATATGTTATTCACAACATAACATAGAAAACATATCAAATGTTTAAACTGAGTAAATGTACCATTTTAAGAAGGAATTACGGTAATTTTTAATTTGATGGCCATAACACTCTCAAAAAAGTTAGGACAGGGCAACAAAAGGCTGGAAAAGTAAGTGTTACTAAAAGGAAACAGTTGGAGGAGCATTTTGCAACTAATTAGGTTAATTGGCAACAGGTCAGTAACATGATTTGGAATAAAAAGAGTATCTTAGAGAGGCAGAGTCTCAAAGAAATAAATATGAGATAGAATCTGGATGGACAAATATGTTGTTTTAAAACCTGTTTATACCTTTCAGCATTGATGGTGCCTTTCCAGATGTGCAAGCTGCCCATTCCATAGGCACTAATACCCATACCCATACCATCAGAGATGGAGGCGTTTGAACTGAGCAATGATAAAAAGCCAGATGTTCCCTTTCCTCTTTAGTCCTCTTTAGTTTAGAGGACGTAATGTCCATGGTTTCCACAAAGAACTTCACATTTTGATTCATCTGGCCACAGAACAGTTTTCCACTTTGCCTCAGTCCATTTAAAATTAGTTTTTTTTCCCAGAGAAGGCATGGCATTCCTGGCTTCTTCTTTGCATGATAGAGCTTTAACCAGCATTTGTGGATGGCACGGTGAACTGTGTTCACAGACAATGAGTTCTGGAGATGTTTCTGAGCCCATGCAGAGCTCATGCCTGTTTTTAATGCAGTACAACATGAAGGCCCGAGGATCATGGGCATGCAATATAGATTTTTTTCCTTGTCCCTTGCACTCAGAGATTTTTCCAGATTCTCAGAATCTTTTGATGATATTATGAATTGTAGATGATTCATAGTCTTCACAATTTTATGTTGAGGAACATTATTCTGAAATTGTACCACAAATTGTAGATGCAGTGAACCTCTGCCCATATTTAGTTCTGAGAGACTCTGCCGCTCTAAGATACTCTTTTTATAATATTACTGACCTGTTGCCAATTAACCTCCAGCTGTTTCTTTTTAGTAACACTTACTTTTCCAGCCTTTTGTTGCCTCTATCCCAAATTTTTGAGACATGGTACAGCCATCAAATTCAAAATTACCTTGTTTTTTTTGCTAAAATAGTACATTTACTCAGTTTAAACATTTGATATGTTTTCTATGTTCTGTCATGAAAAACATATGGGTTTATGAAATTTGCAAATCATTGCATTCTGTTTTTATTTATATTTTACACAGTGCACAACTTTTTGGGGAATCGGGTTGCATTACAGCTCTCTTTTTAGGTAAGAGTCTATAAGCTTTGCACATCTTGACATGACATATTTTGCCACTCTTCCTTGCAAAAATTTTCTAGATCCATCAAATTGTGAGGGTCTTCAGGTCACCCCACAGATTGTTAATTGGCTTCAGCTCTGGGCTCTGACTGGGTCATTTAAAACATTTATCTTTTGGTGAACCCATTCCTTTGTTGATTTGGATATATGCTTTGGGTCACTATCGTGCTAAAAATTATTCTTCAGCTTTCCAGCAGACATCTGATTTGGAGTACAACCCTACAGCACCAACTCTCTTTTAGATTTTGGCAGACTTTCCTTGCTGATTCAATCAATGTTAAAGACATCGCCAAAGCGACTGGCAAGTTCAAGCCCAAGATTCAAAATACTGCCTATGGGTACCCCGAGCCTGAGAGCACAACAACCTAACAGAAGAATAAGAAAAGGCCCATGTTTAAGACATGCTTCCTTGTGATTCACTTCAGTGAAAGCTGGAAATGTTAAACTTTGTCACATTCTAACTCACAGCTTTTATTTCAATATACATTATCTTGCTAAAAGTATGTGGACACCTGACCATCACACCTACTCGACACAATGTTGTGTCTGTAGCAGTAAGGATTGCCCTTTACTGGAACTAAGGGGCCTAGCCCAGACATATTCCATACATAACAATGCCCCTGTGCACAAGTCAAGGTTCATAACATCATGGTTTGCCATGGTTCTTGTGGAATAACTCAAGTTGCCTGCACAGAACTCTACCTCAGCTCTACTGAATGATGAATTGGTAGAGAACAGTGTCTAACCTCACCAATGCTCTTGTGGGCACAAATCCCCACATCCACAAAATCCCATCGAAAGCGTTCCCAGAAGAGTGCCGGGTATTATAACAGCAAAGGGGGACTAAACCTATGGGATGTTCAACAAGCACATATGGGGGTGATTGGTCAGGTGTTTACATACTTTTGGCAATATAGTGTATATACTACTAAGAGTCATGCAAACACTGTCATTAAATTTCAATTATGGTATTTTTATAATGTTAAACTTTTAAATAAATTGAAAATGTAAACCTAAGGCACCTCTTCAGGTCATGCTTATAATCATAAATACACAGTATTGAAACAGCACCATGTTGTATAGTCTCAAATTAGAATTTTGTGTATCATGACATTTACATTTACATTTATTCACTTAGCAGATGCTTTTATCCAAAGAGACTTACAAATGAGAAAAATACAAGCAAAGCAATACCGTAATTTCCGGACTATAAGCCGCTACTTTTTTCACATGCTTTGAACACTGCAGCTTAAACAATGATGCAGTTAATTTATGGATTTTTACAAGCTAACGAGCCTTATAGCTTAGTCTGTAGCCTAGTAGCTTATAGCATAGCTTATAGCCTAGAAGCTTTTAGCATAGCTTATAGCCTAGTAGCGAATAGTATAGCTTAGAGTTGTATAGACTTAGTTTAGAATATAGATGTAGAAGTGGTTTATATACTATAGATATAGAGTCTTTGTTTCATGTCATAGTTAATGTTTAGGTTAATGTTTAGTTGGTAATGGTTCTTGTTTCTCTTGAGTCTGCTCTTCTTTGTTTCAATAAAAAGCTCTCGTCCTAACTGCACCTGTCCTGCTTCGTTTACGTCACGAATCGTGACAGTTACAACGTGGACACCTGCGGCTTAAAGAGAAGTGTAGCCTATATATGTACAAAATTGTTTTTCTTTTTAAAATTAACGAGTGCGTCTTATATTCAGGTGCGCTCAATAGTCTGAGAATTACGTTATATCAAGCAGAGAACAATACAAGTAGTGCTACCATACAAGATCCATTAATTGAGTTCCAGAAGAAACAAAGTGTGGAGTGTAGAGGTGTAAGTGCAATTTTTTTATTAATTTGTTTATTTATGGTTGTTTTTTTTTTGGAGTTTAAGAGAATCTTTTTTATGAGATTCTGTGGTCCAGATTGAGATTGGAAGTTCATTCCACCACTGAGGAACAGTTAGCGTAAAGGTTCTGGAAAGGTACCGTGTGCCACGCTGAGTGGGAACTACTAAATGTCGGTCGCTAATCGATCGCAGATTGCGTAGGACTTCAGGAGAGAGTTGAGGTAGGAGGGTGCTGTTCCTGACAAGGTCTTGTAGGTGAGCATCAAGGCCTTGAATTTAATGTGGGCAGCTACAAGAAGAAAGCCAGTGGAGGGAGCTGAAGAGGGGTGTGACATGGGTTCTCTTGGGCTGGTTGAACACAAGGCGCACTGCAGCATTCTGAATCATCTGAAGGGGTTTAATGGAGCTGGCTGGGAGGCCTGAAAGCAGTGAGTTGCAGTAGTCCAGTTTAGAGATAACAAGAGCCTGGACTAGTATCTGTGTAGCCTGTTCAGTGAGGTAGGGTCGGATTTTCTTGATGTTGTACAGGCTGAACCTACAGGACCTTACAATTGCTGAGATATGGTCTGTAAAGGTCAAGCTGTCATCAAGAATCACCCCAAGGTTCCTGGCCGTCCTGGTTGGCATGAGTGTGAGTGAGTTGAGCTGTACAGTGAGGGCCTGTTAGGTATTCCACATACTCTATTTTAAATTGTTCATTTGTGTAATTTCCCTTTCAAGCTCTCTGCGACCTGTCGATTATTATACATGATTGAGTCATCCTTCCTGAGGGTAAGTTTAGACTATAATATCCATCAGTTATATTGAGTCCACTTCATTCTTCATGAACATTTTATCTTGAGCTGACATTTGGTCATCTGATGACCTTTCTTAAAAATCATTATTGTATTGTTATACCAACAGTGTTTCCACCTTTTGAGGCAGAGTTTCTGTTTGCAGTAACACAGACATCTATTCAACTCATGCCTTACCGGATCATTGACAACCCATTCCAATCAGGTTTTCACAGAATATGGCCAATCTTCCCTGCCTTTTCTTGAAGTCTTGATTCAGAGCCTGATGATGGCTTTATTCCATATAATGTTAAGCTTGTGAAAAGAAAGTTGCCGGTCTGGATCAATAAATGCTTAGATGTTTATGGCTTTACTTTCTTAGGCATTTTTGATGGCCTAATTGATAGTGTACAATCTGTGTAGCCTTGATTGGTACCATCCCCAGAATGCTCAGCCGCATTGAGAACCATCTGTGTACTGCTCATAGATTGCTCTGACGTTTGCACTGATGTGTAACACTCTGGGATGTGGTTTATTGCATTCACTGCAGGTAAGATGCCTTATGCTCCTTGCTCACATGACTGGTTTTTGTCCTGCATCCAGATTCCATTCTGTCTTAGTAGTGACCATCTTCTTGTGTAACTGTTTCTTGAGTTGTCAGGAGTATGACTGCCACTGAAGAACAGACACATTCTGCATATTTCTGGATGTTTGCTCTGCTGGTTTCACGTCCACATTGCTTGAAAAATTGCCTTTCCCATTGTAGTTTTTACTAGAGCATTTACTAGAGCTTGAATCCTGAATGTTACTAAATACTGGTTCCAGGGTTATTCTAGATTGTTTATAAGTTTGTAACAGCGTTTGAAGGCAATACTTCTTATATTAGAATTAGTGTCTCACTCTTCTGCATACTCAGTTCTTTCATAGCATTGCAACATCCTCTGTGAAACAAGGCAAATTCCTGCAAAGCTTTTGGATCCTCTGATTTGATTATAGGCCAGGTGAGAACATTCTTCAGGCATTTGAAATTACCAAAGTGAGTGCTATTTTAGTCATTTAAAGGCATTTGATAGTCTCTGTGCTGACAGCTTTGACAAGATCTTGAGCTTGTCTCTTGAGGTACTGTATAAGAAAGTGTATCTGTCATGGTCACAGTCACTTTTACTTTCAATCATTTGCTAAAATGAATGAATAAAGGATTTGCATGGTAGAATGTTTCCATCAAGTAAAAAAAAACTGTGACTATTTTTAAAATTATTTTCTTTAAAGCTGAAAGAATTCACTGCTTGTGTTCTTCTATTTTTGAAGCATTTTATAAAGACTATCCTGTTCCTGCAGTGTCCTTGTTTGAGTTAGAATTCCCTCCCTTGACTGAGCTGCATACAGGGAGGTCTGTGTTATGCTATCAGAGATGGATGTCCTGCATTAAGCAGACCAGGAAATAGTACATATAATTGTAACCCCCCACCCCCGTAGGTAGCACAATCAGATTGTTTCCAATTTTTGTGCTAAACTGCATTTTGTCCATTCATTATCCATGGTATTTTTTGTTTGTATTTCTGTTCCCAACAGTTCTGTGTTAATTTTGGGTGTTAAGGCTGCTAATACAGTTTGAATTTCTAAAACGAAGCTTTTTTTTCCCTGAATTCCTCACTTTGCCAGTATAACTGCTCTTGTATTTACTACACAGCGTGCATTTGCTGCAAAATAGAGACTTAAAGTTAGTAAAGCTGCCCTGTGTCTGCGTGTTCATGGGGGCAGAAACTGTGGATGATGCACTAGAGCGTGTGCTTAATCTACAAGATCTGCTCAACCTTTTTCTTCTCACAGAAGTAATTACTGAGACATCATTTTGGGGTACTTTTAAAATCAGAAAAGGAAATATGAGCATTATTGTATGCGACAGAGCTATTTTGTGATGGTGCAAATAAAAATGTCACTTTGTTCAATCTAAAGTTCATGCCACCTTTTCATATCCTCATTTTTAACTCCCTCCCAGCATGTTTACATATGATTCATTGAGAGCTTTGAATTTAGCAAGCATGTTCAGCAAGCATATTTGCTTTAATTTCATCTGCATATTCAGTATCAATCATCAGCATTAATAGTGTTGATATGGTGTGACATTTTAATAACCAGTTTTAACTCAAACATGCTGTTGACACATTCCACCCATGGTATTTTCATTGATTCATTCATCCAAAGCATACAATTGTCCATCTGTCCATCCATCTATCTATCCATCCAGTATATTCAAATGAATATACATGCATGCAGCCTAGCAAAACATTCTATTTGAATCGTTGTAGTGGCAAGCATACCTTAAATGATGCACTACTTTCATTTAATTTCAATTCCTTTGACAATCTTTTAATTTTTTTTTTATTATTATTTTGCAGTGGGAAAACCTAGATTAACCTATAATTTAAAGGTTTCTGTGTTGTTTCTTTGATTTTAGCCCAGGTGGGCTAAAGGAAGAAAAATGTTAAATAATTAATGCAGGTATTCCTTTATGCGCTTGCTGCCTCAGTTCAAGTACACATCAAGTTATGTTATGCTACACCATTATAGTTACATTATGGTTAAAGACTCAATGTTCTGGCACTAGCAGTAGATTCATTTATGCACACATTTAGTTCTCCTTCTTGACTCTCAAACACAAAAGAAATAACAAACAATAATTACAATGAAAAGTCAGATGAAATTATTATATATTTCATTATTTGTGCTGGCTCGTACATTGTGCAAGCAGGCAGGCATTGTGCAAGTGGTAGATGATTAAGACTGAAGGATGGTGTCACGGTTCTCCCGGAGTAACACCGCAAGCTGAGCGCTGTTGCGCACGTGCGGACTTCTTCCGGGGTGACGTCATGTTTTCGCCCCCTCGCGTCATGTGTGACGTATGCGGAAGTGCCAGCAGCTGGTAGCGATTGCGGGCTAATAACTGTGTGGATATCTACCGTGAGCCGTGCTTCATGCGGCGCGGTTGAATGCATTGAATACATGTATGTATCTCTGTACGTATGCCATGTAGAGCTCGGGTGCGACTTTCACGAGTCTTGGTTTCATGTCCTGTTTATGCCTTAGCCTTAACCTTAACCTTAGCATTAACTATAGCCATAGCCATAGTCATAGTTAGCCTACATACGTGTTTTGTTTCTTGTTTCCATTTTGGTTTTGCGTTCTCCATACTGTAAATATACATCACTGTTCATACTGCATTTGCATCCTGCCTACTTGTACTATTGGATTCATTTTATAAATCAAAATGGGGACTCTTGGAAAGTTTTACTGGTATTACATGAGCAAAGGAAATGTGGGAAATATTGCCAATAATAGAAAACGAGAAGAAAATGTCAAATAGCCACTGAACAGCAACTGCTAGTTTCAAATCATCTAAAATCAATAACAATAAACATTGCATGAACAAACAAGGAGAGCTGAGTTAAAATGTCAGCCATAGAATGCTATGCCTTTTACACACACCCACCAACCAGAATTGTCCGGCTGTATTTACAGCTCATTTCCGCCTATCAGCACAGAAACACTTTTAGACTTTTATTGCAGTTGTCATTTTGTCCTTGGCAGACTGGAATTGCAATTCATATATCATTAGCTTTTTATTTCAGGAGCCTTATCAGAGTTCAACACTAATAGGTTCTGTGTTAAGGACAGTGAAGGCTGACAGTGATACTGAGCATTTGTGACAATTGTCTAAACAAACAGAGGCAAAACGAAATTGTTTAACTAAAACAATTGTTAATGTTTAACTAAACCTGAATTACGTCTGCTTGGTCAGTATTTAAATGGCCTCCATCAGTCTTGGAGTGAAAAAAAAGCAATAATATAGAACCAAAATAAAAATGAGACGGGCATAATTAAATCATTCAGTTTTCACAAAATTATGGAAAAAAAAGATATCATATGTAATATCACATAGCATGACATATCATTTATAAATCCATTATATAGCAATTATACTGTCTGCATCCTTCTTGTCCTCACATAGATATTATGAGGGCCCTAAGACACTGTAAGGTTCAGGATCTAGGAAAAGCTAAGAAATTCTCTGGCATACCTTCTGCTCCCTGTGCCCTGATGTAAGGGAGGATGATAGATAGCAGGACAATCACAATCTCCAAACTCCTCACCAGCCACAAGGCCCTCCTCATCTTCACTCACAGCTGTTTTCTGTCAACCTGAAAATAGAGAGAATGACAGATGTTAAATTTCAGCTTTCATTCCCTGATATTTACATCTAGACTTAAAATTTAAAACATCGCAACTTTTGTGGTAGACCATCCAAGTTTTATATGAGCAAAGGTAAAGGAAGTATAGTCTTAAAGTACATTAAATTAAACAAAACTTAATAGTTGGTTGCATATCCCTTGCTTGCAATAACTGCATCAAGCCAAGATGGACTGACATCACCATACTGTTGCATTATTATTTTGTGATGCTTTTCCAGGATTGTAATGAAGTCTCTTAGTTTTTTCTCAGGGGGTTTCTCCCTTCAGTCTTCTCTTCAGGAAATGCATGAAATGCGTGCTTAAATAGGTTAAGGTCTGGAGAGTGACAATGCCAGTCTAAAACTTGCCACTTTTTCCCCCTCATGAAGTCTTTTGGCAGACAGAATGTTTCTGTAAACTTCTGAATTCATTCTGCTGCTACCATCATTAGTTACATCATCATTAAAGACTAGCGAGCCCTTTCTAGAAGCAGCCATGACACTACCTCCACCATGCTTGACCAATCATGCATGTTTTCCATCATGAGCAGATCCTTTTTCTCCACACTTTGGCCATTCCATCAGTTTGTTAGAGGTTAATATTGATTCAAGAACTTTTGTGGCTCCGCTCTGTATATATCTGCAAATTCCAATCTGGCTTTATGATTCTTACTGGTGATGAGTGCTGGTATCTTGTGGTATGGTCTCTATATTTCTGCTCTCAAAGACAGTGGATTGTGATACCTTCACCCCTGCCCTATGGAGGTTGTTGGTAATGCCACTGACTGTTTTTTTCCCCCACAGCTTCCATAATGTTTTTTAATTCCATTAACTGCTGTTGTTTAACTTGGCTGACCTGTTCGGTGTCTGGTTGTTAATACACCAGTGATTTCTTTCTTTTTCCGGACATTCCAAATTGCTGTATTGGTGATGCCAAATATTTGCGCAATGGCTCTGATTGATTTTCCCTCTTTTCCCAGCTTCAAAATGGTTTGTTTTTTCTCCCATGGACAGCTGTGTAGTCTTCATGCTATTATAACAGCAGATTTTTTTTATGTTTCCCAGGGCTCAAACTAAGAGTAAATATTCAGAGCTATTAATTGTTTAAACAGTCAATCAAACAGGGCACACCTGAGCAACAATAAAAACCAGTCTCACACATGTTCCAAGTGATTTTTGATCACTTGAAACAAAAGGTGGGTTCAAACAAAAGATGCCATGTCCAAGTGCTGTAACACATCTAGATGTAAAAATCATTACATGAAAGCTGAAATTCTGATCTTAAACCCAAACGTCTTCAGTGTATAGTAAAAATAAAAGAATTGCTGTTCCAATACTGACACTACAGCTTTGAGACAAATTGCATCTCTTCAAAAATGCACAAACCGCCACACACTACTCTACACATAAGCAGATGCAAGCTCTCACTGAATGAAGTAAATATGGTGTCCATGACAGCCTTCATTTACATATCATATTGGCTCAATCAAGAACAAAATAATAATCTGTGTTAAGCAGGTGTGTCACGTATGGCGAGTGGAGGCCGAAGCAATCGCAGATTTTTTTAAACATTTATTTTAAACACACGAACAACGAAACAAAAACACTAAGACAACGGGGCATAACACTGTGGCATGAAACAAAACACGGAGACAGAAGTGAGGTGAGTCTATAACAACGAAAGACCAGGAGAAAGTGCAGACAAGGACTATAAATACACAAGGGTGCTCATTAACAAAAACGTGAGTCAGGTGCATGTGGTCAGGTGGTGTAGTGCAGTGGCTGATGGGACTTGAAGTCCCGGGTTTCCGGATACGTGACAAGGTGGGATCTGTAGGAAGGAGAATTTAGTTTTGTTGTGGAGAAAACATGACAGTAATAGCAAATGAGTTTCAGTTATACAAACATATTTTTAAGGGCAAGCCAGACATGTGTCCTTTTAGGAAAGTTCTAAATCCTGAAGTCATTTTCAAATCTGAAGTTTAATTTACTCTTTTCCAGTATTTGATGCATGATGACAGATCATATTCTGGATAATCAACCTGCATAATGTAAATGATGTGAAAATAAACTTAGGATGAGTGAATCAGCTTGATATGCCACCTATATTCACATTCACACATCCCAGAGTTGTGCTGACTGTGCCTAAGGCAGCTGTAAGCTGCTAAAGCTAGTTTAAAAGCACAAATAGATATGACTGCGCTTTTGTGTGATTCAACACAACTGTGTAAATGTGGCATTAGTCCCCATCACTGCTTCTATCAGTCTTTAATCCCTAAATTAAAAAAAAAAACTGTTTTGGTATGCAGTATGTCTCTGATCACATTCATTCAATACAGACAAAACTCTGGGACTTAGACTTTCACTCCTGATAGAGCAAAAACCCCAAACATGCTGCAAATTAATCATATAAGCACTCAAATGTGATACATATCTGAGTCAAGAAATATATGTCATTTTCATCTGAAAAATTGTCTCAGCTGTCCTGATCTTGTCCTTCTTACCATGGAGCATTATCTGTCCTGCTTTTCCCTTCTGCCTTCCTTATATGGTCAATTTATTCTGTTCTCATTAATCTGTAGTTAATTCCTGTCACCTGTTTCAATCTACCCAAGTTCTCCCACACCACCCTATTGCTGTGTTCCCTCTACCGGCTTCCTGTAGCTACCCGCATCAGCTTCAAAACACTGCTTGCATACAAAAAAAAGGTCCAGCCCCCACCTACCTAAAGGCACTTATCACACCCTGCTCTGCACCATGCTCTCTTCGAGCCTCTAGCACAGCTTGACGTGACCCACCATCCCTCAAGACAAAGGAGACATGCATCAAGTCTCTTCTCTGTCTTGGCACCCAGGTGGTGGAATGAACTTCCCCTGGCTGGCAGAACAGCTGCGTCACACGCTGTCCTCAGATAAACAATGAAAACCTACCTCTTTTCCCAGCACTTAAATGAGCACTGGATTCAATTTAAATGAACAAGTAATCTACTGATATACTTAAATGTCCAAAGTTACAGTTTCAGTTAGAATAGAAATTACAAATCCTTGAAACAATAATATGTATTCTCAGTGGTATCCCTGCATTGATAAAAAAAAAAAAAAGGCCATTTTATTTCCTGTCCCAACGCAACCAAGATATATACTTTCAGCTAATATTAAATGTTGGACCTTTTTGCTGAGATTTTCCAATTTCATTCTGAAATGAAAAGCTGCACTGTTATAAAGTGTTTCTTATTAGCCTGGTGTCCAATAAATGAAAAACGTTGGTTTGATAATCCTTAAATGTGAGACATCTAAGTGCATATTTTGTTCCACATGGATAAAAAAGTTATCCCTTCCCTGGGCCTACATTTATTTTAGATCATTGCAGATGGTTAAGTAGGTATGAGCAGTCACTGCAATATCCACTTTTAAACATCAGACATCACATTAAAGGCAGCCATCAAGAATAACTTTTCCTAAAGCCAGCCATAAAGAATAACTGTCTATAGTTGTTGCAGTTACCAAATAGACTGCCACATTTAAGGCACCAATCCACCATTTAGATTAGTATCCAAACAGACTTGTCAAATCACAGACCCCTAAATGTGGCCCCATCTATT
This sequence comes from Ameiurus melas, assembly GCA_012411365.1. Classification (NCBI taxonomy): domain Eukaryota; kingdom Metazoa; phylum Chordata; class Actinopteri; order Siluriformes; family Ictaluridae; genus Ameiurus; species Ameiurus melas. Next base: position 19,016,109 of record CM022755.1, on the reverse strand, counting down.
GTAAATGTATTGCTTATTGAATATGACAACCCCAGCCTGCCAACAGGGTAAGAATGAAAACATGAACTAACATAGTATTTAATTAGCATTGACCAACTGCAGTGAAAGATATAGATTTTTTTTTTTAATCAGTTGTCCACTCCAGGTTTATCCAATATGTTCCTGTGCACTGCATTCTACAACACTGCGCCCATGTGAGCCATTGTTTTGTCACCTGGTAACAAATAGGGCCATCTTGCATGCTCTCAACATGAGTAGAGAAACTAATAGTGAGACCACTTGCATTAGCAAAGCAATGAAGAATCCTGATGTCAATGACATTATTGTTGTCTACAACATCAGACTGCCAATGTTGCTTAACACAAGCACAATGCACTTCCTGAGGGTGAAAGGAAGGGTGTTTGTAAGTGAAACAAATAAAGATTGATGATCTTTGACAATTTGGCAAATGACAATACCTACAAACACTCCAGTCACTGTTCTGTGGGTCTAGTTATTCTGCATTTTCACCCACTTTGTTTATTGAATCAGAAAATAATAATTTAAAACATTGTCACTCGCAAAAACGATCTTATAAAGACAGCACACTTTATTTAGTATGACCCGCTGAGGACTGCAATGTTAGGTGACATGAAATATCATGTCTTATACATTGCTTAATAATCTTGAAATTATTTGGAGTGGGCATTTTTAGCATTGTCTTGTCGCAGCGGGAAACAATATTTCACAATTGCAAATACACTCATATGCTCACAGTTCACAATAAAAAATAAAAAATAAAGTATGTTGTTGTATAGTTTGTATTAATAACAAGCACTATGCAGAGGTTTTGTATTTTTTATTTATTCACTATTTAATGCAAAAAATGTTGTTGTACTATAAACAGTAGGTCCACAACTGCAAACAAGACCTTTTGCCCTATCATGCTTTTTGTTATTCAGTTTCTAAATTAAATCAGAAATCTGGTCATTCAGCAGTAGGTTTGCATGCATCACCAAGAGCTGTAAAGCATAAGGTTGATTCAAATTTCAAAATTTATAATAGCAATGAGCTATCCAGGTCTTTTGAATTGTATTTTATTTTATCCTCAATTTAGATGGATATTTTGTATGGTCATATGTGTACAAAGGGGTACTACCAGAAATACAAGATAATAAATACCTAGTTTACAAGAACCTGCTTCGCATTCAGTCAGAAATAATGGAATACGACGTTTTCTCACCATCAAGCTTTCTTTTCCTACATCATCCATCTGGCAGGTCACACTAACGTAAGCCAATATGAGTGAGGACTGCCAAAGACAGCACTTCTATTCATTACCCACTGTGAGATGTAATCAGAGAATGTGGGGAGCTCGAGTCTCTAATAACTCAAGTGATTAACCCATCCAGTGAGCTGGACTTTACCACCACAGCAGGCCTGATCATAATCAGCCACATTACAGACAGCACTCTTATCATCACTCCTAACATTAAAATAGATCACGTAGCCAATCTGTGGCCACAGCCTGCCAGTGTCATTCATATACTATATATTTAATCAGTTTTGTCACTTATTGACCAACATGTAGTCTGAGATATATGTAATCGTATTCATTTGCTGATTAATTTAATAGTATTCATTTGCTGATTTTTTGTTTTGTTTTTCTTAGACTAAGTATGACCTCTGTTTTTGACTACTGCTTGTGTCTTTAAACCTTCATGCCAAATTTAATCACTGTATACATTTTTGCAGATTTTTTACATAATAAATTAAAACTGTATGTTTGTTTACCATATGAATATGACTAGGCTTTTCCTGCTGCTATTTTATAAACAACTACTAGCATCTAGGGTGAAACAGTGGCACAGCTGTTAGTGTTGCTGCCTCCATCTTCAAGGTCCCATGTTCAACCCCCAGCTCAGGTTACTGTCTGTGTGGTGTTTCATATGATTCACACATTACAGCAGCAGCGAAAGCATAGTGTTTGTATTAAGAAATAACCAAGAGTTCTAAAAATAAACGTACTCAGCAAGATTATAAAAAGTATTAAAAATAAGGTAACACTGTATACACCAGTTCACTGAGTAAATGTAAGTAACAGGGCAAGTAGTAACAACAGATATGCAGCAAAGTAGATATGATCAGCAGAGCATCCACAATAAGTTGTATAAGTGCAAATATATAGTGAGTTATCAGCAATGCAGTAAAAGAGAATGCCACCGAGTGCAAACATGCAAACAGAAAAGAAGACTTCCTGTACCATTCCTTGAACAAACGCTGATTGTCCTCTGTTGTTTGGCAATATATCATGGTGGGGATGTGATACATTGGTCAGGATGGACACTAGTTTGTTTCATGTCCTCCTTTCCACGACCACATCAAAATTGTCCACGGAGCATGACAGGGCATGGGCATAAGTTCTCCCCTGAGTGGGTTTCCTCCAGGTTCTCCAGTTACTTCCCACCTCCTAAATACATACTGGTGTGGGAATTGGTTATTCCAAGTTGCCCTAGGTGTAAATGAGTGTGAGTGCTTTGCATGTAGATGGAGGTTTTCTTTAAACTTTATAAAACTCATATCCTCTGTCTACTTACGATGAAGAGGCAAATGGTACAAAAGTAGCTTAGCTACATCATTTTAAGCTTGGTTGTTTGATGTAGTATCCAAGAAATTTCCCAAGCTAGTCATCTCTCTCTTGAAATCATTTCTCTTTGTGGCCAAGCTGATCTGTATTACTCATATAGTATGCACATCATTTGTGGGTATGACCCACATGCATACATACAGTACACAGCTTCTGCTTCAGAGAACAATGGTATTCATCCAAATTGTTTGGCAGGCTGATGGTTGTCTTTAACCGGCAGACCAAAATCTGGTAGGAATCTTATTTTACAAGTTTTAACAGCTCATTCTAAGAGTGTGAACAGTTTGTGACATTTCTGTATTAAAAATGAGCAAAAGCCATTTAGTTGCCCATGCTTATAACCGTTTCATTCATTTTGTGGGGTATGGCTAATATAACCTTGCAGTGAAAGTGTAATGTGACATTTTGTGAGCCATCACCTGGGAATGAGATTTACCAACACAAACACTTCAACGTGGTTGTTCCACTCACGTTGAAAGTTGATGTGTTGGATTGTATCGCAGAAATAGAGCAAGGTTCCAGTGTTATTCTTGTACATGTGAGTGCTTGTAAATATTAGTCTTTTTTTGTCAATTATACTGTGCTGGCTATTAATAGTCACCCAATTAATACATATATCCATCGATCCATTTTCTGTTTCGCTTATCCGACACAGGGTTGCAGGGAGAATGGAGCTTATTCCAAGGAACTTGGGGCACAAGACAAGGACACCCTGGATGGAAGGCCTGCCCATGGCAGGGCACAATCATTCTCAGACTACAGACAATTTGAAAATGACAATCAGCCTGCAACGCATGTCTTTGAAATGAGGTAGGAAACTGTGCTAATCACTAAGCCACTGTGCACCCTGCTAACCAGTTAAACACTTCCATTATTTAGGAAGTGTAGTGCTGCTACTGCTGCTCCAACTGTTCCTTTCCTGGTTGCACATTTAGTCTGAAGCTGCTTATATATACACCTTTGTGTATATATAAGCAAAATAAGTTTTATATTTGTATATTTTTTTTGGATAAAAATTATTTTATGTTGTACTGTTGTATTTTAATAAAATGTACAATGCATGAGGATGTGTAGAGAAATTAAATGTGTTGGTGTCTGAATATATTTTTCCTGTCTTAGAACTCAGCGTGAGGCTTCCCAAAGTACAAGTATCATATAACAGGACATATTGCACATCTACCCCTAAAGGTATGAAGGTTGGTACGATTAAGGCTGTACTTTTATTGTGTTAGTTGTGCTTTCACTGACTGTCGTGTGTAACGATTTATAACATCATGGGCTGGACCAGTGCACTCTTGTGTTATTCACCATCTCTAGTTCAGGGGCAAATGTGTGTCTGGTGGTAATTTATGGCACTGTTTATGATGTGACACTGTATGTTTTTTATTTGGGGTTCATTATTGCAGCTGCTTACAAGTCAGCCAAGTAACAGCCTAAGGAAAATAAAACCTTCCCATTTATTGGACCCTTGCCTTGTTCTCATTAATTTAGTTGAATGGTCTAGCAGGAAACTCCCACTTAGTTTGGGATCTCCTACCCATATAAAACAATTGGAGGGGTGTAGTCTGTGAAATGTTTCACAGTTTCATATTTTCATTTGTGTGTGTGCATGTGTGTGAGATTGACATAGGAGGATAGAAGTAATAATCAGACACAGAGGAAGTTGATGCTCGCTGTAAGCCTTGTACTTGCACAGCTTTTTCACAAATGAAGTGTTCAACAAGCAGTCAATCCATCTTTGGTGCTATACACAATATGGCATCTGTTCCTGCAGACTTGCTGACTATGTTTGCAGTAAGCAAAAATGATGTGGTATAACAGAAGTCAATCCCTCTAATTTTCTCTGACCATATGTCTTTTAAAGTGACAACAGTCTGTAATTCAAGCCAAAACTCCATCACTCATATTAGGTCTCTCGAGTCCATGGGTTTTCTCTTGCTGATTAAAGATTTTTGCTTGTGCCACATGTTGTTATTATTAATTTGTTAAACTCCTGTGGCTCTCCGGACCCAGAACAATTTGTTGGACATCAGCCTTTTCTGACATTGCTTCCATGAGCTATATCAATGACTGCCCTAATTTTATTTTATTTTTATTAAAATTAAAATTTTATTGGTCTCCAGACACACAACCATACATAGTACAATGTGCAGTGAGATAGTTTTTTTTTTTTTTGTCTGTGACATGAAATAGAATTTAAATAACCAGAATTTACATGCATACAGGTAGAAAAGAATACATATAGTTGTTTGTTCAATGTAATGTTGTGCAGGCTGACGTGGTCATGAAATACTATATATAATAGATATATATGATAAATATTTATAAATATGGGATGATACAAATATAACTGGCACACTGTCCAGGGTGTACCCCGCCTTGTGCCCGATGCCCCCTGGGATAGGCTCCAGGTTCCCCGCGACCCTGAAGAAGGAATAAGCGGTTGAAGATGGATGGATGGATGCAAACAGATATATTTAACAGGAATGTAAGTGGTGTGGGTATTAGGCAAAGATGCCCAAGCTCTACTCCATCAAGGCAGTGATTCATTTCCTTTTCATTTATAGCCTATACATGTACAAGGTGTTTGAGAATGTATAGTATAATTTACAGGAAGGTAGCCTCCTTGAACAGAAGTTTCCTGACTGGCTATTAAAATGATACCATGGTGAAACTTTTTACCTTGTGATCAAAGAGTATTTACTTTAGTAGATATTTTAATGACAGTTTAGCCAAATTAACTGCTTAGACTAGTAGTTTAAAATGATGATTAGCTATCATGAATATTAAAAAAATAAAAGGTGAAATTTGTGAGTTTATTGGGTAATAAAAAGGAAGCGGGTAGTGGCTTTCTAAATGGACAAACTAAAGTGCAAATTTATTGTGAAACACAAACTTATTCTGTAATACAATAAATCCCAACAAGCCATATTACCTAGCTGTATTTTTTTTATGTTGAAACTAGGTAGCTAACTAATCAAAAACAACCCCAATCAAGTTATCTAGTTAAAGTTTGTGGTTGTACCTTGGTAGCCAGCAGATAATTTTAGCAAGCATAAACAAACAAATAAGTAAATAATAATCACAGTAAATAAAAGTAACAGCCAGTCAACAGCTGTTGATTATTTTGTCTTCAAAATTGTATTGTGTTTATTTATTTATTTAAATTAAATTATGAATGCCAAGTTAACACCTATATGGTGCAGAACTACACTACCCACCAGCCCCAGCAGATCACAGGACCAAGTCACATGCCTCACTGATCACACACGTTTCCTCTGATTAGTATCACTATTTAAGTTCTGATCACACACGTTTCCTTTGATTAGTATCACTATTTATATATTAAGTTCTAAATTCTGTGTGTCAGTGACATGTTTACATGCACATCGAATTTCATTTATATTCCGGTCTAATTGGGTTGCAGTCATATTCTGAATACAATGTTTATGTGTACAGGCACTGGAATATTCCTGTATATGTGGTTGTTTAAGTATGCCCGAGTGCCATTTCTAAATATCGTTAGCACTCACAATTCAATGTGGACTGAGCATGAGCACATATCTCATTTCAGTGGATTTTCTGAATAATGCAGTTACATGCAAAATAATTTCCAATTACAACACATATATTCCAGGTGTGAGAATCAGAATTTGAGGAATTGGAATATTGTCTTAATCCGAATAGGGGAATCAGATAGGCAATCTAAATAGAATATTGTATCGATGTGCATGTCAACGTAGTCATTATCAAGCTTTTGTCCTTTGTTGCCATGTGTGCTATATCTCCTATACTCTATGTTACTCTATACTCCTTGCCTTGTGTCTGTAGCTTCTGTTTACAGATCTTGTTTTTCACCTTGTTTGTTTCTGTTGTGTTTATGGTAATAAAACTGCCTGTATTTCTGCCTTCTGCCACTACCAATACCCGACAATGAACAACTGGGCTGGGGTATTCCAGTTGCACTTGGTACAACGAAAATGGGATTTTGCTTTGGCCAGTTCAAACCTCTTTTATCTTAATCCAAACACTTTCGAGAAATATAATGACATGTCTCTGGTAAGCTATTACAGTATCTGGTACACCAGACATACTTAGAGTGCCCTGGTAACATCAGAAGATATGAATATGAGTGAGTATTACAAGCTAGGTTTAGGATAGGTATTTGGTGTCTGATCAACACTATAATCCTGTCATAGAGACCTCCAGTGTGTGTCTCATTTGTGATGCTCATAGAACCCTTTCCCAACTGCACATTGACTTAGAGACAATCAAAGCTGTTTTACCGAAGACCGGTCAAGGAAAAGCATTACTGAAGACCTTGGGCTCATTTACACTTTTATTAATCATATCTTGGGATAAAAGCTTAGAGTTGAATAAATTAAATGAATTGACTTTTTACACGTTAATGCAAAGTGTTTATCGTTTTAGCATGATAAGAAAATGATAGATGAAGGTACAAAACATTGCAGGAATATGAATAAACACTAGCATAAAGTAAAATGTGGCAGTTATAAAGAGTGTTTCTTGCATTGATATTGTCACTTTGATCTCCTGCATTACCAGGCTGGCAATTCTGCTTCTTCAATATTGTTCAGACTATACACACTGTTTTAATTAGGTGCCAGAAGTAAATTAAATTTGGACAAGGAAAATTGCTACACTCAGATATTATAGGCAGGCTTTCAACATTGTTGTTCCATCAAATCTAATCCTCAAAGTGCTGGATATGGACTACCATTTTTAGACTTTCTTATGAGCAGACCTCAGTATGTGCTGACAGACAGTAACAGTTCTTCCACACAGATCCTCAACACAGGCACCCCATAGTGTGCTGAGTCTACTACTCTTGGCTTTGTTCACCAATGACTAAGGGGCCAGACACAGCTCTCATTCCACCATAAAATATGCTGACGACACTGTCATAGATGACCTGATTTCCAACAGTAATGAGACGGCTTACAGGGAGGAGGTCAAGACACTTTACAGGTGTCAGGACAGTAATTTGTCTCGCAGTGTCAGGGCGCCTAAAAAGCTTGTCGATGATTAAAGGAATTTCAAGGAATTCACATACTCATTTACATCACAGAGGATGTGGAGAGGGTGGAGAGTGGAGAGGGTTCCTAGTTTTTGATTTCCTGGGAGTCACCATCATCAGTGACTTCAAGTGGACTTCTCAGGTATAATCAAAAAGCCTACCAGGGTTTTTCTTCAACTTAAACATCACTGTTCAACTTCTACATGGGAATCATCACACTAGGCTTCAACGCATCATGGTTTGGCAATTGCTGATGGTGGCAACGACAAATCAGAAACAGCAGAACAATATTCCACAGTGCAACACATAGTGACAAGTGTCACAAAGTCAACATACGTCATAGAGGACAATAATTACCATGCACACACCCTGTTTTTTTTTTTTTTTTTTGCTGTTTACACATACTATTCATTTAAGTGAAAAGCGCAAAGCATGAACCAAGAAATTAAGAAACAAGAACAGGCATTGACCAAGAACTAGAGCCAGAAAAAAATGTGTGATTTTGTTAGACTGAACTAACGAAAAAACATGAACTAACTAAAGAGGAGCAAACAAAATGAAAGCAATAGCAAAAACCATGTGGAAAAATGAAAACAAGTGTCGATTATCGTGCAAGAAACGGTGACATGCACTGAGATAGCTGGTTTTTAGTGGAAACAGGACTCAAGTGTGGATGCTCTACATAATATATATTAAGGCAAATTTAAAAACGCAAGTCAGATCAATAGGCAGGGTTTCATGAAATCAGAGAGGGAACTCAGAACTACAGTTCACAGCACCATAGTCCCATGACCACCTGCACCTGAATCACGTTTCTGTTAAAGAGCACTCTTGTATATAGCCACAGTTTGCACTGCACTGATTGTCTCATGTTTGTCTTACCTTACCTTTGTCCATGTTACCATGTTTTGTTTCTGTAGTTTATGTTTAGTCTTTGCCACAGTATTTTGCCTTAGTCATTGTGGCTTTTCTGTTTTGTTGGTTTACTTATTAAAGCATTTAAAATTCCGCACCTGCATCCGTCTCAACTTCCTATCGTGACAGAACGTGAGACCAATACATGAATGCAGTGGAATTTTTCAGGGTGTAAGAGTCCCTGTAAGAGAGGGAGAAGCCAAGGTTGGAGCCCTCCAACCAGGCTGGAACCATCTCCCACCCTCCCTCCCCTATTGTGGATCTCGTCCAGCATGCAGAGTCGGCGGAGAAGGTAAGCCAGCGTCCTTGCTCATCTGAGGACGCCACTCAGCATTCCTGGTCAGCTGAGGACACCACTCAGTCACCCTGTTTTGCTGAATTCGTTGCACCGTGTCCTGGCATGGCCAAGGGCTCGGCTTTGTTTTCCTGGTCTGCTGAGGACACCACTCCGTCACCCTTATTTGCTGAATACGTTGCTCCACATCCCAGCATGCCCGAGTGCTCCGCTCTGTTTTCCTGCACCGCTAAGAATGCCGCTGTGCTTTCCTGCTCCGCTGAGGACCTAGCTCTGCTTTTCTACTCCACTGAGGGCATCACACGGCTGTTCCATTCCGTTCCGCTGAGGGCATCACTCCGCTTTCCTGCTCCGCTGAGGACGTTGCTCCGCTCTCCTGCTAGGCTGTGGACGTCGCTCCGTTTTCCTGCTTGGCTGTGCACATCGCTCTGCCTTCCTGCTCAGCTGAGGTTGTTGCTCTGCCATCCTGCTTCGCTGAGGACATCACTCTGCCTCCATGTACTGCTGAAGACATCGCTCCTTTTCTTTGCTTCACGCTGTATGTCACTCCCTCTTCCTGCTCCACGGAGAGCATCATTCCTCCCTCTGGCCTCGCAGAGAGCCTCGCTCCACTCTCTGTCTTCGCGGAGAACTACCCCCACAGACTCCGTGGAGAGCGGCACTCTCCCTTCTAGCGTCATGGGGAATGTTGCTTCCCCCTCAGTCTCCACCGACTTGGTTCCTCTCGCTGGCTGCGGAGCCATCGTGCCATCGCCAGGCCGGGGATATCAGGCCCGAGTCCGCTGACACGGACAACGGACACGGACAATGTCGCACTGCTTTCTTGTTCCGCTGAGGACATCGCTCTGCTTTCCTGTTCTGCTGAGGACATCGTGCGAGGGTGTTCTGTCACGAAATCAGAGAGGGAACTCGGAACTACAGTTCACAGCAGCCACGGCACCATAGTCACATGACCACTTGCACCTGAATCACGTTTCTGTTAATGAGCACTCTTGTATATAGCCACAGTTTGCACTGCACCGTTTGTCTCACGTTTGTCTTACCTTATATTTGTCCATGTTACCGTGTTTTGCTTCTATAGTTTATGTTCAGTCTTTGCCACAGCCTTAGTCATAGTGTCTTTTCTGTCTTGTTGGTTTGCTTATTAAAACGTTTAATATTCCACACCTGCATCTGTCTCAACTTCTTATCGTGACACAGGGTTAAAAAACTAAAGGGAAAAATGGAAACACTCAGAAATGTGTGATAATACAGAACAAGACCTCGTAATGAAAAAGAACACAACAGGTTCTAAATACATTAACAGTAACAAACAGTTACAGACCACTGACATGGCAGGGGAGGAGACAAGACCAAAACTAAAACCATAACAAACGCATATGGAGAACTAAGAACAAATCACATGACCTCATGATAAGCAGCTGAGAACTAGGAGACACTGTAAGGGTATAAATTGTAAGTTTATTCATTTTTATATCTGGCAGAACCTACATCACTGTTCAGAGACAAATTCAACTTTTGGCCCATTAGGTTTTCAACAAGGAGTCATTTGTGCTAGTAGCACAATATCTGGTCATATGCCATTAACATATATATGGTTTGGTGCTACTAAACATTCAACCATAATTTTAATTGTGATAGCAAACAGTTTTGGACAGTGGTGCACAACATTATGTTTTGTAAAGATTCCAGTATACTTAATTGAATAATGAAATACTGTAGCAGGAGAAAAAAAAAAAAAAAAAAAAAAAAAAAAAAAAAATGTTTTTTTTTTTTTTTCATGTCATCATACTCCTTGTGAGATATCAAACTATTTTGTTATACTTCTCCTTGTGAAACATCTATTAGGCTGTGTAGTCCACTTTGTCATTGATAAGTCCCTGCTGTCTTCTTGGAAAATCCATCCAAATAGAAATATTAATACCCGACAACAATAACATGACATTTCTCCCATCTCCTATTCATCTTGATTTCCTTGATTTTCACTGATGTAAGTTTAATGATGTCCTGCATCTAAATCATCATTCTCAATCGCCTTTGCTCAAAAATAAATACAGGTACATTAGAGAACATTTTGTTTCAGGATAAGATACACAAGTAACAACAATAACAAGAAAAAAAACCTGGTGACACGATCAGACTGCATGTAACAAATTGGTGTGTTGTGTATGAGTCATACTGTGATGGGTTGGAACCCACATCTAGGGTGTCCCCTGCTTTGTGCCCCGAGTCTCCTGGGATAGACTCCAGGCTCCCCGTGACCCTGTGTAGGATAAGCAGTACAGAAAATGGATGGATGGATGATTCATAGAAAAATAGAACATTTAGAGCCAGTGAGCAGAACAGGTGATCTGTCTAAGATCTATGTTCAAACTATTTATTTTCCAGTACTGCTTATCCAAGCCAGTCCATAAATACTGTAAATGACAGGTGCACTTGTCTAGTTAAAAAGAAATATAAAAGGAAAACATTATGATTATGAGCCCCAGAATACTGGGCAGCAATTACATTCTAGATAGGATGACAGATGCCAGACACCATGCATACACTCACACACACTTTCACACACTCATTCACACCTAGGGGAGAATTTTGCTGTCAATCCACCTAGTGGCAAGTTATTGGGAGGTGGAGGGAAACCCAAGGGTTACCTGGACGTAAGGCTGGGATAGGACTAGTGGAATCATAGGCAAGTCGAAATAATTGCAGCACTAACACTGGACAAACAATACCAATGTGAAAGGCAAAGACAATGTCAAAAATCCAGACAGAAGGGTCAAAAACCCTATCAAGGAAGCAGATCAAACAACATAGCGGCAGGAGCACCCAAAAAGTAAAACCAGAAAACAATATCTTGAACTTGTAACTGACTGACATCAGAGAAGTGGGCATGTCAGTAAGCGGAAATTCTTGGAATTGGAGTTTCTGGGCTATGGAGTACTGTGACAGTGAAGAATATAAGAAATTCCACACAGGCAGGAAACCAAGCTCACGATCAAACCGTGGAGCTGTCGTTATTAATAATAATTCTGATATTTCTCGTGTAAACCTTATTCATATTTGATGTTCTCTGTAGATATCTCCACTTCCAAGGCAAAGAAAGCAAAACAACATGCTCCATGATAAGATAAAGCTGTTCTGTGTTCCAAGATAAAAAAAAAATTATCATATCTTCATAATAATTTTTGTAATCTTGGTGAACTTAATTCTTAATATGTCCATAATTCAAACAAGAGTAGTCAACCTGTTGTGATCATTTAGAACCTGAGTAATCATTCATGTCAAGTGTAGTACATCAATAATGAATTATGGAAAACTGACTGTGGATTAGCTGTGAATTATCCAATTACTGGTGTACTTACATCTTTTGTGACATCAATCTTACTATAGCTACTTTACCAGCATTCACGTTCAATATGTATCAATTACGATAGTCAAAAAGGTTCAATACAGTATCAATAACGATCAGGAAACTGAGTTGAGTTGATAATGAAACATTATCAGTGGGGTGGCATCGTACGTATAATAATGACATGACACAAACTATTACATAAAATAAACACTTAGGAACATATATCAACTGAAAGACAGCTGTTACATCAATAACATTCAAACTTTATTCATGCCAACTTGCCATTATCCAGCTTCTTCATTCAAACCAAGTATGTTTCTTTCCTTTGTCTTTCTGTCTAACATTTCATGTTACCATACTGTACACTTCTTTTGGCATTTCAGGCGTCAATGACGTTGACATCAGTGAGATATATATATATATAATATATATATATATATATATATATATATATATATATATATATATATATATATATATATATATATATATATTTTTTTTTTTTTTTTTTTTTTTTTTTTTTAACAATTGTTTAGAGACTTATTTGAGCTTTAATTCACCACATCATAGCAGGTTAAAAGTTTACATTCACCAAGTTGACAGTCTCTTTAAAAAGTCTGGAAGACTGATTGGCCAAATGTCATAATTAGGAGTCAATTGGAAGTGCACCTGTGGCTGTAAAGGGCCTACCTTCAGAGACAATGCCTTTTGCCCTAAATAGCATTGGAAAATCCAAGCAATTCAGCCTAAACCTCAGAAAAAACATGGGTCTCCACAAGTCTAGTTCCTTGTTAGAGGCAATTTCCAAACAACTGAGGATACCACAAGCATCTGTACAAACAACTCTATGCAAATTTAAAAATCTTGACACCACACAGACACTGCATTGTTCAGGAAGCAGGCACAAATGAACTCCAATGAATGAAACTTTGGTCCAAAAGGTTCAACTGAACCTCATGACAAAAGAACTGGTGAGGGAGTCCAGGTACCAAACTATGTGTATCCACCATTAAAAGGCTCTTAAATCACAATGGCCTAAAAGACTGTTGTGCATACTGTAGCAGAAGCCCTACTAGCATAGTAGCTACTAAACTGAAGTATGTAGGTGATCACCATGACAAAGACATAGTCTTTTGGAGGCGTGTTCTCTGGTCAGATGAAACAAAAATGGAACTATTTGACCATAATGATCAGTGCTATATATGGAAGAAAAAGAGTGGAGGCTTTTAATCCAAAGTACACCATAGCAACTGTAAAGCATGGGGGTGGCAGCATCATATTGTGGGGTTCTTTTCTTGAAAAAGGACTGGTACGCTTCAGAAAATAGATGATTTATGGGGAAGGATCATTATCTAGAAATACTGATGCAAAACCACTAGACATCAAGATCCAGAAAGTACAGCGAGATGCTTGTGCAATGCTACTCCAAACATATGATTCAAGTTCAATTTAAAGGCAATGTCACTAAACACTGAAAAAGTATATATTAAATAAAAGCTGACATTTATCTGTCTCTTAACTTTTATTTTGAAATAATGGAAATACTTATTATGCTTAAATGGAAATAAAATAAATACCCTAATTGACACAGGTAATGTATGATAACATGAAATTTGTAAATTTGAGTTTGAATGTCTTTAACATTATTATTAAATAGTGTATGTAATCTTTTGGCCATAACTGTATACCTAGTTTCTCATCCAAAGGCGTTTTGAAAATTGGATGAACAATTAAAGTATGTAATGCATCTTCTTCATGTTCATTACACCAGCTATTGTATTTCATAGGCACCTTCACAGTCACTGCAGATGATGTGTTATGGATATGTCAGAGAAGCAGGCTGAAAATATTTTCACTACGCGTAATCACTTGACACTTTCAACAATAAGTACATGGACTCTGACCAAGAAAGAAATCAACCCGAGCCTAACAATTTCTCTCGTTATTTTTGTGCTAGTTAAAAGGTTGATGATATATAACTGTAAGTAGCCTATTTTATACATAATTCTGGATGTATTGAAGAAGTTTGTTTGGTCTTATGGTTTGAGTATTGAATATTTATGGATAATAGAATACATGTGTGATATGTCTTTCCGAAGCATCATACACACATTTATCAATAATAATGAGAATAATCTATCTTCAGCATTGAGTGTAGGATTAACAGTGTTACACAATGCCCTTCATAATTAACCTGTTAATCACGGCTTATTATTCAGTTATTCAACAAGCATAGTAATTAGCTAAACTCTATGAATTATTCACTAATTACAGTGAAACAAAATGGAAAAGGTATATTAAGAGCACTAAGGGAGTGAGATTAAGGGGTTAACATAATTATGGAGTCTAAGGAATCAAGGTAGCCGAGAACAGTGCATATCTACACAGTCCTGTTGCCTTACTTTATTATCCAGTAATTAAATTTAAAGTGTACTAGTGGGATGAAAGAACAATGGATTCTGGGACTATAAGGAGTTGAATTTTATATGTACAACAAATAAGGCTGAAATATGGTCATTTGGGGACATGCGGTAATTTTATTTTCACCACCTGGTAACAGTGCTGTGAATGACACTTTATTTGGTGCCCACAGAGTGCAGGTTATTTTTGGAGAGAAACTAATCAATGTCCTTCAATGTTTATTACACCAGTAGGAGCCTATTAAACACACAGGAAGGAAGCCTCTGTCTTAATGTCATAATCACACTGATGTAGCCTCATCAGCTTTCCTGAACAGCTTTCTTAACTTCGTTGTTTTGGCTCTGCAATTTCCTGTCTCCATTCAAATAAAGCAGCATTCTTCTTCTCCTCTACGGTCTTCCTGCCAGACCTCCACTCATTGAGCCCTCTCTCTCTCTGCATCTGTCTCTCTGTCTGTCTCTCTTTCCCTCTGTTCTAGCTAGCTGCTTGGCTTGCCCAGGGTGATGAGGCTGGCACACACTGATTAGAGATTAATCAGAGAACTCTGATAGTCGTTGGTCTATGCTCAAGATGTCTTAGACCACACAAAGCAGGATGGACAGAAAACAGAGGAATGGGCATATGTAGTAATAATGGATTCAGTGAGATGGAGTATCTGTTGTTAACACATTACTGTAGCTCAGCTCCAGTTCCCACTTTCTTCATTTAAGCTTTTTGTGTCTTTGTGTGCCTTTCACCTCTACTTCTTGCCATTTCTCATTCACTTCCCTCTTTATGCATCCCAGTGGGCTATCTCTCCTTGCTAACTTTCTGTCTGTACTCCTCTCTCTCTCTCTCTCTCACTTGCTCTCACCCACCGTCTCCCTCTCTGGTACACCGTGTGGATGGAAATCATTTCAGGCATCACTAAACACGGATCTCTTATCAACAAATGGAGAAATGTATTCCTCAAGACTCCAGTGTGCATTTGAATACAGACATATTTGAGCAAAGATACATTATGGCCTGATATTCAAAATGTTCTCAGGAACCTGCAGCTTATTGTATTATGGAATCCAATAGTGCCATAGAGTGAACAATATTAAAAAAAATCTGTCACTGTTTTAGAAAAAAAAAAGGAAAAAAAAAGAAAGAAAAACAGTTAATGTTTGAGATGCATTTTTATTTATTTATCCACACTAGTGTTTTCCTGTTGCAAATGTTTAGCCATATGTTCCATTTTGTACTGTAGGCTGTACAGGGTCCAATGAAATTATGCCTTCAATCAATCTTTACACAGGATTTCTTTTTTTCTTTACTTCAGTGTAAAGAAAAACAAAACACAGTTAAGTCAAATCCCAGACAGTTTCCTATTAATTATATGTACTCACTACATAGGGTATAACCATTTGATAGGATTTATGTGCCATTTATTAATTGTTATGCTACAAGGTACTACTTTTACAACACATTAATTTTTACATTGGAAAATGTATCCATAAGTAAATAAATAAACAAATAAATAAATCTAAAGCAAAAAGGGTAATTTGGCAGTAATTTGTTTATAAAGATCTATACAGTAATCTAGTAAAATTACTAAAAGTATACAGTTGGATCCTAAACATTTAAATGCTGATTTTGTTGACACACTGATCTTAACAGCATCAGTTGGTTTAGGGGTCCTGTGTGAGTCTTGTTTCTGGACATGCAAATATTTCTATCCATTCAAATACTTATTATATGATTTCAAAAGCAAAAACTACAAAAGAACACACAAAGTTCTCGTAAGATGAGGTTGTAAAAGCCACTAATTATATATATAGTCATGGACGAAATTATTGGCACCCCTGGAACTTTTTCAGAAAATGCACCATTTCTACCAGAAAAGTGTTGCAATGACAAATGTTTTGGTATACACATGTTTATTACCTTTAAGTGCATTGGAACAGCACAAAGAAGCAGAAGAAAAAAAGCAAATTTGACATAATTTTACACAAAACTCAAAAATTAGGTCGGACAAAATTGTTGGCACCCTCAACTTAATATTTGGTTGCACACCCTTTGGAGAAAATAACTGAAACCAATCGCTTCCTATAACCATCAACAAGCTTCCTACACCTCTCAACTGGAATTTTGGACCACTCTTCTTTTGAAAACTGCTCCAGGTCTCTCAGATTTGAAGGGTGCCTTCTCGCAACAGCAATTTTGAGATCTCTCCATAGATGTTCTATGGGATTTAGATCCGGACTCATTGATGGCCACTTCAGAATTCTCCAGCGCTTTGTCTCCAACCATTTCTGGGTGCTTTTTGAGGTATGTTTCGGGTCATTGTCCTGCTGAAACCCCCATGACCTATGACACAGACCCAGCTTTCTGTCACTAGGCCCTACATCATTGGCCAAAATCTTTTGATAGTCTCCAGATTTCATGATTCCTTGCACACAGTCAATGCACCCAGTGCCAGAGGCAGCAAAACAACCCCAAAACATCCTTGAACCTCCACCATGTTTGACTGTAGGTACTGTGTAGGTCTCTTTTTGTTTTCTGTAAACAGTAGAATGATGTGCTTTGCCAAAAAGCTCTACCATAGTCTCATCTGTCCACAAAACGTTCTCCCAGAAGGATTGAGGCTTCCTCAGGTACATTTTTGCAAACTGCAGTCTGGCTTTTTTATGCCTCTGTGTCAGAAGTGGGGTTCTCCTTGGTCTCCTGCCATAGCGCTTCTTCTCATTCAGATGACGACGTATGGTTCGAGCTGACACTGATGCACCCTGAGTCTGCAGGACAGCCTGAATTTGCATGGAAGTTGACTGAGGTTGTTTATCCACCATTTGAACTATCCTGCGTTGCATTCTGTCATCAATTTTTCTCTGCCATCCACGTCCAAGGAGGATTTGCCACAGTTCCATGGGTTATAAACTTCTTGATTATATTGCGCACAGTGGATAAAGGAACTTTAAGATCTCTGGAGATTGACTTGAAACCTTGACATTGTTGATTTTTTTCCACAATTCTCGGCTCTTTTTTGTCTTCTCCATGCTTGGTGTGGCACACACAGGCACACAACACAAAGGTTGAGACAACTTTTATACACTCTAACTGGCTTCAGTTTTGATTTCTATATTCCCAGCACCTGTTACTTGCCACAGGTGAGTTTAAATGAACATCACATGCTTGAAATTAAATTATTTACCCACAGTTTTAATAGGGTGCCAATGATTTCGTCCAGTCCATTTTGGGAGTTTTGTGTAAAATTATGTCAAATTTGCCTTTTTACTTCTGCTTTTTTGTCCTGTTCCAATGCACTTAAAGGTAATATACATGTATACATGTGTATACCAAAACATTTGTCATTGCAACACTTTTCTGGGAGAAATGGTGCATTTTCTGGAAAAGTTCCAGGAGTGCCAATAATTTCGTCCATGACTGTGTGTGTGTTATATATATATATATATATATATATATATATATATATATATATATATATATATATATATATTTAAATTTTTTATTATTAAATTAACAATAGATTATACGACTCAATTTGTATATATAATTACATAAATAAAAATAAAACATCAGGATGATAGAATTTCCTCATTGTACTGCATAATCTCAAGACCATTGTTTACAGAGAGTAAACGTGAATCACAGCTGGGTGCATTTAAAAAGTTTGTTTTCAGGTATTTGTAAGAGAATTACCTGGCCTTATTTAACTGATGTGTAAGTGATGCAGTTCCACAAATAATAATATTTAATGAATTTTTTTCCATGTCATTTCATGGGCTTGAAGCCTGACCAAACACACTGTATCTTAATGCAGATTAAACACATAATACTGTCTCAGGGCTGCAGCATGTCACATGAGGAGCAAAGAGATCAGGTTTTAAATTACTTTTCTCTCACTCCCTCTGCACTTCAATTAGGACCAGGAGATCAATTTTAGATTAGGTATGTATGATCCAAACTTTAACAAGACCAAAGAGAATCCACACTCCAAATTTTAAGGTTATTAAACAGAAAATGGCCCTAAGCAGGAATCTCTGCAAGTGGCAGGCCAGGTTTTGGAGCTGAAATAAACCGAGCAGCCTAGATCCAAAAAATCAATGTGTCTGCCTTATCATAAGTAAATTCAGCGCTAAAGCTGCTTTTTCCCCAAACATTTAAGGCTTAAATAAAATTCAACACCTTCGAACAGAACACAGGTGTACAGGCTGTGTTAGAAAGTCCAAATGACTGAACAACAGTTTAAGCATCAACAGTTAAGAGTGATTTTTATGTATTTTTTTAACACCTTAATGAAACTTGTAATCAATATATCTAACTAGTCATTATATATATATATATATATATATATATATATATATAGATAGATAGATAGATAGATAGATAGATAGATAGATAGATAGATAGATAGATAGATAGATAGATAGATAGATAGATAGATAGATAAAAATAAATGCATGTTTTGACAGATTTATTCCTGATTGTATTACAGCAATATGAACACTTTATGTATGTGAATATGAACCCAACTCTTTGGGAGAGCCACAGCAGATGGCAATATGTCCCTTCTTAAAATCTAAAATAAATAAGCAAGCAAATAAATAAACTAGCTCACTGACCACTTTATTAGAAACACCTATACATATGTTAATTCATACAATTATCTAATCACTCAATCAAGTGGCAGCAGCATAATGCATAAAATCAAGCAGAAAGAGGTCAAGAGCTTCAGTTAATGTTCACATCACACGAGAATGGAGAAAATTTTGATCACAGTAATTATGTCTGTGGCATGGTTGTTGGTGCCAGACAGGCTGGTTTAAGTATTTCAGAAAGTGCTGATCTCATGGGATTTTCATACAGAACAATCTATAGATTTTAAACAAAATGGTGTGGGAGGGGAAAAAAACATTGATTGAGTGACAGTTCTAGGGTCGAAACGGCTTATTGATGAGAGAGGTCAGAGGAGAACGGCCAGACTGGTTTCAGCTGACAAAGTCTATGGTAACTCATATAATAACTCTTTATAACCATGATGAGTATAAAATCATCTCAGAATACTCAACACATCAAACCTTGAGGTAGATCTGCTACAACATTAGAAAACCAAATCAAGTTCCACTCCTGACAGACAAAGACAACTGAGAATACAGTGGACACAGGCTCACCAAAACTGGACACATGTATACTATAAACAGTGTTATCCTAAGGCTTAGGCGAGAAGTAAATGATTTTGGTCACCTGACTATTTATTCCACTCAAACTACAATGCTCATACAAAACCATTACCATTTCTAATTTCATTTATTGTGTTTTTCTCAGAAACACTTTTAGAGCTTTACAAACCCAAAACATAATGTCACATCATTGTGATTGGTGGGATTAAATGGGTTAATTTGTTCTTCAGTGTGCACACATCTGCAAAGCCTATCCACTGCTTGCTGAACAAAGACACTATTCATTATGCCCGCTACATGATAGTACCTCATTTCTCTGGCTAGCACAAATAAATAGACAGAATCATGCCATCAAACAATGTCAAACGATGCATTTATTATTGCACACAGTTTTATTCAACCACAATATACTTTATATAATACAGTTTGCATGACACAGCAAAATAGGTTATTGCTGTTGTTACAGTAACTTAATTTTCATAAGCCCTTTTCAAGAAGAGGATACAGGTGGCACACACACACACACACACACACACACACACACAAACACACACATGTAATTGTAATTGGTTTTGGGTGTTTTCACTGACCATTATTTTCCATTCTCTTCCATTCTCTGTTACTAATTCTATGCCCACAACTACCCCTGACCCTTACCTCATTTACAGCTACAGGGGTTTTATTGTTTATTTGTTTGTTTAGCTCAAGAGTACCAGCTAAATGTCTCCATAAGGTCTCATATTCCTATAAACTGTCACATATTCCAATTCCTATAACTATGGGCCATTAGGTACCCAATAAGAAATCTCTCTCTCTCTCACTCTCTCTCTCTCTCTCTCTCTCTCTCCACACACACACACACACACACACTATCCTTGTGAGGATATCATTGACCCACAGCTGTTTAATGCTATGCCTACAACTTAAAGCGGACTCTTAAACTCAGTAACCAAACGGAACCTGTTGGGCTCCTTTTTTTCTTTTCTTTTTTTTTTTTTAACTGGTTTTCCTTGTGGGGACCAACCAAATGTCCCCAGAATGTCAAAACGGTCAGATATTCCTACTCTTGCGATAGAAAAACCAAGCACACACACAGTGAGAGAGAGAGACAAAGAGATATATAGAGAGAGAGAGAGAGAGAGAAGGAAAGAGCTAGAGAGAGAAGAGGAGAGAGGGGGGGGTGTGATAGATAGAGAAAAGGGGAGAGAGACAGAGAAACAGAGAGAGAGAGAGAGAGAGAGAAGGTAACCTAATCCACATTGTAGTTTCCAGGTGGACCTTTAGGCCAGTCGAGGTCATGGTGTGAGGGAGTTAATTAGGTCGTCATGTGCATAGGGGCTTCAGATTGCATTTTCTGGGAAACAGAAACAGAAGGTGTCACTGGCTGACCGGAAGCCATGTGTAGTGAGATCCGTCAATGCGAAGAGAACACGAGTTTACCAAGCGGACAGGTGCCGTTTCCCGGAGGCTCGCCGCAGTGATGGGATAAAAGCTGCTAATCCGCCCGTTTAACCTGCACTCCAAGGCCTTCTTCACAAACAGCATACTACCGTACTAAAGAGTATACCTTACCCAAATAGCACCTCACAACACATACTGCACAGACTGTTTAATATAGCACTGCACGGCTTCGGACAACTTTCACTCGCTCAACGAGCGGTCTTAAATCAAGTCATGGGCACGATATTAAACCAGACTAACTGATCGGTTTAAAGAGAATATTTCAGATCTGTATCTCCTCCAAATAAAAGAATAAAAAGCAACTCGATGCATGCCTGATGAGTGGATGACTACAACAGCCGACGCGTCCAATTAGATCGTTCCCCATACCCAGAGCTCAGAGGGAATACAGTGATCACTCACCATGCTGGCTTGAAAAGCACGCAGATAGAAGAAGAAAAAAAAGTGTTAGAGGATTCACGCATTCCGCAAGCGGTCACGCGCTTCCGTGCCGTTGGATGTTAGATGTGTTTCCTTCAGCTTCGGCATCGGAACCTGTGAAAACAGCGCTGTGCTCTTCTACTAACAGCCGAAGAGGAAGAATGAGCACAGATCCAGCTTCAGAAAGTTCCCCAGAGTGAGAGCCGTACTAAAGATTACAGCTGCCACCATGCGTCTCTCTCTCACACACACACACATCTCTCTCTCTCTCTCTCTCTCTCTCTCTCTCTCTCTCTCTCTCGACGCACCGGCGGAAATCTTATCTGCTCCAGAGTAAAGGTGGTAAATAAAAAAGGTGCTTCGCGGTAAATCCTAGCCTCTCGTATCTGGATTTTTTGAAGGGAAGATTTGCGGGACTGTTTATCGCTGATAAAAACGCACGTAACCCCCGAGAATGTACAAAGAGAAATCAATTCACACAAAATTCCCTCTTGTACGTGAGACCTAAGCGACCATGCATTATTAATGTTTTCTCGACATAACAAAAAAGTTGTTTTCCCATGAACTCGACTTAATGTTTCTGTGTACTCGACATCCATCATCCCGAAGTCAATTGGGTTTTGTGAATGTTTTGGTTAAATGTCTAAAATAAGGTCTGTGGTTAACGCAAAGTCATCCATCCATCTTCTATACGCTTACCATTTTCAGGGTCACGGGAAACCTGGAGCCTACCCAGGGAGCATGGGGCACATCTGTAATACTAATACATCAATAATACGTATATGTCAGTAATACATATACATCATTAATAAATATACATCAGTAATACATATACAGTGAGTTAAATTTTTTGAATCAGTCATTTTACACTGTAGAAATGACAGTTTTCTACAATGTAAAGTAGTGTGTGTACAACTTGTATAACAGTGTAAATTTGCTGTGAATATGTCCAAATTGTGAAAATGTCCCAATTAGCCAGTTTCCCTCCCCGGTGTCAAGTGACTTGTTAGTGTTACATGGTCTCAGGTGTGAATGGGAAACAGTTTAATTTTGGTGTCATCGCTTTCACACTCCCTCATACTGGTCACTGGAAGTTCAACATGGCAGCTCATGGCAAAGAACTCTCTGAGGATCTGAAAAAAAAAGAATTGTTGCTCTACATAAAGATGGCCTAGACTATAAGAAGATTGCCAAGACCCTGAAACTGAGCTGCAGCACGGTGGCCAAGACCATACAGCGGTTTAACAGGACAGCTTCCACTCAGAACTCTCCTCACCATAGTTGACCAAAGAAGTTGAGTGAACGTGCTCAGCATCACATCCAGAGGTTGTCTTTGAGAAATAGACATATGAGTGCTGCCAGCATTGCTGCAGAGGTTGAAAGGGTGGGGGCTCAGCCTGTCAGTGTTCAGACCATACGCTGCACACCGCATCAAATTGGTCTGCATGGCTGTCGTCACAGAAGGAAGCCTCTTCTAAAGATGATACACAAGAAAGCCCGCAAACAATTTGCTGAAGACAAGCAGATTAAGGACATGGATTACTGGAACCATGGCCTGTGGTCTGATGAGACCAAGATAAACTTATTTGGTTCAGATGGTGTCAAGCGTGTGTGGTGGCAACCAGGTAACGAGTACAAACACAAGTGTGTCTTGCCTATAGTCAAGCATGGTGGTGGGAGTGTCATGGTCT
Source organism: Ameiurus melas (assembly GCA_012411365.1). Lineage (NCBI taxonomy): Eukaryota > Metazoa > Chordata > Actinopteri > Siluriformes > Ictaluridae > Ameiurus > Ameiurus melas. Next base: position 18,992,728 of record CM022755.1, on the reverse strand, counting down.
GGAGCTGCATGAGTGCTGCCAGCACTGGGGAGCTACAGTTCATTCAGGGAACCAGGAATGGCAAAATGTACTGTGACATTTGCTGCCAACATGTACTACATGTACCAACCAACATGTTGTATCAACATGTGCCAACATGTACTGAGACTGGGCCGCAGGGCAGTATTCCAGCATGATAACAACCCAAAACACATCTCCAAGACGACCACTGCCTTGTTAAAGAAGCTGAGGGTGAAGGTGATGGACTGGCCAAGCGTGTCTCCGGACCAAAACCCTATTGAGCATCTGTGGGGTATCCTCAAATGGAAGTTGGAGGAGCACAAGGTCTCTAACATCCACCAGCTCCATGATGTCATCATGGAGGAGTGGAAGAGGACACCAGTGGCAACCTGTGAAGCTCTGGTGAACTCCATGGCCAAGAGGGTTAAGGCAGTGCTGGAAAATAATGGTGGCCACACAAAATATTGACACTTTGGGCCCAATTTGGATCATTTCACTTAGGGGTGTACTCACTTTTGTTGCCAGTGGTTTAGACATTAATGGCTGTGTGTTGAGTTATTTTGAGGGGATATCAAATTTACACTGTTACACAAGCTGTACACTCACTACTTTACATTGTAGCAAAGTGTCATATCTTCAGTGTTGTCACATGAAAAGATATGATCAAATATTTACAAAAATGTGAGGCGTGTACATACTTTTGTGAGATACTGTACATCAGTAATACATATACATCAGATTTTACATGTCTTGAAAAAGGCGGTTGCTAATGAGTGACTAAAAGGTACTACAGAGGTTGTAGGCGAGATTAAACTTCATCAAGCCGAACAGGAAATCTCATCTACTACAGCCTCTTTGTGTTTATACACGCACTCTTGCAACTCAAACTTTGCAGCTTGTATATTTATCAGTTTATAGTATTTTCCAGTTGTATTGTTTTTTTTTGTTTGTTTTTCTTTTAAAGATTAAAAGAGTTAGTCATGGTAACCCTGCAACCGTGGTGTAGTTTGTTTATAGCCTAACATTAACATTAGCTTTTACTTCTGGCGATTGTATTTAGGTTTCAAAATTCATAAAATTTGTGTTCATTTGTGAAGATTATCTCGATAAACAAAACATGTAAGAATCATACATTTCTGTTGATCACAGAGTTTATTTTCTGCAATAATTCAAAGTCCAATGGAATACTCCTGTTTTCTTTTTGTCGAGGGAATCAGGGTGATGCTAACTTCCGGGATGGCCTACAAAAATAAGCCATCACTGCAGGATTGACGACTTCGACATTAGTGGACACTTGAGAAGGACACTTAGGACTCCACACATTCACAAAGCGTGATATTTTCTCGGGATAAAGTTACATTGTGAAAAAATAGCTGTTGATTATGTCAAGATCACAAGAAATTTATGTCAAGATCACAAGAAAACAACTTTTTATGTCGAGATCACCAGAAAATTAAGTCGAGAAAACAGAAAAAAAATGTATAAAGGCCACTTATGGCTTTCATATATTTATCTCAAATATTGCTTCTTTATTTGTGCACTGGAGCTACAGAGTTACCGTACAGAACATGCAGGATAGCGCATAGGGCAAAGCCTAACTTTAATATCTCTACAAATCTAAATTATGAATATGTAGGCTATAAATCAGTTAGTGATGTTACACACTCCTACCCTCCCCCAAAAGCATGATAACTTCCTACAATTTTAACACTTTTAACTATAGTCACATTACACAAACACTGTAGATAAGAACCATCAGATTTTTTTCCTACCATTTTTCTTCTTTTAAAGCTCTACAAACAAAATCAAGATTCAATGATTTACACGCATATCCAAGATGTTCTACAAAAAGTGTTTAACAAAAGGTATTATTTATTACAATTACCATCCTGCCACCATTCACATGGTGATATTTTGACATTTTCCTTTAAACACATATTCTGTATGTAATATTGGATCATTTCCCCCAATAAATAAATGACCAAGTATAATATTTTTGGTTTCATTTGTATAATTGGGTTCTCTTTATCAACTTTTAGGACTTGTGTGAAAATCTTTATGCAGAAAAATAGAAAATTCTAAAGGGTTCCCAAACTTTCAAGCACCACTGTATATACAGTATTTCTGCATGTTTTCCAGAACTGCAATATTCTACACTTTTGCTTGTACAGCATTTCATCCACAAGTAAGGTAAGGAATTAAAAGCCTGGTTACCCCCAAAAGTAATAAGGGATAAATCTACGTTTATAGAATTATAGACACCAACACACTGAATGATTAAAAGCATTTAGTACATTTAGCATACTATATGGGCAAAAGGTTTTCAGACACCAGACTATTCACACACATATGTACTTGTTGAACATCGCATACCAGATTTAGTCTGTCTTTTCTTCTTATACTAACCTTCGCCTTTCTGGGAATACTTTCCACTACATGTTTGGACTTTGCCTGTATGGATTTGCCTAATCAGCCGCAAGAGCATTAGTGAGGTCAGGTACTGATATCAGGCGAGGAGGCCTGGGAAAAAGTTGGGGTTCTAATGTCAGCCCATTTTAGGGTACAGGAATAATTTTGTTTAAATTTAAATTTCACGACTCCTATCCTGATAATCCTGATGTTGGCTGTATATTATGTCAGTTGGAATTACCTTGTGATGGGATGCTGACTATCTATAAAGCCAGGAGAGACTTCAAGCATTTGGCTGAGGCTTCAGTGAGAGACAAATTTATGTCCAAAATTATTCTTCCTTTTACAGAGTAAAGGAATCAGAATTGACCATGGTCGAGTTCTCAACTGTAGGGCAAGAAAAAGTTTAGCCTGTCATGACTGTAACCCTAGGACCTGCAATTGGTGAGGGAAGCCATCAACAAGGAGGCCTTCAAGGTGTAATACTCGAAGAGGGCTCTCCTGATTCAGCAGAGAAGAAGAGAAGTGCAAGAAGTGCTGCAGCAAAACAGTTACAGAAAGAAAAACACATGGGGTTTTGAGACTTCATGGAAAAAGACTTTCCAGTCCCAAATATGTTCTGATGAGAAATTTGTTGGATGGGAACATAACACCACTCACAAGCACTGCTAAGCAAGTATGGAGGGGGGTTGACTGAGGATCCTGCTGATGAAAGGAAGGAACACTTTGTGGTAATCCTGTACTCCATTCAGGAGGCAGTGTTGGAAATTTCTGGTGTTCTGGAGTCTATCGCTGTGGCTGAATTTATTATTACAGTTAGGAACATAGGATTCCAGAGAAACTGTGAAGTTCTGCCCAGGCCATGGAACAGTGTACAAATTCTTTACTCTTGTACAGCTTTGAAGGGGAAATTGGAGTATGCCTAGTTGTGTTAGTCTTTTGTGGATTTAGAGACAACCTATTTGGGATCTACTGCAGGAAAACCTGGTATCTGGGTCATTATGTCATGAATAACATTTCTGTATTATAGCAGTGAGTGTTGTTTTTGCATATTTGGCATTAACCTGAAACTGTTTAAGGAAAGTGTCAAGTGTCAAAGTATCAAACTCTGTCAAGAATGTTTATTGGTGCAGTGTTTGCGTAACTTAGGATCTTATTCACAAGGGATTATAAAAGAGAGCTTGAGACAGTGGAACAGTTTGGGCAAGTGGTAGCAGTATTACAGCTGTTCACTTTGGGGATGAACACCCTGTTCACTGGTCAATCTATGTACTTATCCTCACGTATGGTCACAAGTTGTGGGTGGTGAAAGAATAGGGTTGTGAGTACAGGCTTCCTTTTATGACATGGTGCTCATTGGTGGGATTGTATCTCACAGTTGGCTTGGGAGCATCTGGAGATCCCCCATGAGGAGAGCTGGAATCTATAGCTGTTAAGAGAGAGGTCTGGACTGACCTCCACAGCCTGTTGTCACCATAACCTCTACCAGGAGGAACTCAATTAATGAAGTTCTGTGAATGGAATGTAGGCTAATTTGACTAGGTGTATTAACCTGAATGTACAGTAATTGAATGCATGTAGTTGAAGTTTCATAAAAAAGATATGAACAATGCTATTTTAGGCTCTTGATTTGATCTTATTAAGTTGGGATGTTATCTCAAATAGATTGGATAATTGTATTTCTGAAAGTTAATACCATATATATTATATACAGATGCCCAATGTTTGCCCTCTGTTATTATGGCCAAACATGCATTGCTTTATCGTAGATTTTCAGATTCACTAATAATTTATCATCTTTGAAGCAGTGCCTATTGATGAAATTAATAAACTTGAACAAAACCACAAGGCAAAATTAGTTTTTTTAATAATGTATTCAACAGAAATATCAATGATGTGAAACATGTGGAAAAATTAAGTACACCCTCAGTACCCGCTTTACCAGAAATATCTTCTTTGCATAATTGTTCAATTGTCTCTGACATTGGCTTGGAATTTTTGGAATTTTTGACCACTCTTCTATGCACTTCCATGCACTCCACTCTTCCATGCACTCTTAGTTGCAAGATGTTTGAGAATTTTCTTCCATGTATTGCCGGTTTCAAATCCCCCTACAGCATTACAATAGGATTCAAATCTGGGCTTTGATTAGGCCATTCCATAACTCTCCATATCTTCTTTTTGAGCAGTTCCTTTGTGGATTTGCTAATGTGCTTAGGATCATTATCCTGTTGAAAGGTCCACTTTCAGTTCTACAGATGGATTCACATTATCTTCAAGCATTCTTTGATATGATGCAGAATTCATAGTTGTCAAGCTCTCCAGTCCCAAAGGCAACAAAGCAAACCCAAAACCATAACATTACCACCACCATGCGTTATAGTTGGTATTAAGTGCTGAATTTGCTGGGTCGGTCAGTTGTGGGCAAATTGGCAGTCATTTGAAATCTGTGCCACTTGTAGATGATTTTCCTTAGTGGAATGATGTATTTCAAATAATTTGGAGATCTTTTTAAATCCCTTACCAGACTCATAGGTATCCACAACCTTTTTTCTGAAGGCCTTATAGAACTCTTTAGATCTTGGCATGAGGACACCACACACCTCAATAGCAAAGGGAGCACCAGACACAAGATATGAGAGGGGTATAAATAAGACATGTTCCACCTGAACTCCGTAAGTAGGTTCTAAGTAGGTTCACTGGCACCCAACCTTGAACACCTGATTCAAATTGAAGGTGTGATAAATGTAGGTGTGTACTTTTTCCATGTGACAGATCTGTTTTTTGTTTAGTTAAATTGTGAAAATTACTACAAAATGTAAATTTTATGTGTCATTTGATAGAGTGTATCAACTTTATTAATAGGTACTGTTTCAAAGAGGATCAAATGTTTGCTTGTCCAAATATGTACAAATAAATTATAAATAAAATAATTTCCATGGGGTGTACTTGTTTTTTCACATGACCATATTTCCTGTCAGACTTTCTGGTGGGTGAGCGCTGAGTAACATACAATCTATATTAATTTAAATAACTCCTTATTAGAAATGAATGTAGCAGGTGGTACAGGCACAGCAAAGGAGCTATAAAATTCGATTAATGGCTGGTGACATCCTTGACAAAGCAGCTCAACTGCCCGGTGTAACTGGAGAACTTTAAACTTCAGTGATCACACACAATTGCTATTGAAAGCATTCTAGCCCTGCCAGAAATGTGCTTACATTCTGGATTCATATTACAGATCTATTAATAAAACTGTATAACAGGAATCAAAACATAGCCTATATGGCAGACATTCCATCCTTGATAAATTATAACAGAGTAGTGTATGCATACTTACAGCAAGTCAATCTCAGTTTCACTAGGCTATTTTCTCACATCTTTTATGGAAATCTGAGTCCAGTAATTACCATCAGATGTAGCAATCTACCATAGTAATGCACAAAGTATAGATGTTTTAATGCTACAAGGATACACACTGAAAAAAATGTACTCAAAAAGAGTGTGTAAAAATTTACACACAAAAATGTTAGTGTCATGTCATGGCAAACCAGTGACTGCATTTCCCAGAATGCACTACAAACTACAAACATGGCTGACGATTACATCTCCCAAAGCTGTCATGTCACCTTCGATTGAGAATTAATCAGAAACACCTGTTCCCAATTACAATCTCAGTTACACCACACTGCCTAAGAGACTCTCAAACAAAACCTTTGTGAAGTATATGCTCAGTTACAGTTTGTCTCTGCCATTACCAAGCCTTGATAACTTGTTTGTGTATTCTGTTTTTTTGACATTGTTGTCCCCTCAACTCTGATTCTCTGCCTTGCCTAGTTTGGGTTGTGTGCATGATCGTTTGACCTTGTCTGTCTATGGTTATTGATTTCTGCCTAACCCTGTGGATTTGTCTTCTCATTAATCTGCCTTACTTGCAAATGCATTCATTCTCACCTCCAATACGTGACAGAATACTTTGCCTTATCATGGATGCAAGAGTCCAAGAGGCCCTTTATGAAGGGAAAACCGAGGTGGGAGAAGGAGAGGAAATTCTCCCTAATTCGAGCCAATCGGGAGTGGCTTGATATGATGTATGCCATCAGGGAGTATGTCAAGGAGGAGCCTTCCAACCAGGCTGGGACCATCTCCTACCCTACCCCACTGTGGATCTCGGTCAGCCTGCCAAGTTGATGGAGAACGTCTCTCAGCCTCCCTGCTCGTCTGAGGACGCCGCTCAGTCTTGTTTGTTTATTTCCTCGACTCAGATTCTCTGCCTTGCATAGTTTGGAATGTTTGCATGATATTTGACTCTTCCCTGTCTATGGTTATTGATTTCTGCCTAACCCTGTGGATTTGTCTTTTCATTAAACTTCCTTACCTGCACTTGAAGCCATTCTCACCTTCAATACATGACATTTAGTAAATTTAACCAAGCATGTTTTAAGTAAAGTTTACATGGCACCAAGTATTACTGATAAAAATCTAAGTAAATTTAACCAGCAGTTTATTAATAAGTAAATTTTACTCAAATTTGAGTTAAATGCTGTAGTTAAATGTACACAAAATCATTACTACTTAATGGTCACTAACTATTTTTAATGGTTCCCACCAGAAGTAGGGTGCCAATGTACATATATCAGGCTGGACTGGTAGAACCCAATATGACTATTTAACTAACTTCTGTGCACACACATACAGTACACACCATACACCTTCTGAAAAACACATAGAGGGTGAACCCAGAATACTTGACCTTTGTATTTCATTATACAATAGCCTTAAAGGCAACACAAAACAAGAAATATTGAGTCTCGCTTAGTGGCGCTCTGTGGAACTGATATGATGTAAAAATTCGTAATGAGCAACAGATCATCCTTACGGCATCACGCAAACTTTTTTTTTTTTATTGGGACAAATAAGGAGTAAGCAGTAGAAGATGGATTGGATTGGATTATTGTGACAAATAGCAAACTGATCAAGGTTATATTTAGCAGCCATATCTTATAACCTACACACACACTGGTCACCACAAAACCGCCAGACAAACGCGCCAAAAGAGAAATGGGACGAATCGATGGAAAGCACAGGATGAGCCCCCTAATTCTGTAACCACTCGGTCCATGTCGGGCCGCAATATACAATAAAATAAAGGGTTGGCGAGACCAGGATTGCGAGTGCTTTGTTTATTCTCACCTTTTTTTTTTTTTAAATATGTGTGTGTGTGTGTGTGTGTGTGTGTGTATATGTATGTATGTATGTATGTATGTATGTATATGTATATATATGAAGGCCAAAATAATAAGCGTGGAAAAAAAACTCTAATTGTACACAAAAAAACTAACTATCCTATAAGAAAAGGATAGAAAAATATACCTTCTTCCCTCACTCCCTAGCTAACTCAAAACCAGCAGAAAAAAAATTAATCAACATACATGGCGCCAACTTCCTACTAACCATTATTAACAGTGCACTATTTACATAGGTGACTATTAGTCTGTTAGTTAACAAAAATAATATGTACATATATATATACAAGTGTACCACTCAATACTTAATGTTGCAGACCATAAACAAAGTCAAAAACAGGCAGAAGGACGTACACAGGCGAAATCAATATACGGAAAGCACTTCTCACTACACAAAGCAATGGCAATGATCTGCCATGGGATGGAGACTGACGAGGATTAAGTACACCTCCAGAAACGTGCAGCCATCCAATCCTATCGCACAAAGCTGGAGCAGGCGTGGATAAGTTTTGATCATCCAGTGGCAAGTCGGAACATGGTACATACAGTAGGCGGGGTGTAGAGAAGGGGGAGGAGACAAAAGAAACCCATCCCACCACCGGCATAGACACACAAATGGCACATAGAGCAAACAGAAATACACTGGAGAATGTAACACAACCTATTCACAATGCTCAAAATTAAACCAGTTTAAAGTTCTCCTAACACATACAAATGAAGTTTAAAAACCACAGCTTTAAACTGTAATATGCAATTGCTTCTAGTAAACATTACTTAGCTTTTTTAGTAGCTTTTTTTTTCTAGTTTTGTGAACATTTGCAAAATAATTTTACATTTAACCATGTAAAGTATGTACAATATACTGTACAATTTGGGTTTTAGTCACATATTTATTAATTAATTTAGTACAGAACAAAAGCAATTAAGTTGTTGTTCTTTCAGCTGCTCCTGTTAGGGTTGCCATAGCCGATCATTGGACCACATTTTTGATTTGGCACAGGTTTTACACTGGATGCCCTTCCTCACACCACCCTCTCATTTTATCTGGGCTTGGGACCAGTGGCTGGGTCGGTTCCCTGCCAGGGAATCGAACCTGGGCTGTGGTGATGAGATCATGGTATGCTTAGCTGCTAGACCACCAGAAAACTAACAAAAAACAATTAAATAATTCTAGTAATTACTTTTTGTGTAAAAATCACAGATTTGGCTTTTGTGATATTTACTGAATCACTGATTTTTTTTTTCCAGTGCATGAGATAAGCCTGAATCTTAAAGCAACATCTGTCATTCATTGAATACAACCTCACCTTTCTGCACAGCAGATCAGCCATGTGCCAATCACAAAATGAATTGAGCAAGAGAATGGAAACAGGATGTATGTGTCTGTTGGTGAAAAGGGACAGAGAGATAGAGACCATTTCAAGGTCAGCATAGTCATTTGTAGTCATCAAGATTTAATAACTCAATACTTCTCTCTCAGTAGGCTAGTGAAGAGACGATCCCTACAAAACCTCTTAAAACCAATGTGTGAACAGCTAGTGCTGGCTGTGGATTATTGGTACGAGCCCTATAACACAGCCAGGCTCATGATTTTTTCATCTCTAATGAATCCCCTTTAGAGTGAGTCATTGGCACCCTGTTTTAGTGTTGAAAAAGAGTGCATTCATCACCATCAGTGAGAGTGCACACCCACTCCATGCTCAGGCACAACAACACAGAATAAATTTCATGGCTCGTGAAGCAACACGACTAAAGAACTGAAGATCCAGATTAGTTTAGGAAGTTTAGCTTAGACACAATTTCCCAAAATACACACAACATGCACATACATACACATGACACATACACGCTCAGAAACAAGCTACAGTGCTTATCAGTTTGATTATAGAGACAGCATAAAAATAGTGCATTAATAGACATCATATAACTGACTGAGATCTATGCATTATTAATAGTATGAAAAAACTTTTTTTCTTTTGCAGTTGTCAACTGCACAGAAGAATGTATACACATGATTCATGCTAAATGGATCATTGCTACTCTATACCACTACTTTGCTTTTACCCAGCGCACCTGTAATCATGTAATACCTGCATCTTTCATGGATTCATTTCAAGTTACTATATTTCCCTTTATTCTCTGTGAATAAAAACATGGCTATGGCTCAAACAAGTTTATTGAGACAGCGAAAATTTTTGAAAGATGGAAATGCCAAAACCCGTGGAAAGTAGTGTTCAAAAATATATAATGCCAAGACTCAATTTAAAGGATTCTAGTGAGAGTCACTGGTCTAAACTCATCTTTCACTGGAACAGATGATTTTCATAAAAGACCACTTTTACCTTTATTTATGAAGGTTTTAAAATTTTTATGACTTTTCTCAAGTGTTTCAGCTCATGCATGGAAACGACCCTAACATCTCTAAAGTATAATTTCTTCTTATGTTACCCAATGTGGTCTTCTGCTGTTGTAGCCAACCTGCTTCAATATTCTATGAAGTGTGCATTCTGGAATGCTTTTCTGCTCACCACACTTGTACAGAGTAGTTATATGAGTTACTGTAGCCTTTCTGTCAGCTCGAACCAGACTAGACATTCTTCGCTGACCTCTCTCATTAACAAGGTGTTTCTGTCCACAGAATTGCTGCTCACTGGATGTTCTTTCTTTATTACACCAGTCTGAGTAAACTCTAGAGCTTTATGTGCATGAAAATCCCAGGAGATCAGCAGTTATAGAAACACTCAAACCTGTCTGGCAACATCAATCATACCACGATCAAAATCACTGAGATCACCTTTTTTATGCCACCACCAAACTCCTTTTTTTTACATACATTACAAGGCTGATACATCTAATAATGTCACATTTATGTATTTAATACTGAGCTCAAATGGCATGCCATACTTTATTTTTAAAAATGTATTTACAGACCAAAATATGAATTTCAGGGTGAAGTTTTTATACTGTGCTTACTTCAAAATGCTGATTTCATTGCTCCTCTCTTGAGACAATATTATGCAAGAAAGATTATATGTCCAAGTTCAGAATCAAATGTAAGTCAGACATGCTTCTGTTTTTGGGTAAACTATGCAGCATGTACAGACATCCTATGCAGCTGTCCAAGTAGCTCGTAAGTCTGAGGTCTGAATATCAATATGTGCATTTTCAGTATTAATTCCTCACTATGCATACATTAACTTAATTCTGAATAAGGCCCATAGTACATAATATTATTGGCCTTTCCGATCCACTAATCTATAACTGGGCACCTTTTCCAGTCATTTGCTATCTTATTCACTAACAAAAAAAATCCCTCTTGTCTAAAATTAAGAGAGTTTAGCTGACCAACACTAACCCTGAGCAAGCAGACCAATTGCTGTAAATTATACACAGTAGATACTGACAGCTCGTTAGTTCAGCAAGTTTTTTATATTTCAGGTCATTGCAAACAGTAGGAGTTTGTAATGACCTGAAGAACTCGCTTTCTCCCATGCTGCCCTTTGCTGTATCTCTCAACTGTCTGTGCAGAAGAACAAACGTGTTTGGTAACATATCCCTCCTCCAGAGGTTAGAAACACAAACTCACTCATCTTCATCTGCTCTGGAGAGAGCAGGATCCCAGTGTGTGGTAACAATTAGATACAAAAAACATTTGTATGGGCCAAATCTCATTAATAACGATGCTGACAGGCCCCGTGGAGCATCAGAGCCAGGCAGATGCTCCATTCCTGTCAACGAGCATCTCATTACTGTCTGAAAATCATTTACTGCACACATCTGTGGAATCAGAGAACACATGTAAGTCTTTTGCTGATATGTGCCAATCCAAAAAAAATTAGCTGGATCATTAAGTAACAAGCATAAAGTGGTTAAACTAATATAAAATTTAAGTTATTAGGCCATTCAATGTGATCAAATATTCTATTTACACATATACTTACAATTATCAGTTGTTCACAAATGAACAAAAAGAGCAATAATTTAACTTGAGCGATATTTCGAAACTCCGGTCTGTGCTTTGAACTTTTTCCTGAGGTGAAACCATTCAAGTCAAACATTACACCCAATGAAATACACTGCATGGGCAAATGTTCATGGACACTGGACCATAACACTCATATGTGCTTACTGAACATCCCATTCCAGATTTAGTCCTTTATTTGCTCTTATAATAACCTCTACTTTTCTGAAAAGACTTTCTACTAGATTTTGGAGCGTGTGTGTGGGGATTTGTACATTCAGCCACGAGAGCATTAGTGAGGTCAGGCACTGATGTTGGACGAGGAGGCTTGGGATGCAGTCGGCATTTCAGTTCATCCCCAAGGTGTTCAGTGGTCTTGACGTTAGGGCTCTGTGCAAGCCTCTCAAGTTCTTCCATTCCAACCTTAGCAAACCATATCTTCATAGAATTCACTTCCATTTGCACAGGGGCATAGTCATGCTGGTACAGGTTTGGGGAAGAACCACAGATGGGTGTGATGATCAGCTGTCCACAATCATTTGGCCATATATTGTAGTTTCCAAATGAATGCTAAAATCTAAAATTATTTTATAGGATCAAATCTGTTATTTTAAAATGCTGGCAGAAAATTGGTAACCTACAGAAATAACAGCATGGCAATATTTGAATAATATTGATATAGATATGTACAACTATAAGCAGAAACCATTGTGATATTCTTTAATTACTTACAGTACTGTGAAAAAGTCGTAAACACTAATTTGCTTTTAATAAACAGTTGTCTTAGATATTATTTGATGTCTCCTTCATTATTGCCTCAGTAGAAGGACATTTTAAAATTTACGAACCTTTTTTCATAAAAAGTAATAAATTTTACAGAAAACAACGTATGAGTATCATTAAAAAAAAGAAACATATTCCATAATAGACCACTTTTAGACAAAAACAAAGAGTGTCATTCAAAGTCTGCACTTAGAAAAATATTCTAGGCAATATTCCGGTAAAACTGTAATACGTATACCTGAGACTAACGATGGATTTTTAAATGCAAAGGGTTGTCATGCCAGAAAATGACTTATGTTTAGTTTATTGCTGTTTAATGCTTATTTTTTTTGGAAGGCTTCACCACTTTACAGCATTTCTTTTCATGTGTCTTATACCTTTGCAACGTACTGTATGTAAAACAAAATGTTGTTGGCACATACTGTACAACAACAGACCGCTATGTAGGAGACTGTGGCACACCAGTGCCCTGCAATGGGTTGGCACCCTGTCCAGGTTGCCCCCAGCCTTGTGCCCCGAGTTTCCTATAGGCTCCGTGCTCCCCGCAACCCGGTGTAGTATAAGTGGTACAGAAAATGGATGAATGCATAGATGGCATATCAATTTGTGCCTTATATCCCAGTCTTCAGTTTAAATTGCAGTTAGATTTAGTGTTATTTGCTGCTCTTTCTTACACACTCACTGTGTAAACTGTTGTCAGGAGTAATTAGCTGGAGCTGTAAAAGGGTCAAACAGCACACAGCTGTATGGAGAACCCCTCTGCCCTGGAGCTTTATGGCTCCCTGTTCCAGCTTCTTTGAATATACACATAGGCAGAGAGAGAGAGAGAGAGAGAGAGAGAGAGAGAAAGAGAGGACAGTGGTCAGGAGTGAGGCACCTGTCTCAGTTCTCCCCCAGAGAGCCGTTCTGCACTCTAATCAGCTCCACCTGTGAGCACACAGTGCAGTCCACACTCATATCCTAGAAACATTCGCTACACTGCCACTTTCTCACAGCCCACCACTCTAATGAGAAGACTTTAAAGGTTAGATAAGAAAAGCAATGTGTAAAAAGTCCTAATTAAAGTGTATGAGGGTCACAATCTAACATGTATAAAGAACAGAATCTGTGGTTCTGCAACATATAGAGAACATAACAGTGTGAAATGTTGATTTTCAACATTGTTGATTTTTGGAACTGTCCTTGGTGCTGAATTGCACATTAACACAGTGCACTGATCACGCTGCTGAAAATTTTTTTATCAGAAGTTACGCATTTACACTGGAACACCTCCCAAACACAGATTTAATAACATACTACAGAACTAAGTAGTGTAAGTTTCCCTAAACTTACTTTCCACAAGAAAGTGTCTAAAATATAATGCGGCACAGTTCCAGTCTTACCTTAACATATTTTGAATATGTTCTCATAGTAAACCCTATACATTTTACGTGGCGGCCATGTTTGTAGGCACATGTTCACAGTAAACAATGTCACAGTTATCAAAAAACCAAAAACCCACCCCCCCCCCCCCCCTGTGTGTGGTTCTGTCGCTTTCTTCCGTCCCTCTCTCTCCCCAAAAATCCCCACCGCCGGGGGATTAATTGTTTATTTAAAATAATAAATTTAAAAATAAATAAATATTTAAATTTTTATTTTTTATATTTTTAAATTAATAAAAAAAAAATTCTTTCCAAAATCCCCTTTTTCTAAAAAAATTTTTTTTTTTTTTTTTTTTTTTTTTTCCCTTTTTTATCTTCTCTTCTTTTTCCCTTTTCAACAAAGACACCAGTAAACACAGTATACTGTTTAAATGAGTACATAGTAGTGTTTACTATAGGAATCCCAAGTTGAATAGTAGTGTTTACTAATAACAATCAGTATAGATACATTGGTTGGTTAAATGTATAACACTGAACCATACATGTTTCAAGAAAATAAATACATCATAAACTGATGATCACTAATACTAGCTGGTTAGTTTTCTGCTAGCAAAACACACTCTTTCATGGAGACATTCATGTTTTTCCCATTTTGTACCTTGAACTTAACATAGAAAATTACAAAAATCTGAATAAAGACTTCCAAGTAAGTCAAACTCAGCAGACAATAATATATCACCAAAAGTATGGGTCCACCTGACCATCACATGTATATGTGGGTCTTCCCAACACTGATGCCAACAAAGGTGGAAGCACACAATTGTCTAGAATGTCTTTGTATGCTTTAGCATTCAGGCGTCCTTTAACTGGAACTAAGGGGCCCAAAACTAATTCCAGCCTGTCACAAAGTGAGGTCCATAAAAGATATGTTTTGCTAAGGTTGGTGTGGAAGATCTCAAGTGGTCTGCACAGCGCCCTGACCTCAACCCTTCTGAGTACATTTGAATGCATTATAATTCCATCCCTAGCTTAACTTTCCAATAATTTTAATTGTATGAATTGTTATGAATTATCATTTTAGAATTCTACAGTGGAAAACCATGCCAGCATCCTTTAAGAATATTTCTGTAATGGAAGAAACAAATCACAGTGGTACTCATCATCACAACTCATCATCCTCTGGTATAATAGTGGGTATGACAAACAGAGAGCAGGGATTTTCTGTCACATTCAAACACTTTCCAAAACTCTACTGTGGCTTTCAGGTCAGGCTTAATGTCAAACAGTGTTTGACAAACACATTACTGAACAATGTTTATATTTTAAAATATGTCTATAATACATTAGTGTTCCATTTACACAGACATGACAAAGTGTAGCTTAATTTTACTTTGATGGAGTCACTGCCACAGAGACTCCATACAACTCCTGCTCTCCCTGTTGCCTCTGGATTTATCTTAATGGAACTTGGGTGGGGGGAGGGGTGTAATGTTTTGATAAATGATGATTTGAAGAAGAAGTAGGGATAATGGCTGATTTTTTGAATACTACTGAACGATAATGAATGTACTGCATACGTAATAACAGTTCTAAGCCTGTTTTAGCAGATCATTTCAACCAAAGTGTTGTAGCTCTTTAACAAATGACTTTCATTTTCATTCAATCTGTAAAAACCATCCTGCACTGTCTGTTTGTATATGGTGTCAGCTTAAATGAGCTGTGAAAATGACTTTCCTCATGGAAGGAGAACAAGATGGGATTCTGAATCTAGCCTGGGCCAATGACTCAGCAACTATAACCACAACCACACACACACACACACACACACACACACACACACACACATACACAGAGGTCCGGTGATCATGCATGTAAGCACTACTGTACAATAATATAAATATATAACGCTGGGTATTTTATTCCTACTGGGCAGTTGTTGAAAAGCTCTTGTGGTAAAAAGCTCCAAACAGCGAATACAGTAGTGATTCTTCTCAGCATGGCTCCTGCTCAAAACACGCAGAGACAAACAGCCTTCTTTAGGGCACAGCTTTTTCATCAGATACCACCTGCGAGGAGCCACAAAGAAATTATTAAAGCAAGATTTCTCCTTTGCACAGATTCTTTGCAGCAGGAAACTCAATACACAGCAAGTTTACCTTTTCAAGACATGTAGCATGTAAAGCTTTACATAAAAAGCAAAGAGATAAATCCAAATGGTGCATTTGGCATGAGAATGAGAGTGACAAACTGCTGCCATTTCTGAAAATATAATATAAATATAAATAACAAAGTTATTTAAACAATATTTTTCATGCTTGTTCAATAAACCATAAACAATTATTGCACTTGCACTTGGAACAGTACTTAAGACACTAACAGTTTACAGGCGGTAGGCAATTAAGGTCACCGTTACACTGTGCGCCCTATATAAATGTGTATGTGTGTGTGTGTGAGTAAGAGAGAGAGAGAGTGTGTGTGTGTGTGTTCCACTGATTTTCTGTCATTAAACTATTATTTGTATGTGCAGTTACACCTGTTTCAGGGATTGAACAATTTTCTGTTGATATATTATGAAAATATGTATATTTGCAATTAGTGTCATGATTTGTGTAAGATATTTAATCCTTTCACATGTCAGAAATCTCTTGTATCAAGTTTCCTTGGCTGCCATAATGATTTTTTACTTGCAAGAAAAATTCTCTAAATGTCAACGGGTGCTGTTTACTACAGTATTTCGCCTGCAGATATTTCTGCATATCACAAGCGACTGCAAAACAGGAAAACATGTTTATCAACAGATTTGCAAAATGTTTCACTGTCAGCTTTCCTCATTATCATACATACTATTACATACAGCATGTATCAAATTGTCACATTACCATGTCTGCTGGCTCTCAGAAGTGTTATACCTTTTTACCTTACTGCCATTACAACATGGCATCGGTCTGGATTGAGAAAAAGATCAGTAAAACCGTGCAAATCCTACAGAATCTGGGAACCTGAAACAGTCATCTCCCTGCACACAGATGAGCATATATACTGAATCAACCTTGACCTTAGTAACAATTCTCTAGCCTCCCATCACACCCTTCAACTTTCATCAGACCTTTTACTTTCTTCTGTCCAAGGAAAGCCACACACCCGCTACCCCTCAGTAGACATGCATACACACACACACACACAGACACACACACACACACACACACACATATAGGTAATCTCAGACACACACTCTCACCAGCAGCCATGTCTTGCCTGCTGCAGATGATGATTACTTTTTCTACCAGAGGCACAAATACTCCAGAGAGACTATTAGGACATGGACTGTGAAGATGACAGGACTGGAATCTGTCAGGCATTTTCCAAACACATGCATCTGTTTCCAACTTATAAACTACAGAGGCTCCAGGATGCTATGTACTGAAGTGATAGCACTCAAAAAGAGATAACTCTTTATATAATGATGTAGATCATATAGCTCCCATAACCAATCCAATTCATACTGTAAATTGCTTGCAATTAAAAAAACATTAGTAAATGTTTTGATGCTGTAATTGCTTTGTTAACATATATTCAGTGTTCATAAATCCATAATACACTGGCTTGTGATGCTTGTAATTAGGCTTATCGCTGCTATTAACACATTCAAAAGATAAATTTGTACTCAAGATAAATTTACTCAGTAAACTAATGTACACAAGATTGACAGTGGAATCAAGGACGCTAGAGCACAAGAGAAGTAAAATAAACCCAACAAAGATTTATAGAGAAATGAGTGTAAAAGAAAAGAAGTATAATTTCGACAGGGTGAAGTGGCCTTACAGATGCCAATCAGCTTAGGGTTGAGAAGTGGAGGTCCCAGTGTCCTCCCAATGCTACAAAGAATGTTAACACAAAATCAAGCAAACTCCACAATGTTCAGAGGAGCTTGCAATTATTCAAAATTACCGAATAGATTATAGAATATGTAGAATATTTAGATCTAGCAATGTCCAGAAATAGGTGGTTTTTTATAGCCTACCATTTAATTTTCCAGTTTAACTTTTATTTAACTGTAGATCAAAAAATTAAGGAATGCTTAGTAACATTATTTTACAATGATAGAAATCACTGCCTGTTCCAAATTATTTTTTCCATCTTCAGAACATTGAACAAATATTGTTCGTTCATGCTAGGGGGAAAATGTTACTATATTGTTTGCAATTTTATAATGAATCTTAATTAAATATATACTGACAATTTCTTAATGACATATTTCACTGTCCCACCAGTTATAATTGTGACCAATATATATTTTTTAAGTTAGTGAAAATACCACAAAGTTTTTAAAACTTTTTTTTTTTTTAGAAAAGGAATACCGTTTGTTTTTGGGCAGTCCAGGGAATAAAATGCATATGGTCACTTACTGTAGCTTCAATATAAAAATAGGTTTTGTAGCTTCAATAGTTTTGGATTCACATGAAAATGCGATTAATAAGCAACTATCATCTTTAAGTAATCATATCTTTTGGCTCAAGAAATTGAAGGGGAGGAGCAGAAGCATAAAACTTGGAGAGTCACATAAATTCTATCCAGGTCAAATAATTTGACCTATGTATTTGCAGTCTATCACAATGGAGGCAAAAGCATTTTACTCAAAGAGAAGACTGACAGAGGTTGAGAGGTTTTAATAGTTGGGGGAACGGAGAGATCCACCCGCCAATATGTAACTGGTGGAAAAAGGTGCAGGATTCACCTTCTTCAAAAATACAAAGAATTTCTTTGTTGTTGAATCCAATCCTACGGAAGTCATAAGCGGGTATGTATTATTATTGTTATTTTTCTTTGCCTTTATGCTTCCCGCATCAAGTGTCCCACAACTTGTATACATGGTATAATGTTTTGGTATAAAAAGAGTATTTTAGAGAGGCAGAGTCTCTCAGAAGTATTGATGAGCAGAGGTTCACCAATCTTTTTTGAGACGTGTTGCTGCCATCAAATTGAAAATTATCAAATTTTCCCCTTAAAATTGTACATTTCCTCAGTTAAACATGTTATCTGTTTGCTACATTCTTTTGTGAATAAAATATGGGTTTATGGTTTTAGCTGGAAACCCGCACAAATGCCTTTTCTTTCAGTAGAGGGAAAGTTTGAAATTATGGCCCTGTGCCCTGTATGGGGTTTATTCATGTCAAAAAATCAGGTTGCTGGTGCTGCATCCTTATGGAGGTCTGCGAATAGAGTCTCTTGATTTTCTGTCAGTCTTTTGCTTTTGTAAACTTTTCATGCAGTTTCATTTGAAATATCTTTTGGGTAGTTCAGTGGAATGGCCTCCACACTTTGGGTTTGTGTGGGCCTAGGGTTATGGGCCATTTGCAACTGTACTTGGGGTTGGGTGTGGATAATTCCTGCTATTGTTTCGGCCAAGACGTGTTCACACCTTCCCTTTCACACCTCCAACATGTAGGTCATGCTGGTCAGGTAGAGCTGAACCCTCACAGAACAACTGCTCAGTGGGGATAAAGACATATCAGTGGAAAGTAAAAGTAATATTAATTACTTGAGTAAGATTAATAAAGTATATGAAGAGAAGACTACTCAAGTTACTAGTTACTTTGGATCTGAATCTGATTAAAAGCAAGAAAATTCCGGAATTTCTCTCTCTCTCTCTCTCTCTCTCTCTCTCTCTTCTCTCTCTTGTGTGTGTGTGTGTGTGTTGACAAGTTCGCTACTTTTCCCTCTCCAGGACGCTAAAAACGTGACCGATTGATGTGTCAGACCATAGCAGTGCATTGCAAAGCTCAAAACATTTGATTTATGTCTGTAACTCTCAGGGGTAAAAGTAATATTTAGGACATGGGAAGCTCTACTTCTTTCATAGCTGCCAAGAATGTGGGGAACAGAACAGTTAACTGCATGTTTTAATAAACACATATCTTCACACTGATATCATGGAAATGTGATTAAAACTATTTCATTGCGCATGTTTCTGTTCCACGGGTTTCATCCAAAAGCTAGTTATTGGTTAAGTTCATTGGACAAACCTTAGATGTTTACTATTCCTTATATGTCAGTTTGAGCATCAGAATCATGTTAAAACAATTCATTAAAGCATCTACATATTTGTCCTGGTCAAAGTCACATTAGTCTTACAATCAGACTTTTACCTAAACCATTAAGTGGCATGTTTTCAAAAGGTTAGAGAAAACTGGAGAATCTGTAGGAAACCCACACGGGCCAGGAGGAACCATGAAACTCTGCAAAAGTGACCATGCTAAGTACTAACACATAGAAGTCTTTAAGCAAAGAAATATCAAAGTACAAATGAGTAAAAATATATACAAATACTAAACAAAATGCTAAAGATGTATTCCCTTTCAAAGGGAACTTCGACGTTGCATTTAGCAGTATGGGAACGCCTTGCGCGTGACCGGTATCTGAAGCTTGTGTAAAATCATGCCTCTACTTATAGGCCTGCCATGATCAGGTGACATCTGATCATGGCAGGCCCCTTCCCCTTCCTCTCTCACTGCAGATGACTTTGCAAGTTTCTTTTCCAGCAAGGTTACATCAATTAGGAACCAGTTCTCAACCCCAGATATGCATAGACCAACTCCTCCTCCACGTACCTCCCAACTGATTTCCTTCTCTTCCCTCTCAGAGACTGAGGTCTCTAAACTCCTCCGCTCTAGCCGTCCCACAACCTGTCCCCTTGACCCTATCTCTTCTCAACTTCTTCAGTCCATCTCTCCCACACTATTACCTGCACTTACACACATCTTTAACACATCGCTCTCTACTGGCACATACCCTACCTCATTTAAGCAAGCCCGGGTTACCCCACTGCTTAAAAAACCATCACTCAATCCTTCTATAGTTGACAATTACAGACCTGTTTCCCTCCTCCCCTTTCTTTCCCAAACTCTCAAAAGAGCCGTTTTTAATCAACTCTACAATTTTCTCACACAGAACAACCTCCTTGACACCAAGCAGTCTGGCTTCAAGAGCAACCATTCCACGGAGACTGCTCTGCTTTCCGTCACTGAAGCCTTACGACTAGCAAGAGCAACCTCTAGATCATCTGTCCTCATCCTACTTGACCTCTCTGCTGCCTTCGACACTGTGAACCATCAGATCCTCCTATCAACTCTCTCCAACCTGGGCATCACTGGAACGGTTCTACGCTGGGTGGAATCCTATCTTACGGACAGATCCTTCAAGGTATCATGGAGCGGAGGTATTTCTGAGACTCAGCAACTCACAACTGGCATTCCACAGGGATCAGTTCTGGGTCCACTCCTCTTTTCTATATACACTACATCTCTCGGTCAGGTGATTGAGTCTCATGGCTTTTCCTATCACTGCTATGCTGATGACACTCAGCTCTATTTGTCCTTCCAGCCTGACGACCCATCTGTTTCTGCACGCATCTCTTCTTGCCTGTCAGACATCTCGGTCTGGATGAAGAAGCACCATCTTCAGCTTAACCTGGGAAAATCGGAGCTTCTCGTCATCCCAGCCTATACCTCAATCAACCAGAACTTCACTGTACAGCTCAGCTCACTTACACTCATGCCAACCAAGACGGCCAGGAACCTTGGGGTGATTCTTGATGAGGGCTTGACCTTTACAGACTACATCTCAGCAACTGCAAGGTCCTGTAGGTTCATCCTGTACAACATCAAGAAAATCCGACCATTCCTCACCAAACAGGCTACACAGATACTAGTCCAGGCTCTTGTCATCTCTAAACTGGACTACTGCAACTCACTGCTTTCAGGCCTCCCAGCCAGCTCCATCAAACCCCTTCAAATGATTCAGAATGCTGCAGCGCGCCTTGTCTTCAACCAGCCCAAGACTACTCATGTCACACCCCTCTTCATCTCCCTCCACTGGCTTCCTGTAGCTGCCCGCATCAAGTTCAAGGCCTTGATGCTCACCTACAAGACCTTGTCAGGAACAGCACCCTCTCTACCTCAACTCTCTCCTGAAGGCATACATTCCCTCTCCGCAATCTGCGTCGACTAGCGACCGACGTTTAGTAGTTCCCACTCAGCGCCGGGCGTAAGGTCCCTTTCCAGAACCTTCACACATAGTTCCCCAGTGGTGGAATGCTCTTCCGATCTCAATCCGGACTGCAGAGTCTCTCTAATCTATCTTAAAAAACAGCTAAAGACCCACCTTTTCCGTGAACACCTAACCAACTCCTAAAAAAAAACAAAAAAAAAACAAACAAAAAACCCAGCCTTGCACTTACACCTCTACTCTGTACACTTTGCTTCCTCTGGTATTCAATTAATGGATCTTGTATAGTAGCACTACTTGTATTGTTCCCTGCTTGATATATCGCTTTGCTTATTTGTAAGTCGCTTTGGATAAAAGCGTCTGCTAAATTAATAAATGTAAATGTATGGCAATTAAGCGCGTCGCATGATATATATATATGGCACCTGTGAACCACGCCTCCAGCCTTATTATCTTCAGCGAGACTGCATGTCTGTTGTTTGTGTGACAAAAACGCTTCATTTCTACTCGATATTTTCTCAAAATCTCTTAACTTTTCTATCCCTTTTTAAAGAAAAGGAGAGGTAAGTAATGAGTGAGAAAGAGTTAAAGATGCTCCCGTTTCATAATGTGCTTCCCGCTTCCCGTTTTCAGTGCACACTTTCTTGGTGAAGTGTTAGTGGTGTAGTATGCGATGGCAACCTCGAGAGGCTGCGCATGGTAACGCTACATTAAGCAGCTCTACTCGCGCTTTTCTAAAAAAAAAAAACCGGAAGCCGAGTGAGTTGAGTTTCAAAACCTCGCGGATCTGGGCCGGCCGCTGCCGAGGCAGCCAACCGTCTCAGGTTCGGGGGATGTCTTAAATCTGGAAGAGGAGCCGGAGACGAGCGCTGCTCTATCTCTCTCTCTGTCTTCCGGGTTCGGCTCTCCGCTGGATTTTGGAGTTCGCGTCGCGACTCCTCCTCCCGCTATGGAAACTTCTGTCTTCCAGAAGTTATGACAAAATCTCACTTCTGAGAAAACCATGCTTAAGCCATAGTCATAACTCCACGATGTTGGATTATTTGGCCATTGTGGAAATGAATGGCATGGCTATTTAGCTATGCCCGAGGTGGAGGAGGCGCTTGCTAGCTACCTCTCTCCACCGATGGCAGGTAATTACAGGGGCCCACTTGCATCCAAGGTGGGCAAGCCTATGCAGTAGTAGTCTTGCTTGTGGGTCACTGCAGACAATGACAGGGTTGCAGGCCTACCAAGCAGACCTGCTGAGTGAGCTCGACTTATGGCAAAAAAGTAAATTGTCTCAGGCTCATCCGGGTGTCCACGAGTGGAGCCTGGGCCAGCACTAGTGTGGGGGAAACCCAGAAGGCGAGTATGGCAGCCCGCCCACCCCCGCAGACAGCCAGGGGAACCGGGCGGCCACAATTGCGGTCTGCTGTTGGGCCTGATCTGAGAATGGTCATAAAGGCCAAGCAGGCAAAGACAAGCGGATCTGAGGGGCTGTGGAGGGATGTAAATCTGATGCTTCTCTCCAATAGAATGTGGAATAGCTAACGTCACTAGAAGACCATCGGGCAGCGTGCAAGCTACGGCCAAATGTGTCTCCATGGGTTCTGTCTACCATAGAAAGGGTTACCGGGTCCAGTTATAGCTCGACCCCCCCCGTTCACAGGTGTGCTCACCACAGAAGTCAGCACAGACCAGAGCCTGACGTTAGAGCAGGAAGTAAGCTCCCTTTTGGACAATGGGGTCCTGAAACATGTACCCCGTTCCCTCAGGGAGGGAGGTTTACAGCCTTTATTTCCTGTTCCGCAAAAAAGTGGGAATATGCGGCCAATTTTAGATCTGCATCATCTGAACCGTACTCTTCGGACATACAGGTTCAGAGGCTGATGTTCAAACGTATCGTGCCACAGATCCAATTCGAGAACTGGTTTGTGGCGATAGGTCTAAAAGGTGCATGTTTCCGCATAGGATTATTGCTAACTTTATCCCCTCGCACCTTCACAAAGTGCATGGATGTCACTCTGGCTCCATTGGGACTCCAGGGCATCTGTGTACCAAGCTACCTGGATGACTGGTTAATTCTAGCACGATCCAGGGAGCTGGCGGTTCAACATTGAGATGTTGTTCTCGCCCACGTGAAGAACTGGGGGCTCAGGTTGAATCTCAGAAAAGTTGGTTTTCTCCGGTGCAGTGGACAACTTTTCTAGGGGTTATAGGATTCTACTACGATGAGGGCGTTTCTATCCCCAACAGGCATAGTGTCAATCCTATCAACACTGAGCTAGATAAAGCTGTATCTTGGGAATCCACACATGTGGCTGAGGTCACATCTGTATGCCCCCCCCCCATCACTGCTCCCACTAGCTCTAGCGAGAGTTTGCCAAGATAGCTTGCTAATAGCACCTTTTTGGCAGCTCGAATATGGTTCTGAGAGATAATATCTCTGCGAGATGGCACTCCTTGGGAGATTCCCGTCCGCAGTGATTCACTGTGGACCCAGTAACTGCGCAATATCTACAGTCCTGGAGCTCCTACAATAACATTTCTCAGCGGGGTGAGCTCCTTCTACAATCAGGGTTATGTGGCCGCCATTTCGGCCATTCACGCCCTGTTGAGGGAGCCTCTGTGGGGCAACATCCTCTAACTTCGAGGTTCATGCGTAGTCTCAGATGGCTGAGGCCCATCTGCAGGCTGCGCTTACCTTCCTGGGACCTTCAATGGCCCTGGAAGGTCTGTCGGCTACCCCATTCGAGCCCCTAGAGCGGATCTACTGTCTCAATCCGGAGGGCTGATTTATCACGCTCGGCCAGAACTCGGCAACTGTGGGTCTGGCCCCTGAGGGGCACCAGCTCAAAGATTCGGGTCTCACAACTGAGATTGTTGAAACCATGTTAAAAGCTAGAGCACCATCCACAAGGAAAGCGCATGCACTCAAGTGTCAGCTTTTTATCTTGTGGCATGAGGGACGTCACCTAGACCCAGTGAACTGTGCAATTGCTACAGTCTTGGAGTTCTTACAGATCGTTTCTCAGCGGGCTGGGCTCCGTCTTCTATCAGGGTACTTGGCCGCCGTTTCAGCTAGCCATGACCCTGTTGAGGGAGCCTCTGTGGGGCAACATCCTCTAACTTCGAGGTTCATGCATGGTCTCAGATGGCTGTGGCCCATCTGCAGGCCATCCATACCTTCTTGGGACCTTCTATGGTCCTGGAAGGTCTGTCGGCTGCCCCATTCGAGCCCCTGGAGTGGATCCCCTCCACAAGGAAATCAAATGCACTCAGGTGTCAGCTTTTGTCTTGTGGCATGAGGAACGTCACCAAGGCCCAGAGAACTGCGCAATTGCTACAGTCCTGGAGTTCTTACAGAACCTTTCTCAGCGGGCTCGGCTCCTTCTACAATCAGGGTTACTGGGCCGCTGCTTCGGCCAGCCATGCCCCTGTTGATGGAGCCTCCGTGGGGCAACATCTTCTAACTTTAAGGTTCGTGCGTGGTGTCAGACGGCTGCGGCCCATCTGCAGGCCGTGCATACCTTCCTGGGACCTCCTGTGGTCCTGGAAGGTCTGTCAGGAGCCCCATTTGAGTCCTTAGGGACCTACCGTCTCAAAAGCTGCAGGATTGATTTATCATCCTTGGCAAGAACTAAGGAAGCTGTGGGTCTGGCCCCTGAGGGGCGCCAGGTAATAGATTCTGGTCGCATGACTGAGGTGGTAGTGACCATGTTTCTACAATAACATTTCTCAGCGGGGTGGGCTCCTTCTACAATCAGGGTTATGCCCCTTGCCCCTGTTGTGGGAGCCTCTGTGGGGCAACATCCTCTAACTGCGAGGTTCATGCATGGTGTCAGACAGCTGAGGCCCATCTGCAGGCCATGCATACCTTCCTGGGACCTTGCTGTGGTCTTGGAAGGTCTGTCAGCTGCCCCTTCGAGCCCTTAGAGTCAGCCTCTGAGAAGCTTCTGACTCTAAAGGTAGCTCTTTTACAGGCCCTGACATCTCTCAAGCTTGTGGGAGGTCTACAAGCTCTCCCTGTTGCCCCTCCTGCCTTGACTTTACCCCTAGATAAGCCAAGTCCTTCAGGTACCCTAGGCCGGATTATATTCCTAAAGTGCCTACATTGGCTGCCCACCCTGTGGTGTTGCAGGCTTTCTCCCCTCCTCTGTGCTCTGACCAGAACAAGAGAGGATGCACCCACTGTGTCCACTAAGCACTCTCTGTACTTACGTCCACCGCTCCGGCCAGTGGCATAAGTCAGAGCAGCTACTAGTCTGCTTTGGCAGCGACAGGAAAAGTGGTGCTGTGTCAAAGCAGTACATCTCTACTGGGATTGTTGAAGGCTTTGTCCAAAGGGGTTTCCTTGCAGGATGTGTGTGCGGCTGCAGGGTGGTCTATGCCTCACACGGTCATTTGTTATGACAGCCTCGGGTTTGGGTATTTTTGGGCACTGACCCTCGGGTTTGGGTATTTTTGAACAGGCCGTACCCTCGGTATGACTGAGTGGGTATTCCCGTTCCCATACTGCTAAATGCAACGTCGAAGTTCCCTTAGAAAGGGAACGTCGGGGTTACGCATGTAACCCTGTTCCCTGAGAAGGGAGCGAGACGTTGCACAGCGCTGTCATACCGGGGCTGGCCTGTGAATTTGCGTCCTTCAGATAATAGAGGCTGGCGGCGTGGTTCACAGGTGCCATATATATATCATGCGACGCGTATATTACCACGTCACCTGATCATGGCAGGCCTATAAGTAGAGGCATGATTTTACACAAGCTTCAGATACCGGTCACGCGCAAGGCGTTCCCATACTGCTAAATGCAACGTCTCGTTCCCTTCTCAGGGAACAGGGTTACATGCGTAACCCCGACGTTCTTTTTTATTTTTATTTATTTATTTATTTTTAAAGTTGTGCACAAATTCAGTATGGACACAAAAGTAATCCTGTAGGTTAGCTAACTTTCTAAGCGATAGCTGGTATAGCTATAGACCACCAGTTTTTTTTTTTTTTTAAATCTAACATAGCCTTTATTTATACACTAAGTTTTTGGGACTGTATTTGAAAATAAGAGAAAGAAGCAGAATGTCTGCTGTCTGTATGAACAGGTATGTTTTTGTTGGA
The DNA here is from genome assembly GCA_012411365.1 of Ameiurus melas. Classification (NCBI taxonomy): domain Eukaryota; kingdom Metazoa; phylum Chordata; class Actinopteri; order Siluriformes; family Ictaluridae; genus Ameiurus; species Ameiurus melas. Next base: position 18,965,870 of record CM022755.1, on the reverse strand, counting down.
GAATTGTAAAGCTTAGGACACTATTTGGGTTGGGATGAGTTGCCTTCTCTGATATCCTTGAGAAACACACATAGTGGCCATCTTGAAATATTTGAATTTTCATTTTCAATGAGCCTGAGCACACACAGATCACACTTTTTCTTCATTCTCATGTTTTATGTGAACATGAAATGAAGCTCTTGACTTATATCTGCATGATTTTTTTCACTGTGCTGCTGCCACATCATTGGCTGATTACATAACTGCATGAATGTGCAGGTGTACACTGAATACAGTGGAGAGTGAATGTATATCCCAATGATTTACCCCTTTTTTTTTTTTACAGTACATCCGGAAAGTATTCACAGCGCTTCACTTTTTCCACATTTTGTTATGTTCCAGCTTTATTCCAAAATGGATTAAATTCATTTTCCCCTCAAAATTCTACAAACAATATCCCGTAATGACAACGTGAAAGAAGTCTGTTTGAAATCTATTAAAAATTTATTAAAAATAAAAAACAAAAAAGCACACGTACATACAGTATGTATTCACAGCCTTTGCTCCATACTTTTTTTGAAGCTCCTTTGGCACCAATTATAGCCTCAAGTCTTTTTGAGAATGATGCTACATGCTTGGCACATCTATTTTTGGGCAGTTTCTCCCATTCTTCTTTGCAGGACCTCTAAAGCTCCATCAGGTTTGATAGGAAGCGTCGGTGAACAGCCATTTTCAGATCTCTAAATAGATGTTCAATCGGGTTCAAGTCTGGGCTCTGGCTGGGCCACTCAAGGACATTCACAGAGTTGTCCAGCCTTCGTTATCTTGGCTGTGTGCTTAGGGTCATTGTCCTGTTGGAAGACAAACCTTCGCCCCAGTCTGAGGTCCAGAGCGCTCTGGAGAAGATGTTCATCAAGGATGTGTCTGGAAATTGCTTCATTCTTCTTTCCCTCGATCCTGACTAGTCTCCCAGCTCCTGCCACTGAAAAACAACCCCACAGCATGATGCTGCCACCTCCATGCTTCACTGTAGGGATGATAGTGGCCAGGTGATGAGTGGTGACTGGTTCCTCCAGACATGATGCTTGCCATTCAGGCCAAAGATTCAATCTTTGTTCATTTTTTGGTCTGAGAGTCCTTCAGGTGCCTTTTGGCAAACTCCAGGCGGGCTTTCATGTGCCTTTTACTGAGGAGTGGCTTCTGTCTGGCCACTCTACTATTCACGCCTGATTGAGGGAGTTCTGCAGAGATGGTTGTTTTTGTGGAAGGTTCTCCTCTCTCCATAGAGACATGCTGGAGCTCTGTCAGAGTGACCATTGGGTTTTGGTCACCTCCCCGAGTAAGGCCCTTCTCCCCCGATCGCTCAGTTTGGCCGGTCGTCCAGATCTAGGAAGAGTCCTGCTGGTTCCAGACTTCTTCCATTTATGGATTATGGAGGCCATTGTGCTCATTGGGGTTTTCAATGCTGCAGAAATATTTCTGCACCATTCCCCGGATCTGTGCCTTGATACAATCCTGTCTCAGAGGTTTACTTGGAGTTCATGGCTTGGTTTGTGCTCTGACATGCATTGTTAACTGTGGGACCTTATATAGTCATGTGCGTGCCTTTCCAAATCATGTCCAATCAACTGAATTTAACACAGGTGGACACCAATCAGGTTGTAGAAACATCTCAAGGATGATGAGTGGAAAGAAGATGCACCTGAGCTCAATTTTGAGTGTCATGGCAAAGGCTGTGAATAATTACAGTAAGTACATGTGCTTTTTAATTTTTTATTTTTAATAAATTTGCAAAGATTTCAGACAAACTTCTTTCATGTTGTCATTATGGGGTATTGTTTTTAGAATTTTGAGGAAAATTATGAATTTAATCCATTTTGGAATAAGGCAAAATGTATAATTTTGCAATTAAAACATAACAAAATGTGGAAAAAGTGAAGCGCTGTGAATACTTTCTCGGATGAACTGACAAAAAAAGTATAAATCATTGGGATATACATTCACCCTCCACTATATTAGGTGTACACCTGAACATTCATGAAATTATGTAATCAGCCAATCATGTGGCAGCATCACAATGAAAATAAAATCATGCCAATATAAGTCAAGAGTGAATACTTTCCGGATGCACTGTACACTGTGCATTTCAAGCTACTGCACATTCTTCCTCAGATGTTAAAACTCACTGGTTCAATCAGACATTTTGAATGGATCAAGTGAGATAAATGTTTGCCTAAAATATAATGGAAAGGAAATTCGTAGTGCAATACTTCCTGAGCAAAAAATATCTTTGTTGATCAAGTGCATTATAAATAGTGGCCAGTAAATTTAAATACATGCCATTAAAAGTCTGCATAGAATCCTTATGTAGCTCTTCTAAACTAGTGACAGGAGCAATTGATAATTGACCGATTCCAGGACAAGACAATGAAGTTTGGCTTCAAACTTGACTCACAGCTCTCAGTCCTGGGTGCCATCTGGTGGGCTCGAGAGGGCCGACACAAAGTGGCTTTAAAGTCTATTTTCTGAGGATTACTTTGTCTTGTATAGTTGAATACAGTGCCTTGCGAAAGTATTCGGCCTCTTTACTTTCAGTGCAGCAAACTCACTCCAGAAGTTCAGTGAGGATCTCTGAATGATCCAATGTTGTCCTAAATGACTGATGGTGATAAATAGAATCCACCTGTGTGTAATCAAGTCTCTGTATAAAGGCTCCTGCTCTGTGATAGTCTCAGGGTTCTGTTGAAAGCGCAGAGAGCATCATGAAGACCAAGGAACACACCAGGCAGGTCCGTAATACTGTTGTGGAGAAGTTTAAAGCCGGATTTGGATACAAAAAGATTTCCCAAGCTTTAAACATCCCAAGGAGCACTGTGCAAGCAATCATTTTGAAATGGAAGATGTATCAGACCACTGCAAATCTACCAAGACCTGGCCGTCCCTCTAAACCTTCAGCTCAGACAAGGAGAAGACTGATCAGAGATGCAGCCAAGAGGCCATTGATCACTCTGGATGAACTGCAGAGACCTACAGCTGAGATGGGAGAGTCTGTCCATAGGACAACAATCAGTCGTACACTGCACAAATCTGGCCTTTATGGAAGAGTGGCAAGAAGAAAGCCATTTCTCAACGTTTGGTGTGACGTTTAGTGCGTCTCCCAGGTGGCTTGTGGCAAACTTTAGACGAGACTTTTTATGGATATCTTTGAGAAATGGCTTTCTTCTTGCCACTTCTAGCCCACCTCAGCTGTAGTTGTCTGCAGTTCATCCAGAGTGATCATGGGCCCTCTTCTTGGCCTGCATCTCTGATCAGTCTTTTCCTTGTCTGAGCTGAAAGTTGAGAGGGACGTGGCGCAGGTTGGAATCGTGCAGCAGTCTGATACTCCTTCCATTTCAAAATGATCGGCTGCACAGTGCTCGCTGGGATGTTTAAAGCTTAGGAAATTTTTTGTATCCAAATCCGCTTTAACTATTCTCCACAACAGTATTACGGACCTGCCTGGTGTGTTCCTGTCTTCATGATGTACTCTGCGCTTTCAACAGAACCCCGAGACTATCACAGAGAAGGTGCATTTATACAGAGACTTGATTACACACAGGTGAATTCTATTTAACTATATCGTCATTTAGGACAACATTGGATCATTCAGAGATCCTGTACTGAACTTCTGAGTTTGCTGCACTGAAAGTAAAGAGGGCCGAATATTTTGCACGTACAACTTTTCAGTTTTTTATTTGCTAAAAAAGTTTAAAATATCCAATAGATTTCATTCCACTTCATAATTGTGTCCCACTTGTTGGTGATTCTTCACAAAAAATAAAAATTTTATATCTTTATATTTGAAGCCTGAAATGTGGCAAAAGGTTGAAAAGCTCAAGGGGGCCGAATACTTTCGCAAGGCACTGTACATGTATATGTATGTTTTCCATGCATAAATTGTCAGAGAGTGACTTTGAGCTCATTGCTCCAGAGGTATAAGAACTGAAAGCATTAAGTTGGATTCAGCTTACTTACTTCCTCTCTGCCACTTTCCTTTCACATTAAGTCATCTTGTAAATTATTACTCACTTTGGGCGCTCTGAGATAACATCTAAGAAAGCAGATAAGACAGACTAGGGACAGATCAGAGAAGAATGAAATGGAGAAAGATAGAGAAAAGGAAAATAAGAGAAGTTGCTTAACATATGGTAGGAGAAAAGCTCAACCTGATTGGGGGGATAAAAAATGGAAAATTGTGACCTCATCCATTGTGACATTGTGACCTCATCCATATGTCCAAATTTTCTGGCTCCATATGACAACAGTAAATGTGTAACAAGTTTCACTCTCATGATGTAGACTGTGTATCTCCCCGGCTTGTCATGTTGTTTCAAGCTGCACACTTTTGTGTGAGAGATTGGGAGCAGAGGCTTGTCTCTGATGGTCACGGTCGAAGTATGTGTGTGCAGTGTGACAGGATTAAACACATACCATCATAGTGTCCTGAATGCAGGAGTCACACAGTCTCACATAACCACCAATCAGGCGCACTAGAGCTCATCTCCTACTAGACCGACCGATGACAAATCACAAATATATGTCAGTGTCTGATAGAGGGATGTTAACTGTGAGTAAATGTGAACTCTGCTACATACATGTTCACTCATCTGAGGATACTGCACAGTATTATACTGTGCCATACTATTAAACGTTTCTCCTTCTTAGATGTTTAAGCATCTAGGGCTACTGTGGGCACTTACAAAAATTTTCTCCACAGAGGTCAATACTGGAATCCAAAACACACCTTCTTATAAAATAAAAAACTAAAAGACAGCTCATTAATTTTTAAAGTGTCCTCCAAAGCTAAATGTATCTCTGCATGTAGATTAGCTGCAGAAGAGCACAGGACAGAATAGAACAGGGTTAGTTTTTTCAAGTTGAATGCTACTATGTAGTCTAAGTCATTGTAAGTCCATCAAATGTTACTAAATGCAAATGGTTATCAGAATTCAACCAGGATGTCATGAAACATGCACCAGCCTAGCTACAAATAATATCCTAAACCTAATATGATTTTTTTTAGCATATCCAAAATTAAAGAGTGTTTTAAACAGTTTGCGTGTGTGTGGGTGTATGTGGGTGTATGTGGGTGTAAATAGTCAGGACCAAAATTGAAAAAAGAAAGAAAAAACAGGGTTATACTGTCAGGTCCAGCAAGGTAGTCCTGGCAACACAGAGTGCTTTTTATAAAAGCTATGTGTTTCTTTTTCTTTTTTTTTTCCCTAACTGAAAGGATATAACCATTTACTTGTGGTTAATGCAGTTAAGGTGAGGGTTTTGGTTTATGATTAGTTGTAAAATCCTTATTACATATACTAGGTACAGTTGACATAATAGAAGTTTACACAGCCCTGTAAAAATGGCAGGTTTCTGTTAAAATCTCATACAAGATAAATGTTAGATCATTTTCCACCTTTAATGTGATACAGTTAGCAACGAAATTTAAGTTAAAAACAAACAAACATTTTAAGAATAAAAAAGAAAAAGAATGAAAAATGCACCTTTTATGATGGGGCATGTAATTGTGCTCAGAAATAACCAATTATTTTCAAACACTTATTCAAAAGTAATTATTATACACCTGTCATGAAGGAAGTGATTTTGATTGACTCTAAATAAAGATAAGCTGTTTCTAAAGGACTTTCGTAGATTTCATCTGATTGCTGAAGGTATGGTAGATTAAGAGTTAACAAAGCTTGCACTTGATCTTATGAAACAGTTGAAGATTAAGAAAAAAAAAATCACCTTACAACATGATAATGACCAAAAATACAAATTTAAGTCAGCAAAGGAATGGCTTCAGGAAAAGAAGATCAATCTTTTGTAATGGCAGTTAAGGGGTGTACACGCTTCAGTAAACAGATTATTTTAAGTTTTTTTCTTTTCCTTTTTCCCCCATTGGTTTTGTTTCTTTTTTCTGCTTGTTTTTCCCTTGAATTTTGTTGGTTGTTACTCAGTTGCTATGTTACATTAAAGGTGGAAAAAGTTGTTATGAGTTATCTTAGTAAATTTATTTCATTTCAAAATCCACTGTATATACATCAATTAGCCATAACATTAAACCCACCTGCCTAATACTGTATATGTCCTCCTTGTGTTGCCAAAATAGCTCTGACCCATCGAGGCATGGACTCCACAAGACCTCTGAAGGTGTGCTGTGGTCTCTGGCACCAAGACATCAGCAGCAGATCCTTTAAATCCTGCAAGTTGCGATTTGGATCAGACTTGTTTGTCCAGCACATCACACAGATGCTCAATCAGATTGAGATCAGGGAAATTTGGAGGCCAAGTCAACACTTTGAAGTCTTTTTCCTCAAACCATTCCTCAACAATTTTTGCAGTGTGGCAGGGCGCATTATCCTGCTGAAAGAGGCCACTGCCATTAGGGATTACTGTTGTCATGAAGGGGTGTACTTGGTCTGCAACAATGTTTAAGTAGGTGGTACGTGTCAAAGTAACATCCACATGAATGTCAGGACCCAAGGTTTCCCAGAACATTGCCTACAGCATCACACTGCCTCTGCTGGCTTGCCTTCTTTCCATAGTGGTTTCTGGTTCCATCTCTTCCCCAGGTAAGTGACACACACGCACCTGGCCATCCACATGATGTAAAAGAAAATTTGATTCCTCAGACCAGGCCACCTTCTTCCATTGATCCATGGTCCAGTTCTGACACTCACATGCCTATTGTATGTGCTTTTGGCAGTGGATTGAGGTCAGCATGGGTACTATGGGCAGTCTGTGGCCAGACAACCCCATATGCAGAAAGCTGTGATGCACTGTGTGTTCTGACACCTTTCTATCATAACCAGCATGATTATTTTCAGCAATTTGTGCTACAGTAGCTTTGTGGGATCGGAACAGAAGGGCTAGCCTTCACTCCCTATGCAAATCAGTGAGACTTGGCCACCCATGATCATGCTGCTGGTTCACCGGTTGTCCTTCTTTGGTGCACTTTTGGTAGGTACTAACCACTGCATAGCGGGGACACCCTACAAGACCTGTTGTTTTGGAGATGCTCTGACCGCGTTGTTTTGCCATCACAATTCGGCCCTTGTCAAAGTCACTCAGATCCTTATACTTAACCATTTTCCCTGCATCATCAGCTTCAGGGTCTGACTGTTCACTTGTTGCCTAACATATCCCACCTCTTGACAGGTGCCATTGTAACAAGATAATCAATGTTATTCACTTCAACTGACAGTGGATTGAATGTTATGGCTGATCGGTTCAATATACCGTATATGTTACATACAAAGGTTAACTATAGAAAGGTTACAAAACAAATGAGTGATGTGTGTGTTTATGGGTATGACACCCTGCAGCATAAGTAGAGACATAGACTACTAAGTGTATGCTCCTTTGTCCGTGTAAGTATGAAAGAGTGTTGTTGTGAGGGAAAGTGAGAGGTAGGGGGAGTGTATACACAAAGAAATCCTACTCCCTTGGAGCTAATTACAGGTCGACTGGAAGCTCAGGCACTTGAAAACAAATAGAGACTGACAGCCAGAGCATGACTGTGCTTGCAACAGGATTGTTCAAGCTTTTAAATTCTCTGATGACTGGAATAACCCAATATTCTCTTTTAAGTTGAACCATTCTGGCTGGCTGCTCACTAATGACGAACGACAGAAAATCTCTAAAGAACCACAGCATACAATGTGCAGGAACATAAAGAGAGATGAAAGGGTAACCTACACTAAAACTGAAAATGAATCGATAAAACATAGGGGTGGCTATATATCGCTTTGCTTATTTGTAAGTCGCTTTGGATAAAAGCGTCTGCCAAGTGAATAAATGTAAATGTAAATGTGGCTGGCTGTGGCGCAGTTGGTAGAGTGGGTTGTCCACTAATCGTAGGGTTGGCGGTTCTTTTCCCAGCCCGGGTGACTCCACATACCTTGGGCAAGACAGCATGACACAGACAGACACTGAACCCCAAGTTGCTCCCGATGGCAAGTTAGCGCCTTGCATGGCAGCTCTGCTACCATTGGTGTGTGAGTGTGTGTGTGAATGGGTGAATGAGACACAGTGTAAAGCGCTTTGGATAACCATTTACCATTTAACATCAAATTCAGCTATGATGACGATTGTGTGGGTAAAAAAGAAGCAGGTGGTCCTGAAGCATATCAAGGGAGAGAAGACGACACAGGACATAGATTTTTGAAAATAAAGAATTATTTAAGAAGGAATGTAAAAAAAAATAGGCAGGAAAGGACAAAAATAAGGAAAAAGGAACAAAAGCAATCTATTGCATAATGATATTGCGCAACCCTGCTAAGCTCCACTGAAGAAGAAAAAAAAACAGGCTATAACTATTAGGTTAGATACACCTTATTCCCCCAATGTTAACAGATGATTAATCAGAAAGCTCTGTGCTTAGGTGTTTTTTCTCCCAGCGTATTCCCTGGCAGAAATCTGGTCACTGCTGTTGGTGTATTTTGGGATGACGTGGAAGAAAATCAGCCTGCAGAGACAGTGAATGATGCTCTAATACACGGCAGAGTAGCTGTGTACTGCTGCACACTGCACATTTGCAAGTCAGCAGTTTTCCACAAAAAACACCACACAAATCTACCTTCTAATATACACATATACACACAAACACACCTTGTATCATTTTTTAACTAGGATTTCCCTCTTCATCTTAGCTGACCTTTCTAATTTGCAACATCGTTGACTCGTTCACATCCTCTCACACTAACACTGACAAACTGATCTGATGAGAGGTTCATCATGATGTTCTCATAATTATAAAAACAAAGACACACACTAAACCCAACAAACAGCGCATATTTCAGGTAGTGGTCAAAATAGTATCAAATATTTTAGACAATTTGACTGCGACACATACAGTGAGGGAAAAAAATATTTGATCTCCTGCTGATTTTGTACGTTTGCCCACTGACAAAGAAATGATCAGTCTATAATTTTATTTGGTAGATTTATTTGAACAGTGAGAGACAGAATAGCAACAAGAAAATCCAGAAAAATGCATGTCAAAAATTGTAAAAATTGATTTGCATTTTAATGAAGGAAATATGTATTTGACCCCTCTGCAAAACATGACTTAATCGCATTTTGTCCCACTCTATTTTGCAGACCTTCTCCAAGTCATTAAGGTTTCGAGGCTGACTTTTGGCAACTCGAACCTTTAGCTCCCTCCACAGATTTTCTATGGGATTAAGGTCTGGAGACTGGCTAGGCCAGTCCAGGACCTTAATGTGCTTCTTCTTGAGCCACTCCTTTGTTGCCTTGGCCGTGTGTTTTGGGTCATTGTCATGCTGGAATACCCATCCATGACCAATTTTCAATGCCCTGGCTGAGGGAAGGAGGTTTGCACCCAAGATTTCACGGTACATGGCCCCGTCCATTGTCCCTTTGATGCGGTGAAGTTGTCCTATCCCCTTAGCAGAAAAACACCCAAAAGCATAATGTTTCCACCTCCATGTTTGATGGTGGGGATGGTGTTTTTGGGATCATAGGTAGCATTCCTCCTCCTCCAAACACAGCGAGTTGAGTTGATGCCAAAGAGCTCCATTTTGGTCTCATCTGACCACAACACTTTGACCCAGTTGTCCTCTGAATCATTCAGATGTTCATTGGCAAACTTCTGACAGCATGTATATGTGCTTTCTTGAGCAGGGGGACCTTGCGAGCGGTGCAGGATTTCAGTCCTTCACGGCGTAGTGTGTTACCAATTGTTTTCTTGGTGACTATGGTCCCAGCTGCATTGAGATCATTGACAAGATCATCCCGCGTAGTTCTGGGCTGATTCCTCACTGTTCTCATGATCATTGCAACTCCACGAGGTGAGATCTTGCATGGAGCCCAGGCTTTTTGACAGTTCTTTTGTGTTTCTTCCATTTGCGAATAATCGCACCAAATGTTGTCACCTTCTCACCAAGCTGCTTGGCAATGGTCTTGTAGCCCATTCCAGACTTGAGTAGGTCTACAATCTTGTCCCTGACATCCTTGGAGAGCACTTTGATCTTGGCCATGGTGGAGAGTTTGGAATCTGATTGATTGATTGCTTCTGTGGACAGGTGTCTTTTATACAGGTAACAGCTGAAATTATGAGCACTCCCTTTAAGAGTGTGATCCTAATCTCAGCTCGTTAACTGTATAAAAGACACCTGGGAGCTACAAATCTTTCTGATTGAGAGGGGGTCAAATACTTATTTCTCTCATTAAAATGCAAATCAATTTATAAAATTTTTAACATGCATTTTTCTGGATTTTTTTTGTTGTTATTCTGTCTCTCACTGTTCAAATAAATCTACCATTAAAATTATAGACTGATCATTTCTTTGTCAGTGGGCAAATGTACAAAATCAGCAGGGGATCAAATACTTCTTTCCCTCACTGTAGGCTTTGCCGCGTGACACCGATTACTCTCAGAGGTTTCATCCTTGGATGAAACCCCTGACTTTTCAGCCACCACTGAAACAGTCTCATGTGCACTAGGCCCAATGGTATCTCCATTGGCTGCAGAGCATACTTTTTGGAGAAAGCATACTTTTCTTGAGGTTCAACCTGAGCCAAAAGCTCCTCATGTGGGCGAGAACAACATCTCGATATTGAACCGCCTGCTCCCTGGATCATGCTAGAATGAACCAGTAGTTCAGGTTTTCAGGAAGAACCCGAAATTGGTATGTGTTGTCTCCAAGCGCAAACCACAGGAACGTCCTGTGACTGGGTGATATTCCTACGTGGAAATATGCATCTTTCAGATCTATCGTCACAAACCAGTCCTCAAACTGAATCTGTGGCACAATGAGTTTGAGCGTCAGCATCTTGAACCTGTATGTCTGAAGAGTATGGTTCAGATGACGCAGATCTAAAATTGTCCACATACTACCATCTTTTTTGCGGACCAGGAAATAATAGCTTTAAAAACCTCCCTCCCCTAGGGAACGGGGTACAAATTCTATGGCACCTTTGTCCAAAAGGGAACTTACTTCCTGCGCTAACATTGGGCTCTGCTCTGTGCTGACAACTGTGGTGAGCACAGCTCTGAACCGGGGGTGTCGAATTCTGAACTGAAACCGGTGACCCTTTTCTATGGTAGACAGAACCCATGGAGACACATTTGGCAGAAGTTTCCACACTGCCAAATGGTCTTACAGTGATGTTAGCTTTTCCACATTTTGTTGGAGGGAAAGCATCAGATTTCCATCTCCCTGTGACAGCTCGCTGACCAGAGAAGGCTGAAAACGTGGGATGGCCTTGGCCAGGGCAGGCCCTACAGTAATGTAATGTTTAATTTGCATTCTTAGATCAAGCTTCTTAGCAGGCTATGGCTGTGGTCGCACGCTCCCCCTGGCTTTCTGTAGGGGAAGGCGGGCTGTCACACTCACCTTCTGTGCCTCCCTCGCACTATCACTAGCCCGGGCTCCACTCATGGAAGCCCGGGCTCCACTCATGGAGGCTCGGGCTCCACTCATGGAGGCTCGGGCGAACTCAACACGATGGGGAAGGAACTGGCTGAACTGAGGAAGCAGTACATGATATTCAATTTTGAAGCTGTCACAATAGGTAAAGTTAATTATCCCTCGCTGAGTTACTGTTGTACAATGAATACATTTTCCCTGCCTTGGCCAGGCATTTTCAGCAGCAATAACACTAAATAGTGATGAACGATAACTTACCTGTGTTTATTTGGTTTTCTCACCTCAGGACTTCGACTCAATTGTCACAATCAAAAGCTCAAAACAACAAACATTCTGGATGATAACATCGGCACCGCAGTCTGCAATGTGATTGGACACTAATTTAACACGTTGTGTTGATCACTCGTGAAATTTTTTCTATTTTTAACACATTTATTGGATAATTTAACACAACATGTTGAAACAGTTATAACACAAAAAATGTGTAGGATATTAACACATCCTTTCTGAGAGTGAAGGTTTTCAGGGGGCTTAGGTGCCTTCTGGGTTCTGGGGGGTGGCGGTGGTTGGGGATTTTGAAATTAGCCGAAGGAACTTTTAAGTTATTTTAAGCTTTTTTCACATTGTTTCTGACCATTATTTATGGAGCCACGCACATGACATGCAGATAAAAAAAACAATATACTGTGGTCACAAATGAAGAATACGTTCCCATGACTTATAACGTGATCACTTTTATTCATTCGTTCCCTTGTTTTAGGTACATTGTGGCCACACTGTATTAATTTGTTCCTTCATTTAGGTAAATTGTGGCTACATTGTACCAATTCGTGCCTGCAGTCTTTTAATGAATCCATAGTTCTTTTACTGTGTAGTAATAAAAGACATCCATAGCTGCTGTTATTGAAGGAGATCATTTGACTGAGTTTTATTTTGAGTTGGGTATGAGTCATAGAGTCATTCTCAAAAGCCTTGCATTGTATGGAATTGTTTCAAGAGTGAGGCACCTACATCGCATATTGAGAGGAAGGGGGCTTTACCGGAGACAATATGGTGACTTAGGGGCTCAAGTGTCAGCTCTGGCAAGTCTGGGAGCCGGTGTCAAGTAAAGAGAGAATGATCCTTACTCTTTCTTTTCTGATACGAATACCTTGAAGGGAACACTTTGTATACATCCGCCGATATCCATGTCCATATTAATTAACACCCAGAGTGTTAATTTGTCTCCATATAAACACTGTAGGATGTAAATTCAACATTCTGGGTATTAAATCAACACTGGGGATTTTGCTGTGTAATTATCCTTACCATATTTGTGAAAGAAAGCTGGCAGCACTTATTCTACTTATAGTCAAAAGTCTATTTGTTTCACCAAATAACAAGTTTGAAATATAATCAAAACAGATGGAAGAATAAATTTTATTTATTCTTTTTTTATTTTGAAAATGCAGCCAAAGGACAATAAAAATCAGACAGAGAATTCTTTTGATTTATTTCAACATTTATTTATTTCTTGAAGTGTCCAGCATCTGTTTTACATAATAATTCTAGACCCTGAGCTTCTTTATATATATATATATATATATATATATATATATATATATATATATATATATATACACACACATACACATACACACATATATACATACATACATACATACATACATACATACATATGTACACTAACCATACACTAACATACTAGTCAAAAGTCTAGACACTCATTCTTTATTATATAATTTTCCCCCCCACATTTTTGAAGCATCTTCTAAGTGGACACCCTTTTGCCTAGAATTTCCATAAATGTATTGTTGGCATTTTGTCAACCAATTTCTTGAGGAGACGGTTTTTAAACAGTATTAAAGGAGTTCCCACCTACACTGAGCACTTCTTAGCTGCTTTTCAGAATATTTCACTCCAAATCATCCATTTAAATAATAATAATAAAAAATTGTAAATAAAATTTTAATTTTCTAATGAAAGAAATGAATGTGTTGGCAGAATTATATTTTTTGTCTACAACACCGATTTCAAACATTTAATCATACACATTCAGATCAAAAGGTTCTTATGATCTTGAGAAACATTTCAGTCATGCTTAAATTGTCACCATGAAACATTTAGTTCAACAATCTCTTTTTTCTGGCCAGATGTTACATTTTATATTTTTATAACAATATATAATTTATATTTCACGCACATATATATATATATATATATATATATATACTCCTTCCATTTCAAAATGATCGCTTGCACAGTGCTCCTTGGGATGTTTAAAGCTTGGGAAATCTTTTTGTATCCAAATCCGGCTTTAAACTTCTCCACAACAGTATTACGGACCTGCCTGGTGTGTTCCTTGGTCTTCATGATGCTCTCTGCGCTTTCAACAGAACCCTGAGACTATCACAGAGAAGGTGCATTTATACAGAGACTTGATTACACACAGGTGGATTCTATTTATCACCATCAGTCATTTAGGACAACATTGGATCATTCAGAGATCCTCGCTGAACTTCTGGAGTGAGTTTGCTGCACTGAAAGTAAAGGAGCCGAATAATTTTGCACGCACCACTTTTCAGTTTTTTATTTGCTAAAAAAGTTTAAAATATCCAGTAGATTTCGTTCCACTTCACAATTGTGTCCCACTTGTTGGTGATTCTTTCAAAAAATTAAAATTTTATATCTTTATGTTTGAAGCCTGAAATGTGGCAAAAGGTTGAAAAGTTCAAGGGGGCCGAATACTTTCGCAAGGCACTGTATATATATATATATATATATATATATATATATATATATATATATATATATATATATATATATATATAATATACACACATACACACACACACACACACACAAACATATACACATACATACTGTAGGAAATTAGCCTCACAGGAGGCTGTTGTCAGGTAGTCAAATGAATTTTTCTTTTCTTTTCTTTTTTTCTTTTCTTTGGTGTTCAGGGGTGGGCATGTGTGTGAGTGTGCAGGTGTATGTGCGTGTTCACATGTGCTTGCATACGGGCAGGACTTGCAGGATTTTGCTGGAGCTGCGCTGAGGATAATGAGGGCGCTTCTGGGTCGTCAGGGAACGGAGGCCTCACTTGGATCCGAATGTTATATCACATGAGATCATGGTGGATTTTTCTTGGGCGGTGCACCATTCACCGGCTGAGGGTGTGTCGGCGGCTCCACCCCACCGCCACATGCTTTCTGGCTATGAGTATTCTTGACGTGGGGCCGTATCTTCAGCGCCAGCGCAGCAGTTGGGGAAGGAGTGATTTTAGTACCTTGTGCGCCGGCTATCGGTGTATATATATATATGTACATACAGTATCTCACAAAAGTGAGAACACCCCTCACATTTTTGTAAATATTTGATTATATCTTTTCATGTGAGAACACTGAAGAAATGACACTTTGCTACATTGTAAAGTAGTGAGTGTACAGCTTATGTAACACTGTAAATTTACTGTTCCCTCAAAATAACTCAACACACAGCCATTAATGTCTAAACTGCTGGCCAAAAAATTAGTACACCCCTAAGTGAAAATGTACAAATTGGACCCAATTAGGCATTTTCCCTCCACAGTGTAATGTGACTTGTTAGTGTTACAAGGTCTCAGGTGTGAATGGGGAGCAGGTGTGTTACATTTTGTGTCATCACTCTCACACTCACTCATACTTGTCACTGGAAGTTCAACATGGCACCTCATGCCAAAGAACTCTCTGAGGATCTGAAAAAAAGAATTATTGCTCTACATAAAGATAGCCTAGGCTATAAGAAGATTGCCAAGACCTTGACACTGAGCTTCAGCACGGTTGCCAAGACCATACAGCGGTTTAACAGGACAGGTTCCACTCAGAACTGGAATCGCCATGGTCGACCAAAGAAGTTGGGTGAACGTGCTCAGTACTGGAACCATGTCCTGTGGTCTGATGAGTCCAAGATAAAGTTATTTTCTTTAGATGGTGTCAAGCATGTGTGGTGGCAACCAGGTGAGGAGTACAAAGACAAGCATGTCTTGCTTACAGTCAAGCATGGTGGTGGGAGTGTCATGGTCTTGGGCTGCATGAGTCCAGTTCACTGAGGGAACCATGAATGCCAATATGAACTGTGACATACTGAAGCAGTCTCCCTTCGGAGACTGGGCCACAGGGCAGCATTCCAGCATGATAACAACCCCAAACACACCTCCAAGACAACCACTGCCTTGCTAAAAAAGCGAAGGTTAAATGAGAGGAAAAAAAAAAAAAAAGGGTGTGGGGGGCCCAAAAAAAAAATAGGGAAAAAAAGAACCCCCCCCCCCCCCCCCACCCCCCCCCCCGACGTGGTCAGAGAGGAGTGGAAGTGGACTCCCGTGGCAACCTGTGAAGCTCTGGTGAACTCCATGCCCAAGAGGGTTAAGGCAGCGTTGGAAAACAATGACACTTTGGGCCCAATTTGGACATTTTCACTTAGGGGTGTACTTAATTTAGACATTAATGGCTGAATTAATGGTTGAGATGTTTGTCCCCTCAAAATAATTCAACACACAGCCATTAATGTCTAAACCTCTGGCAACAACAGTGAGTACATGAAAAGATATTTACAAAAATATTTACAAAAAGTGTATCTGTCAGAGCTCAGTCCAACCGGGACTCCAATTCCCAGCAGCCAACACAAGTGCGCATGCGCATGCGCACAGCCCGGTCCGACCCGGACTTCAGTTCCCAGGAACCCACACGAGCACGCATGCGTGCGAGATCACCAGAGTTCTAATTCACAACACCTGAGACCAGCTTTCTGATTCCACGAACATTTAAGAAGCCACACTCCGATTTTCACTTTGCGAAGTATATGCTCCTTAACGTTTGTTAGCCGCTATACCAAGGCCTCCGAGTTATATACGATTATCTGGTTTATCTCGACTCCCTGCCTGTTTCAAATTACGTCTCTGGATTACCTGCATTGTGGAACTTTATCTGGTTTTTCTCGACTCTCTGCCTGTTTCGGATTACGTCTCTGGATTACCTTCTGTAACCGTTTACTCCTACATCCCTGAACTGACCTCACGCACCTGCTCCGGCGCCTGTGTCCTCCTCCACCAATCTGACAGAATACTTCGCCGACTGATGGACACAACGGGAGATTCTCGTTTGGCATGAGCCATCGAGGGACACGGATGGATGATCAATGAACAAGGCAGTTTCTCGCTGAGTTGCGTACACAGGTCCCTAGACTCATGCCCACACCCGTTCAAGCCGCGGCTCCGCAACCTTGCTTACCTTCCATACCGCAACCAGAAAAATACAATGGGGATCCCGCACGTTGCTGCGGATTTCTACTTCAGTGCTCCTTATACTTTTCTGCTTACCCGGAAATGTCAGACGCTCATAAGGTGGTTGTTTTCATGGAATTACTCACGGGGAGAGCTCAGCTCTGGGCAACTGCCGAGTGGGAGGCCAATAACGGCACCACCAATGACCAACTTGTCACACACTTTCGCACCGTGTTTGATTACTGCCCTGATAAGCGAGAGACTGGAGAGGAACTAATGACCATAAAACAAGGTGCACACAGTGTGGGGGAGTATGCACTAAATTTTTGCACAGTGGCGGCTCGCAGAGGATGGAACGACACGGCTCTAAAAGCTATGTTTCGTAGAGGCCTAAATGCTGACGTCAATCGGGAGCTCGCATGTCGCGATGACACAGCATCACTGGATGAGCTCATCAATCTGGCGAAACGCCTGGATCGTCTACTGTGCCAACACGAACCTGGGTCGAGGGAGGCAGACCGACCCACCTCAGAACCTTCGGAAGAACCCATGCAACTGGGGCAAACCCATCTCTCTCCCCAGGAATGGGAATGTCGCCTCCGAGAATGACTCTGCTTGTATTGTGGGGAGAGGGGACACTTTATCCCCAAATTTCCAAGAAAGCCCCGAGGGGAGCGCTCCAACCTCGAAACTACCCCTGTGAAGGCGAGTCCAGCCCCCACCTCTTCGATAAGAACCTCTTTTGGGTCATTTGTGATACGCGTTGAACTCGAACATTCCTCTGGTTTTTTTGTTCTAGAAGCTCTAATCGACTCAGGAGCAGTAGGGAATTTTCGTGATCAGGAGGAGGCACTTCATCGTAACATCCCCGTACACAATCTCATTTGTCCTCGTCATGTCCAAGCCATCGACGGAGCACCTATTGGAGATGGTCTCATCACCAAGGTCACGGAAACTCTCCTCATGTGTGCTAGTGTCTTGCATCAAGAGTGTATATCTTTTTATGTCATTCAGAAAGCCTGATATCCCCTGGTCCTCGGATACCCTTGGCTAGCTCTGCACAATCCTCATATCACATGGGATGAACGGGACATCACTCGATGGTCTCCTTACTGTTTTCAGCACTGCCTTCCCTGCCCCACGATCAGCCTCTCCTCCACCTCTGTAGAAAGTCCAGAAAGTCCAGTTCATCTCACAATTCCCAGCATATACAAAGATCTGAATGAGGTGTTCAGCAAAGGAAGGGCCAGTGGGCTACCCCCACATAGGAGTTACGATTGCGCCATTGATTTACTGCCCGGAGCCGTCCTGCTTAAGGGGCGGGTGTACCCTCTCTCCTTCCCTGAACAACAAGCCATGAAGGACTACATTCATGAAGCCCTTCAGCAGGGGTACGTGCGACCCTCTACCTCACCCGTATCCGCCGGGTTTTTCTTCGTGGAAAAGCGGGGAGGTGGCCTACGCCCTTGCATTGACTACCGGGCGCTGAACCGCTGTTGTGTGTGCTACTGATACCCTCTCCCTCTGGTACCGTCTGCCCTGGAGCAGTTACGGAGGGCCAAGATATTTACGAAGCTGGATCTATGCAGTGCATACAATTTAATTCGTATTCGGGAGGGAGACGAATGGAAAACTGCGTTCAGTACACTCACCGGACACTATGAATACTTGGTTATGCCATATGGGCTTTCCAATGCGCCCTCGGTGTTTCAGTGCTTCATCAACAATGTGCTTCACGACATGTTGGGGAAATACGTCATTGCATATATTGACGATATTCTCATCTACTCAAACTCGCTGGAGGAGCACTTTTCTCACGTTCGCCATTTTGCAAAGACTGCTACAGAATCAGCTTTATGTGAAGGCAGAGAAGTGTGAGTTTCATAAGACCACCATAGCATTTCTGGGATATGTCATTCATCCTGATGGAGTATCCGTGGACTAGGGAAAGGTGACAGCTGTGGTGGAATGGCCTGTACTGGCGAGCATCAAAGAGTTGCAACGATTTCTGGGATTTGCGAACTTTTAACTGAGATTCATACGAGATTTCAGTTCCATTGCTGGCCCTCTCACGACACTACTGAGGAGACAGCCAAAACGGCTAAGCTGGACTCCCGAAGCACAGGCAGCTTTTGAAAACCTCAAGACAGCTTTTACCACAGGCCCCATCCTCCGACATCCCGATCCTGATCGCCCCTTTGTGGTAGAAGTGGGCGCCTCGTAAGTACGGGGGCGGGTGTCTCTCACAGAGGTTTCGGAAGCGGCCGAAGCTGCATCCTGTCGCTTTCTTTTCTTGGAAATTTAGCTCCGCCGAGCAGAATTATGGTGTGGGGGATAGAGAACTTTTGGCCATGAAGCTGGCATTTGAAGAGTGGAGACACTGGCTGGAGGGGTCAACTCACCCATTCATAGTGTTTACAGATCACAAGAATCTGGAATATCTTCGAACTACAAAAAGGATGAACGCACGTCAAGCTAGATGGAGCCTGTTCTTTACACGGTTCAATTTTCAGGTTTCCTACCATCCCGGATTAAAAAATCTCAAAGCTGATGCCCTCCCACATCGTGATCCCACGGATAGCGCTCCCGATCTGTAGGATCATGTTCTCAATCCCACCTGTATTCTCAGTACTGTGGAGTGGGATCTTAACTAGGTGTTAGAGCGGATGCCCGCAGCCAGCATTCCTGTTAATTGCCCGCCAAGAAAATTATTCGTACCAGAGAGACACTGAAATAACCTGATCACATGGGCCCATTCAGTCCGGGGATCTGGGCACCCCGGGGCAAAACGTACTTATTAGCTCTTGTGGGAGAAATACTGGTGGCCAAGGATGGAGCGAGATATCCGAGCCATGGTGGCATCATACTCTACGTGTGCCCAGGCTAAGGTACCCAGGACACTGACAGTAGGTAAGCTGAAACCATTACCCATACCTGAAAGACCATGGTCACATCTTGCTATCGATTTTGTCACAGACCTGCCCGCTTCACAAGGAAACACAGCAATTTTCGTGACTGTCGACAGGTTCTCGAAGTCCATACGTTTCATTTCTATGCCAACGCTACCCACCAATCTCCCAATCTGATATTTCAGCATGTGTTCCGTTACTTTGGCATCCCCAAGGAAATTGTCAGCGACCGTGGCCCCCAGTTCACCTGGACCTGCTTCATGGAGAAGTTGGGGGTGACCATGAATCTCACGTCCGGCTGTCACCCCCAAGCCAATGGACAGGCCGAAAGAGTTAATCAGGAACTGGGGCGTTTCCTACGAACCTTCTGTGCTCGTAATCCAGAGGACTGGAGCTCCTTCATACCTTGGGATGAGCAAAATTCCTTGCAACACTGAGCCACCAAGCTTACACCTTTCCAGTGTGTGCTAGGGTACCAGTCCCCCTTGTTCCTGTGGAACGCGACTCCTACAGCTGCACCTGCCGTCAATCGGTGGTTCGAGCGTAGCGAACAGGTCTGGGCGGTGACCCACCGACACCTCGAAACCATCTCGGAGAGGTATAAACGCCAGGCAGATCGCCGACGTAGAGACCACCCTAACTATAAACCTGGCGATAGAGTGTGGCTCTCTACCAAGTATTCGAAACAACCTCACAGTTGCAAGAAGCTCACCCTACGATATGCTGGTCCTTACTGAATTCTCCAATAAATTAATGATGTTACCTACCGCCTGAAGTTGCCACCACACAGTCGCATATCCCGGGATATGGCTCGGAGGAGCAATGTTGGGTCCCATGTCAGGATATCTTGGATCCCGAACTTATGGAGGATTTTCACCTCTCCCATCCTGAACACCCGGGTCCAAGACCGCGAGGGAGACCAAGAGGTACAGGGGCTCCCGCAGTGAGCCCCTTGGGGGGGCTCTGTCAGAGCTCAGTCCGACCGGGACTCAAATTCCCAGCAGCCAACACAAGTACGCATGCGCACAGCCCGGTCCGACCCTGACTTCAGGTTCCAGGAACCCACACGAGCACGCATGCGTGCGAGATCACCAGAGTTCTAATTCACAACACCTCAGACCAGCTTTCTGATTCCATGAGTATTTAAGAAGCCACACTCCAATTTCATGTTGCGAAGTATACGGTCCTTAACGTTTGTTAGCCGCTATACCAAGGCCTCCGAGTTATATACGATTATCTGGTTTATCTCGACTCCCTGCCTGTTTCAGATTACGTCTCTGGATTACATTCTGTAACCGTTTACTCCTACATCCCTGAGTCTCCCTCGGCACGCCTCACTACCCTGAACTGTTCCTGCCCTCACGCACCTGCTCCCGCGCCTGTGTCCTCCTCCACCGATCTGACAGTATCTATATATATATGAAAATTTGAAGGCTGTGGAAAGATTATCTTTATTGTCTTTATAAAAATAAAAAAAAATACTCTGCTCTCATGGATATGAAACAATTGAAAACAAAACAATTATTGGCACCCTTTTATTCGATACTTTGTGCTACTTCCCCTTGCCAAGATAACAGCTCTGAGTCTTCTCCTATAATTCCAGATGAGGTTGGAGAGTACATATCAAGGGATCCGAGATCATTCCCCCATACAGAATCTCTCCAAATCCTTAAAATTTCAAGGTCCATGCTGGTGGACCCTACTCTTCAGTTCATGCCACAGGTTTTCTATGGGTTTCAAGTCAGGGGACATGTCCATAAATAAAATGTTAGTTTTCTAATGAAAGAAACGAATATGTTGGCACAATTATATATATATATATATTTTTTATATACAACACAAATACCAAAACATCAAAAGGTTTTTAAGATCATGACAAACATTTCAGTCAAATGTCTCCAAAGTTTTGACTGGTAGTGTGTGTGTGTGTGTGTATATATATTGTCGCGACGGACTGACACTCGGCGCGAGCATAAAGAGAATCGCTCCTTTTCCAACTGCCGTACCGGCACAAAGCAGGCAGCCCCGCGGTGGGCCTTGCATTAACCGGAGAGGACGCCATGCCGGGGATTGGAGGATCGGACGGAAGAATTCAACCACTCGCGACCCGGATGGCGGAAATAAAAGGACGCCCTTCCGCCCCGGGAAAGTGGAGTACCGACATACCGAAATGGTTGGCGTCCGAGAGAGATCCCCATACAGGTATTCACCCGTACTCCCTGTTAAAAAACTGACTAATCTCTCTCTCTCTCCCTCTCTCTCTCCCCCGGTATACACTTCGGCTGAGGGACTGCCGCTGAGGGACTGCCTCTCCATGGTCTCTCCACGTAGGCGTGATCCTTGACCTCCCCGTACCATTACTCCTGGGGAGGGACTGGCCAGGATGCCCGCCGGGCCGGGACGCTGAGACAGGGAAACCACGACGTCGGAAGCAGAGGACCCGGGCCCGGGCCGCTTACCTGGCCCAGGACAACGGGGACGCCACTCCCGAAGGTGAGTACGCTATATCAACTAACCCTATGTCGGTTGTCGTCCATCAGGTAAACCGAGAGGGGAGCTTTGGTCGGGAACAGAAGGAGGACGACCGACTCAAGCACTGCTGGGCCCAAGTACGGGTTGTATAGGGGGTCGACCAAAACCCCGACCTGAGACTTCCCACCTCGTATTTCCTCGTCCGGGGTGGCCTCCTCTACCAACGGGCCTGCCACCGCGAGAGCAGGTAGATCTCCTGGTGGTACCAAGGACTAAAGCGCCT
Source organism: Ameiurus melas (assembly GCA_012411365.1). Taxonomy (NCBI): domain Eukaryota; kingdom Metazoa; phylum Chordata; class Actinopteri; order Siluriformes; family Ictaluridae; genus Ameiurus; species Ameiurus melas. The sequence goes on along the minus strand of CM022755.1, from coordinate 18,943,526 downwards.
CTCGTCATGCATCTCGCCCATGTCCACCCGCTTGGCAGTCACCTGGGACCGGGAAGACAGTGGAAAAACTGAGGGACCGATTCGTGTGGCCCGAATGAGCGCCGAGGTCCAGAGATTCTGCCAGCAGTGTCCCCAGTGCCACGCACCGCTCCCGAAGAGCCCCCGCGGCCGCCCCTCATCCCTCTACCCATCACCGGCGTTCCCTTCGCGGATCGGCATGGACCTCGTGGGGCCCCTCCCAAGTCGGCCCGGGGCCACGAGGTACGTCCTGGTGATCGTGGACTACGCACGCGCACCCGTCCCGAGGCGGTACCACTACGCAACGCCACCATCCCCCAACATCGCCCGGGAGCTGGTACTCTTGTTCAGCCGCGTGGGAATCCCCAAAGACATCCTAACCGACCAAGGTACGCCCTTTGTCTCCAAGTTAATGTCTGATCTGTGTCGGCTGTTGCAGGTGAAGCACCTGAAGACATCGGTCTACCACCCCCAGACTGACGGGCTGGTCGAACGTTTCAACCAGACGCTCAAACAAATGCTGCGGTGGGTGGTAGACGAAGAGGGAGGAACTGGGACCACCTCCTCCCTTACGTACTCTTTGCCATCCAGGAGTGTCCCCAGGCATCCACTGGCTTCACCCCCTTCGAGCTGCTGTTCGGCCGGCGCCCTCGAGGACTACTGGACGTCGCCCGCGAAGCCTGGGAGGAACAGCCGTCCCCGTACTGCTCGGTTGTGGAATATGTACGAGAAATGCAAGACCACCCAGGGGACCAGGTACTTCTTCTGGTACCCAGTAGCGCCTGCAAGTTCCTGGCCTGCTGGCAGGGGCCTTACACCATTCTAGAGCGTCAGGGCGCCGTCAACTACCGCCTGCAACAGCCCGGTAGGAGAACGGACAGAAAACTATATCACATTAACCTGTTGAAGAAGTGGGTGGAACCGGCCCCGGTTGTTTCAGCATATGCCGTCCTCGACACAGATCAGAACAAGCGTGCTTTGGTCGACCTCGGGGAGGACCTCACCCCCGCCCAGAGACAGGAGCTCCTCGAGTTCGTGGACCAGTTCGTGGACGTGTTCTCCTCCTCCCCAGGAAGGACCCAAGTGGTGCGCCACCACATACAGACACCGCCAGAGGTAGTGGTGAGACAGAGGCCCTACCGTGTCCCAGAGGCCCGGCGTAAGGCCATCGAGGAAGAGGTGGAACGAATGCTACGAGACGGAGTCATCAAAGAGTCCAACAGTCCCTGGTCCAGCCCCATCGTGGTAGTGCCAAAACCCGACGGGAGTATTCGACTCTGCAACGACTTTCGCCGACTCAACCAGGTCTCGGACTTTGATAGCTACCCCCTCCCCCGAGTGGACGACCTTGTGGAGCGCCTGGGGAGGGCCCGATTCATTTCCACCCTGGACCTTACCAAGGGGTACTGGCAAGTGGCCCTAGCAACCGAAGCTCGACCCAAGACGGCCTTTAGCACCTCCACGGGCCACTGGCAGTACCGGGTCCTCCCCTTTGGGCTACATGGGGCCCCAGCCACCTTCCAACGACTGATGGACCTCGTCCTACGGCCCCATCGTAGCTTTGCAGCAGCCTACTTGGATGATGTAGTCATCCATTCCTCCACCTGGTCGGACCACCTGTTCCATCTGGGGGAGGTTCTAAAGGGACTCCGGGACGCTGGCTTGACTGCCAACCTCAAGAAATGACACCTTGGGCTCACCGAGGCGCAGTACCATGGATACCGCATTGGGCGCGGGATGTTAAAGCCCCAGGCAAAGAAAGTTGAAGCGGTGAAAGGCTACCCTCGGCCCACGTCAAAAAAACAGGTGCGTGCCTTCTCTCCTCCGGTATACACTTCGGCGGAAGGCACCGACACGGAGGAGGACCGCGCCGGCTGAGACGGCGCGCAGCGCTGAGGGACTGCCCGAGAACCCCGAGGCTTCTTCCGGGATTCCCCCGACACGCCCCCGCGAGTGTCACGGCGCCAGCCCGGCCCTGCAGACCTACACACACGCCCCACGGACCTACACTCTACCCAACCAAGAATAAAGCCTGAGTTTTTTGCTCTACTTCCGCCTCCGTGTCTCTGTGCATCGCCGATCCCGCTACTATATATATAGTACATATATATATATATATATATATATATATATATATATATATATATCCCTCTTCGTCGGTGTGCTCCCCCCGAAATGTCTCTGCGTTGTGTCTGTTTGGTGATGAATGAGGAGGACACTGAGATCGTGACTGTCACAGTAGTGAAGCTCTCCTTTATTCAGGCTCATACACATAAAAGAACTTTCCACAAGAGAACAGAACTGATAGTTACCAACAAATACATCCCACCACATGTGATCTACAACACATGAAACAACAAACCATCCATCAAAAATAACTGCACATATATGTTAGTTAACAACTCTAACATCAATATATTTCTTAAAATAACATGGATGGCCAAAATAAATGTAAGAAATTAAACGGATTTACTAATGAACAACCACAACCCTCCTTACCTTTCCACAAGAAAACAGAACTGACTCAACAACAGCTCCACCCATGTAAAGAAGGGCTCACCCACACAACAAATCCCACAGAACACAACTCCCCCCAAGGCTGGGAGAAACATTTCACATCTTCCCTACATCCACCCCCTCTTTAAATGATGCCGGCCCAGTCATCAAAAAAACTAAATTATGGCAGTTTAACTCCCAAGATTATCTTTGTGTCTGTGTGTGGTGTGTTTGTGTGTTTATAGCTATTGCTAAGGTAAAGCTTCTTCTTTGCTTTAGCCTTTTCCCACACGTTCCTTCCTCTCTCTACCTTCTCCTTATCACTTTCACTCTGGAGGACATGTATCTCCAAGGAGAGTCTATTTGGTGGGCGACCTTTCCGCTCAGGATATCTCCTCTCTGGCCGCTCAGGATTTGAGACTTCAAGCAGCGCCTGCTCTCCATGCCTCTCCTTTTCACTCACAGTCTCCCTCAACTGACTTCCATCCTCTCCATGCTCCTCGTCCGCAACATCTAGCCCTTCCACACTTGTACACTGTGTACTAGTGCCATTGTTCCCACTGTCAATCTTTTCCACTACTTCCTCTTCTTCCTCGGAAACACTTGAATCCATTCTAGACCTTTCCTACATGTCAGGATCTGCTCGGGCAAGACACTTGTGACTCACCGGGAAAAACATACACTGGGACAGAAGATTACGGTGGATGACTCTTTCCCGGTCACCATCTTCTGGACGAACCACATAAACTGGAATTCCTGGCTGTTTCTTCACCAAAATACATGGATGTGGTTCCCACTTATCAGCCAACTTCTGTTTCCCCTCGACATAACACACTTTCACCATCACTCTGTCACCAGGTTGGAACATGTGGCTTTTGGCTTTCTTATCATAGTGCTTTTTCTGAAGATCCTTAGCATGCCTCGACATTCGGTCTGCCTCATCATAAGCATAGGTCTAGCACTCATGCAGAGTCTTGACATATTCACCGTACTCACATGGCTCTTTTGCTGTTGACAGGCCAAAAAGATGATCAACAGGCAGTCGTGGATATCTACCTTACATCAAGAAGTATGGGGAGAAACCAGTCGAATCGTGTTGAGTGCAGTTGTAAGCATGTGTCAGTGCGTCAATATATTCATGCCACCTGGGTTTTTTATCAAGATCAAAAGTGCCCAACATATTCATTAGAGTTCTGTTAAATCTCTCTGTGGTCCCATTGCCCTGCGGATGGTAGGGGCTAGTATGTGTCCTTGTAATTCCCATCAGCTTACATAACTCCTTTACCACTGTACTCCCAAAATTTCTGCCTTGATCTGCATGGAGTCTTGCTGGGAAACCAAATCGACAGAAGAAATTTTTCCACAGCACCCTTGCCACGGTAACAGCCTTCTGGTCTTTTATCGGGTAAGCCTGGGCGAATCTTGAGAAATTATCGGTGACAACCATGACATTCTCTATTCCTCCCTTAGACTTCTCCAGGACAAGGAAATCTATGCAGATGAGTTCCATCGGGGCATTAGTGTGAATGCTCACCAGTGGAGCCCTATGTCCAGTGGGAGTTTTCCTGAGACAACATCTTTCACACTGCTCACACCAGGACTTTATTTCACACTGCATTCTCGGCCAAAAGAATGGTTCCCGAAACAGATTTAAGGTACGTTCAAATCCCGAATGACCGGAGTCGTCATGAAGACTTGTTTTAGCCAAAAGTCGCATTTTTTCTGGCAAGACCAGCTGAGCAATGGACAGTTCCTGAACATCCTTAACTTGCCCATAAAGAATTCCATCTTTGACCACCAGCCTCCTCCACTCTTTTAAGAGAAGCCGTGCATCTTTGCCGTTTTCCAATCTCTCTCCACGTCTTGGCTTTCTGTTTAGTGTCTTGTAATGTAGGACTGGCCCAATGACAAGGTCCTCCTTTTGACATCCTCTGATCTCCAGCTTTGTCATAGCAGGCAGCACATCAGTACCCGCTCCATCAAACGGATTGGCTAGCTCGTCAACCCTGTCTAGAAACCCTTTCCCCTTGCACACAGTTCCCTCCGATTGCTCACTAACGTCTTCCTTCTTCCCTGACTCATCTCTGCAGGACTGGTCTTGCTGTGTGGAGGAAATGTACTGTGGGCAGGACTGAAGAGTTTTTGTGACCTTCTGACCAGACATCCTTGAGAGTGTGTCGGCATTAGAATGGGACTTCCCTTGCCTGTACACTGTTCCATTTTCATCTCGGGCTGCAGCATCAGTCATCACAGTCCGACACAGACGTGCAATGTGCCCTGGTTTTCCACAACGATAGCACATTACGCCCCTTACTGCAGCGTCACTACTCTCTTGAGGCCCCTGGGTGGGAGGAAGCACAGTCCGTGATGATGCTCCAACTCTAGCTTCCAGCTGTGTCAACCTGTTGATCTGCTCTTCTTGACTGCTCACCAGTTTCTTCACCATGGCTATGAGTTCAGTAAGGTCTGTGTTCTGCCTATTTCCTTTCTCTGTTCTCAGCTTTTCACCACTCTGGTCACCACTCATAGCTGTAAACTGTGACTGGGCGTACGTCTTTCTGGCCTTTGGCTGTGTCTGAAACTTCCTTGTCACCTGCGCAAGATTACAAAGTTCTGCCTGAAGTTCACAAAAACTTGAAGTCTAGGCTTCATCGACGCTATCCTGTGAACCTCTTCGTCACTCAATCCCCTCATAAGCTGACGAGTCAGTTTGCCGTCCCAGTCCGGAAAAGGCTGACCTCCATACTGTGCATCTTCCACCGAACGTAAAGTGGCCTCCAGAGCTATGGTTATGAACACGCTGATTCGCCAGGGTGCTGGTATCGCTCATAGAAGTCAGCTAATGGGTCCAGGGATGTCTGCATATCACTATACTCAGCTCGTAGTTCTTCAAAAGCTCTGCCAGCAGTCTGCTCATTAGGAGGGAGATTCAGAACTAGCCTCCTGGCTTCACCACTCAAATGTTGCACTACAGTAGCAAAGGACAGGCTTGCGGGCATTCCTCCAACATCAAGGAGGTACTGCATATCTCTTATCCAATCTGCAATAAGTATCCTGCAATCAGGACCACTGCTGAACACTTGCACATTTCTAACTTGATGTGTCTGTGTAAAGCTGGGCTGTGGCGTAGTCATTGCAGAGGCATGAATGTATGCGTCTTGCTGTCGAGCCACATACGGAAGTGCAGTCTGCGATCTTTGCACTGAAATGGGTTGTTGCGCATACATATATGAACCATGAGGCACTGGCACTGTCATAGGAGCAGAAACAGGAGGTGAGGAGGACACAATGGCACAGTTCGAATGTAAGGTATGCTGTCGATCGTTAGAATTTCGGGGTGTTTGAACAGAGTCTCTTTTCTGTACAACAAGACAGGAGGCGGTTGGACTGTGTCAGGTGGTTTTGAGTACATGTCATTTTGCACACCATAACATAACGATGGAGGAACCTGAGTGGCTGTTGGATGACCAGGCAAGTTGATTTGGGGTGAAATAGCCATTGCAGCATAGGAGTGCAGGCCATGTGAAGAAGTGTATATATTGGGTGCCTGCACCATACCTGGATAAGTAGAAATGTAAGTTTTAGGTGGCACAGTCAACTCTGGGGGCAGGTATGGGTCATTTGGAGAGGGGGACATGTCAGTTGGCATTCTGTTGGCCACGTTTGGTGAAGCCTGAACGTTAGTGACATTGGCATTGAGGTCAGTTTGGGACGAAACAGTCGGGACATTAGATGGGTGTGTGCTAACTGAAGACATGTGCATGGTGGTTGGAAGTCCATAGACTGGGTTATCTGGGGCTTTGGATACAGTTTCAATACTCATGTCGACAGGCATGCTTACTTCACACTGTTGGATTGTGTCCTGCATCACTGGCAACCATGGTGTGGCCTGGAAAGGCAGCCTTAGTGATACTTGGGGATGAGGTTGATGAGGGGTGGTTTCATGGAGCCCCTGCATTTCTCTTCCACTTCTTTCCATCTTCACGTCTGTGCAGCACGCAATGTGTATGTAGTGTGCAATACACTGTGTGAAATGTAATAATATCAACAGTGTAGTGAAGTGCAACTAATGCTGTAAGTGAATGTGTTGTATATATCTTGTTTTTTGTAATCACAAAGCAAATAATCATAAATTAAGGTAAATGGGGAAAAGGAGAAGAAAAAAAAAAACACTTTAAGAGATTCAAATACACCCGAATGCACAAAAGAAGGATATTGTTTTAAAAAAAAAAAACAATTCACAAATTTGTTACTCAAATCCACAAATTAACACTCTTATAGCACAATATCAAAAGTTCAGAGACAGAGAAAAAAATAAATCCTTCTTAAGCAAAACTCTGTTCAGTCCAACAATATATTTAACACTGTCACTTTAAATTTGTCAGATTGCTTACTTCCGTTGACATAGAAACCAACGATCCGGGTCAAGAAGAAAGCCATTTCTCAACGTTTGGTGTGACGTTTGATGTGTCTCCCAGGTGGCTTGTGGCAAACTTTAGACGAGACTTTTTATGGATATCTTTGAGAAATGGCTTTCTTCTTGCCACTCTTCCATAAAGGCCAGATTTTTGCAGTGTACGACTGATTGTTGTCCTATGGACAGACTCTCCCACCTCAGCTGTAGTTCTCTGCAGTTCATCCAGAGTGATCATGGGCCTCTTGGCTGCATCTCTGATCAGTCTTCTCCTTGTCTGAGCTGAAGGTTTAGAGGGACGGCCAGGTCTTGATAAATTTGCAGTGGTCTGATACTCCTTTCATTTCAAAATGATCGCTTGCACAGTGCTCCTTGGGATGTTTAAAGCTTGGGAAATCTTTTTGTATCCAAATCCGGCTTTAAACTTCTCCACAGCAGTATTACGGACCTGCCTGGTGTGTTCCTTGGTCTTCATGATGCTCTCTGTGCTTTCAACCGAACCCTGAGACTATCACAGAGCAGGTGCATTTATACAGAGACTTGATTACACACAGGTGGATTTATCACCATCAGTCATTTAGGACAACATTGGATCATTCAGAGATCCTCACTGAACTTCTGGAGTGAGTTTGCTGCACTGAAAGTAAAGAGGCTGAATAATTTTGCACGCACCACTTTTCAGTTTTTTATTTGCTAAAAAAGTTTAAAATATCCAATAGATTTCGTTCCACTTCACAATTGTGTCCCACTTGTTGGTGATTCTTCACAAAAAATTAAAATTTTATATCCTTATGTTTGAAACCTGAAATGTGGCAAAAGTTGAAAAGTTCAAGGGGGCCGAATACTTTCGCAAGGCACTGTAGTAGGCAACAACATTGCTATTGACTGTGGTTTCTTAACACTGTTGCAATATTTCCTTCAGCCCTCCTGCTGGCTATAGACTCTACTTTATCAACACACCTCTTAACAGAGTGCAAAGAGGGAAAACTAGTCTTAATATAACTTAAAACCTTATCAATAAATCGAAATGTTTGATTTAAGTGAACATAGCCTTCAAACAAATAAAATGTACTAGAGAGCGCTATAATAGGCCTGTAAGAAGAGCTTTCACTGTAGCCCTCTATTGCAGCCTTTCTTCTGCCCCATACCACTAGATAAAAATGTATTTATTTTTTTAATCAAAGTGAGAATCACATACTGAGGATTTTATATTTCAGGAAAGATGAACACTATAAGACAATGACAAGTGCACACATTTAGCATACATCTAGAATTTACACGAACTGCTTGATCAATTGTTTTATGGCTCTTAGTGCTACAAGTGAATATTACAAGTGCTACACTGAATGCATAATGCAGTTTCTGAATAAAACTTTCCTGCATACTGTACTGTACGTCAATCAAATATGGATTTTTACATAGCTTAAACATGTTTTCAGAGCCTGTGGATTCACTTTGATAAATTTTTTGTGTGGTAAATGTATGGGCTTCTGCAGGCAATCACATCAATCCTTGCACTCATTGCAGTATACTGTATCTAAATCCATTTCATAATTTGGTATGCATTAATCTTCATTATTATCATCTCTCTCTCTCTCTCTCTCTCTCTCTCTCTCTCCCTCTCTCCATTTGTCTGGGAGTTCCATGAATACTTACTTCACTAAGCCTTGGCCACAGTTTTTCATATTGAAAGAATTCTTTACTGGCAGAACGTGCCACTTTCTAGAAAAGAACTAAATGCCAGTGATTGCCTCAAAATATACCACTTTGTCATTTGACTACAGTATATAATTTCAGCTTTGTGATTAACATGGAAAGCAAAACTTAAAAAAAAAAAAAAGTAATCTTTTCGGCACAGGGACCAGCATATTAGTTTGAAGAGTTTAGGGACTTTTATACCTCATCCCATTGTTGATTTAAAAGATCTAACCTGAAATAAGCCTATGGCAAACTTTACTGCACCTTTTTAAGTCTCTTCAAGATTTCTTGCGGCTATGGGAACCAGGAATGTGTGCCCTGGATTATTCCAAGTATTCAAGTGCTTAGATTTAGTGAGTCGAATGAGGATTTTTTAAATTTAATGTTTAGCCCATAATATACAACAAGTAGAAGAAACGGATGGAACTAGGGAATTACCTGATGAGAAACAAAAAAGAGAAAAGAGAAAGATAAATCGACTCAAGTTTAAGGAATGCTCTGAATGTTTCATGAATTGGCTGATGCTTACACACAACCTCCAAACAGACAAATGTTGCACTGACTGCAATGAGTCCCAAGCCTCTGAGCTCTAGAGACCTGAAGCAAGACATCAGTTATTTATATAGTACTGAGGAACAATAATGAGTCTGCTGCACTTGCATCATTCACAGCCACAACATACACACTTGGGTGCTGTTTTGAAGTTCTGAAGAATTTATCCTCTGCTTTCTGATTTTCAGGTCATGTTTCTTTGCAAAGGGAAAATATTCTACTATCACCTGAAGCATTAATATGCGTTTTAAATCTTTTTTTTTTAAATCTTTGAATTTCATCATTACACTGCCTGAGAGGAGGAAAAAAGTATTTAAGATCAATATCATCTCCAAAAGACTAGCATGGACTTGTAAGGGACCGTTTCAGCACAAAGCAATATATCACCATGCCCTACACATTATGACAACTGCTATAATATAATAAAAGCGTAATAACATATACATACTGAGACCATATGGTGCACTACTTTCTCAAGGTTTTTTTCCCCCATTCTCTTTAGAAACAATGCTTCCAGGCGGACGACCCATATAAGAACTGGGGATTTCACACTGGGACCAGCTTCAAACCCAGCAACTATAGCTTTTCAGAGAGCAGACTAATTCAAACAGACAGTTTCATTGGCAGGATCCCTCTGTTTTTCACCAGCTTTGAAGCTTTTCCTTTGGGATAAACACACATGCAACTTGAAAAACACATACAGTCATGTGAAATAATAAGCACACCCCATGGAAATTGTTGGCTTTTTAAAAAATATTTGGACAAGCAAACATTTGATCATCTTTCAAACAGTGTTTATTAATATTAAAAAAACTTGAACAAACCCAAGGAAAAACAAAACAAAGGAAAATTTGCGTTTTCAATAATTTATTCAACAGAAATATCAATGGAGGTGATATTCTTCTTTAGAAAAAGTAAGTACACCCTTGGCCACATAAGCTATTTTTTATTGCCCATTTTAGGTTCTTGTAGACATTTTGCATAATTGTCCACCCGTCTCTGACATTGGCTTGATGGAATTTCTTGGCCACTCTTCCATGCAATATTCTTTCAGTTGCAAAATGTTTGAGGGTTTTCTTACATGTACTGCCTGTTTCAAATGCCTATACAACATTTCAATGGGATTCAAATCTGGGCTATTCCATAACCAACCATTTCTTCTTTTTGAGCCATTCCTTGGTGGATTTGCTTGTGTGCTTAGGATTATTATCCTGTTGAAAGATCCACTTTCAGTTCAACTTTAAGTTTTGGACAGATGGCCTCACATTATCTTATATTACTGTACATCAGATGGTCTGTTCTTGGGCTAAATTTGCTGGGATGGCCGGTCCTGGACAAATTGGCAGTCGTTTGAAATCCGTGCCATTTGTAGATTATTTTCCATACAGTGGAATGATGCATTTCAAATAATTTGGAGATCATTTTAAATCCTTTGCCAGACTCATAGGCATCCACAACGTTTTCCTGAAGGCCTTAAAGAACTCTTTAGAGCTTGACTTCATACAATTCCAATTTATTTAATTTAACTTTTTCATTTGTGCTAATGAGCTGCTTAGAAATCAATTGAGGACACTTTCTAAATATTGTGCACTATATTTATTTATATCGATATCTATATAAAGTTCATTTATAACGGCTTTATAATCACAAATTCCATATCGCTACAGACAAAATAATATGGAGAGCTCGAGAGCAAAAGAGATTCAGCAATCCAAGTTCTTTTCTACTTTTAGCTACATCAAGTCTGACAGTTTGTCAAAAATAAATAAATAAGTGAATGAATGAATACATAATAAAATGCAGTAATTAGTGAAAAGGAGATATCCATGTGAACCACTACAATGTCACATCAGACTGTGAGGCACAAGCTGCTTCCAGTATTCCATAACAGTAATCGATTCTTTCATGAAAAATAACTACATGAATGAGTGATGACTTGAGGCAATGTGGAGAACTGGATTCAGAACATCTTAATGAAAGAATGAATGTTTCTTTCACTTGAGGATAACACACATTTCAGTTCAGAGGGCATTCAAAAATTTTTTTTTTTAGGAATTCCATATAGGCCATTCAATAAGGACCTGTGCCAGTAATATTCTGAAGTCAGAGGTCTTGCCTCACAATTCTTCCTACTCTTTCATTTATTCTGTAACTGCCCTGTCACTATTAAGCCTGACGATGGTGTATATTAATGAACAGATGGCTCCAGCACCTGGGAAGGATGCTGATCACGCAAGTTAATCTAGCATTTTTATATTGCTGCACTGTGCTTTACTTTGTCATTTTTTTTAAAGGAATTGCAGAAAATGTGGTGAGTGTGTTAGGGCTATGCTGTTTTTGTTAACAATTAAATTCCAAGGGAAGTAATCTAAATGCCAAGACAAACTCTCAACTGATATTTAATAGTACAGCTGATATTATTAAACAAAGTGTTTAAAAAAAATTATTTTTTACCAAGTCATCTGATAATTTCTTTTTCAGCTCTTATATCAAACATATGTGAATCACAGCTCCCACCAGGGACACCATTTTATGTGTGTATTGATCACCCTTTCCTGTTTCCATTTACAACTCATTATAAAGATGTGGACTTCCTGTTCAGACTCATGATGCTAATAATTGAAATTTGTTGAGTTCTGAGCCCTTTTTTTTATCATGTTTGTTCTTTGGTCTTACTTTTTGTTTATTCTCTTTGGACTGTGGTTTATACACTGATTCCTTGTTTTCACTGTGTATTGCACCATTCTTTCCTTGCACCTCCTTTTGCTAATCAAATGTTTGGAATCATTTTCCCTGTAGAAAATTCTGTGCTTGTGTTCCTTTTGTCCCAGAATCAAAGTAGATTTCTTTTAATAAACATGCAGCTGTGTCAGATGTGCTCACACAAGGAACTAGTTTTAGAATTTAAGGTCATTCACTCTAACAGCTTCACCTCTTTCAGCTGTGAGTCAGACATCTTCTTACACCCTATCTACACCATAATTCATCTTGTCCTGTATGAAGACCACATTGCCAGTAGCTTTTGTCCCTTTCCTCTTTGGCCCAGGGAACATGACGGTTGTTTTGTCCAAAAATTATTTGAAATGTTGACTCGTCAGACCACAAAACATGATTCCACTGTGCTGCTGTCCATCTCAAGGCCCTTAACCTTCAATTACTCAGTTGTATAAATGAGATTAAATGTAAGGCGCTCTGGATAAGGGTGTCTGCCAAATGCCTTAAATGTAAATGTGCATGAGAGCCTTTCTCAAGCAAAAATGATGTATGAAATGTGATCACAAGTGGTCACTAGAGATGCATTCATAATGCCAGGCATGAACAGCTAGGCATCTTGGCTGTCCACTTGTTAATAGAAAGTGTGAACAAGGCACTGGGCCAATATAGAACATACTTTATATCTACCACTTGTCAGTAGCAGGCTAACGATTTAGGAAAAACATCCTTTTAACAACATGCACAGGCAGAGAAAGCAACCTCAGCATTATGTTCATCCTACTGCCTGTCAAAAAAAAAAACCTGAATAAAAATAATAAATTTGGGCTTTTTTTCCTTCCAGAATTGTAATTACTGTTTTCATACTTCCCTCCTGGTGATTCTTAGACTGGCCCTCTCAATGAAACAATCATGTTTTTCCTTTGCAATATATAGTGGCAAGAAAAAGTATGTGGACCCCTTGGAATTTCATGGTTTTTTGAATAAATTTGTCATAAAATGTGATCTAATCTTCAGCTTGCCACCAGCTTGGAAGCAATAACCTCAACCAGGTGCTTCCTGTAGCAGTGGATCATTCAGGAAGAATTTTAGCCCATTCTTCCCGGCAGAACTGCTTTAGCTCGGTCATATTCTGTGCACGTCTCATGTCTATGGCTTTCTTCAAATCATTCCATAGCATCTCTATTGGGTTCTGGCTTGGCCACTCCAAAAGGCGGATTTTGTTTTTCTGAAGCCATTCTGTTGTGGACTTGCTCCGGTGTTTTGGGTCATTGTCCTGTTGCATAACCCAACTTTTACACAGTTTCAGCTGACGTACAGACATTCTCACATTATCCTGATGAATTGTCTCATATACTTGGGAATTTATCTTCCACTCAATGATTGCAAGCTGGCCAGGCCCTGATGCAGCAAAGTAGGCCCAAATCATGACGTTTACTCCACCATACTTTACGGTTGGGATGATATTTTCATGATGATATGCTGTGCCCTTTCTATGCCAGATGTGCTCTGTGGTTTTTCCAAATAGTTCAATTTTAGTTTAATCAGTCCACAAAACTTTACAAACATTTTGTTCGAATAAACAGTCATGTTGCCAGACAAATGAAGATTTCAAACCATTTGGACTGTTTCAATTTAGTTTTTTTCCTAATTATTGTTTTCTAGATAGCAACAGTTCCAAAGTGTCTCCATTAGTAGAATGTTTGCCTAACTATAGACTGGTGAATTTCTAAAGTCTTTGAAATCACTTTGTGACCCTTGGCAGCTTTATGTAAATCAACAATTCTTGATCATAGATCCTCTGAAAAATCTTTTTGGCAAGGCATGGTTCACATAAGCATGTGCTTCTTGTGCAGACCAAACTCCAAAAGTTTGAGGGGTGTTTATCAGTCAAAGTAGCTGTAGTCGACACCTCCAAACTCATTTTCTTAATGAGACTCCAGGTGAGCAAAAAAAAGCTAAAGACATGAAAGATCAGAATTTTTTTGTGTTATTATTTTAGACACATTATATTTGGCAATACCCTTGACTTACATCAGATCACATTTTATGACAAATTTATTCAGAAAACCATGAAATTCCAAAAGGTTCACATACTTTTTCTTGCCACTGTATATATATTTTTATACATGCTACCTCCTGTTTTAAGTAGAATAATGAACTTCAGTGGCACTCTTAGTGACAAATACTCTAAATTTTGTTACTGCTAGGTCATTCCTCAATACCATGTGCTTTATTGCCAACATCTTACACCTGATGCCAAAAAAACATATAAACCTGCCTTTTCACATTAATTAATTCACCAGAGAAAAATCATAATACCGGAAAATACTTTAAACTCTCTGAGCCTTATTAAAACGTCACTGCATTATTCCTCTGCCAGTTGATAGCTAAGCATCGGTCACACTAGATGGGGATAAAATTCAGTTTGCTAGAATGGAAAACTATAATGCAGAACAGAAAAAAAATATTTGCTTCAGGAACTGGTGTTATTTGAATATTTGCTTCAATTTCTATTTTTCTATCCAACTCCTTTGATTTTGATTCATGCATAGATCACCTACAGTGCATCCGGAAAGTATTCACAGCGCTTCACTTTTTCGACATTTTGTTATGTTATAGCCTTATACCAAAATTGATTAAATTAATTATTTTATTCAAAATTCTACAAACAATACCCCATAATAACATTGTGAAAGATGTTTGTTTGAAATCTTTGCATATTTATTAAAAATAAAAAACAAAAAAGCACATGTACATACTGTAATTATTCACAGCCTTTGCCATGACACTCAAAATTGAGCTCAGGTGCATCTTTCCACTCATCATCCTTGAGATGTTTCTACAACCTGATTGGTGTCCACCTGTGTTAAATTCAGTTGATTGGACATGATTTGGAAAGGCACGCACATGACTATATAAGGTCCCACAGTTAACAATGCATGTCAGAGCACAAACCAAGCCATGAAGTCCAAGTAAACCTCTGAGACAGGATTGTATCAAGGCACAGATTCAGGGAAGGGTGCAGAAACATTTCTGCAGCATTGAAGGCCCCAATGAGCACAGTGGCCTCCATCATCCATAAATGGAAGAAGTCTGGAACCAGCAGGACTCTTCCTAGATCTGGCCGAACGGCCAAACTGAGTGATTGGGGGAGAAGGGCCTTACTCAGGGAGGTGACCAAAACCCAATGGTCACTCTGACAGAGCTCCAGCATGTCTCTATGGAGAGAGGAGAACCTTTCACAAGAACAACCATCTCTGCAGAACTCCATCAATCAGGCCTGAATAGTAGAGTGGCCAGACAGAAGCCAATCCTCAGTAAAAGGCACATGAAAGCCCGCCTGGAGTTTGCCAAAAGGCACCTGAAGGACTCTCAGACCAAAGAATGAACAAAGATTGAATCTTTGTCCTGAATGGCAAGCATCATGTTTGGAGGAAACCAGGCACCACTCATCACCTGGCCAATATCATCCCTACAGTGAAGCATGGTGTTGGCAGCATCATGCTGTGGGGTTGTTTTTCAGTGGCAGGAGCTAGGAGACTAGTCAGGATCAAGAGAAAGATGAATATAGGAATTTACAGAGACATCCTTGATGAACACCTTCTCCAGAGCGCTCTGGACCTCAGACTGGGGCGAAGGTTTGTCTTTCAACAAGACAACGACCCTAAGCACACAGCCAAGATAACAAAGGCTGGTCAACTCTGTGAATGTCCTTGAGTGGCCCAGCCAGAGCCCAGTCTTGAACCCGATTGAACATCTCTGGAGAGATCTGAAAATGGCTGTGCACCGACGCTCCCCATCCAACCTGATGGAGCTTGAGTGGTCCTGCAAAGAAGAATGGGAGAAACTGCCCAAAAATAGGTGTGCCAAGCGTGTAGCATCATTCTCAAAAAGACTTGAGGCTGTAATTGGTGCCAAAGAATATTTATGTACGTGTTTTTATTTTTTTATATAAATTTGCAAAGATTTCAAACAAACTTCTTTCACATTGTTATTATGGGGTATTGTTTGTAAAATGTTGCAGAAAATAATGAATTTAATCCATTTTGGAATAAGGTTGTTACATAACAAAATGTGGAAAAAGTGAAGTGCTGTGAATACTTTCCGGATGCACTGTAGATGAACATTAACCCTGCAAATCCACAAATCTTGGTGTGGGCCAATAGAAAATAAGCGTGGGGTCACGGTTATCTCTTTTTGGAAGACTAAACATAAAGGACCAAATTATTATTACTAGAGATGCACCGATATATAAAGGCAATTTTTCACGCTATTGGCCAATAGTTTAAAAACATCAAATGATAAGGGCTGATTAGATCCTGTCAATCAAAAGAGGGCGGGAAAACACATCGATTTCGTGGTGTGTGTGTGAAGATGATGTATTTGTGTGGAATGACGACAAAACTGCAGTTTGTAAACTCTGAAATCTCTGCACTGCTAAAAGTTTACACTGGACGCAGCAGCAGTGAAGCGGGAGTGCTGCACTACTCGCGCTGAATTAAAGAGCCAAATTTCAAAGATTTAATTGAAGGGGAGTTGACAAAAAAATATATATTGCACATAAAAATATATTTCTAGAATAGTATATTTCATATCCAGTTAATGTTAATATATAAAAAAGTTTATATTATATATTACCAGTTTGATGTTCAGTGATGAAGTAAAAATGCTTTTGTTTGTGGTGAGTGAATGTGAACCCAATAGGAGTTTTTTTTTTTATATAATTTAGTCAATTAATTCTGTTAATATGAAATAATAACATTCAATAAGTTAAGAAATCCTACTTTAATCTTCAGAATTTAGTTAGTGTTAATGTTAATTTGAGTAATGTGCTTTCTGTTTATGAGACCAGTTACTGTGAATCAACTTTTTGAAATGGAGAGAATACAATTTTTATTTGCATTTGTTTCAGAATTGTGGAATGAATTATTATTAATTTAAAAGAAAGCATTAAAGGCAGAACTATAGGTATAGGCCAATGTCACTCTAAATAATCAGTTATCGGTATCGGCTGAGGAATTTAGTATTGCTGCATCTCTAGTTATTACTGTTTTGACAGAGCAAGAAGCTTTTTTCTGCTCCCTAGTCAACATAATGGCTCTTATCACTCACACACTAACAAATTCAGCTGTTCACTGATCCCCTACTTTCCCTCCAGAACTACCTTTCCCCAGGACCATCCATAATTGCCTGATTTTATTCCACACTGGGAAAGTAATATGGAAGATGCCACTCAAATGTTACCACAGTGTTATGTGAACGAAGAGTAGTATTATACTGTATATAGCATTTCCCACAAGAAGCCCAAGAGCAAACTGAAGCATGGTTTAGTTAAATGGCCAGCATGATCAGTCATAAAATGTTTTAAATCATACTTGTAAAAAAAAAAAAAAAGAAAGTATGATGTTGGTGTGGACTCTAATAAATTGAACTGAACTGAAATCAGTTTTGGAGTCCTATAGGGATCTAACTGAGGTCCAGTATTCATTCTCTCTGTATATGTTACTCCTTATGTTGGATTAGTTCTTAGAAAGCAAGTAATTCGTTTACATCATTATCAGAATTAAACACTTGTTCATATGATACATTTTATGAGCTGCCCGCCAAAAAATCTAAATTAGTACTGCATAGCAGAGTTTATCTGATTTTTGCTGTTCCTTATTGATGGCACAGCACCACGATGCCAGCCTACACACTGTGCAAGCTCAGCTGTTCTTAGAAGGAGAAAAGCAAAAGAATCAGCAATCATACCGTTTAATATAATTAATAACAGTGATAACTCACTTTTAACAAAATCATCAAAAGTTGTGCTTGATTGCCACGAGCAGGCTCAGCAGAAAATCACTGTGGAACACAGAAGATAAGGATACATTTTGTACTTCGTGTGATCTTGTGCACTCCATGTTGAATGAGGAAGTTAGTTCTACAAAAAAGTCTCCATGTAAATGTATAAATATACCAAAGAAATAAAATACTGAATATTATATATTACAGGTAAGGAAAATCTAACAAATGTATACAGCAAGAAACGCATAACTTGTTTGGGAACTTCCAACTCCCAACAAGTCTGAACTGTCCAACCATTCTAAATGCATGTGCTCACAGACACCCACAGCTGGCTAGTGTCACACTGTGACTGATAGGGGAGAGAGTATGCCACCCCTCCAACCCAAAGAGCACAGATAATTTTTCTCTTTTGGTTTATTGTCTGTTTAAAACAACAGAAAGGCTACTGTTTGACCTTAAACAACCTGAATCCATGCAAACTGGTTGTGTGTTATGATACTAAATAGATGAACCTGCTGTAAATACATGTGAACGCATACACCATGCAAACTAGTGAGGAAAGAGATTTGAACCTGAGTACTACACTGAGTACACAGGGTACCTCTCATCTTAACAAATGATGAGCTTAGTGTATATAACAAAAACAAACACACACACACACACACTCACACGCACTTACAATGTCTCGTACTGTTAATGACAATTCCAACCTGCATGCAGCAGTTAATGCTGTCATGGAAGCGGTGGTGATGAAGCTCTAGTGATGAGGGAAGTCTAACAGAGGAAGGTGGCTCTGGAATCTCATCACCACTGTTCCTAAAAAGCATCACAGCAGAGCACAACCCAAAATGTCAGCACTAAGTTTTTTTCAGAGGTGGGTTCAATTTGCATTTGGCCAGTTCCCACCCACCAGTCAGTTCTTCCCTATCATACCACACCTACCAATCGGGGAGGGTGAAGGGTAGCACATGTTTCCACCAAGACACATGAAATGCACTAAAATGCATATTTTCGAACTGTTGCTCATGCAGTGTCCCACACTATGAGAAAAGTGCTGTCCAACCATTCTAAATGCATGTGCTCATAGACACCCACAGCTGGCTAATGTCACTGTGACTGATAGGGGAGAGAGTATGCCACCCCTCTGACCCAAAGAGCACAGATAATTTTGCTCTTTTGGACTCCCAGCCACAGTTGGCGCTGGCATCTTTGCATGATAATGCAAACGCTTTTCTGTTGCGCCACTAAGAAAGCCCCATAAGGACTATGCTGACATACAGTGGCAAGAAAACATATGTGAACCTCTTGTAATTTCATGGTTTTCTGAATAAATTTGTCATAAAATGTGATCTGATCTTCATCTAGGTCAAGGGTATTGACAAATATAATGTGTCTAAAATAATAACACAAAAATTCTGATCCCTTATGTCTTGATTGAACACACTCATCCAACATTCAAAATTGCAGTGGAAAAAGTAGTGAACCTTTAGAATTAATAACTGGTTGACACCACCTTGGAAGCAATAACCTCAACCAAGCGCTTCCTGTAGCAGTGGATCTGACCTGCATATCGTTCAGGAGAAATTTTAGCCCATTCTTCCTGGCAGAACTGCTTTAGCTCGGTCATAATCTTTGGATGTCTCATATGTATGGCTTTCTTCATGCCATTCCATAGCATCTCTATTGTGTTGAAGTCTGGGCTCTGACTTGGCCACTCCAAAAGACAGATTTTGTTTTTCTGAAGCCATTCTGTTGTGGACTTGCTCCGGTGTTTTGGGTCGTTGTCCTGTTGCATCACCCAACTTCTACACAGTTTCAGCTGACGTATAGACATTCTCACATTATGGTGAACAATTATCTGATATACTTGGGGTTTCATCTTCCCCTCAATGATTGCAAGCTTGCTAGGCCCTTATACAGCAAAGCAGGACCAAATCATGACGTTTACTCCACCATACTTTATGGTTGGGATGATGTTTTCATGATGATATGCTGTGCCCTTTCTATGCCAGATGTGCGGTGTGGTTTTTCCAAATAGTTCAATCTTAGTTTCATCAGTCCACAAAACATTTTGCCAATACTGTTGTGAAGTGCAAACTTCAGGCTTGCAGCAATGTTCTTTTTAATAAGCAGTGGCTTCCTTCGTGGTGTCCTGCCGTAGATACCCTGCTTGTTCAATGTTTTGCGTATTGTAGACTCATGAACAGAGATGATAACCAGTTCCAATGATGCCTTCAAATTTTTGGCTGACATTTGGGGTTGCTTCTTTACCTCATTGATGAGTCTTTCAATGTGCTCTTGGTGTCATTTTGACTAGGCGCCCAATTCTTGGTAGAGTAGCAACAGTCCCCAAATGTCTCTATTTGTAGAATGTTTGCCTAACTTTAATATATTTGTATTAAAAACAGCAAATTGTCCCTGTTGAGGGTAGATCAGTGTAGATGAAGTGTATAATCCATCAGTGAGTACATTTCCTGATGGAAAGTAGGTAATATACACACACCGGACCCTATCAACCTGACTCCATATCCATTAGCACTGGCGTACCACAATAATGTGCTCTCTGCTCTACTTAATTGACTGTATATGAATAAATGTAGCTCCAGCAACCTCTTTGTTAACCTGATCAAGTATGGAGATGCTACAAACCTTATATACTCATTATTTTATAATAACAGAATTGTCAGATAGAACCTTAGAATTCCAAAGTCTTACCCTGTAATGTACATCCCCAATAATGAGGACTATACCATATAAATCTCAACAGACATACGACAGATGAAAAACAGTTAATGTTTTGCAGGAAACCACTTCTCCATACAGTGAGGGAAATAAGTATTTGATCCCCTGCTGATTTTGTAAGTTTGTAAGTTTTTGTAAGAAATGATCTGTCTATAATTTTAATGGTAGATTTATTTGAATAGTGAGTGTTATTACCGTTGTTTTCATGCAAAGACATTTATATTTAATGAAATATCCTTTTATAAAATATATCATGAACAACCTCAGATTTCTTAAGACAAACATGTGCAATTTGCTTCTGATTATCATTCACATATACAGTATGTGCATTACAAATACAAGTGTTTGTAGAAATGCAAAAAAAAAAAACTTCACAGGTATTTGGAACTGAAAAATATAGTATTTTACTTTAAAATTTATGGCATTGCATGAAGAATAGGATTCCACCAAACCAAACTCTTTTGTAGTGAAGCTGTTGACTAACATTAAATTGCACATAAAAAAATATATATATATATTACCCATTCATCTCTGTGAATAAATAGGAAGTGGTCCATTTTTCATGGAAAACTCTACACTCTGTATCCACTTTTCTGCTTTTTGGCCGACATATTGTCTAATGAGGGTGTGGGGACGAGTAGAAAATAGGGTAGACTACACGTGATAAATAGCAGACGTCAGATTGCTGCCATCTGCTGTTCAGTCCCAGAGATGTGCCGCGTCTTCTACCCCCTAGCGGACAATATAGGAATAGCATTTTATTAAAAATGACAAGTTCGTGTCTTTTATGCATTTTTTTTTTCACTTTCAAAATTCGTCCTGCGGGCCGGATTTAACTCTTCAGCGGGCCGGTTTTGGCCCGCGGGCCGTACATTTGACACCCATGCCATACACTAAGACAACCACCTGTTCTGCAAACAGAAAAGCGATACTGATCCATCAGAAGAAGCTTGCCACCAAAACTGCCCCTTCCCCACAGAAAATGAAAAATGAAGTCCCACTTCCATCATTTGTATCCACAACTCAAGGAGAAAAAAAAACATACATAGGAGTATCTAGAATAATACTGGACATACTGTCTACAGTATGTGCAAGATACTTAAGTTACTTGCAACTTGCGATGTGCAATAGGTCATCTCCATGATATTTATCACTATTTATACTGTAATCAATGGTTAATTTGCTTGGAAACACACAGGAACAGGGCTCTGTCACTTTTGGTTGTGCTATAATTAGATGAACGCAATATACAAAAAGTATTTAAATAATTAAAAAACATATAACCATTAAACAGCTGCTAGTTAAACTAATGCTAGTTGACATCATTTGAGTCCCTGACATACAGTAATGGACGAGCAGGTCAGTTGATTCTTTAATGACACTGATTCATAATTGGCTACCGTCTACATGCATGTTTTGGACAGTGGGAGGAAATACACGCAGACACAGGAAGAGCATTTGAAACTCCACATGGACAATAACCCAAGCACAGGATCAAACTGGGGAACCTGGAGCTGTGAGGTAGCAAAGCCTCTGTATCAGCATGCCTCTGGTCATATTACAAAGTATAACCGGCCATGAGCTATAAAGTATTTATTTTATGAGGTCATATCATTATATCTACTGTTCCCCAAATTACATTAAATAGCTGTGTGTGTGTGTGTGTTGTGTGTGTGTGTGTGTGTGTGTGTGTGTATTTCATGTTGAAATATTGTAGTTACAATCACAAACTGGCACTGGACCTGTACAGAACCGTAAAGACATTCATTGGGCAGGTAAGATTTCATTTACAAAAAATGTTACTTGATGGTTTTACCAGATTTATGACTATTGGGTCAAGCAAGCATGTGCAGTGTAGTATGTGCAGAATTATGAAATGTGTATACAGGAAATCGGATCCTGGCTCTGTGATAAATTATTTTTTTCACTTTTTCAGAAACATATAGTGCTGAGTATGCATAAAAATGTTCCACAGCCAGTGTATTGTGCTGCAACAGTTTGCCATGTAGTCTTACACCTGACTTGCTTATTTACAGAAAGTCATACTGACACTGGCATATAAACACAGTAAGAACTGTAAGTAAGTAACAAATGAACCTCAAAATATGGATTGTGGCAAATAATACTCAAATTGCACTGAGAAAAAATAACTGGGAATTACTTGTTGTACCATTCTATCCCCGATTGAACACTTTATACACTGACTAATATAACAAGACACAATAATTAAATCTCAAATAAATGGAGAAACTATAAATTTTTCTCCTAATGATCAATCCATTTAACATTTGTTTATCAGTATCTCTTTAAAAAATAGTTACATTAGAAGGGAGCGCAAACACTTTGTCACCCAGTTCTAGTTTTTATTGCTCTTATTTTGTAGAGAATCTGTTGTTCTCTTTGATTAACTGTGTTATTGCACTAAATAAAAAATGGTGTTGCATACAAAGAACTTTTCAAACAAAAGAGACAAACTGTTGTTTGCATGAGTCTGATAAGGAATATAAAAATACATGTGCAGTTACACAATAAACACAGTCAGGTACATAAAAAATTTTAAATGTCTGGTACAGTTACAATTTTACAACAACAGAATTTATGAGCATGCCGCACTGGTGAGTGCATACAAAGAAAATAACCACATAACCACTGTAAATTATGGTAGTAGATCACTGATGCTTTGGGGCTGTTTTGTGGCTATTCGTCCAGAGCCTCTGAAGATTGTGAAGATTGATGGCATCATACATTCTGCTACATACCAGGATATTATAGCCCAAAACTTGTTTTCCCTGTGATGGATCCTACTACCTTGGATGACTCTGTTAACAAGATAATGACCACAAAATAAATCACATAAATCAGCACAAAATGGTTGTTGTGGTGGAACAAAGTGTGTTACAATCAATGTTGGCCATCTAACTCTCACTCTGATTTGAACCCTATTAATATCCTGTGGACTGAATTGAACAGAATTTAAATGGTCTGCATGGAGAAGTGTCCAACATCCATTTACAAGAGTCTCTACCATTGTTGGGCATTACAGGGGGATACCCAATGCTATTATTTTCTCCAAGGGACTGGGACTTGGACTTTATAAACAATAATTGTATAGGCACCAATATTTTTAAACCAGCATTTTGCATGAACAAAAGTTATACTATATAAAACCTTTTAAATTTGAAAATACATATATTGTGTTGAAATACCAATGTAGATATCACTCAAAATATCACTCACTGCATGGTATTCATTTTATACATAAATTTATGCAAATTTTCTTGCAGGGTGCCAATGAGTCTGTGAACTGTTGAGTGTATAACTGTTCCATTCCTAATCAACACTTCATGATGCTTTTTACAATACTTACTGCCGTTATCACATTTTCGCTAAAGCTTAAAGCAGCTGGTGGTGTTAATGAAATGTTCCACACTTAGAGCAAAAACTTAGAGCAGCAACATCTAACACTTACACTGAGTCCTGAGGGTGTAGAATCCTGCGTAGATTTATGTACCACATCTGATGTTCAACAGATTTTAACTACTATATGATTAATGTGGTCTGAAATATAGTTAGATTTTGGGTGTAAACCCAGTATAATTTTTGTAAGAGACACATTCCTTTGTTTTTAAAACGGCACCAAGGTTTATTTTGTATAATTGTCATATTGTATAATGTTTTTGCAACATGATCTATCTGACTGGGTTTGTGCAAATGGAGAACAGTTCAAATATGAACTTGTTTTATGAACACTCATATTCATTTTAACAGTAATCAATGTGTTTTATGCCTAACACATAAAAAATTAACAAATGCCTACTGTATATGTTTATGAGCAAATGTGTATGATTCCACTGATTATGATTACATAATAAGCACTCGTGATTTTTATCATTCTAGGG
The DNA here is from genome assembly GCA_012411365.1 of Ameiurus melas. Classification (NCBI taxonomy): domain Eukaryota; kingdom Metazoa; phylum Chordata; class Actinopteri; order Siluriformes; family Ictaluridae; genus Ameiurus; species Ameiurus melas. The sequence goes on along the minus strand of CM022755.1, from coordinate 18,919,205 downwards.
ATGACTGAACAAATATCTGGCTTTGCAGAGGTCTCGCTCAGAAAATATCAAATATAGCTTTTCCTTTAGGCATTTCTATGGGTTGAATGCTATAAGTCACAAAATTTTTTATTAGCACCAGACAAATTATTAGATTATTAAATACTGAGATTGATATTCACATACTGTCACAACTAATCGATTGACTATTTTTCAAAAATAATCCATACACATTCATTTATCCCATCTTGAGACTCTAATTGTGATCATTAAATCACTGATGTGCCAATTACTTGGCAACAACTAAAACTTTTAAGCATACCGCTTAAGTGGGTGAGAGAGCTTTTTAGGCTGCATTCTTATAGTCTTTTAGTTTAGACGAATATCATTTCATTCTCCTTTGCTTTTTACAGTCCCAGCGTATTTTTCTGACTGCATCCAGACACACTGTCTGACTTGAATATTTTGCCCCAGGGACAAGAAGCTCATGCTTAAAATGATTTCTCTTACTACCAACCATGGCTACTATCTACCTCCCCCTCCCCCCACCACCAGCCCTTTGCATGTTTGTCCTTCCACTCATTTCTCTAGGGAGGCAGAGTGTATTATGGATTTCAGTGACCCAGTTGATTGAATTGTCTAGTAGTTCTAGTAAACAATTCAAATGTGTACGAGTTACTGTATTGATGTGTTGCTGGGTTTGAAGGACAAAGGATGCAATTTGTGATGCAATTCCTCCTGTTTCGCAGACACTCTATCCAAACATCTAATGACATTCTTCTTTAATCTGGTCTGTCTTCTGTTTCTGTTGATCCTCTATTCAGTTTGGACAAAGATCCTCTCTGACTAACGATATGCTTTGAAGCGTGTCTGAGATGCTTGTGCTCCAAGTCCTGTTGTTTCCAATAGGTGGTGGCAACTAGATTCCTGAACACTCTCACTCATTCATTCACGTTCAGTAACCATTTTATCCTGGTAAGGGTCTTGAGCCTGTCCAGAGAATACAGTACACCTTGGAGGGATGCCAGTCTATCACAGGGTACCATGCACACCATGGGAGGTGGGAGGAAAGCAATGCAGACATGGGGAGAACATGCACAGAAACTCCACACAGTCACCCGAATCCCCAAACAAAATCCAAATAACTCCAATTATTTTCCAACACTGTGGATGTGTTGATCAGAGTATAGAAATAAGGCTTTGCTTCTGGTTTTATACAGGTAAGTGGAACGTTCTTTTGTTTAATTACATAAAAAAAACGCTAGCCATAATCCCCTTATCCTGCAATGTAAACAATATTTTTTTGAGTTTTTGTAGAGCTGACAAAGTGTCTTTGGCTTAACATAGCTTTTTTTTTTAACCATAGAGTAGTTCAAGCATGCCAATCTGTTGCTGAACCCAAAATTCCTTCCAAAGATATTGGCGCACCAATATATCTATGCTCTTTGCAGATGAGGATGTGTTCTGGCCAGACCTATGTCCAGTGAGGTCTCTCAAGTGCTATTGGGAGTGGCTGTCAAATGGCGTAAAAGTCTTGCCAGTCCTGTTAGCCCACTGGGTAAGGGAAGTGATTGGGCAAGCATACTTGAACGCATGTGAAGAGGGGTCTTCTTAAATTAAATGCCATTCCGTGTGTGCTATGGCTACCTCCCGGGCAGCACTGAGAGCAGTGCCACTTGCAGACATTTGTGAAACAGCAACATGGAATACAAGATCTATAGTGAGGGAAAAAAGTATTTGATCCGCTGCTGATTTTGTACGTTTGCCCACTAACAAAGAAATGATCAGTCTATAATTTTAATGGTAGATTTATTTGAACAGTGAGAGACAAAATAACAAAAATTTCCAGAAAAATGCATGTCAAAAATGTTATAAATTGATTTGTATTTTAATGAGGGAAATAAATATTTGACGCCTCTGCAAAACATGACTTGGTAATTACTTTTAATTTTCAATGCCCTGGCTGAGGGAAGGAGGTTTTCACCCAAGATTTGACGGTACATGGCCCCGTCCATCGTCCCTTTGATGCGGTGAAGTTGTCCTGTCCCCTTAGCAGAAAAACATCCCCAAAGCATAATGTTTCCACCTCCATGTTTGACGGTGGGGATGGTGTTCTTGGGGTCATGGGCAGCATTCCTCCTCCAAACACGTTGAGTTGAGTTGATGCCAAAGAGCTCCATTTTGGTCTCATCTGACCACAACACTTTCACCCAGTTGTCCTCTGGTGGTCAGATGAGACCAAAATGGAGCTCTTTGGCATCAACTCAACTCCAAGTCATGTTTTGCAGAGGGGTCAAATACATATTTGCCTCATTAAAATGCAAATCAATTTATAACACTTTTGACATGCGTTTTTCTGGATTTTTTTTTGTTGTTATTCTGTCTCTCAGTGTTCAAATAATCCTACCATTAAAATTATAGACTGATCATTTCTTTCTTAGTGGGCAAACGTACAAAATCAGCAGGGGATCAAATACTTTTTTCCCCTCACTGTATCTTCACCAGATTTTGCTTAATCTCAACTCATCAGCTCTGTGGTGAGTTTGAGTGATCCTCATTCTCAATAGAATACAGTATTAAGAGCAATTCTTATCTTCAATAGAGTACAATATCTGCACCTTGTGTAATTTTCACCCTCAGTTGAGTGATTCTTATCCTCAGTATTTAACAGTATCCGCAGATTAAGTGATTCTCATACTCAACATGACGCAGTATTTACACTTAAAGTCATTTTCAGTCTCTATAAAGTATGGTATCTGCACTACTTATGAGTGCTGTCTGTTATAGTCTGGTGCACCATCAAAAATGAAATGAAAGGAAGTATAACAAAGGATTATGGACTGTTTGTAACCTTGCTTCTGTGACCTCCAGGTTTCAGGGTGTAGTGTAGTACCTCCAGGTTACATGGGTCATTCAAGTCGACAAGAATGGCCAGAGGATGAGTGTGATGTAGCAGGGATCATTTATAGGCTACCCATGTGTGGACACAGTCATTAGATGATGACTTTGCTATCAACATCTAAAGGCCAGTTCTTTGAGACCAATAATTGATATCGCTTTTATAAAACGTGCTTCAAAACACAATTGAAGGAAGCCATCAAAGTCAAGCTGAAACAACAATCTCAACAGAGCAACGGGAAAAATCACTTGTTATACACTTATAATACCATAACATCTGCACGATTCCCTGTTACACATTTATTCACACTTCCAAACAACAATGACCTTCATGAGTTTTGTTACATTTTGCATGCTAATTATGTGCACAAATTTAACCCCTTAAATTTCCATCATATTATTCAATAATTCATTATGAAGCACATTGCTGAGTAACTACTATGAATTATTTAGAAACTACAGTCAATCATTGGAATGCTATGTACTTATGAGGGTGAGGTATCCCAGAATTTCCCACAACTCAGCTAAACTGATTAAGCTGAACTCAGATCAGTGGTACAATGTCTTCCTGATGATAATGCAAGTCTAGTTATCTTACATATCATTACATTCATAATTCTTTTTATGAGGAACATTAATGGCTGTCATTACGCTGATCCTGATCATTCACACAGTGACGTGAATCAAAAAAGCGATGACTGGAAGTCATCCATTTTCACTGAGAGCTGGATATTTCTGGCGACAGTAGGTTTACTGACATGAAGAGGGTGGGATGACAAAGCTGAACTAAGTTTCACTTCATGCAAATGACAAGTAAAGCAATCTGGCAAGTACTTAGGGTCAGTGGTACCATGCATTGCACAATAATCTACACAGAGTTTACACAGAATTTATTCAGAATGGTGAAAAAAAAATAATAACAACAACAAATCTAGTCAGTGGCAGTGCTGCAGGCGGAAATGCATTGCTGATGAGAGACAACAGACTTGTTTGAGTTGACATTTTAACTCAAATAATCACTCTTTACAACTCTGGTGAGCAGAAATGTATCTCCGAGAGCTCAACATTTCAAACCTTGAGGAGGATGGGCTACAACAGCAGCAACCAAGTCTCACATAAAGTAAATTCAACATATCTACAGAATTTTTTTTCAAAGTACATTTAAATGATACACTGAATATCAACATTCTGATGCAAGCATACATTGCAACTTTCATTTCAATGTTCTGTATGAGACATTCTGCACCAACATATTTTAACCAAGCTAGCCCCTAACACTATGCTATTTTAAAAAGATCAATATATAATTATTTTAATTCTTTTTGTAAACATATTGAACCCTTCATTCGTAAAGTTTGTGGTAGGGTAATGCAAGTTGTTTCAAAACAAAGAAAGTCTTTGTATCTCAAAAGAAGTAAAATAATTTATTTTATATCGATCTTATTCAAATAACATAGTGGGGGCTTGATTAAAATATGTTGGTGCAGAAAGCATTCAGGTGAAAGCATTATGTTTTGCTAAGCAATGTACCGTTTTGATGGCGCATTGATATTCAATGCATAATAGGTTCTGCAAATAAGTTGCAAAAGTTTTTCTGAGATTGGTTTGACAGCAGAAGACTACATCAGGTTCCACTGCCTCCACATCTTGAGGCTATAGTGGGTACAGGCCCACCAAAACTAGACAGTTGAAGATTGGGAAAACATTACCTGGTCTTTTTCCAAACTTCAACTGTCCAGTTTGTCCAAAAAATAAATAAATTAATTAATCTCTAGCCTCACATGATTTTGTAGGTCAGTTGTCTTTAGGTAATATTAGAATAACATAGTTTTCTTCATATTTTAATGAAGAAGGGTGACATAAATAAAATTGACTTATAATAAATGAGGCAGGCTTCAACTGAAGCCAGGAAAAATACTGTTTGATCTTTGAGTCTGTGCTAAGAACAGGGTCTTTGGAGGAGGAAAATGTGAATTTATGTACATAAATAGACTTGTATCCCACAACACACCAGCATTTACCAACAAAGAGCCAGCATTAAAGAGCCCTTTATGTCTAAGCCTGTCAGGTTAGCACCGATAACAGTGCGGGACTACAGTACAGTACGTGAAAAGTGGTCATATCTTTTTCTACAAAGACAACACATCAGGTAGAACCAATGGAGTAGGATTCATAGTAAACAAAAGATTAAATAACAATGTTGTGTCATTTGAAGGAATATCAGATCAAATATCAAAACTCACGGTTCGGCTAACCAAAAGATATACAATGCAAATCCTGCAGGTGTATGCACCAACTATTAGTCATGATGATGAAACGGTCGAAAGATTATATGAAAATATATGTATGCACCACAATTATACCACAAACCATTTCAAAATAATAATGGGAGATTTCAATGCGAGAATTGGCGATCATCGAGAGACGAAAATTACTGGTCAGCATGGTTTTGGAACAAGAGATGAACGAGGAACCAGGCTAGTCAAATTTTGTGCTTCTGAGCAGCTCTACATTATAAATTCATTCTTCAAAAAGAAACCAATAGTGAAATGGACTTGGAAACACCCCAAATGAGGAAAAAGTGAAATTGACTATATCCTATCAAACAAAAAAAAAACATCTTTATCAACCGATTCAATGTAGGGAGTGACCATCGTCTAGTACGTGCTAAGCTATGAATAAACTACCACAAAGAACGAACAAAATTAATTCAACAAAGTATCAACAAAAGTCAGTGCAGAACAATTATTCATAAAACAAAAAGACTTTCAACTACTAACTATCCAATAGATTTGAAATTTTACAAAAATTAAATGATATGGACATTTTATCTCAGAACGAGGCCATCACTCAAAACCTGTTAGACGCTGCACATGAGACGGCTCCACCTACAAAATGCAATAAAACTCCAAGGATATCGACAAAAACCAAACAAATGATGAACAAGCGAAGAGAAATGAAAAAATCCAGAATAACTGACAAAATCAAATATGTGGAACTGTGCAAAACAGTCAGGAAATGTATCAAATCAGACATTCAAAGGTTTAATACTCAATTAAAAACCAAAACCATAGAAGAAAATCTCTGAAAAGACTGAAAAAACTGAAAAGATGACTCATATTTGCCAAGAAACTCATACCATCACTGAAACTGGAAGATGGCTCCCATACAACAACCAAACAACAGTTGATGGATAGTATAAAATCATTCTATTCAGATCTGTATAATGATTGTAGGCACCTCCCAAAAATGTAGTTGAATAAATGGTGTGCTTGCTGCATTTTTGGGTGGATTCAGTTGAGACTACATTTCCCATGGTCCTTTGTTTTTTAATACGTTGCAATTTGTTTCCATTGGAATAGTTCAAGCCAATGGGTTGCCTGTTTAATTAAACTCCTAGCCAATCAGAGGTCACCTTTGTTGGGGAGGGGAGAGAGGGAAAAAAAAGGAAAGGAGGGGGAGAGGTAGCAACACACGGGAGGAGAGCGGGGGAAAAGAAAAAAAAGAACCGGGTTTTAACGCAGAGGTGATGTTTGTAGACTAAACTTCTATTAAAGTAGTGGCACAAATATCATGTTATTCAGCGAAAGGAAAGCAACTATCCGCTCGGTGAATTTGTGAACTGTAAGGTGAAGTGCTAGCTTAGCTGCGTTTGTTTGTTTTGCACTAGCTTGGGAAAAAACAAAGCTAAGTACAATATGTAACTCGTGGACTATGGTCTTCGTGAGGGACGGACATCTGTAACCGTCAGTCGCAGTGTCGCTGTGAAACTGAAGGACGAGTACTGGGGAGAACTGTGCTAGGTAGCATAGTAGCTACTACGCTGTTTAAGGAGGAACTCCATCGCTGAACCTGCGTCGCTGAATGAACCTTCTGGAACCTCGCGTGCCGTGGATTCATTCTCTCAGCTCGTGACCACAGTGGCTAATTCTTCTGTTCCAGAGGCGTGAGTAACGGAGAGGTTTTAGCGCGTTCATTAAAGGAACCAAGGAGGATTTTTTGTTGTGTGTGCACCAACTCACCGGCCCCAACAGAAAACCCAAGCGCTTGGTGAAGGTTCTGAACAGTTAAAAAAGGGTTTAAGTGGTAAAATCCAAACTGTACTGTTCCTGTTGTTTCATAATTAGAAAGGAGTGTTTGCGTTACTGGTCTAAATTTTGTTTCTAATACATGTATACAGCTTGAAGTTTTTGTTTAGCATAATAAATGTTTTTTATTTTTGTTATACATACTACCTGGCTTTACTGGACGTTTTTAAATTTAATAAGGTTTATATATATATTTGGCCTAGTTGTACTCAATATTTGGTTCTGGGGAATAACAATACCGCTCATAGTGTGTGAGTGGGGTAATTCTTCAGTGGAGGCACCGCGCTATTAGGGATTAAATAATTTACATACATTTCTGCCTGTTATAGTATAACAACATCTGGTAAATAGAGGTTAGCCAAATTCACCATCAACTGCTAAATACTCAGGATCCTGTTAATTAAAACTATTTACTGTAGTAACCTTCTCTACTATTACATTTCCGGCGCCAGGAAGGGGTTACATGATGATACCCCATGATCCGACCTACCCAATCCATTTGAAATGGTCCCCGAGATACTAGCAGAAGAAGTTGATTGGGCTATTAAAACAACTAAGAATGGAATAGCAGCAGGACCTGATCAAATCTCAATTGAAATGTTGAAAGCAGGTGGAGAACCCATAGTTAAAATACTTGCTAAACTTTTACTACCTGTCTCAACAAATATACAATACCTGATCAATGGAAAAACAACGATGTCATACTACTGCACAAAAAAGGAGATGCTAAAGACCTAAAAAAATTACCATCCAATAAGCCTTCTATCTATAATTTACAAAATTTTAACCGCGAATGCACGAGCACCTGCTTTCTCATTGTTGACAGTAGTGACATTCCAACACGTGTCTTTGTTATTGTTTATGTCATGTCTCCTCCCTGTCCTGTCATTGGTTGTCAAGTCACATGCATCTGTATTGCTCTCAGCTGTTTGCGATTCCGAAGCTAATCATGCCGGCATATGTACCATGTGCCTCGCTACACTCATTGCGGAATATTAGATTAGAGTAAGATTAGATAAGTTTAATGCATTAGTCATAGTTGTAGAGTCAGTTCATAGTTTCATGTTTTCAGATCATAGTTATAGTTCTAGTTCATGTCTTAGTTCATGTCATAGTTCATGGTTAGGTTAGTTAGTTTAGTTACTGGTTTCTCCGCTACCAGTCCCTCGCTGTGTTTCATCTATCACGTTTTGTTTCTCGACCCTGTTTCCCGTGACCACGACTTAGTTTCCTGCCTTGCCCTGTATATGCCTGTTTGCCGATCGCCGGACCTCTTGCATGTTTTGAATTACGTTTATGGATCATGTTTTGGATTTGTCTGCCTGTCTCTGTGTAAATAAAACTAACTGTGCTTGCATCCATCCTATCTCCGCTCCGTTACGATGCGTGACATGTTGACGATGAAAAAGATTTTGACACTGTCAAAACTTGCTCAATACTTCAAGCCCTACAAAAGCAAGGGATCAATCCGGTTTATATAAAAATCCCGTACGATATCTATACAAATGCAAAAGCTACAATTCAGTTAAATGATGATAAAGTGGCAATTAAAATACAAAAAGGCGTTCTCCAAGGAGATACCATATCGCCCAAACTTTTTTCGTTCTGCCCTAGAAGAGATCTTCAAAAAACTCGACTGGGAGGACAAAGGAATCAAGATCAATGGTTTCCAACTCTCCAACCTACGTTCTGCCGATGACATAATTCTATTCTCAGAAACTCCAGAAGAACTACAACTACTACTAGACTTAAATGAAGCAAGCAAATCATCAGGGCTAAAAATGAACCTACAAAAAACCCAAGTTATGTTTAAGAATAGGGTTCAACCAATACCAATTAAAATACAGGGAAAACTATTGGATCAAGTAAACAGTTACATATATCTAGCACAAAACATATCACTGGAACTGAATGGACTTGACGAAGTCAACAGGAGAGTAAGATCAGGATGGCAAACTTTTGGCCCCCTCAATTTCTTCTTCAAACACAACTTTCCTCTATGTCTCAAAAGAAAAGTATTTGATTATTGCGTTCTCCCTGCTCTTACCTATGGGTGTGAAACCTGGACCTCAATACTAAAATAATTCAAAAACTAAGGGTCACCCAACGAAGAATGGAATGCCGCATGCTAAACATATCGCTATTAGACCACAAGACTAGTGTGTGGGTGCGAAGTCAAACCAAAGGAATGGACATAATCAAAAGGGTGAAAACATTAAACTGGAAGCGGGCAGGACACGTAGCAAGAATAAAAGACCAAAAATGGACGTCTGCAGTCCTAAAATGGACTCCACTGGAAGCCAAACGCCAAAGAAGAAGACCTATAGCCAGGTGGGTTGATGACCTCAGAAAGTTTGCTGGAATCAATTGGCAACAAAGGGCACAGGATCATAGTTGGTGGCGGCATTCAACAGAGGCTTGCGCCCTGCAGTGGGCCGAGAATGGCTGAAGATATATATACAGTTCACTCCTCACATTTTTGTTAATATTTGATTTTATCTTTTCATGTGGCAACACTGAAGAAATGACACTTTGCTACAATGTAAAGTAGTAAGTGTACAGCTTGTGTAACAGTGTAAATTTGCTGTCCCCTCAAAATAACTCGACACACAGCAATTAATGTCTAAACCGCGGGAAACAAAAGTGAGTACACCCCTAAGTGAAAATGTCCAAATTGGGCCCAAAGTGTCAATATTTTGTGAGGCCACCATTATTTTCCAGCACTGCCTTAACCCTCTTGGGCATGGGGTTCACCAGAGCTTCAGAGGTTGCCACTGGAGTCCTCTTCCACTCCTCCATGATGACATCACAGAGCTGGTGGATGTTAGAGACCTTGTGCTCCTCCACCTTCCATTTGAGTATGCCCCACAGAAGCTCAATAGGGTTTAGGTCTGGAGAAATGCTTGGCCAGTCCATCACCTTCACCCTCAGCTTTTTTTTAGCAAGGCAGTTGTCATCTTGGAGGTGTGTTTTTAGGTCATTATCATGGTGGAATACTGCATACTGATTTTTCTCTGTTTCAGTATGTCACAGCGCATGTTGGCATTCATGGTTCCCTCAATGAATAGATGTATGTCAAGATTTACAGACTTTCAGCTGTTTGCAATGAACTCAAACAAAAGCAATTGAAAAAGTTCAACACAACGAATGCTTCAAGTGGTTTCCCGAAATTCAACTGAAAATGCACCCTATAATGATTTCTCTAGTCTCAAAATAATTCGAAAATACATCCAAAAAGTCCAAAATCCAGTGACTACAGGTGATTTGGAGGGCCTGCTGTAAACTTGTTGATGTATTCTTAGATTTACAGTTATAACATTTGCTGACAGCACAATTGCCTCACACCTCCAGGGTCCGGGGTTCGATTCCCGCTGGGGCTATGTGTATGCAGAGTTTGCATGTTCTCGCCGTGCTGCAGCGGTTTCCTCCGGGGACTCCGGTTTCCTCCCCCAGTCCAAAGACATGCATGGTAGGTTGATTGGCGTGTCTAAATTGTCCGTAGTGTATGAATGGGTGTGTGAGTGTATATGTGATTGTGCCCTGCGATGGACTTGCACCCTGTCCAGGGTATACACCGCCTTGTGCCCAATGCCCCCTGGGATAGGCTCCAGGTTCCCTGCGACCCTGAAGATGGAATAAGCGGTAGAAGATGGATGGATGGATGGACATTTGCAGACACCCTTATCCAGAATGTCTTACATGTATCTCATTTATACAACTGAGCAGTTGAGGGTTAATGGCCTGGCTGGGATTTGAAACACTTTTAGCACTTCTCTTCTATAGCCTTATGTGGACAGGTTTGGGTCTTGGTGTTATGACACCCTCTATTTAGCTCTATGTCATTAGTGGTGATGTAGAAGAAATGCAGTGGCCCTCTTCTTATTAAAGACTGCCAAACACAACAAGTCTTGATATTGGGCTGGGATTCCTACCTGCACCTGGTCAGTCTTTCTAATGAAGTAGATGAAAGTAAAAACTGTCATTTCATGATGCATTGTTCAAATCAGGAGTCACACGACCAAGACACCAAATTCAGACATTCCAGCAGACTTGAGGGGTGTCTAGAAGGTGACTCCTATGACTATGAAAGCAGATGTCCCTGCTGAGTGAAGAAGTTTAAATCATACTTGGATGCCAAACTGACCTTTTTGAAAGTGAAACTAAAAGTCACAGGATCTGCACTCACGAAAATTATCTTAAATAGTCCTAAAAAAGGCAAATTTTCTTGCCACTTCAGTTCTTATTTCGCAGATGGTGTTAGCGTGTTCAGGCATCCTCTCTGAATAAAAACAAATTAAGAATTCTATACAGTTAAAATTTGAACTTAGAGGTTGTCTGGAAAAATATGAGGAATACTAACCCTAGTCACAGCAGCTCCTATACAGTGGCACTGAGGGTGAAGCACTGTTGCTGTCTGTCACGTATCTGGAAATTCTGGACTCCATTTCCCATCAGCCACTGCACTGCACCACATAACCACATGCACCACAACTGAACCTGATCCACGTTTCTGGTTAATGAGCACCCATGTGTATATATAGTCTTTGTCTGCACTCTCTCCTGGTCTTTTGTTGTCTGAGACTTCTGTCTTTCATGTCAGTGTGTTTTGTTTCTTGCCATAGTATCTTGCCAAGTTGTCTTAGTGTTTGTCTAGTAGTCTATTTGTTTACATTAAATGTTTAAAATCTGCAACTGCTTCTGCCTCAACCTCCAATCGTGACACTGTCCCTGTAGTACAGTGGTCCCTCAAGATAGTTTAAAAAATAATAATAAAACAAAATAATGATAATATTTATAATAATAATTTCATGTTTTTCTTCTGTAATGAATCCGAATAACTTGGTTATTTCACAAACTTAAGTAATCCAACTACATATACATACAAAATTACTAAAAATGGAATGAGCCACAGATATAAAAGACTTTTTATTTTTGTATGTTCTCCAAAGAATTTAGTGAATTATGCATTTTTCAACATCCAAAAAAGAACTGAATTACCTCAAATCAAGGACTTACCATAGTTAAATCAAGGAATTGCCAAAGAGATGATGCAGCACTGTTATTTTTACAACCAAGCTGCTAATAGCAACAAACTCTAATACTTGCACAGGCTCTGAGGCTGAGCACTTCATCAGGGACAGCGGTGAAAACTGAGCCCATGATTTACTCTTGGTCCCTCTGCTCCTTTACAAGGTGTAGTAAATATTTAGCAGGCTGACCTCAAGTTCTTAGCAAGTGTCAAGCTCTGTCATGAGCAGTGTGTTCACTGCCAAACTGCAGTGTGGAACAAATAGATTTTCTACCTGAACCAATACGCCAGACCCCAGAGACTCTTTTGTCTCACACTGCCTCTCCACACACTTACCTGTCTACACACTCTCCCATCTGGAACCACAGCTGTAAAAGACACTCCTTTAAGAAAAGCAGAAAATATAGAATATATATAGACTTCAGTTCAACTTTATATGTGTCAAATTTTGATACAGAATCTCTGTGGAAAAATTGGTACAGGCATCTGAATAATGTACAGATCACACAGCTATGTGTGCGGCATGCTCATTCACTACACACTGTGAAACACTGCATCAGGATTCCCCTGATTCCCCGGATTCATATTAGATGATCTTAGTTAGGTCATGCAGTTATCACACCAATATCTGTGCACTATCCCTACACAGTGTTTATTGGAGTTTTTTGTAACCTAGAAGGGTGTTCTTCAAATTGCTCCTGGAAATGCATCATAAACCTCTTGAACACCAAGGAAGGAATATGTGCATGAGGCATTGACTTTAGGGTATATTCATCCTTCCACTTAACCGGCCATTTGTGGAGAAAAAAGATGAGGCTTAAACCCCGCATTTATTACAGGGGTCTTAAAGCTATCACAGAAAAAGAGGATGATAAATAAAATCAATTAAATTACTAAATCTGGCCAGTACAAATATCTAGTCATGTCATCGAGACTGATTAATGCCCCTTCAGTTTCTCTAGCCTTAGTCAAATGTTTTTTTTTTTGAGAATGATTAAACCTCTTTTTGACCGTGTACATTGGACATTATTTTTTCACTCTCAATTGAAGAACATGTTAAACATGCATGTCTGGTGCTATGCCAAGTCATCTTTTTAGAATATATCCTTGTTGCACAAAGGATGAAGAAGGAAAAGGTTTTAGAAGTGACTTCATAGATAGCCCCTAGTTTCAAACAGAAAGCAACATTCATAGGATTTGCAAAGTACTAACCTTGGTCTCTCCCGACACTTCACCACTTAAAGGCTTAAAGAAGAACACACAGACTCATCCACTCACAGGCCCAGGTATACGCCCTGTTGGAGCAGTGATTTGGCTTCTGGAGCTGTCCAGCAAAGTCATAATCCAAGACTTGGTGATCTCTGGTACTCTTTATGGTTCACCTCCTGATTCAAGAGTATTTAGAGTTTAACCATTCATTATAAAGGTTTATCACTACTAGCGGTTGTGTTTTGAGCATTAGTTTGCTGTTTTTGACCCATTCCCTGTTCTTCTACCCTTTGGGCTTTTTGTACAATGTTACCATCTGCTCTGACCACTGCCTGCCCTACTACTTTACTATTCTAATACTCTAAGTCTTGTTGTATTCAATAATTAATGTAACATATTGACAGTTTGTCTATATTTTTATTTATTTTATTATATACCTTTTGCTCTTAAAAAAAAAACCACACCAAACTACTCTGCTCTCATGGATATCAAACAATTGCAAACAAAACACATTTATAAAATATATTTATTTGTTAAGCATAGGTCTGCAAAAATTATCAAAATCCTTTTAGTCAATACTTTGTGCCAAGATAACAGATCTGAGTCTTCTCCTATAATTCCTGATGAGGTTAGAGAATACATAGCAAGGGATCTGAGACCATTCCTCCATACAGAATCTCCAGATCCTTCAATTTTCGAGGTCCACACTGGTGGACTCTCCTCTTCAGCTCACCCCACACATTTTCTATGGGTTTCAAGTCAGGATACTGGGATGGCCATGGCAGGACATTGATTTTGTGGTCAATAAACCATTTTTGTGTTGATTTTCATGTATTTTTTGGATCATTGTCCTGCTGAAAGATCCAACCATGGCCCATTTTAAGCTTTCTGGAAGAGGCAGTTGGGTTTTCAGTTAATATCTATTGATATTTGACTCCATGATGTTAGGTTTCCTAACAAAATGTCCAGGTCATCTGGCAGAAAAACAGCCCTAAAACATTAAAGAGCCACCACCATATTTAACTGTGGGCATGAGGTAATTTTCCATATGACTACCTCTCTGTGTGCGCCAAAACTACCTCGGGTGTTTATTGACAAAAAGCTTTATTTTGGTTTCATCTGACCATAGAACCCGATCCCATTTGAAGTTCCAGTAGTGTCTGACAAACTGAAGAGGCTTGAGTTTGTTCTTGGAGGAGAGTAGAGGCTTTTTCCTTGAAACCCTTCCAAACAACTTGTGGTGATGTAGGTGACTTTGGATTGTAGTTCTGGAGACTTTCTGACCCCAAGACAGAACTAACTGCTGCAATTCTCCAGTTGTGATCCTTGGAGATTTTTTGGGTACTCCAACCATCCTCTTCATAGTGCGTTGAGACAATATAGACACATGTCCATTTCCAGGTTGATACATAACATTTCTATTTCACTGGAACTTAATTATTGCCCTGATGATGGAAATGGGCATTTTCAATACTTGCCCTGTTGTCTTATAGTCACTTCCCATTTTGTGAACAACATTTTGCCACACATCATGGCTATATTCCTTGGATTTACCCATTATTATGAATGGGAATACACTTCAAATATATTTTTCTCAAATTAATACATATACACCTATAACTAATTTTTTTTTTTATAAATGTGTGTTGTGTTTGCAATTGTTTGATATCCATGGGATTATTTTTTGTGAATTTTCTGAACAAAAGATCAAAAAGTTAAACAATAAAGACAAATTTTCACATCCTTCTTATATTTTCTTACATATTCAGCCTGCTCATATTTACCAAGGGTGTCAGTATTAGTGGAGGGCACTGTGTATATATAAATTATAAGAAACAAACCAATAATGGCATATATTATATGATACCGCATAGTAGCACAGTAGAGTTAGTACATCTGTCTAAATGTTGTAGCGTCCATCATTCCCATAAGAATTAGTGTCTGTAACAGTACCTGAAGGAAGGCAAGCACGGGCCGAGAGTGAACCTGCAGGAGAGCGGGTCGCGGAGCGTAAAGCACAAAGTCCTGTTAGAACAAAATTCCAAATCCACAAACGTAGTCAAAGCCGAGGCGGAAGCCCAAAAATCCAATAAAGACAATCCTTTCACTGAGAGCGTGGTAACAGGTAGACGTGAGAATCCTACGAGTGTTACTTCGCGCTGTTGTAAACAAGGTCTTAAATAACCTTGGGCAGCGCACAGGTGTATACACTTAGTATTCCGGCGAACTTGAGCGTAAGTGTGACTGGGAAGTGTAGTCCGCGCCGGCACAGCGACCGCGAGTTCGAAACTGCGTAACAGTGTCACTGTACCCTGATGTTGTGAACCCAAACAGCAGTTCTCTTGCAGCACTAACGCAATGTTATTTGAGCCTATTAATTAACTTGCAATATAACAGTATGAAAAATAACAATGGGGGAAATGTTCTGGTATTTTCTTGTAATATATTTTGTCTTATTTCCCACCAAAACCCAAATGTGTACAATCAAACATATTTACAGTGGTGTGAAAAGTGTTTGCCCCCTTCCTCATTTCCTGTTCCTTTGCATGTTTGTCACACTTAAGTGTTTCTGAACATCAAACCAATTTAAACAATAGTCAAGGACAACACAAGTAAACACAAAATGCAATTTGTAAATGAAGGTGTTTATTATTAAAGGTGAAAAAATCCAAACCATCATGGCCCTGTGTGAAAAAGTGATTGCCCCCTTGTTAAACATACTATAACTGTGGTTGTCCACACCTGAGTTCAATTTCTCTAGCCACACCCAGGCCTGATTATTGCCACACCTGTTCACAATCAAGGCATCACTTAAATAGGAGCTGCTTGACACAGTAAGGTCCACCAGAAGATCCTTAAAAGCTACACGTCATGCCCAGACCCAAAGAAATTCAGGAACAATTGAGAAAGAAAGTAATTGAGATCTATCAGTCTGGAAAGGGTTATAAAGCCATTTCCAAAGCTTTGGGAATCCAGCGAACCACAGTGAGAGCCATTATCCACAAATGCGAAGACATGGAACAGTGGTGAACCTTCCCAGGAGTGGCCGGGCCCCCAAAATACCCCAAGAGCGCAGCGACGACTCATCCAAGAGGCTCACAAAGACCCCACAACAACGTCCAAAGAACTGCAGGCCTCACTCGCCTCAGTTAAGGTCAGCGTTCATGCCTCCACCATCAGGAAAAGACTGGGCAAAAATGGCCTGCATGGCAGAGTTCCATGGAGAAAACCACTGCTGAGCAAAAGAACATCAAAGCTCGTCTCAATTTCTCCACAACACATCTTGATGATCCCCAAGACTTTTGGGACAACATTCTGTGGACCCGATGAGACAAAAGTGGAACTCTTTGGAAGGTGTGTGTCCAAGTATATCTGGCGTAGAAGGAACACTGCATTTCATAAAAAGAACATTATACCAACAGTAAAATATGGTGGTGGTAGTGTGATGGTCTGGGGCTGTTTTTGCTTCAGGACCTGGAAGACTTGCCGAGATAAAAGGAACTATGAATTCTGCTGTCTACCAAGAGATCCTGAAGGAGAATGTCCGACCATCTGTTCAGGTACTCAAGCTGAAACGAACTTGGGTTCTGCAGCAGGACAATGATCCTAAACACACCAGCAAGTCCACCACGAATGGCTGAAGAAAAACAAAATGAAGACTTTGAGTGGCCTAGCCAAAGTCCTGACCTGAATCCTATTGAGATGTTGTGGTATGACCTTAAAAGGCCGTTCATGCTCGAAAACCCTCTAATGTAACTGAATTAGGACAATTCTGCAAAGATGAGTGGGCCAAAATTCCTCCAGGACGCTGTAAAAGCCTCATTGCACGTTATATGAAACGCTTGGTTGCAGTTGTTGCTGCTAAGGGTGGCCCAACCAGTTATTAGGTTTAGGGGGCAATCACTTTTTCACACAGGGCCATGATGGTTTGGATTTTTTTCACCTTTAATAATAAACACCTTCATTTACAAATTGCATTTTGTGTTTACTTGTGTTGTCCTTGACTATTGTTTAAATTGGTTTGATGTTCGAAACACTTAAGTGTGACAAACATGCAAAGGAACAGGAAATGAGGAAGGGGGCAAACACTTTTTCACACCACTGTATTAAATACAGATCATAATCGTCCCCTGTCACGAACATATATTTAAATATTTGCAGAGAAAGTATGTCTTGAACTTCATCAGTCAGTGAAAAATACTAAGAACCATAACATAATGTCACTCAAATGTATTTGAAAACACTCTACAGTTTTAGAAGAAAAAAAAAGTTTATGTGGTTCTTTGAATAGGTTCATAGCTTTTTACAATGGTGCTACGTTAAATCCTTTCAACACTGAAACTTTAGATTTAACTTTCTTTTAATGACAACATATTAACATTTCTTGATTACCTTCAAGCAAATGGCCCATTAAAAAAAAAAAGCTAAAAAAAAACTTTTTAAGTGAAAACATACTAAATCTAATTGGAAAAGGTCTGAACCTAGATCATTATAATTAGACACAACATACATTTGTCTTCTAACTGATACTAGCTCTATTTATGAGGTTAATAGACTTAATTATATTATCCTGCCTTTAATAAACCACTAAATTCTCATTAAGAGTCTCATTAAGACCCGAGAACATTCCCGTTAATACACTTTTAAATACAATGATTCAGCTCTTTAATAGGAAACTTGATTAATATTTTTCTTATTTAATTACCAGTTTGAAGCTTCTGTCTTTTGTATGAATGCAATAAAACTTAAATAAATAAATTGGTTTAATTGGCAGTAACATGATAGATGAATATTATGGACTCAGATCAGCATGGTCAAATTGTTTGCTATAAAAAGACACAAGTTAGTGCTGGAATTTCCCTCTAGACAGTACCAAATATAATTATTAACATTGACCCAGATCAGTTAGCATGTCTGACAGGACAGTTCACGGTACCAAACAGCTAGTGGCACGGTTAAGCAATGAAAGTGGGTCACTCACTGGAGCAGCAAGCAATTCAACATCCCTTGCATGCTAAACACATATGTTTTTCCGGAATGAATAAAACTACACACACACACACAAAATATCACAAAGGTAAGATTTCTCTTTGACTGTTCAGTTACATCTATACGGTTGCATTTGAAATAATGTTAATATTGGAAAGAATGGTTGAGGATAATTATAGACTGTGTTTAATGAAGGATTAGAGGCACTAGAGTGGTACAAATTGTAATTTACACTTATTTTCCAACATGGCAATTAGTTCACTTGAATAGTACACAGGTATTTACAGAGAGCATGAGGAGGGGAAGAAGTATGAGTGCAGTGGTATGACTAATAACTTTGGAAAAGTAAAGAAAAGGAGAAAAAAAAACTGAAATGGAAAAAAATGCATTTGACAGACTAATCTGGATCTTATCATACTTAGTATGCAAGCAAAATCAGAGCGTAAACCTCACTCCAGTAGGCTCATATATTGAAGGTGAGCTTCCAAGAGACTGCCAGCACTGAGTATACCTTTTATCTGTTCATTAAAATAAAGCTTCATATCGTTGTCATTCTTAATTTATGCAGGGACTCAAACTTCCGGTACTGAAATGACAATACATTAAATCACTTCAGAGGGCCTGAAGTGACTCTAGACAAAATAGTCCTTCCAGGATTTTGCGATTGCAGAATTTCCACAGATTTGGGCCAAGACGTGTCATGTGACGTCATTCCAAAGTGCATTCAGCCAAATCCCCCTTTAATTCATGTGCGTTGGACATGAATACAGCTAAAAACTCTCATTTACCAACAAACATCACTGCGGAAGACCATGCAAAACTATTTTGTGAAATTGCAATTTCACCAATTCAAGTAGTTTAAAAAAAAAAGCACAAAAAATATAAAAAAAATTTTTTTTAAGGCGAAGCAAAATCAAGCTTTGATTCAACTGAAAAAAGGGATATGCATAATACTGAAGTTTATGAGACAGAGAGAGCTAGTGCAAGTGGGACACTGTATGTGAAATCAAAGGCCTTTGACAGGAGCAAATTATATATTTAAAGACACAAGTCGAAGTGTATACTCAATAACTTTGATTAGAGACATGGAAACATCCCTCAAAAATTCAGTATACAGTTACAGTACACAGTATTCAGTATCAATATTATTCAACCCCCATTGCAAATTTATTGTCAAAATGTACAGACTTTCAGCTGTTTGCAGTAAACAAATCAAACAAAAGCAATTGAAATTCAACACAACGAATGCTTCAAGTGGTTCTCCAAAACTCAACTGCAACTTATAATGAGTTCTCCAGTCTCAAAATTATTCAACCCCTTCAGAGCAAGGATCTTTAGTACTTAGTAGAGCACCCTTTTGCTGTTATGAACTGCTGCAAATGAGATGCATAGCCAGACACCAACTTCTGGCAGCATTCCTGAAGAATCTTAGCCCATTCTTCATGAGTGATGGTCTACAGTTCAGTAATATCCTTGGGTTTGTGTGCTGCAACCACCTTCTTCAAATCCCACCAGAGATTTTCTATGGGGTTCAAGTCAGGTGACAGTCATGGCACTATAGAATCTTCCAGGACTTCTTCTGCAACCAATCCTTTGTGGAATTTGAGGTATACTTGGGATCACTGTCCTGTTGTAGGGTCCAATGACGCCCAAGCTTCAGCTTCCTCACAAACGTCATGACGTTTTCCCTGAATATTTCCTGATACTTCAATGGATCCATCTTGCCTTCCACATGCTGCAGGTTTCCAGTGCCAGAGGATGCAAAGCAGCCTCTGAGCATTGCCGAGCCACCACCATGCTTGAGTGTGGACAGAGTGTCACTTCTTCATTCTTCTTCCTCCAGACATACTACTGATGCAAGATTGTGCTGAAAAGTTGCATTTTTGTTTCATCGCTCCACAGAACAGAATCCCAAAACTTCTGTGACTTATTGATATGATTCTGAGCTGACTTTTCTTGTGCTTTTGCGTCAGTAGTGATGCGCGTCTGGCATGGAAACCTTCTGCGTTCAGTACGGCTTAAGTCTTGCTGCAGGTCTCTTGCAATCACTCAAGGGTTTTTCACAACATGCCTTCTCAAAAATCTGGTTGCAGCCGTTGATCGCCTTTTTCTGTCCCATCCAGGTATTACATGTATTTTCTGCCCGTAGCCAGTTTAAGTATTTCATGTGTTAGAGCTCAAGCACATCTGGTGCAACTAATGAAACCCTTGATTAATTGCATCAGGTGTGCATGAGACACCACCTGTTTTGCATATTTGTGCTGTTGTGAGGGATTCTATTCAGGGGGTGGAATAATTTTGAGACTGGAGAAGTCATTAGAAGTTACATTTTCAGTTGAATTTGGGGAAACCACTTGAAGCATTCTTTGTGTTGAACTATTTCAATTGCTTTGGTTTATTTGTTAATTTCAAACAGCTGAAAATCTGTCAATTTTCAATTTACAATACACCTAAAATATGTTTTTGAATATTAAAAAATTAATTTGAATATTTGTGGGTTGAATAATTTTGATTGCAACTCTACGAGACATGGCAAAGGTATAAGCCCATTACCTAATAATACCCATTTTTGGCATTTTAGGCATTCAGCTCAACATCTAATTGTCACGTATCTGGGAAACCCGGACTCCATTTCCCATCAGCCACTGCACTACACCACATGACCACATGCGCTACTTCATGCACCTGATTCACGTTTCTGTTAATGAGCACTCATGTGTATTTATAGTCCTTGTCTGCACTTTCTCCTTGTCTTTCGTTATCGTAGACTCACGTTGTTTATGTCCGTGTCCTTGTCTCATGCCACAGAGTTTTTTGCCACGTTGTCTTTGTTTCAAGGTTTGTTTGTTTGTTATTAAATGGTTAAATCTGTGATTGCTTCTGCCTCATTCTCCAGACGTTACACTAATGTAATTACGGAACAGCAGCAAATTCAGAACAGAAAAAAAAAATCTATAGGATATGTACAAACTATATATTTTATAACAAAATATTTTACTGTAATTTTCAGTTTAGAAATTATAAATCAGTTGTTGAGCTGTTGACTGTCAAATTGAGGCTTCAGTAATATCAACATACAATGAGGGAAAGAAGTATTTGATCCGCTGCTGATTTTGTACGTTTGCCCACTGACAAAGAAATGATGAGTCTATAATTTTAATGGTAGGTGTCACAATTTGAGATTGAGGCAGAAGCAGTCACAGATTTTAAACATTTAATATAAACAAATAGACTACTAGACAAACACTAAGACAACTTGGCAAGATACTATGGCAAGAAACAGAACACACTGACATGAAAGACAGAAGTCTCAGACAACGAAAGACAAGGAGACAGTGCAGACAAAGACTATATATACACATGGCTGCTCATTAACCAGAAACGTGGATAAGGTGCAGTTGTGGTACATGTGGTCATGTGGTGCAGTGCAGTGGCTGATGGGAAATGGAGTCCAGAGTTTCCAGATACGTGACAGTAGGTTTATTTGAACAGTGAGATACAGAATAACAACAAAATCCAGAAAAAATGCATGTCAGAAATGTTATAAATTGATTTGCATTTTAATAAGGGAAATAAGTATTTGACCCCCTCTCAATCAGAAAGATTTCTGGCTCCTAATCTCAGCTTGTTACTTGTATAAAAGACACCTGTCCACAGAAGCAATCAATCAATCAGATTCCAAACTCTCCACCATGGCCAAGACCAAAGAGCTCTCCAAGGATGTCAGGGACAAGATTGTAGACCTACACAAGTCTGGAATGGGCTACAAGACCATTGGCAAGCAGCTTGGTGAGAAGGTGACAACAGATGGTGGGATTATTCACAAATGGAAGAAACACAAAAGAACGGTCAATCTCCCTCGGCCTGGGGCTCCATGCAAGATCTCACCTCGTGGAGTTGCAATGATCATGAGAACAGTGAGGAATTAGCCCAGAACTACACAGGAGGATCTTGTCAATGATCTCAAGGCAGCTGGGGCCAAGAAAAAAAGAAAACAATTGGTAAAACACTACGCTGTGAAGGACTGAAATCCTGCAGCGCCCGCAAAGTCCCCCTGCTCAAGAAAGCACATATACATGCTCATCTGAAGTTTGCCAATGAACATCTGAATGATTCAGAGGACAACTGTGTGAAAGTGTTGTGGTCAGATGAGACCAAAATGGAGCTCTTTGACATCAACTAAACTTGCCGTGTTTGGAGGAGGAGGAATGCTGCTTATGACCCCAAGAACACCATCCCCACTGTCAAACATAGAGGTGGAAACATTATGCTTTGGGGGTGTTTTTCTGCTAAGGGAACAGGACAACTTCACCACATCAAAGGGACGATGGACGGGGCCATGTACTGTCAAATCTTGGGTGAGAACCTCCTACCCTCAGCCAGGGCATTGAAAATGGGTCGTGGATGGGTATTCCAGCATGACAATAACCCAAAACACACGGCGAAGGCAACAAAGGAGTGGCTCAAGAAGAAGCACATTAAGGTCCTGGAGTGGCCTAGCCAGTCTCCAGATCTTAATCCCATAGAAAATCTGTGGAAGGAGCTGAAGGTTTGAGTTGCCAAACATCAGCCTCAAAACCTTAATGACTTGGAGAAGATCTGCAAAGAGGAGTGGGACAAAATCCTTCCTGATATTTGTGCAAACCTGGTAGCCAACTACAAGAAACGTCTGACCTCTGTGATTGCCAACAAGGGTTTTGCCACCAAGTACTAAATCATGTTTTGCAGACGGGTCAGATACTTATTTCCCTCATTAAAATGCAATTCAATTTTTAACATTTTTGAAATGCGTTTTTCTGAATTTTTTTATTGTTATTCTGTCTCTCACTGTTCAAATAAATCTACCATTAAAGTTATAGATCATTTCTTTGTCAGTGGGCAAATGTATAAAATCAGCAGGGGATCAATTCCTTTTTTCCCTCACTGTATAATAATGAAAAACCCAATTTGGAAATATTTGTGTCTTTTCTTTAGCAGTCAGACAGGGTGGTATGTACCATCAAGCCTGTCCGAGTCAGAAGTAGAGAATGTGTTTTATATTCTGTAAGTAGGAGGCTGCACATTCCACTTCTGGAAAAAGAGAGATTGAAATGTGAAAGAAATTGGTAGGATGAGCTATAAAGCAGATCTTCCTCTGCATATAAACTACCGGTCGAAAGTTTAGACACACACATTCTTTCTTTTTATTTATTTTTATTTTTCCCATATTTGAGAATAATAATAAAGTCATCAAAAACCCTGGAATAACACAAATGGAACTATGGGAATTATGTTGTGATAATTTAATACTTTAACACTTGTTATCAGGTTGAAATTCTCTTCCTGAGGCACCCATTAACCGGGCGCTAATGGCTATGCAAACATCAGGTATCGCCACTTTTGGCGGATCATAAAGGCGATAGATCCTCCTCTGACAGACTTGGATAAAGGTTTTTTAAAATTATTATTATATAATTATTTATAATACTCTTCTCATCCCTATCATGTAACAATCGTAGCAATGAATTGAGCCATTTATTACTGACAGGCAAAGGTAACTCAGATCCCTCTCAGTTTACCCGATTCGACGAAGACCAGCCCCTGATGGCTCATACGAAAGGCCTCTGTTTGTAAAGATCAACGGGAGTTGAACTATCTCGTTCTCCGTCTATCTCCATCTTTTTATGGCCTCGATGTTACTTAAAGACCCATAATTCTCAACCTTAAGGTTCCATGTATTTGTCATACAGTGTCCAGCCAATACCGAAACATCCAATACCATCAACTGTAGCGGTTCGTCCATCACCAAGTCAGGCTTGATGTATGAGTGTGCAGTTGCAATCACAGGCTCTGTCCATATACTCCGCTTGACCTTTCTAAGCATTTTCTCCACCAACCGCATCACTCTGTTATGGCGGGCACAGCGGGCCTGCTGCGTGACCTCACATACTTGGAGAACATGATTTAATGTCTCCCGCATAGCACAGGCCCCCCAGCATGTGATATCTTCTGCCTTGTCAGGTCTACCGCGAGACCCTCATGCCTTCATGGACAGAACTCCGCCTCCCAGCTGGATTCCCCTAAGATGTAAACGGGGGAAGACTCTCATTGGTTTCTGAAGCCAGAGATGACTTGCCTTGTCGATCTTACCAACTGTAAGCTCTCTGCCATTGACAGCGTCATGCAACTGTGAAGCCCATGCATGTTGGGCTTCATCCCTTGTTGTTATAACCATTCCAGCCACCCTGAAAGGGATGTTTATAATTTTTTTTTTAAATGATTTCTGGTTGACAACGAATGCGCAATATTTGCTCTTGCTTGTTAAAAGATTCTGGAATCTTGATTTCTGGGCTAGAGGGACTGATGAGCTAATGCAGGGAATCCCCAGACCACCATCCTGCACCCTGGCCCGGGTGTCATTTGGTAGCTTCAGCCATCTCTGGACACTAGATCTTATTAAAGTGTCCGTTCTCTTCTTTGTGTTTCTATGTGCGTTCCCCAACACCAGCTCTTGAGTTAGTTGGGGCAAGAGGAAAATCTTTAAGATTTCCAGCCTTTGATACGGCTTCAGGGGAGCTTCTGATACTTCTTTCAACATCGTCTCCAACCTCCCAGTGTGCTTGGGGGTCACCTTCCCCTTCCAGGTGAACTTCAAACGCCAAGTAGCTCTGTACAGATTCTACTTCCATCGGTGCAATTACTCCACCCATTGTCCTTAGCCTCCACAGGACCAGAACCACACACTTTCTCATACCGTCTCTTGCAATGGTAAGGCCAGCTGACTTTTTGATGTTAATAGTCATTCCTCTCGATCTTAAAGCCTCCTCTAGCCCATCCAATTTTTCTTGGAGCCTTTCTTTCAAAAAGAACCAGGTTGTCCGCATATGCAAGTTTTTCCCGCCCAGATCAACTCCTATTTCCGGGAGTGTCGCCCTCACGGCTCTGTCCATAGCTAATATGAACAGAACTGGGGACAGTGGATCTCCTTGTCGAACACCTCTTTCACACTTTGTTAAGGTCCCATCCAAGTACACAGTCGAATGTTTGTATAGATGTCCGAGATAGTTCAATAAGGCCGATGGAATACCACTGGCCTCATGAGCGACCTTATCGAATGCCTTTGCCAGATCTAAAAAGGCCATTGCAACTGACTGTGTCTTGTCATGCGCCCTCCTTAGGATAGCATGAAGCAGGGAGCTCGCCTCCAGGCATCCGTCCTTCTGTAAGAAGGCATATTGCAAAGGAGAGAATGTTATATTCGAGCAAATCCTGCGAGCTAAAATCCTATGGAAGGTTCTTGTGATAACAGATGTAATTGAAATCGGTCTAAATTCCCCGGGCGTCACCGGGTTTCCTGTTTTTGGAAGGAACACCACTCGGTCTGTGGTCAGGATCTCAGGGAGCTCCTCGAGTGCTAGAATCAGGTTCAGGTACCCAGCCAGCATGCCACTTTGTCCAGCCCCACCACCATGGCACCCATCCCCCGCAGTGCCTCAGTTTCTTCTCTTTCGGAGATCGGTGTTAGTATCTACCACGCCTGCTCTTCCTGATCCACTGCTCCACATCTAAGCTCATTTGGCATTGTTGTAGACTTTCTACTAAAAATCTCTTTCTAGTACTCCTCCCGACCTTCACAGTGAAAATCATTCTTTCTAAGGGCCTCTCTCCAGCGTCTGTCGAGCACTGTAGCTGCAGCATCCCTCTTCCTCATCTTGGAAAGCCACTGGATGTTGGCATAGTCAGCCCTCCTAATAAGTCTCCTAGATGTTAGACTTTTGACTTCTGTCCTCCTGATCGGTCTGGAAATCCACTTCGAAGGAAAGTTCCTTTCTGCGTGGGCGTTCTTTGCTTAAGTAACCTTGCATAAGGCCCTGCGCAATGTCATTGAGACAATCAGCCTCTAGCCGCGTATCTCTGATCTGATGAACTGCTTTCTCCGGCTTCATTCTTTATTCATTATATAATTTAAACTATATAATTTAATCATTCCCTTGATCCATTTTTCCACATTTTATTTTCACCTCTCTTAAATGTATCCTTGCAGCAAACCATCAGAAAACACTTCCTCCATCGCAGCAAGGAGTTGTGGGCAATATTAACTGAAAAGGTGTTGGGTTGGGATACTCATTTCAAAATACTACATGTTGGGACATGCTAATTCTCATCTCAGATACTATTTAGTATGGATAGTATGCCAATTGGGATAAATCTGGCCATTGCTCACAGATTTTAGGCTGACACTGAAATTGAGCAATTGCTTCCCAAAAATGTGAGGTGACTTGTAGGCCTGAGACTATGCTCAGGCAGACAGTTCTGAACACCTGCTATAATACTGCTTTCTCTATTTATAAGAGGTGGGTAATCTGGTTAAAGAATGAATCAAATTCAGGTTTTTGCAGGCTTTTGAAAAATGGTCCATGATTACCTATCTAGTGGCTTTGCTTTACGGTGATGGCTGATCTGTGATGAAATCTATTACAGAATGATAACAGGGCCATTGCAGGTGAGACAGACACTCCAGAAGACCGATTGGAAGTTGACAAGGGGATGACATAGAATGGCAGTGATATAATGTCTCGTACACTGCCATGATCCTACATTTAATAATTTAGAGTTCATTATTCGCTAAAATAGTCTGTTTGACATGTTATAGATATTTTAGTATGATGAATATTGAGTAGATATTAAAAATAAGCCTTAGGCATAATATGTCTCTTTCCCCAGCTCAGCTTAACTATACTGGGACCTGTTACCTTATAACCACACTCTCAGGTCTCTCATGTTTTTCAGTCCTCCTATCTCACTAACTGGATTCCTGAACTGACATCTGTTGTCTGAAAATGTAATTTCAGAATATTTACAAGTTAATTACTGAGGTTACTAATTTCCGCATTTACTTTATCGAGACAACAATTGTGTCAAAATGTGTTAAACCTGTATCTAATGAAAATATTACTCATTCAAATTACTTCAGTCAACTATTTTTTTAAATAATCATTCACTGGTTGCATTTAATTTAATATAGCACAACAACCCCAAATCAGAGGTAGCTCTGCCTTATAGTGTATGGATGCAAACTGAAATACAGACATGAGTGTGTGATTATGTGTGTGTGCAATGTGCCCTGTGGACTGCTGTCCATTCCAGGTGAATTCCTGCCCCATGTTCTCAGAATAACCTTCCAGATCCACTGTGACCTTAATAAGGATAAAGCGGCTGGTGAAGCTGCTTCAATGAAAGAATAACTGTATAGTTGTGGCAAGGGAGGAGTCAACCTTGATGAGTTGTGCATTACATTGAAAACAGACACACACTCAATGCATTAACTCATAAATTAATTCACAGCATCATGCCATGCATCATGCCATGACAGCATCACAGCATCATGCCATGTCATGTCAAACATTAAGGGGGTTCTCGATTCATCAATTATTAATCCTGCTGATCCATATGCATCGATCTTGACGTATGATTTTTGATTCAATAATAGTGCTGGTTGATTATCGATTTAAAATGCTAAAAATAAAATGCATCGTTTATTTATGTAAGTTACAATATATAAAGGAATAATTACAGTGGGTTATCTTAGCGAACCGGTGCGAATAGCAGGCGCAGTGTATAATGTCATTACTCTCAGACTCCAGCCAGTTTATGGCTGAGATAACATTTTTGAGTTAACATTTGGTATAGTTAACAGTTTAAAATAGTTCGCCGCTCTTTTTCTTGCTTGAGATACATTTGAAGTTATATACTGTGAATAATAAATTTCAAAAAGTTACTGAATTGAATTGCTGAATCAAATCATTGTTAAGTTAACCGAATTGAATCATTCTCAATTTTCCAAAATCACTTCTGAATCAGATAAAAAACCAATGAATCGTGAATCAAATTGATTCTGTGTCAACCCAATGATTCACACCCTTATCAAACATTCACTTTCTCAAAATATCACAAAATATTATCCATAAAATCTCTTCCCAGAAAAATACAAAACACATTTAAGCCCAATTACGCAACACAACTAGAGCTGCAAACAACTAATCAATAAAATTGATAATAATCGATTCTGTCAAATCTCATTATTGATTAGTTGGTCTGCGCGTGGTACAGGACACTACTCATTACATTACTTCTGTTCCGAAAACACGCTTTGGAGAGTAAATACTAAAGTTGTGTCTCAAATGACATACTATACACTTGTGTACTATGTACTATACTGTACTGTACTGTATAATTTTAGAATGGTAATATCGTCTCAGCGCATGGTGGCTTAGTGGTTAGCAAATTCGCCTCACACCTCCAGGGTCCGGGGTTCGCCATGTGTGTGCGGAGTTTGCATGTTCTCCCCGTGCTGCGGGGGTTTCCTTCCATTACTCCGGTTTCCTCCCCGAGTCCAAAGACATGCATGGTAGGCTGATTGGCGTGTCTAAAGTGTCTGTAGTGTATTCATTTGTATGCGATTGTGCCCTGTGATGGATTGGCACCCTGTCCAGGGTGTACCCCGCCTTGTGCCCAATGCTCCCTGGGATAGGCTCCAGGTTCCCCATGACCCTGAAAAGGAGTAAGCGGTAGAAGATGGATGCATGGATGGAAGTATAAACCGTTTCCTAGTCGATGGCGCATCATACGGCTGTAATGTGATGCCGCTAGCTTTAGCAGATACCCAGAGTCAACGACAATGACTTTCTTCGGTTTACTGTTTATATTTCAGCGATACCTTTTATAAAAAGTAATGCATAAACACTTTTATACAATATAAACTTATAGGGTAGGATTGTTCACATTTTTTTCAAAAGGCCACATCAAAAACCCCAAGGGCTCTCACCAAAATATTATTTTAGAGATTGAATACAGTCAGTTTAGTGGAATAACTGCAGCAGGTTATCACCTGACAGCTGTAGTTGTGACATACAAGGTGATAATAAATCCTGCTTCTATTTGGGGCAAATGACACTGACCAGTTTAGTTCATTCACAGAAGGTTTTTCACTCTTAGTGGTTCGAAGCATCACCACTTATTATCTCTAGTAATGCTCTGTGCCCTGCTTGCACAGAAAAAAAGTTGTTTCTGCCAAGATAGCTTCCAGCTGCTTCAGTTTCTCTGCCCTCTCATCCTCTGAACATATTTTGCAATGCCCATGATTTGGTTCATAATATCTCATAATCTCATTATATTTAATTCCCGCATCATTCTCTTGACACATGAGGCACAAGCATTCACAAGGGCTCTTGATGAAAAAGTATTCTTGTTTCCACCTCTTTTGAAACCTTCTCACAGTTAATGTTGTGCTTTTTGTCTGTAGACATAACTAAATATCATTTCACAAATTAATTTGCAGGTGTTGTCAGAGAAAGAAAGCCTCTTGTAATTTACAGTGGGGGAAATAAGTATTGCAGGCACCCTGTCCAGGGTGTACCCCGCCTTGTGCCCGATGCTCCCTGGGATAGGCTCCAGGCTACCCTGAACAAGGAGTAAGTGGTTGAATAAGAAGGATAGAAATAAGTATTGAATGCGTCAATATTTTTTTCAGTAAATATATTTCCAATGAGGCTATTCACATGAAATATTCACCAGACCTTGTTATTAACTCAAGAAATCCAATCATTAAAGTTGATACACATACACAAAAGTTGACATTAAAGTTGATACACATAAATTAAGTTATGTGTAATAAAGCACAATGACACCAAAAAAGTATTGAACACGCTAACTGTTACTTATTTAATACTTAGTGGAGAAGCTTTTGTTTGTAATGACGACTTCAAGATGCTTCCTGTGTGAAGAAATTAACTGGCCACTGTATTCAGGTGTGAATTTGGCCTATTCTTCTAAACATATTGTCTTTAAATCTTGTTCAGTTGGCTTCAAGTCAGGTGATTGACTGGGCTATTCTAACGCCTTGATTTTTACTCTCTGAAACCAACTGAGAGTTTCCTTTGCTGTATGCTTTGGATCGTTGTCCTGCTGGAAAGTCCACCCACGTCTCATCATCATCCTGGTGGATGGCAGCAGATTCTTCTCAAGAATCTCTTGTTCCTTCAATTATATGAAGTCTGCCAGTACCATGAAATGAAAAACAGAGCCACACCATGATGCTTCCACCTCCAAACTTCACTGTAGGTATAGTGTTTTAATCGTGATGTACAGTGCCATTTCTTCTCCACACATGGTGTGTAGTATGACAGCCAAAAAGTTCAACTTTTCTCTCGTCTGTCCAGACTACACTCTCACACTATTTCATATGCTTGTCCAAATAAGTTGTAGCAAACTTTATACAAGCTTCGACATGCCTTTTCTTTAGTAATGGAGTCTTGCAGGGTGTGCATGTATAGAAGCCATGGAGCTGGAGTGCACTGACTATTGTTTTCTCTGTGACGATGGTACCTGCTGCCTCCAAGTGTTTCTGGCGCTCTTTCTTAGTGGTCCTTGGCTCTTGGGCTTTACTTCCTAACTTCCGAAGGATTTCAGCTGGTTCCTTGCCTTACCTTGCCTTCAAGAACTGCTTTTTCTTAGCGTGTTCAATACTTTTTTCCTGTGTCATTCCACTTTATTATACATAGCTTTGTTTATGGACTTTAATGTTGTGAATTCTTTACATTTGCGGATTTCTTAAGTTAATACTGATGTCTGGTGAAAATGTCAAATGAATAACCTCATTGGAAATATATTTACTAAAAAAAATGTTGGCGCGTTCAATTCTCATTTCCCCCACTGTAGATAACTGGGCTGTACTGTGTTAGCTTACAGTATGCTGCCACAGTCAGGTGAAAGTAAAAACTGCAATATGTTGGACAGCGGACCACTTATCATGCACTCTAAGAGAGAAGCTGCAGACCAGTTAACATCTGTCCTCAGGCAGCATGTGGCCCTTGGGCAAGTCCCCCAACCCTAACCATAACCCTGCTCTAGGGTAACTTACTAGCTGATTCCAACACAAAGCCAGGACAGGATCTTCCTCCTTATTATGGTGTGAGTTACCAATAAAGAAAAAATGGCTACTCTTTTAACCCCAAGCAGCCAATAAGGGACCCAGCAAATGACTGAATTATGAACATCCCTGGAAAAAAAAATCTATAGAAATCATCACAGAAATTCTAATGATTTCCACTACAGATACCATTGCAAGCCATCAGCTGTTAACCATTAAAATCATTATCATATAGTTTCCATTACGTAGTAGGATGTGTTAAGAACATAGGTCCTTAAATGGTATCCATTAGACACAACATGCCACCAATACAAGGTAACAAATTACCAGTAGAGACCCATAGGGACCATTTTAGTTTGCATAAAACCAATACCAAGTCTTATTATAACCATTAAAAAAATTATATGAGGGTTTCTATTATTTATTTTTAGCAGGGATTTTTCACTAAGCAAAGAACTTAAACCTATCTTGAGGTGAATTTAGTACATTTGATCCCGTCCTCTAATGTGCCAGTGTAAACCGACCACCACCTGGTCATGATGAGCAAGATAAGATAAAGGAGTAGTGTAATGATACTTCTTTTTCTTTCTTTCTCTTTTTCCCTCTCTCTCTCTCTCTCTCTCTCTCTCTCTCTCACACACACACACACACACATACACACACACACGCACTCACTCACACACAGAGAGAGAGAGAGAGAAGAGAGAGAGTTTTTCCTTAGCTGTGATGAAAAATTCTGTGAGATTCAAGTATATAGATTCTAGACAACATTAGAGTTAATACCCGTTGCATAATTTATTACATAGCAATCTAACAGGCAATGTCTGAATGGATTTATTTATTTATTTATTTATAAAAAAAAAAGACCCCAAAAATCCACTCTCATTAACCGCTCTACTAGCAAGCTATAGATGCAGTGCAGGGTTCTTACCTTGCTCTCAGGACACCGTATTTTCTCTGTTAGCCATGTACTGCTTCAGCAAATCTTTCAAACTCGAATATACAGTATAATGAAGAATCCGTTTGTCCTTCACACTTTCGTTCACTTCCGTCCGTTAGCAGTCTGGTGAGCAGCGGGAATCTCTCTCTCACACACACACACGGCGTCGTGAGGAAAGTTTTCAACACGGAAGAACAATCAGGTTTGAATTGACAGGTGCGCTATTTTCACATCAAAGCCGTGCAGCAGTATTCAGCTAGGAGAGAGAGAGAGAGAGAGATAAAGAGAGAGAGAGACAGAGAGGTCTTTTCGACGAGCACAGTTTTGTTCAATCGAATCATTTGACTTAGATTCAGTTGTGTGATTCGGTTCACTGCAGTAATTCACTATATGCAAGCCTGCTACTTATTTAAGCAGTAGCTTAAACCACTAGTTTATAGTCTTCTACATTTTACTTTGTGACCATGTAAATTATTATTAACAAATTTTATTAGAAAATACAGCTGCAAGTAGGGCCGGTGTTAGTTATGCCGGGGCTCAGGACACAACGGTTTAATTGTCAGGTGATTGATAGACTGAGCTATTCTAACACCTTAATTTTTTTCTCTCTCTGAAACCAATTGAGAGTTTCCTTTGCTGTATGCTTTGGATCGTTGTCCTACTGGAAGGTCCACCCACGTCTCATCTTCATCATCCTGGTGGATGGCAGCAGATTCTTCTCAAGCATCTCCCGGTAAAGGGCTCCATTCATTGTTTCTTCAATTATATGAAGTCTGCCAGAACCATGCGATGAAAAACAGCCCCACACCATGACGCGTCCACCTCCAAACTTCACTGTAGTGATGTGCAGTACCATTTCTTCTCCAAACATTGTGTCTAGTATGACAGCCAAAAAGTACAATTTTGCTTTCGTCTGACCAGACTACACTCTCCCAGTATTTCATAGGCTTGTCCAAATAAGTTTTAGCAAATTTCAAACAAGCTTCGAAATGCCTTTTCTTTAGTAATGGAGTCTTGTGGTGTGAGCGTGAGCAGTGGAGTTTATTGTTTTGTCTGTGACGTTTTGTACCTGCTGCCTCCAAGTGTTTCTGGAGCTCTTTCTGAGTGGTCCTTGGATCTTGGGCTACTCTTCTGACTATTCTTCTGACTCCCTGGTCAGAAATCTTGCCAGGAGCTCCTGTGTGTGGCCGGTTGTGATGACAGAGTGATGTTACTTCCACTTGCGGATAACAACCCCAATGGTGCTTACTGGAGGATTCAGAAGTTTTGAAACACATCTGTATCCGATTCCATCAATATGTTTTGCAACAATAAGGTTGTGATGGTCTTGGGAGAGCTCTTTACTTTTACCCATCATGAGATGTTTCTTGTGTGACACCTTGGTAACGAAAAGCCTGTTTATACAGTGGTGTGAAAAAGTGTTTGCCCCCTTCCTCATTTCCTGTTCCTTTGCATGTTTGTCACACTTAAGTGTTTCGGAACATCAAACCAATTTAAACAATAGTCAAGGACAACACAAGTAAACACAAAATGCAATTTGTAAATGAAGGTGTTTATTATTAAAGGTGAAGAAAAATCCAAACCATCATGGCCCTGTGTGAAAAGTGAGGTGCCCCTAAACCTAATAACTGGTTGGGCCACCCTTAGCAGCAACAACTGCAACCAAGCGTTTGCAATAACGTGCAATGAGGCTTTTACAGCGTCCTGGAGGAATTTTGGCCCACTCATCTTTGCAGAATTGTCCTAATTCAGTTACATTAGAGGGTTTTCGAGCATGAACGGCCTTTTTAAGGTCATACCACAACATCTCAATAGGATTCAGGTCAGGACTTTGGCTAGGCCACTCCAAAGTCTTCATTTTGTTTTTCTTCAGCCATTCGGTGGTGGACTTGCTGGTGTGTTTAGGATCATTGTCCTGCTGCAGAACCCAAGTTCGTTTCAGCTTGAGTACACGAACAGATGGTCGGACATTCTCTTTCAGGATCTCTTGGTAGACAGCAGAATTCATAGTTCCTTTTATCATGGCAAGTCTTCCAGGTCCTGAAGCAGCAAAACAGCCCCAGACCATCACACTACCACCACCATATTTTAATGTTGGTATAATGTTCTTTTTATGAAATGCAGTGTTCCTTCTACGCGGATATACTTGGACACGACACCTTCCAAAAAGTTCCACTTTTGTCTCATCGGTCCACAGAATGTTGTCCCAAAAGTCTTGGGGATCATCAAGATGTGTTGTGGAGAAATTGAGACGAGCTTTGATGTTCTTTTTGCTCAGCAGTGGTTTTCTCCTTGGAACTCTGCCATGCAGGCCATTTTGCGCCGTCTTTTCCCAATGGTGGAGGCATGAAAGCTGACCTTAACTGAGGCAAGTGAGGCCTGCAGTTCTTTGGACGTTGTTGTGGGGTCTTTTGTGACCTCTTGGATGAGTCGTCGCTGCGCTCTTGGGGTAATTTTGGGCGGCCGGCCACTCCTGGGAAGGTTCACCACTGTTCCATGTCTTCGCCATTTGTGGATAATGGCTCTCACTGTGGTTCGCTGGATTCCCAAAGCTTTGGAAATGGCTTTATAACCCTTTCCAGACTGATAGATCTCAATTACTTTCTTTCTCAATTGTTCCTGAATTTCTTTGGGTCTCGGCATGATGTGTAGCTTTTAAGGATCTTCTGGTGGACCTTACTGTGTCAAGCAGTTCCTATTTAAGTGATGCCTTGATTGTGAACAGGTGTGGCAATAATCAGGCCTGGGTTTGGCTAGAGAAATTGAACTCAGGTGTGGACAACCACAGTTATAGTATGTTTTAACAAGGGGGGCAATCACTTTTTCACACAGGGCCATGATGGTTTGGATTTTTTTTCACCTTTAATAATAAACACCTTCATTTACAAATTCCATTTTGTGTTTACTTGTGTTGTCCTTGACTATTGTTTAAATTGGTTTGATGTTCCGAAACACTTAAGTGTGACAAACATGCAAAGGAACAGGAAATGAGGAAGGGGGCAAACACTTTTTCACACCACTGTAGATGATCAATTTAGTAATCCAGCTGATATTAATTTGCACAGATATTTATAATTACTTATGGATTTCAGCCTTGGAGAACTGCTTTTTCTTAGCGTGTTCAATATTTTTTTTCTGTGCCATTCCACTTTATTACACAACTTTATTTATGGACTTTAATGTTGTGAATTCTTTATACTTGCGGATTTCTTGAATTAATACTGATGTCTGGTGAAAGTTTAATGTGAATAAACTTATTGGAAATATATTTACTGAAAAAAATGTTGACTCGTTCAATACTTATTTCCTCCACTGTATGAGAGGGCTATAAATAAGACAGGTACCACATGCACTCTCTAAGCAGGTTCTAATTAATGGCACCCGATCTTGAACACCTGATTCTAATTTTATGGATTTGAAGGTGTGATAAATGTGTTGAATTGGCCAGCTCGAATTTGGTTCTCAGAGATAATATCAGCTGGACACCACGCTCTGAACTTTGGAACACTTCGAGAACTATGGAAACTGTGAGTCTGGCCCTTGAGGGGCATCAGCTCAGATTCCGGTTGCTCAACCGAGGTTGTAGAGACCATGTTAAACGCTAGGAACATTAGTGAGACGCAGTAAAATGAGGTGTTGCGTAGCTTTGAGATACTGGGTTATGCCTGCAAATTGTGTCTGCGCTTCAGACAAAGAGAAGCTGATGACGTGGTTTACAGGCACCGCATTATAGTCACGTGATGTGCAAAATGCCACATCACCTGACCACGCAGGCCTATAAATATTCGTGATTTTACACAGACTTCAGATCCCAGTCACGAACAAGGGTGCTTCCCACAGCACAAAGCTCAAGCAACGTCCTGTTCCTTTCTCGGGGAACAAGGTTACATGCATAAACCAGATATTCTCCCCTGAGAAAGCTACACTCCTCATAAAATACATAAAATATTTTGTGACAAACGCAAGTGTGGTCCAGTGTCTCCTTTGTATGTTTTATCAGAAAATACATTCAGCAATGGTGAGTACTTTGAAAGAGTTTCTTAAAAAGTTGCTCATAATCACTTCATCTTCTTACTTAATACATGTATACCAATACCATTTTTTTTACATATTTACATTTGTAAGAGTGTGGGTTAGAGGTATGCATCAAGGGAATGGTCTGTTTCTTTTGTGGGGCCAGGAAGGTTGTGCGACAATGAACAGCCCTGGTGAGTGTATTGGACGGAGTGCAGTCTTTGTGTGTCACTGCATGATGAAAATTCTGCATTCCAACATCTTCAGTATCTGCTTTATCCTAGGGTCACTGTGGATTAAATGACTTATTTCTTTTTACTTTTGGGCATAAAAAAATCATTAGAAAATATCACAGGCAGGTACAAACAAAAAATAACTACAGGAGCAGGCAGGATTTGATAAGCTTTCTGCAGTAATGACTGTAATTGGAAGTGTGTGTGTGATCAACAGTTACCTGAAATGTTTAGTTGCACTTTATGCTGCACAAAGGGGTTACACCAGATACAGAAAGCAAAGGTTCACATATCTGTGCCACACATATATATGAAATATTGGATCATTTTCCTCAATAAATAAATAACCAAGTACAAATATATTTTGTAATATTTGTTTAACTTGGTTCTCTTTATCTACTTTTAGGACTTGGGTGAAAATCTGATGATGTCATATTTGTGCAGTAATATAGAAAATTCCGAACTTTTGGAGAAAACAAACTTTCAAGGACCGCTGCCAGTGCCAGTGCATTTACATTACATATTCCATTATAAGTAATCTCAGTTCCTGATTCCACAGGGAGTTCCATTAAGGATGTTTTTAGACAGCAAGCCAATTTAATCAATTCAAGCTTCTTGTTAGCAGACATGGGAATGTAATACTAATAAAGAGAAAATTAATATTTATTAATTGTGTATGCCCATGTGCAGCATATAGGTGATTACATTGACCCCCAAAAAAAATCTCTATAAGGATTTTGTGTGCAGCGTAGCACACTGAAGTTTCACCAGAGTGCAAGGGAGTAACCTTCCTTGGATAAGTCTGTCTGAGAGAAGTAAAGAGAATAACTAGTGCACAGAACTATTGTTCCCTTTCAAAGAGAACTTCGACATTGCATTTAGCATAACAGTATGGGAAGCGCCTTGCGCGCGTGACCGGTATCTGAAGCTTGTGTAAAATCATGCCTCTACTTATAGGCCCGCAATGATCAGGTGATGTGGCAATTAAGCACGTCGCATGATATATATGGCACCCGTGAACCCCGCCGCCAGCCTTATTATCTTCAGCGAGACTGCATGTCGGTGGTTTGTGGAAAAGAAAAAGAAACGCTTCATTTCTCCTCAGTATTTCTCAATATCTCCTAACTTTTCTATCCCTTTTTAAGAAAAGTAAAGGAAAGAGCGAAAGAATGAGCGAGGGAAAATTCAGAGAGTGCGTTACGCCTTGCTCCCATTTCATCAAGGGAGGAGACGGACACACTTTCTGCGTGAAGTGTTTGGGCGTAGCACATGCTACAGGGGTCTGACTGTCAGCATTGTGAATGTTTCACGATTAGGCAACTACGCTCTCACCTCATGGGAGTTGGGGTTCAGAGCCCCGCGGATCTGGGCCGGCCGCTGTCGAGGCAGCCAGCCATCTCAGGTCCTGGGGTTCTTGTATGGATTTGGAAGAGGAGCCTGAGACGACCGCAGCTCTATCTCTTGCTCTGTCTTCTGGGTCCGGCTCTCCGCCTGACTTTAGAGCTTGCGTTGCGACTCCTCCTTCCCCTATGCAAAGCCAAAACACCCTCGCTGACTCTGAGAAGGTGGTAGAGGGCGCCATTTCACCAATAACTGACAGCAGCTCTCAGGCATATAAAGAGTTGCTTGAGGTGATCACTAGGGCGGTCCAGAAATTGAATCTAGACTGGCCTGGGGAAGAGGAAGTGGCTCGTAGCAGGCTGGATGAGCGCTTCCTCTCCAGTGAAAATAAACACAAAACTCCCTCACACTACAGAAAACTCCCCTTTTTCCCAGAAGTGCATGATGAGATTTCACGCTTCTGGAGAAAACCTTACACTAGACGTGTTTATAACCCCGCAAAGTCTGATTACTCAGCCATCGTGGGGAGTGTGCAGCACGGCTATGTGGTGATGCCAAAGGTGGAGGAGGCGCTTGCAAGCCACCTCTCTCCATCTACGGCGGGTAATTTAGGGAGGCCAACTTTACCGTCTAAGCCATGTAAAGTCACTTCGGGGTTGGTGGGCAAAGCCTATGCGGCAGCGGGTCTTGCTTGAGGGTCCCTGCATACAATGGCAGTGTTGCAGGCCTACCAGGCAGACCTGCTGAGTGAGCTGGATACTGGTGAGGGAATTGGGCCAGAGGCAATGGCAGAGCTGCGCCGCGCCACAGATTTATCTCTTCGGGCGACCAAACAAACAGCTTGTCACATCGGCCGTTCAATGGGTAGCCTGGTTGTGGCGGAGAGGCACCTATGGCTCAACCTGTCAGGGATGGGGGACAAAGATAAGGTCTCCTTGCTGAACGCCCCTGTTGAACCTTCCGGCCTGTTTCGTGGCACAGTCAATGTCATCGCCGACAGGTTTCACGATGCTAGACAGCAAACCTCGGCGTTCAGCCAGTTCCTTCCCCGCAGAAAGCCAGGGTGACTGGTCGGCCACAGCCACAGCCTGCTAGGAGGCCTGAACTAAGAATTATCATAAAAGCAAAGCAGGCAAGGAAGGAATGTTCCTGATGGGTCACGGAGGGACATATCAGGGAAAAAAAAAAAACCCCCCCACGCGCGCCCCCCCCCGCCGCGCCCCCCCCCTTTCCCTTTTTCCAGAGCCCAAAGGCAGAAAAATGAGATCAAACAATCAGAAAAATGTGATCTACATGGGTTGCCCTGGCCAGTACAAAAAAATAGCTACATATAGAAAAGGGTTACCGGGTCCAGTTCAGAGCTCGACCCCCCCGGTTCAGAGGTGTGTTCACGACATTTGTCAGCACAGAGCAGAGCCCAATGTTAGCACAGGAAATAAGTTCCCTTTTGGACAAAGGGGCCATAGAGCATGTACCCCATTCTCTAAGGGAGGGAGGTTTTCACAGCCGTTATTTCCTGGTCCGCAAAAAAGATGGGAGTATGCGGCCAATTTTGGATCTGCGTCATCTGAACCGTACTCTTCGGACATACAGGTTCAAGATGCTGACGCTCAAACTTATTGTGGCACAGATTCAGTCCGAGGACTGGTTTGTGACGATAGATCTGTAAGACGCATATTTCCACATAGGAATATCACCCAGTCACAGGAAGTTCCTGAGGTTTGCATTTGGAGAAAACACATACCAATTTCGGGTTCTCCCCTTCGGGCTGGCTTTATCCCCTCGCACCTTCACGAAGTGCATGGATGCTGCTCTGGCTCCCTTGCAACTCCGTGTACTAAACTACCTGGACGACTGATTAATTCTTGCACGATCCAGAGAACAGGCGGTTCAACATCGAGATGTTGTTCTCGCCCACATGAGGAGCTTGGGGCTCAGGTTGAACCTCAAGAAAATTATGCTTTCCCCAGTGCAGAGGACAACGTTTCTAGGGGTCATATGGGATTCTACTACGATGAGGGCGTTTCTATCCCCAACACGCGTACAATCGTTCCTATCAACTTTGAGCAAGATAAAGCGAGTTCTGGGCATCCCCTCCAGCTTTTACGAGAGGCTGTTGGGCCTTATGGCAGCAGCAGCCAATGTCATACCGTTGGGCCTATTGCACATGAGACCGTTTCAGTGATGGCTGAAAAGTCAGGGGTTTCATCCGAGGATGAAACCGCTGAGAGTAATCAGAGTCACGCGGCGATGCCTACATGCTATGAGTGTTTGGAGGTGCCCGCAGTTCCTAGCCTCGGGTTACACTCTAGGGGCGTCCCCTTACCGCAAGACGGTAATGACAGACGTGTTCCTCACAGGCTGGGGCACAGTCTTAAATGGCTGTCCAGCTCACGGTCTTTGGAGCGGCCCTCATCTGAAGTGGCATATAAATCGCCTAGAGATGAGGGCCATATTCCTAGCACTGAAATGATTTCTCCCTCAGTTGAGAGGTCACAGTGTGCTAGTTATGTCAGACAACACAGCTGTGGTCTCATATATCAACCACCAGGGAGGGTTACGTTTGTGGATCCATCCACAAGTGGTGGAGTCGATATGGCGGAGGTTCGGACAAGCAGAAGAGGATGTGTTTGCTTCCGAGGAGACAACACACTGCCCACTGTGGTTCGCCCTCACTCCTCCTGCCCCATTGGGGCTGGATGCCATGGTGCACACGTGGCCGAGGTCACGTCTATATGCTTTCCCCCCGATTGCTCTGCTCCCACAAGTTCTAGCGAGAGTTTGCCAAGATCGTCTACGTCTGCTGCTAGTAGCACCTTATTGGCCAGCTCCTACTGGGACCTACTGTCTCAAGCCGGAGGGCTGATCCATCACCTTCGGCCAGAACTATGGAAACTGTGGGTCTGTCCCCTGAGGGGCACTAGCTCATAGATTCTGGTCTCACAACTGAGGTTGTAGAGACCATGTTAAACGCTAGAGCACCATCCACAAGGAAATTGTATGCACTCAAGTGGCGGCTTTTTGTCTTGTGGTGTGAGAAACGTCAATTAGACCCAGTGAATTGCGCAATAGCTACAGTTCTGAAATTTCTGCAAGAATGTTTCTCAGCAGGGTTGGCTCCTTCTACAATCGGGGTTTATGTGGCCACCATTTCGGCCAGCCATGCCCCTGTTGATGGAGCCTCTGTGGGGCAGCATCCTCTAACTTCGTGCGTGGTGTCAGATGGTTGAGGCCCATCTGCAGGCCACGAGTACCTTCCTGGGACCTTTCTGTGGTTTTGGAAGGTCTGTCGGGAGCCCCATTTGAGCCCTTAGAGTCAGCCTCGGAGAAGCTTCTGACTCTAAAGATAGCTTTTCTATTTGTGGGGGATCTACAAGCTCACTCGGTTGCCCCCCCCTGCCTTGACTTCGCCCCCGGACTGGCCAAGGCCTTCCTGTATCCTAGGCCGGATTATATTCCTAAAGTGCCTACATCGGCTGCCCACCCTGTGGTATTACAGGCCTTCTGCCCTCCTCCATTCCTCACACCGAAACAGGAGAGGTTGCACCTGCTGTGTCCAGTAAGGGCCCTCTGTACTTACGTCCACCGCTCCGGCCAGTGGCATAAGTCAGAGCAGCTGCTGGTCTGCTTTGGTGGCGACAGTAGAGGTGATGCCGTGTCAAAGCAGCGCATCTCTACTAGGATAGTGGAAGCAATCTCTATCGCTTATGAGGCGCGCGGTCTCGCCACGCCTCTAGGCATAAGAGCTCATTCCACTAGGGCGGTCACCTCCTCGAAGGCTTTGTCAAAAGGGGTATCCTTGCATGATGTGTGTGCGGCCGCAGGGTGGTCTACGCCACACACGTTCATTCGTTATTACAGCCTGGATGTTCATTCCACCCCGGGCTCGAGTGTCTTGCAGTGACCATCGGGCTTGGGTATTTTTGGACAGGCCGTACCCTCGGTATGACGGAGTGGCTATTCCCATTCCCATACTGTTATGCTAAATGCAACGTCGAAGTTCCCTTTGAAAGGGAACGTCGGGGTTATGTATGTAACCCTGTTCCCTGAGAAGGGAACGAGACGTTGCATAGCATTGTCATACTAGGGCAGGCCTGTGAATTGCGTCTTTGCTTCAGATAATAGAGGCTGGCGGCAGAGTTCACAGGTGCCATACATATATCATGCGACGCGCCTAATTGCCACTTCACCCGATTATGGCAGGCCTATAAGTAGAGGCATGATTTTACACAAGCTTCAGATACCGGTCACGCGCGCAAGGTGCTTCCCATACTGTTATGCTAAATGCAACGTCTCGTTCCCTTTCTCAGGGAACAGGGTTACATACCTAACCCCGAAGTTTTCTCTGCATCCTTTATCTCTATCTTCTCAGCAAAGCGACAGCATTTTTCTTTTTGCCTGAGGAGATGCCAGCTAGGAGTACTTTGCCAGGGGGTAAGAATTTGTGATGATTACCAGCAGAGTAGGTTGACATAAACATAGAAATGCTTCAGGTTGTGTGTAATCATGCATGAATTAAACAAAAGTGCAGTTAACTGGAGTATTAACTGGAGTATATTTTTGCTCGGTTGCTGCAGTGTTTGAAATTTGGGTAAAATCACATAAGAACAGGTTTAGGCAGATATTCTCTCGTTTCTCTCTCACCTAAGACCTCATCTAGAATAGATTAAGAGTCACTCATTTTATTAACTCGCT
Organism: Ameiurus melas; assembly: GCA_012411365.1. Taxonomy (NCBI): domain Eukaryota; kingdom Metazoa; phylum Chordata; class Actinopteri; order Siluriformes; family Ictaluridae; genus Ameiurus; species Ameiurus melas. Next base: position 18,876,883 of record CM022755.1, on the reverse strand, counting down.
TCCACTTTAACTAATGATGCATTGACAACTAGCTGAAAAAATAAGCAGCCAATCGTCCAATAACTCACAATCTTCTGAAATGGGTTTTATTTATAGTCTCTACTGTAGCATATTCTACAATGCAGTTTTGTGGTCTGTAACAATTATGAGAGAATCTCGCTGAGAGACAGGGTCAGTGTGAACTTGAACTTTTTTTCCACCTGGTCCCTCTGGCATGACACACAGGCTAAGCAGGGACACAAAAAAAACAAATAAAAACTACCTAGCAGTTTTCCAGCTCACTTTGGACTGCAGCAAAATACAGTTTTGAAACATTAAAAAAAAAAAAAAAAATTATTTTCAGTACAGGCAAACATAAAATTCATATTCACAGCTACTGCACAATTGTGTTGGATAGAGATTATGCTGACAAACACTAGAGTATATCTTTTATTCTTTTTAATGTGACTGTCAACAAACTTGTCTCCATATCTTTTAACTTTTTTAATCTTTTTAATTTATTCCACATCCATATATGTCTACAATTACCCTTTAATAATTATGTGCTTTTGAGGAAACTACACACTGTTCTTACATTTTATCAGTTATTTACTTATCTTTTTGCTAAGCTCTCAGTGATATATTTTCTCCTTCATTGTGGTCTTTGCTTTCATTACCTGAGCTAAATCATGGTACAGTCCTTATCATAATCCCTCCATCAAGCCTAGAAAATATGCCTCTAAATAAGTCCTAATGAAAACGTAATTATACTGTATAAGTAGTGTTTACTGTTGAAATTCAGTTTATATATGAAGCTGTTGTTTCTAGTCAAATCACTACCAATATGATGTCACTATTTGACAACATTTATGTATCTTCCCAAAATATGCTGGTGCTTATGGTAGTTCTACTGTATTTTAAATAGAACTACCATAAGCACCAATGTGCAGACAATGGAAGCCAGGACACAGAGTCAACTGTGACTCTGTCTTTACAAGCATGATTGTTAGTGTGTGTGATTCACTGGACTTCATGTATTAGTTGGTTGAACATTTGTATTTAAACATACATTATTATATGTCGCAATGCATTTCACTCCTGCTAGCGAGAAGTCTTATGTTGTAATATATAGCAACTGCTCAATTCTAGAATAGATTAGAGTCATCTCATTTTATTAACTCGCTTCCACTTTAACTAATGATGCATTGACAACTAGCTGAAAAAATAAGCAGCCAATCGTCCAATAACTCACAATCTTCTGAAATGGGTTTTTATTTATAGTCTCTACTGTAGCATAATTCTACAATGCAGTTTTGTGGTCTGTAACAATTATGAGAGAATCTCGCTGAGAGACAGGGTCAGTGTGAACTTGAACTTTATTTTCCACCTGGTCCCTCTGGCATGACACACAGGCTAAGCAGGGACACAAAGAAAAACAAATAAAAACTACCTAGCAGTTTTCCAGCTCACTTTGGACTGCAGCAAAATACAGTTCCTTCCCTCACTCTTTAGCTAACCCAAAACTAAGGAAAAACGAATCAACATAAATAGCGCCGACTACCTACTAACCACCATCACCACTACGCTATTTACACAGGTGACTATTAGTGTGTGTAAGTTACCAAAAAGAAATACATATATATATATATATATATATTTACACAAGTAAATATAACACTCAATATAACACAAAAAATATAGTAAATATAACACTCAAAACTTAAAGGGGCAGATCACAAACAACATCAGTAACAAGCAGAAGGTAATACACGGGCAGAATCAACACATAAATCAATTCTAGAGATACAAAGCAACGGCATTGATCTTCCCTGGGATGGAGGCTGATAGGCTTAAACACACCTCCGGAAATGTGCTGCCTAGAATCCGAATGCATGTGGCAGGAGCAGGCATGTACAAAATGTGATTCTCCAGTGGCAAGCCGGAATGTGACGCATTACAGTTGGCTGGGCCTAAAGAAGGAGGAGGAGGCAAAAGACACCCATCCCACCAATGACAGGCACATGGATAGCACATAGAACAAATAGAAATACACTTGAGAATGTAACACCATCAAAGGATGACCTTTTCCAAAAAGAGTTAGTTTAGACCTTAACAACATGGGTCAAGAAACGTCTAAGATCTTGCCACTAATGAACTTTGAAGCAGTGGAAACAGTCTCTGAAGTAATGGATCTACTTTACTGTTTAGCGGTTACACAGACATTGCAAGGTGTTGCAAAATAGCTGGAAAATCCTGCGTCTGCTTGCAATGCCAAGTACAATAAAGGTGGAGGAGGAAGTAATTAAAGGTCTAAGCCTGATACATACAATTACCCATAATACCCCTAAATACTCCTCCACACAAAAACATCTGGGTTGTAACCCTGTTCCCTGAGAAGGGTACGAGACGTTGTGTGAACTTCACACTGTGGGAAGCACTCTCACATGTGACTGGCATCTGAAGCTTGTGTAAAATAATGCCTATTTATAGGCCTTACCTAGATCAGGTGACATGGCAATTAAAGGTGACTTGGCAACAACTGCTCCAATTTATGCCACTGGCCTGAGTAGGCACTTTAGGAATATAATCTGACCTAGGATATAGGAAGGCCTTGGCTAATCCAGGGGCAAAGTCAAGGCAGGAAGAAGCCTACTCACTTAAGAGATGTTAGGGTCAGCAGAAGAGCTACCTTTACCTGAAGCTGACACTAAGGGCTCAAATGGGGCACCTGAGAGGCCTTCCAGGACCAAAGAATGGTCCCAGGAAGGTATGCATGGTCTGCAGATGGGCCTCAGCCACCTGACACCTCAATGTTAGAGGATGTTGCTCCACAGAGGCTCCTTCAGTAATGGCATGACTGGCCAAAATGACAGCTACATAGACCCTGACTGTAGAAGGAGCCATCCCTGCTGAGAAATGTCCATGTAAGAACAACAGGACTGTAGCTATTGTGCAGTTTACTGGGTCTAGCTGACACAGGCAAAAAGTTGTCACTTGAGCTCATACAATTTTCTCATGGATGGCGCTCTAGCGTTCAACATAGTCTCTACAACCTCAGTTGAGAGAACAGAATCTATGAGCTGGTGCCCCGTAGGGGCCAGGCTTACAGTTTCTATAGTTCCCACCAAGGGTGATAAATCGCCCTCCGGCTTGAGGGCTCCTTGTGGACAAGAAGGAGTGCAGTCTAGCAGGGATGTTATCTCTGAGAACCATATTCAAGCTGGACAATAAGGTGCTACTAGCAGCAGATGTAGACGGTCTTGGCGAACTCTCACTAGAACTTGTGAGAGCAGAGCAACTGGGGGAAAAGCATACAGATATGACCTCTGCCACTTGTGCACCATGGCCTCCAGCCCCAATGGTGCAGGAGGACTGAGGGCAAACCACAGCACGTAGTCTGTTGTCTCCTCTGAGGCAAACACATCCACTTCCTCTTGGCAGAACCTCTGCCATATGGACTCCACCACTTGTGGATGGAGCCTCCAATCCCTGGGCCTTAGCCCCTGTTTCAACAGGATATCAGCCCCTACATCCGGTTGCCCGGAATGTATAAGAGAAGAATCAGCTGCACCTGCCCGAACAGGGGGCACAAACATAACCCTCCCTGGTGGTCGATGTATGTAGCCTTGAAATATGGCCTGCATTTCTAGGCGATTAATATGCCACTCCAGATGAGGGCCGCTCCAGAGACCGTCTTCGGATGAAACCCCCGACTTTGCAGCCTTATGTGCAATAGGCCCAACAGTATGATGTTGGCTGCTGCTGCCATAAGCCCCAACAGTCTCTCGTATAGACTGGAGGGGATGCCCAGACCCAGCTTTATCTTGTTCAATGTTGACAGGATTGACCCTATGCATTTTGGGGATAGAAACACCCTCAGTTGTAGTAGAATACCATATAACCCTTAGAAAAGTTGTCCTCTGCACTGGACAAAGCATACTTTTCTTGAGGTTCAACCCGAGTCCCAAGCTCCTCATGTGGGTGAGAACATCTTGATGTTGAATCGCCAGTTGCAATGATTGTGCTAGAATTAACCAGAATTACCAGGTAATTACCATAATTTCCGGACTATAAGCCGCTACTTTTTTCACACGCTTAAACACTGCGGCTTAAACAATGATTCGGCTAATTTATGGATTTTTATGGTCTAACTAGCTTCATGCTGCCAAAACGTTTAGCCTTGTCACATCGGACCAATGAAATTACTGAACAGGTCACAGTGGACCAATGAAACTGTTCGAATTAAATCAAACACATTGACACTAAATTTTTCAGATCAGTCATTTCACTTCATGTACACACCCTCATCATGGAAAACACACAAAGAAATGCATATGATGCAGCTTTCAAGTTAAAGGTGACTGGTCTGGCTGTCGAAGAAGGAAATAAAGCTGTTGCACGTAAGCTTGGCAAGAGAAGAAGAAGAGAGACTGAGAAAGTGTGTGACGAAGTACCAGTAATTCTGAGGCTGTTCAATTCCGACACTGAAGAAGATTACTTTAGTGGTTTTAGTGCACAGGAGGAAGATGAAGATAGCGATCAATGACTTTTCCTGGTAGGCAACTGTATATATATATTTTTTTAACCAGCCGTGTTACAGGTACTGTGTGGAAAAAAGCATTTATGGTATGTAAATGGTAAATGTGCACTTATATAGCGCTTTTATCCAAAGCACTTTACACTGTGTCTCATTCATCCATTCACACACACACTCATGGTAGCAGAGCTGCCATGCAAGGCGCTAGCTTGCCATTAGAAGCAACTTGGGGTTCAGTGTTTTGCCCAAGGACACTTCGGCGCGTGGAGTCACTCAGGCCGGGAATCAAACCGCCAACCCTACGATTAGTGGACAACCCGCTCTACCAACTGCGCCACAGCCGCCCCAGTTCAATACATGGTATGTATTTAATTAAAAGTTAAAACAACTTTGTATAACATCTTTCTGAGTAAATATCTCATTTTACAACGTGGACACCTCCTACTTATAGACAAGTGCGGCCTATATATGTATAAAAAATATATTTTTAAAGTTAGTGGGTGCAGCTTATATTCAGGTGCACTCAATAGTCCGAAATTTACAGTAACCAGGTTGTTTAGTGAAGGTGCAAGGCTAGCGCAAAGGGAAGAACCTGATATTGGTATGCATTGTCTCCTAACATGAATCTTAGGAATTTCCTGTGACTTGGCAAAATTTCTATGTGGAAATATGCATCTTTTAGAGGTATAGTCACAAATCAGTCCTCAAACTGAATATGCGGAATGATACATTTGAGCGTTGGCATTTTGAAGATGTATGTCTGAAGAGTATGGTTCAGATGACACAGATCTAAAATTGGCCGCATACTCCCATTTCTTTTGTGGACCAGGAAATAATGGCTGTAAAAACTTCCCTCCTTCAGGGAGCAGAGTACATGTTCTATGGCCCCTTTGTCCAAGAGGGATCTTACTTCCTGTGCTAATGTCAGGCTCTGCTCTTTGCTGACTACTGTGGTAGGCACAACTCTGAAACAGGGGGGTCAAGCTCTGAACTGGAACTGGTAACCCTTTTCTATGGTGGACAGAATCCATGGAGACACATTTGACAGTAGTTCACATGCTGCTAGATGGTCTTTAAGTGATGTTATCTCTTCCACATTTTGTTGGAGTGAAAGCATCAGATTTTCATTGCCCTGTGACAGCTTGCTTGACATTGGCTAACTGCCCTAATAATCTCACATCCTCTGATACATCCCTCCTCAGCCCATCAGAGCCACTCCTTCTTTGTCTGGTTGGCCTTTATGATCATTCCCAAATCATGTCGACCCTCCACACTCACCGTCTTTGTCTCCCATGCACTAGTGCTGGCCCGTGCTCCACTTATGGATGCCCAGGCAAACTGCACATGATGGGGAAGGAACTGCCTGACCACCACGGTTTGCAGATTCACCTTACAAAAGTTAACCAAGTTACCCATTGAATGGCCAATATGATTGGCCATTTGCTTGGTCACCCAGAGAGAGAAATCCGTGGCACCACAAAGCTCTGCCACTGCCTCTGAGGCAATTCCCTTCCCATTGTCAAGCTCCCTCAGAAAGTCTGCTTCGTAGGCCTGCAACACTGCCATTCTATGCCATGACCCACAAGTGAGACCCGGTGCCGCATAGGCTTTGCCAACCAAAGCTGAGGAGGCCTTAAATAGCTAAGCCACCCCCCATAAATTTCCTGCCATTAGAGGTAGCAAACAAGCACCTCCTCCTCCTTTGGCATAGCTAAATAGCCGTGTTGTTCATTCCCCATGAATGACGTCGCAGGGTTATAAATATGGCCATTGTATGGTTTTCCCCAGAAGCGTGATATTTTATGCACTTCTAGATAAAAGGTGAGTTTTCTGCAGTGTGAGGGAGATTTATATTCACTGGGGAGAAAGCACTCGTCCAGCCTGCAATGAGCCACTTCCTCTAACCCAGGACAGTCTAGATTAAGTTTTTCAGCTGTCCTAGTAATCACTTCGAGCAGCTCTTTATATGCTTGAAAGCTTCTTTCGTTTTTAGTGCATTGGTTCCCCCTTCTGGCTCCTCAGAGTCAGAGAGGGTGTTTTTACTTTCCATAACGGAAGTCGGAGTCATGATGCGAATTCCAAAATCCGGTGGAGTGGCAGACCCAGAAGACAGAGCCAGAAATAGAGCAGCTCTCGTATCCGGCTCCTTTTCCAGATCCATATGAGATCCCAGGACTTGAGCAGGCTGGCTGCCTGAGAAGAGAGCAAGCCGCGAGTGGAGCTGCCTGATGGTAAAGCGCTCACAATGCATGCAGTCAGCCTTCTTGAGGGCTACTGTGGAATGCTATATTCCCAGACACTTCATACAGAAAGTGTGTCTGTCCGCCCCTGTGAGGAAACGGGAGCACAGCGTGAAGCTCACGCATCATTTTGAAAGGGAACATGATTTTGCAATAAATACAGTTGGATGGCTGATTGTGATTACATAGATGGAAATTTTGTATTACATGTAAACTACTAAACGTTCCATTGAAACAATGATTTTCTCAGTACTTAGATAACTCAAAAAAGAGCTTATTTACAAGCCATTTTTTTTGTTAGTGATCTGACACTATACAGTAAATCACTTGAAGTTATCAGTGAATTTTCACTAAAGAGAAGTAACTGAAAAATTCTGAGTATGTTTAATTTTTTGTAAATGTATCTTTAAATAGTAAACATATTTACCACTACAGTATTTGCTGTATAAACACAAAAGCAGAAATCATCGACAGAACCAATTAGTTTGAAGAAATGCATATCTATAAAGAATTGAATGTTACTGACATTTATTCTAAAGATGGATGAATGTATTTAACAGGAATATGAAACTACGATACATGATGTGTATTTTGGATGAATATAGTGAAACAATATAGAACAAACCCTTGTCTTCCATCTACATGGAGAGTGACATGATTTGCTGAATATGAATGCAGAGACACCCAAAGTAAATGTCCTTTAGCTGGGAATATATTACCCTTTATCCCAAAATATCAGCTTTAAGAGCAAAATAGATTTTATAATACTATAGGCAAAACTGATCTCCATATAAATCACCTTGAGCTGTATAAAGCATTGGAGTATTCCCAGAGTTGCTGATACATATTGGCATTCTACAGCATGGGGCGCTTTGGCATCTGCCTGGAACGGTATTAGATTGAGGAAATAACTCTTGCCAGTAACTGGTGGAATGCAATTAAAACTTGCCAACGGAGCTGGCCTTATTTCCAATATAGTGTCAGTGCCAGGGACATGTAGAAAAATGTGACTGTATGGGACTCCAAAATTGCACTTTTTCAGAGTTGAACTGAGGTGGCTCAATGGTGGCTCATTCTAGCTGTCTTCCATTCAATATATACTCCTCCAGTGTCCTTATTCAGTCTTTTGCTGTTTCTCTATTTCATTTGATTATATCTTCATATGTAATTTTTTTCTCTTCTATGCACATAGGACTATCATCAGTTTACAGTATATAGTATATTAGTATAAAGTCTGTAGTATAGTGTATTGAAGTATTAGCAGTTCATCACTGGTTGTGTCAGGATAGAAAACATTTTTTTATTCCTAATGGAAGTCTTATAGATCAGCGGTCCCCAACCTTTTTTGCGCCACAGACCGGTTTAATATCAGACAATATTTTCACAGTGTTTTTCCTTTAAGGTGTGGTGGTTAAATACAACAAAATAAAATGATAGGACCGGCATAAAAACTGGGGTAATTTTAAAGTATAATAACAAACGTGAATCCAATGTGAAATCGCAACTTTATTAGCAGCGTCCTCGTAACATCCTTTCTCCCCCCTAACGCTCTCTGGTCTCTATGGTAAGGTTTCAACGAGACCGAGACAAGCGTCTTGACATGCATCAAGAGTGAGTCGTAGAAAGATGTAACGGAGAGAATCCAATAATTTTTCAGATCCAGATAATAAATAAAACGGAAATAATGTAAGTTATTTATCCTTTCTGTGCGGCCCGGTACCAAATGACCTACAGACCGGTACCAGTCTGCGGACCGGGGGTTGGGGACCGCTGTTATAGATGATATTCCTCTTATTCTCTCTGTGCATTTATCTATCTGCCAGTGACTGTCAGCAAAACAAGAGTATTAGCAAACCGAAGCTATCCTAGAGTTCTAAACTACTTTTTCCCCCTACATTGATATTGATTTTTATATATAAATACACAGGGATCATTATGTACTATCACTATCTCACTCTTAGAGATTAATTAAAGGAAAATGCTTCACACAATAGGAACTGTATGAATAGCTACATGTGAAAGATCAGGGTAAGGTCACATCTGAATAAACACTTCAGCAATTTGTTTTGTTTAATTGACCCTTTGGGAGTACACTCCTTAATAGCTTGCAGTGAGCCATTGCCAGAACAAGGGAAAGTTATAACAAATCATTTTACACATCTGTCACATCTGTAAATATCCAAATCTAATATCTAATATCAGATAACTAAATATAATGTTTTTTTTAATCAAATGGAAAAAAAATGCAATCTCATCCAAACATAATTTTGAATGATGTTCAACTAATATTCAGCCACAGCCAGACCACTGCCTACCATAGGTTTTTTGAGCTAGATATACACTTTAATGTAATGTCCTTAAAACAAGTCAAAATAAGGCTCAGTAGTGTGTGTGGCCTCCACGTTCCTGTATGACCTCCCTACAACGCCTGGGCATGCTCCTGATGAGGTGGCATGGACAGTCTGTGGTGCAACGTGGCGTTGGTGGGTGGAGTGAGATATGATGTCCCAGATGTGCTCAATTGGATTCAGGTCTGGGCGGGCATCAATGCCTTCCTCTTGCAGGAACTGCTGACACACTCCAGCCACATGAGGTCTAGCATTGTCTTGCATTAGGAGGAACCCAGGGCCAACTGCACCAGCATATGGTCTCACAAGGGGTCTGAGGATCTCATCTCGGTACCTTATGGCAGTCAGGCTACCTCTGGCGAGCACATGGAGGGCTGTGTGGCCCCCCAAAGACATGCCACCCCACACCATTACTGACCCACCACCAAACCGGTCATGCTGGAGGATGTTGCAGGCAGCAGAACGTTCTCCACGACGTCTCCAGACTCTGTCATGTCTGTCACATGTGCTCAGTTTGAACCTGCTTTCATCTGTGAAGAGCACAGGGCGCCAGTGGCAAATTTGCGAATCTTGGTGTTCTCTGGCAAATGCCAAACGTCCTGCACGGTGTTGGACTGTAAGCACAACCCCCACCTGTGGACGTCGGGCCCTCATACCACCCTCATGGAGTCTGTTTCTGACCGTTTGAGCATACACATGCAAATTTGTGGCCTGCTGGAGGTCATTTTGCAGGGCTCTGGCAGTGCTCCTCCTGCTCCTCCTTGCACAAAGGTGGAGGTAGCAGTCCTGCTGCTGGGTTGTTGCCTTCCTACGGCCTCCTCCATGTTTCCTGATGTACTGGCCTGTCTCCTAGTAGCGCTTCCATGTTCTGGACACTACGCTGACAGACACAGCAAACCTTCTTGCCATAGCTTGCATTGATGTGCCATCCCGGATGAGCTGCACTACCTGAGCCACTTGTGTGGGTTGTAGACTCCGTCTCATGCTGCCACTAGAATGAAAGCACCGCCAGCATTCAAAAGTGACCAAAACATCAGCCAAGAAGCATAGGAACTGAGAAGTGGTCTGTGGTCACCACCTGCAGAACCACTCCTTTGTTGGGGTTATCTTGCTAATTGCCTATAATTTCCACCTGCATGTGAAATTGATTGTCAATCAGTGTTGCTTCCTGAGTGGACAGTTTGATTTCACAGGAGTGTGATTGACTTGGAGTTACATTGTGTTGTTTAAGTGTTCCCTTTATTTTTTTGAGCAGTGTAGCATGGCAAAACTGAATGAGGTAGATCACCTAACAATAAGCTTGTGAGAGAGCTTCATTCCATTTTCTGAACTGAAATATATACCAGAAATGAGACTATAGGCATCTGTAGTTTGTAAGTCATTTTGGAGGAAAACATCTGCTAAATGAATTAATGTAATGTAATGTGTAGTACATTCAGCTGACTGAGTTTGGTCATCCCTTGTATAGTCATCCACTTTAGCCTAATTATGCCATAGGTTGAAGAACACAATCATATATCAGATCAAATTAGTTTAGCAAATACTCATGTGGGTTTTAAGTTTTACTGGTAGAGTTTTCTGTATTCTATATTTTCTCTGGTGCTGAAATTGAAGAGAAATCAGAGGAGTGAACCTGGGTAGGATTTTAAATGTAGTCTCATCTCCTCTCTTTCTGTCAACAGCTGGGTGTTTATACTCTCTCCCTTAGTGTCTTCCTGCTCACTTAGCCATGAAACATTTATAACCGGGTCATCAGAGGAGGACTGGGGCGAGCCACTGGTTTGTTGGTTGGAGGGTGGGGTGTTGGGGGTTATATCTTGGTATAGGAATATCTGACTGTTTTAGCCTTATTTGGACATTTGGCTCATCCCCATAAAGAAAACATGTGTGTGAGTGAGTGAGTGAGTGAGTGAGTGAGTGAGTGAGTGAGTGAGTGATTGAGTGAGGGGTTAAAGGGGCTTAATGATTGCATGTCCTATTTTGGACAAATCCATGTTTTTTAAATAAATTCTTAATAGCTCACATATTTGGTTTAAAATAAAACCAGTTATGTATTTCAACATTAGCATTTGCTAATTTATAGACAAGTTTTGATTATATAATTTGCTGTGTTTAGAGCCAGTTCAGCGCAAGAAAGAAAAAAAGAAAGAAAGAATGAATGAGCTCTTCTATCATGTCATGTCATTATTCCACATTAGGTACATAAGAAACTCAGTGAGAAAATAAGCATTGTCTTGTGAAGTGATCAACTTATGAAAGGATGCTGAACTTGTGAGAACTCCCTGACACTTAACCTAATCAAAATGCTTGCTCACTTTCAGTGTGTGTATTTCCATGTATTGTGGTGGTATTGGTGATTAATGTCTTTGAATAATTTGAGTGTGGAAGAGGGATTGTATAATACAGTTCATTATTAACTAATGTTTAAAAACCTATTTAACTAGGCCTATCAACTATTCTTCTTTACTTTACTGTAACTGACAATAACAATGATGTGTGTGATAAAGAGATTATTTTAGTGTAGTTGGTGTAGTAGGTAGTAAGTGTCAGCACATACACTGCAATGCAGTTTATTTACAATGTAGTGGTCACATTTAGCACAAATGGTGGCTTCTTAAGGTAGAGGGGTGAAGGAAGAGACAGTGTGAGTAGAGAGAGATCAATGCTTAAAATATTTATAGGGCAGCACGTAATGCTCAAAACATGGTAGTGGTATTACATAAGAACTGACCATTAATAAAAACAGTTAATCAGCTTATAGAGTGGTTTGCTGTGTTACATATGGAGACATCAGCACATGTACTAGCTGGACAAATACCACACATAATTTAAACCAGCTTTGTCAGATTTTAAGAAAAATTTAAAGTTTGTGAATTTAAAAAATAGAACAAGACAAACATTGGAACCCGGTCCAGGGTGAACCCCGCGTTGTGCCCGATGCGCTCTGGGATTGGCTCCAGGTTCCCCTGCGACCCTGAAGAAGGAGTAAGTGGTAGAAGATTGATGGATGGATGGATGGATGGATGGAACAAGAAAAACAACAGTGAGGCTTTACTCATACCTAGCCACAGAATCAAATGGATCTAGTTAATATGGCAATATATAACACACACAAATAAAAAAAATAAAACAAATAGAAATGGCAACAAGCATTGCACAGTGAATTTTATGAATTTTATGCGTGTGTAAGCACTCAAACATACAAGGAGTGATAAGGTATAGTTGTTACATGCTTCTTCTAGTGCACAAACTTGGGCACTTCTTTGGTGATGTTACCAGGAATCATTGGGTATTCTGGGTCTTTCGAACATTACACACCCTTGTCATGCAAAATAAAATAAAAAATAAAAAAAAACAACAACATTTTTTTTTATTTTACCACCACAAGCAATGAGAAAAGTATGTGCTTTCTTCAAGAAAATAACAAAGCTGAATTTATGTTTGAACTGGTGGGGGGTTTGTAATAAAAAGATGTGTTCCATTCCCTTTCAAAGGGAACTTGCATTTAGCAGTATGGGAACGCCTTGCGCGTGACCGGTATCTGAAGCTTGTGTAAAATCATGCCTCTACTTATAGGCCTGCCATGATCAGGTGACGTGGCAATTAAGCGCGTCGCATGATATATATATGGCACCTGTGAACCACGCCGCCAGCCTTATTATCTTCAGCGAGACTGCATGTCTGTTGTTTGTGTGACAAAAACTCAATCTCTTAACTTTTCTATCCCTTTTTAAAGAAAAGGAAGGAGAGGTAAGTAATGAGCGAGAAAGAGTTAAAGATGTGTGTAACGTGCTCCCGTTTCATCACGGGGGAAAAGTGCACATTTTCTGGGTGAAGTGTTAGTGGTGTAGTATGCGATGGCAACCTCGAGAGGCTGCGCATGGTAACGCTACATTAAGCAGCTCAACTCGCGCTCTTCTCGAGGAAAAAAAAAAAAAAAAAAACGGAAGCCTCACGAGCTGGGTTTCAAAGCCTCGCGGATCTGGGCCGGCCGCTGCCGAGGCAGCCAACCGTCTCAGGTTCAAGGGATCTCTTAAGTCCGGAAGAGGAGCTGTTTGAGGGAGCCTCTGTGGGGCAACATCCTCTAACTTCGAGGTTCATGCGTGGTCTCAGATGGCTGAGGCCCATCTGCAGGCCACGCATACCTTCCTGGGACCTCCTGTGGTCCTGGAAGGTCTGTCAGGTGCCCCATTCGAGCCCCTGGAGTGGATCCCCTCCACAAGGAAATCAAATGCGCTCAGGTGTCAGCTTTTTGTCTTGTGGCATGAGGAACCTCACCTAGACCCAGAGAACTGTGCAATTGCTACAGTCCTGGAGTTCTTACAAAACGTTTCTCGGCGGGCTGGGCTCTGACCAGAACAAGAGAGGATGCACCCGCTATGTCCAGTAAGCGCTCTCTGTACTTACGTCCACCGCACCGGCCAGTGGCGTAAGTCAGAGCAGCTACTAGTCTGCTTTGGCAGCGACAGGAAAAGTGATGCTCTGCTATGGCAGCGCATCTCTACTGGGATTGTTGAAGGCTTTGTCCAAAGGGGTTTCCTTGCAGCATGTGTGTGCGGCTGCAGGGTGGTCCATGCCTCACACGGTCATTTGTTATTACAGCCTGGATATTCATCCCTCCCCAGGCTCGAGTGTCCTGCACTGACCCTCGGGTTTGGGTATTTTTGAACAGGCCGTACCCTCAGTATGACGGAGTGGGTATTCCCGTTCCCATACTGCTAAATGCAACGTCGAAGTTCCCTTTGAAAGGGAACCTCGGGGTTACACATGTAACCCTGTTCACTGAGAAGGGAACGAGACATTACATAGCGCTGTCATACCAGGGCTGACCTGTGAATTGCGTCTTCGCTTCAGATAATAGAGGCTGGCGGCGTGGTTCACAGGTGCCATATATATATCATGCAACGCGCTTAATTGCCACGTCAACCTGATCATGGCAGGCCTATAAGTAGAGGCATGATTTTACACAAGCTTCAGATACCGGTCACGCGCAAGGCGTTCCCATACTGCTAAATGCAACGTCTCGTTCCCTTCTCAGGGAACAGGCTTACATGCATAACCCCGATGTTTTCTATGAGAAAATATGGCTTTTCAAAAGCTGTTTAATAATAATAAAAAAAAAGGTTAGTCAGTAGAAACTACACTTCCGATCAACGCATTCCAACTGATATGCAGAAAATGCAATCCATGAGCTGATCTTTAACAATAGACAATTCAATGAAATGACAATTAATTTAATAGTACATTTTTGAAAGAAACGTGCTGTATGTGTCATATTTTAGACTGCTATGGATTGATCCCTCTAAATATAGTAAAACAAGTATTTTTCAGGAATTTCTAAAGTTTATTGTGGTCAGGCTGGACTTGATTTGATTAGGGTTTCAAATGAAGTACAGTTTAATAAAGAGGCTCAGTCCTCAAAACAATTGTGGTGTAACAAACTGTTAGCCTCTGCCCACTTTTCCAAATATAGAGATAAAAATCCCTCATCTGTGAATACTACTCTAAATTTTGTGCAAATTTACAGTGGGGGAAATTATATCTCACATTTTACTTTCTTGTAAATATAAGTATATAAGTATAAGTAAATATAAGTAATATAAGTAACCCATATGTGTGATCATATCAAATTTATTGAATAAAGAGCCAGTATGCTCATGGCCAAAGCTCCTCCACAGAGATGAAGGGAATAATGTATGTCACTCAGAACACTGCAATAGAACAGAACATAGTTATTCATTGGGATAAATAAACAAAAATGTGCTAAAATATAATAGTAATGTATATAATGATACATAATTGTTACAGTGCTATGAAAAAGTATTTGCCTGATTACTTCTGTTTTTGTGTATATTTCAAACTAAATAGTTTTATATCTTCAAACGAAATACAACAGAAAACAAAGGCAACCTGAGTAAACACACAATACAGTTTTATTTTATTTTTTTATTGAAGCAAAAAAAGTTATCCAACACCTATAACCCATGTGAAAAACTAATTTCAACTTTAAACTTAAATTCTGGTTCTGCCACCAGCACAATAACTGAAACCAAATGCTTCCGATAACTGGAGATCAGTTTTTCACAGCACTGTGGTGGAATTTTTGCCGACTCTTCTTTGCAGAACTGCTTTACTTCAGCCACACTGGGGGGTTTTCAAGTGTGAACTGCCCATTTAAGGTCCTGCCACAACATCTCATTTGGTTCAAGTCAGGACATTGACTGGGCCACACCAAAAGTTTAATTTTGCTTTTTTGAGTCATTCAGAGGTGGTCTTACTCCGATTCTTTGGATCATTGTCTTGCTGCATAATACACTTGTGCTTCAGTTTCAACTTAGGGACTGAAGACTGGACATTCTCCTTTAGGATTTTTTGGTAAAGAGCAGAATTCATGTTTCCTTGTTATTGCAATTTGCTCAGGTCCTGAAGCAGCAAAGCATCGCCACACCATCACACTTCCACCACAATGCTTGACTGTAGGTGATGTTCTCTTTGTGGAATTCTATGTTTGGTTTATGCCAAATGTGACGCGACCCCTGTCTTCCAAACAGTTCCACTTTCAACTCATCAGTCCACAGAACATTCTCATTAAATGTTCGAGTATCATAAAGGTGTGTTCAGATGAGCCTTAATGTTCTTCTGGGTTAGCGATGGTTTTCACCTCACCACTCTTCCATTTAAGCCATTTTTGCCCAGTGTCTTTCTGATAGTGGAGTGGACAGTGACCTTTATTGATGCAAGAGAGGCCTTATCCTTGGGTCTTGGGTGACCTCCTGGATCAATAGTGTGCTGTGCTCTTGGAGGAATTTTGGAAGGTTGGACACTTCTGGGAAGATTCACTACTGTGCAGAGTTTTTTTTCCATCTAGACATAATGGCTCTCACTCTGGTTCTTTGGAGTCCAAGAGCCTTTGAAATAATTGTGTAACCATTCCCAGACTGATCTATTCAATCACCTTCTTCCTAGTCATTTCTGGACTTTCTTTACATTTTGGCGTTGTGTTACTGGGTAAGACCTTTGTAATGCTGTTGTAAAAGTTATATTTAAGTGTTTTGATTGAACAGGGTTTGCAATAATCAGGCCTGGTTATGTCTAGTCCAGCAAAATCCCATTATTAATGCAGTTTCATAGATTTGGGGAAGTAGTAAAGGGGCAAATACATTTCACACAGGCCCAGCTGGTATTGGATAACTTTTTTGCTTCAGTAAAAACTTTTTTTTAATGTATTTCGTGTTTACTCAGGTTGAGTTTGTTTTATGTTAGCTTTTGTTTGAAAGTCTGAAAAAATATAAAATTAGAGACAAAAACTTTTTCACAGAACTGTATGATAGCAAATTTTATAAATTGTATTAATTTACAAATATTCTAAATTGTACTAGTATTTAGGTCTATCCATATTTCTTTTGAAATGACAATAATAAATAATAATAAATACTTAAATCATAAAAAAGTCTAAACAATCTATTTTTCATTTTTGCACAATAGCCATAAAGAGCTTAAGTTATCAAGTTAAAATAAAGCTATGATAACGAGTAGCCATTAAAAATCTCTATCAAGATTCATGTTCAGACACACAAAAAATCAATCTAAATAATTACTACACGTATCCCTCTAAATAAATGTGTACTCATAAAACACTGCTGTTTAAAAAGCTAGCAAAGCAACTCAAAATGAATGAGGGAACAATGTGATATAATGTTTGAGATACTAAAGTAAACTGGAGAAAGTAAAACTTGTTCACTTTGTTTATTGAAGTCCATCCTGAAGCACTCAACGCAAGGGATTAAAGTGCTGTGTGAGTAGTAGAGGGAGAGAAAAGCAGGACAGTCATTTCTTCTCTCATCTCATCTCCTCTGGTGTTTTTTCTGTGAAACTACTCTCATTTCTGAACATCACAGTTCACTTGGTAGAGTGTACAATGCCATAATGTATTAGCCATAAAATTGATACATTTGATAATACTTCAGAACAGAGTTAAAGGATAATCAATTAACTATTGGTGTTAAGGAGTTCTTATGATTCGGGAGGTGGATACAAGTGCAGACAATATATAAAAAAGAAATAAATAATTTAGGACAAGAATCAAAGAACAAAACAATGATACAGACTACTCACAATAACTTAAGCTAAGAAATTAAGAAGGGAAAACACAGAACTTGTATCGAGAACCTATTCATGGGATCACAAGATTGGTGTTTATCATCTTCAATGTCCAATATTTCCAAATTGCTTGAATTGTATTTCTAGGTTTTGTCATTTCTGAAGATGATTAAATTCTAGATAAATTCTTTTTATAACATTAAAACCACTTACAGGTGAAGTGAATAAAATTGATTATCTCATTTCCTGTCATGGAGTAGGAATTATTAGGCCGCAAGTGAGAAGTCATTTTTCGAAGTTGATGCAGGAAAAATAGGCAAGTGTAAGTATCTGAGTGACACTGACAATTGCCTAATTCTGATGGCTATATGAATGGGTCAGAGCATCTCCAAAACTGGTGTTCCCAGTATTTAGTGGCTAGTACCTACCAAAAGTTGTTCAAGGAAGGTCATCCAGTGATGAACTGGCAACAGGGATATAGGCACCCAACACGCACTGATGCACGTGGGGACCAAAGGCTAGCCTGTCTGGTCCAAAAGAATATCTACTTTAGCCCAAATTGCTGAAAATGTTAATGATAGAAAGGTGTCGGAAGACAGTACATCCCAACTAGCTGTGTAGCCAAAGAGCAGACAGAGTGCCAATGCTGATCCCTGTCTACCGATGAAAGTGACTACAATGGGCATGTGAGCATTAGAACTGACCCACGGAGCAGAAAGAAGTTGGCCTGGTCTCATGAATCATGTTTTCTTTTACATCATGTGGATGGCCGGGTGTGTGCATTACTTACATAGGGACGAGATGGCACCAGGATGCAATATATTAAGAATACTCTGGGCAATGTTCTACTGGGAAACCTTGGGTCCTGGCATTCATGTGGATGTTACTTTGACACATACCAACTACCTAAAATTGCTGCAGACCAAGTACACCCCTTCATAGCAATGGTATTCCCTACTGGCAGTGTCCTCTTACAGCAGGATTACGCACCCTGTCACACTGCAAAAATTGGGAATGTGTCAAAGAGTTCAAGGTTTTGATTGGGCCTCTAAATTCTCCAGATCTCAATCTGATCAAGCATCTGTGGGATGTGCTGTACAAACAAGTCCAATCCATGGAAGAACCAATTCCCAACAGGACTTAAAGGATCTGCTGCTAACATCTTGGTGTCAGATACTATAGCACACCTGCAGAGGTCTTGTGCAGTCCATGCCTCAATGGGTCAGAGCTGTTTAGTTGGCACACGGGAGACAGACCTACACAATATTAAGCAGGTTGTTTTAATATTAAGGCTGATCTGTATATTTATAACATTAACTGGGTTCACCTCCTTCAGCTTCAGAAATATTTTGCTTGCATAGATCATGGAATTTTGTAAACACCAGAATTGGCATCACAATACAATCTCCAATATGCGTTGTAGGATGCAAGGATGGCCACCACAACTCCCAACCTGCTTTGTGACCTCCAGACAAGCGCCACAATGACCCCACCAAACTCAAACTGTAACATTCTCAAGCACAATCATTCTCATTGGACACACATGGACTCATGAACAGTGCATCTACTGTATATTCACTTGAACCCACACTTATCTGCGAAGTATCTGCTCAGTGTATTCTTGCCTGGCATTACCAAAATTTTTTCTCATGTGTTGTTATTCTGTTTGGTTTTTTTTAACCCCAGTAACTTGCTTGATTTAGCCTGTCTCTACATTGCCTAACCCTTGGCTGTTTGTGTCTACAATCTTGCCTAACACTTTGGATTTTTTGGCAGCTTTTCAATAAAGTTCAATAACCTTCTGCCGCTGTCTCTATTCCCCACACTGTTTGTATTTTAATATGACATTTGTTCTTGATGAAAGAATAAAAGAAAATACTAAATCATGTCGGCCTGTGCTCAGATATAAAACTTAATTCATTCAAATACATTTAAGAATGTATTTTTTGTAATATTACTAGCATTATGTTTGTGAATAATTTGCTTTTCATAACCATTCAGAGTTTTTATTTGGACATTTATTACAGTATACTTTAATCTCTGAGTATCATCTGCAACTTGGCATGAAGGATGAACAACTCTGCCTCGAGCTGAAGTTTAAGGTCAGTGCACTACTGTGTTGGTTAATAAACTTGAAAAATACCATTAAAAAGTGAGAACGGCACACACCAAATTGTGATTTATGCATAATCACCAAAGTTGTCAGATGGTGTTTATTTCAGATGTGTTAATGCAGTGTTAACCTGAGAGGAGCAGTCGATCATGGAAGAACAAGAGAAAAACATGTGTAGAAAGAGGCTGATGAGGACCACAGGTAAGAATAATGTCTGCGCAGGAGCTCTATCTCTGCTGATCCTATGTGTTGTCATTTCTCATTGCAGAAAGGGGTGGGATGAACATGAACTTGAACTGTAGTTGAGCTCAGTGAAGCATGAAAGGGTTAGACAAGTATATGAGCCCGCTCCAGTATGTACAGTGAGGGCAAACTAACGTTAATAGAAAAGCAAAAAGTCAAAAGAATCTGAAAGGATGTCGTTTAAGCACACACCCAGTTTGACAAAGATGCAGAATTTTTATTAAAGCATACCTCATTTTGTAATTCTGATATTCTGTTTTTTTTTTAATCTTGGAACAATTTGACATATGTGGAAATCTCCATAAGTCTAAGTAAATAAGCTCATTTTATTGATTGACAGGCAGAACTGTTGAACCTGACTAATATCCATGAAATAACTTTAATTTGACCTTACCACTGCCTGTTTCAGTAGCAGTTACTGAATTATTGGAAATAGGAATAGGAATTGGATATCACTCTAATGGAAAATATAGACAGTGAACAGCCAATACTACACTGTGATTATAACAGGAGCACCAGTGTGCTCGTCCGTCATCTGCTCTATTGGCTTGTCGCACCGGCGGAGCTTGTGTGCATCTGTGATGTTAAGAGCTATGCCGTCGGCAGTGTATTCTGCCAGAAGGGCCTCCCAAGGCGGACAGGTCTTGACTGAGGTGCCAGACTAAGTATACAGCACAATGTCGGAATCAAGGCGTTGCACGTTGACGGCGGATGATCAATTTCGATTGACAATGGCAATAACGTGATTCAGTGTAGTGTTTTCACGGGCGCTGCATTACTGCGTGGAAGAAAGGCCCAGCAATCTACTTCCGAACACTTTGCCAAGAAAACTTTGATGGAGAGCACAACAAGCGAATTTTGATATAGTGCTGGAAGAAGCGCCCCTAGGTTGGAAGGCACTCAAAAAGCTACTGGGGAAGAGCTGATGGCCAACTTTAGTAGGTCGATGCCTATGACGTGTGAGGATCAAAGCTGCAAGGTCGTTCTGAAGCTGATGTTTCTCGACCAAAAGAGATCAGAAGCTGTAGAGATGTTATCAAAATTGGAACATGGAATGTCAGAACAATGAATCAAGGAAAACTTGATATTGTCAAAGTCGAAATGGAAAGAGTGAAGATGGACCTACTCGGAATAAGCGAATTAAAGTGGACTCAATAAGGATGTTTTCAATTCACCAAACACTGGGTATACTATGCCGGCAATGAAACGTGATTTCAATACGCCTTCAAGGATTGCCAGTAAACATCAGTCATTCAAGTTTACACACCAATAACCGATGCAGAAGAGGAAGATGTTGACCAGTTCTACAACCAAATCCAAGACGAAGTTGATCGAACACCAAGTCAGGACATGCTCATCAACATGGGTGATTTCCACGCAAAGGTAGGACACGGCAAACAAGGGAACACTGTTGGAAATTTTGGACTCAGAGATAGAAACGAAGCGATCGACTAGTTGAGTTTTGCACTACAAATCAACTTCTGATTATGAACACCTTCTATCAGCACCACAAAAGAAGGCTTTACACATGGACATCACAGAACAGCATGTACAAGGACCAGATCGATTATATATGTGTCTGTCAACGATGGAGGTTGTCGATAATGTCAACAAAACGAAACCAGGTGCGGATTGCGGAACCGATCATGAACTTCTATCATGCAACACGAAAATTAAATTATGGAAAAACCCCAAGGAAAAGACTGAGCTGAAACTTGATTAATACTTGAAGTATTTTAGGACGAAATTGAGGTTATCAACGACTTCAGCCTACTTGGATCGATGATCAACACGAAGGCAACGACTCTTGAAGAAGTGAAATGAAGAATAGCCATGGGAAATAGCCATGGGAAAATCAACGATGAAATCACTGGACAGAATTTTTTTAATCGAAGGACATTTCTTTGCCCACAAAGACACGCCTCCTTCAGAGTCTCATCTTCTCCATTGTAACATATGACAGCGAGAGCTGGACAGTCAAGAAACAAGAACAGAAAAGAATCGACGCCTTTGAAATGTGGTGCTGGAGACGAATCCTGTCGATACCATGGACAGCCAGACGGACAAATAAATCTATATTGTAGCAAATCAAACCGGACAAGCAAGTATCACCAAACTATGACTTGCCCACTTTGGACACATTGCACGAACAGATCACTCACTCGAGAAAAACGTAAAGATGGGACGCATCGAAGGAAAAAGAAGAAGAGGAAGACCAGCAACCCGGTGGCTCGACACCATCAAGACAACGATGGAGAAGACCTTGGCCCAACTTATCCAACTGGCACATGATCGATCTTCCTACAGATCTTTCATCCATCAAGGCTCAGAATCGAGCCTAGGGCCTTTAACTAACTATTTAACTAGCTCCTATGGCCATCTCAAGAGCTCTTTTGTCTCACTCGTCATTATATTTGATCCCACTTTTGCACCAGCCTGGCATCTGTCTAGTGATACTGCAGTATGTTTTTACAGAAAGTCTTATTTCCATGGTGCAAAAAAAAAAAGACAAAAAGTACAAGTAGCAGAAGTAGTTTAATTTTGTCATTAAACTTAGCCACGAGCTGTGTTCTTTTACAGGAACAAGATGTAGTTGACGTTGCAACCGAGTAATCACACATTTGAGAGACCATCAGCAAATTAATTCATTAACCACTCTTATTCATTAATATACTTTTAGAGAGAGAATGTCATGGATTAGATTTTAATCCAGTGTCAGTATCTTGCTCTGAAATTCTGAGTCACAGTGATCAAACTAGAGATTAAATTTTAACTCCAGTCATTTGAATTGGTTGAGATAAATGGTTTGCTAAGATACATATAACAGTTGCATGGTTTGCCTAGATTTGCATGCCATCTCATTTTGTAGTGTACATTAGCTAAACATATTATTTTATTTTATTTTATGATGTCACTGTATGTCCATGTATTAGAGAAAAAAAGAAAGAATATATATATTGTCGCGACGGACTGGCACTCGGCGCGAGGAGAAAGGGGATCGCTCCTTTGCCAACTGCCGTACCGGCACGAAGCAGGCAGCCCCGCGTCGGAACTGGCAGTAACCGGAAGGGACGCCATGCCGGGGAGGACCCATCGATGCCGTACCGTCCGGGGATTGGAGGATCGGACGGAAGTATCCCACCACTCGCTACCGGATGGCGGAGATAAAGGACGCCCTTCCGCCCCGGAAGATTGAGTACCGACTTGCGAAACGGTTGGCGTCCGAGCAGACCCTGCGTGCAGTTTTCACTCTTGCTCCCCTTTGTATTGTGGATGACTAATCTCTCTCTCTCTTTCTCTCTCTCTCTCTCTCTCTCTCGTACTTCGGCGGAAGGCACCCGACACGACGAGGACCGCGCCCGGCCGAGACGACGCGCGCGCTGAGGGACTGCCCGAGAGCCCGAGGCGTCTTCCGGGATTCCCCGACACGCCCCCACTAGGCGTCACGCGGCGTCAGCCCGACCCCGCGGACCTACACACACACCCCGGGACATACACTCACCAAACCAAGAATAGAGCCTGAGTTTTTGCGCTACCTTACTCTTCGTGTTTGGGCATTTTCGTCGCCCATCCCGTCCACACTGGTGGAGAATGCGGGCATGAGCACAGAACCGCCTTACCTAGGAAAAAAAAAAAAAAAAAAAAAAGGGGAGAGACTATCAGGTTTTTCTTCTTTTTCAGAAAAAAAAAAAAAAAAACAAAAAAAGAAAGGAGACTATCAGGTTTTTTTTTTTTTCGAGAAAAAAAAAAAAAGAAAAAAAAAAAAACCGCACACAATGGAACAGACATTACAGCAGCTGGTGCAGGCCAGTATACAGCAACAGGCCGTCACCCAACGACTTACGGAAAGCCTCCAGGTGGCGACAGAGGCGCTGGTGGCGCTACAGTCCCGCGCGGCCTCCACGCCTCTCCCAGACCCGGGACGTGAGCTCCGCCGCCTACTCCCCCCCTTGGCTCCTGATGACGACCCGGTGGCGTACCTCGAGACTTTTGAAACCAGCGCGCCGCCGCGGGGCTGGGACAAGGAGGACTGGCCCGCGCCGCCGGTCCCCTGCTCACAGGGGAGGCCCGCGAGGCCTATTACAGTCTCGAGCCGGAGGACGCCGCGGACTACCGCACCATGAAGGAGGGCGTCCTGGCGTGGTGCGGCCGAGGCTCTCCCCAAGCGACCGCCGAGTTCCATCGCTGGGTCTATCGGCCGGCGCCGCAGCCCCGCAGGCAGCTGAACACCCTCATCCGCCTCACCAAAAGGTGGCTCCGGCCAGACCAGCACACGGCCCTCCAGGTGGCGGAAGCGTGGCAATGGATCGGTTCTTGAGGGCATTACCCCGGATGGTACGACAGGCTGTGGGGGTCCAAGCACCGTGAACGCCCCAGGAGCTCCTGATGGCCCTGGAGCGCATCACCGCCACCCTCGAGCTCGACCCACAAGAGCCACAGCCCTTTGACCTACCTCTAGGGGCCTCAGGAGTCCGGTCTGTCCGACCACGCCCAGCCTGCGCTTGGCGAACCCGCCGGAGGTCGCCCACCCCAGTAAATCCCACCGATGAGCCCATGCCCACGGAGCCGGAACTGGGGCCTCCCAGACCGACCCAGAAACCTTGGCTGGCCGGCTGCGCCCTCCATGTACGACGGTTGCTGGAGGGGCCCACCCAGAAGGTGTGGATTGGAGGGAGGCCGATCACCACGCTGCTGGACACCGGGAGCTCGGTGACCCTCGCCCGACCGTCCATCCTCCCCCGCGGGCTCCAACCAGGGGGGAGCCTCACTGTGACCTGCGTTCATGGGGACACCCGAGAAGTCCCGACAGCCGAGGTGCCGATCAAGGGCGTGACCGGGAGCTGGTCTCTCCATGTAGGCGTGATCCCTGACCTCCCCGTACCACTACTCCTAGGGAGGGACTGGCCAGGATGCCCGCCGGGCCGGGACACCGAGACGGGGCAGCCACAACATCGGAAGCAGAGGACCTGGGCCCGGACCGCTTACCTGGCCCAGGACAACGGGGACGCCACTCCCAAAGGTGAGGACGCTGTATCACTTAACCCTATGTCTGGTGTTGTCCATCAGGTAACCCGAGAGGGAGCTTTGAGGCGGAACAGAAGGAGGACGACCGACTCAAGCACTGCTGGGCCCAGGTACGGGTTGTAGAGGGGGTCGACCAAAACCCCGCCCTGAGGCTTCCCACCTCGTACTTCCTCGTCCGGGTGGCCTCCTCTACACGACGCCCGCGCCGGGGAGCAGGTAGACCTCCTGGTGGTACCGAGGGCGGGCGCCCCTCGTCATGCATCTCGCCCATGTCCACCCGCTCGGCAGTCACCTGGGACCGCTGAACACAGGGAAAAAAGCTGAGGGACCGTTCGTGTGGCCGGGGTAGCGCCGAGGTCCGGAGGTTCTGCCAGCAGTGTCCCCAGTGCCAACGCACCGCTCCCCCGGAGGCCCCGCGGCGCCCTCATCCCTCTACCCATCATCGGGCGCCGTTCCCTTTGAACGGATCGGCATGGACCTCGGGGGCCCCTCCCCAAGTCGGCCCGGGGTCACGAAGTACGCGTTCTGGTGATTGTGGACTACGCCACCCCGGTACCCGGAGGCCGTACCACTACGCAAAGCCACCTCCCCCAACATGCCCCGGGAACTGGTACTCCTGTTCAGCCGTGTGGGGATCCCCAAAGACATCCTAACCGACCAAGGTACGCCCTTTGCTCTCCAAGCTAATGTCTGATCTGTGTCGGCTGTTGCAGGTGAAACATCTGAAGATCCGGTCTACCACCCCCAGACTGACGGGCTGGTCGAACGTTTCAACCAGACGCTCAAACGAATGCTGCGGCGGGTGGTAGACGAAGAAGGGAGGAACTGGGACCTCCTCCTCCTTACGTACTCTTTGGGGTCCGGGGGTGCCCCCAGGCATCCACCGGCTTCACCCCCTTTGAGCTGCTGTTCGGCGGGCGCCCTCGGACTACTCGACGTTGCCCGCGAAGCCTGGGAGGAACAGCCGTCCCCGTACCCGCCGGTTCGGGAGTACGATACGAGAAATGCAAGACGGATCGACCGAGTGGGACCGATAGTCCAACAACACATGCGCGCCGCCCAGGAAGAACAGCAGCGGGTGTACAACCGCCCAGCGCGCAGCCCCGGGAGTTCCACCCAGGGGACCAGGTACTTCTGCTGGTACCCAGTAGCGCCTGCAAGTTCCTGGCCCGCTGGCAGGGGCCGATAACCGTTCTAAAGCGTCAGGGCGCCCTCAACTACCGCCTGCAACAGCCCGGTAGGGAGAACGGACGGCAAACTCTATCACATTAACCTGTTGAAGAAGTGGGTGGAACCCGCCCGGTCGTTTCAGCATACGCACGCCCTAGACACAGATCAGAACAAGCGTGCTTTGGTCGACCTCGGGAGGACCTCACACCCGCCCAGAGACAGGAGCTCCGCGAGTTCGTGGACCAATTCACGGACGTATTCTCCTCCTCCCAGGAAGGACCCAAGTGGTGGCGCCACCACATAAAAACACCTCCAGGGGTAGTGGTGAGGCAGAGGCCCTACCGTGTCCCGGAGGCCCGGTGTAAGGCCATCGAGAAAGAGGTAGAGAGCATGCTACGAGACGGAGTCATCGAGGAGTCCAACAGCCCCTGGTCCAGCCCCGTCGTTGTAGTGCCGAAAACCGGCGGGAGTATTCGTTCTGCAATGACTTTCGCCGACTCAACCAGGTCTCGGAGTTTGACAGCTACCCCCCCTCCCGAGTGGGACGACTGGGTGGGGCGCCGCGGGAGGGCCCGATTCATTTCCACTCTGGACCTCACCAAGGGGTACTGGCAAGTGGCCCTGGCGGCCGGCTCGACCCAAGACGGCCTTTAGCACCGCCACGGGCCACTGGCAGTCCCGGGTCCTCCCCTTTGGGCTACATGGGGCCCCGGCCACCTTCCAACGGCTGATGGACATCGTTCTCCGGCCCCATCGTAACTTCGCAGTGGCCTACCTGGGATGCTAGTCATCCATTCCTCCACCTGGTCGGACCACCTGTTCCATCTGGGGGAGGTTCTAAAGGGACTCGGGACGCTGGCTTGACTGCCAACCCCAAGAAATGTCACCTTGGGCTACGGAGGCGCAGTACCTGGGATACCGCACCGGGCGCGGGATGCTAAAGCCCCCGGCAAAGAAAGTCGAAGCGGTGAAAGGCTACCCTCGGCCCTCATCAGAAGAAACAGGTGCGTGCCTTCTTGGGGTTGGCGGGATACTATCGGAGGTTTGTCCCTAACTTCCGCGATAGCCTCTCCTCTTTAGACCTGACAAAGAAGGGCCAGCCGGACCAAGTGAGGTGGACCGCCGACGCCGGCGGGCCTTCCGGGCGCTGAAGGAGGCCCTCACCAGTGAGCCGGTGCTCCGCAACCCGGACTTCGCACTCCCTTTCCGGTGCACACCGACGCCTCCGAAACCGGGCTGGGCGCAGTCCTCTCACAGCCTTCGAGGAGAAGAGCACCCGGTACTCTACATCAGCCGGAAGCTGTCCCCGGCAGAGAGAAATGCGCCGCCGTGGAAAGGGAGGCCCTGGCAATAAAATGGGCCATCAAGGAGCTGAGGTACTACCTGGCGGGCCGATCCTTCATTCTGGTGACGGACCATGCTCCCCTCCAGTGGATGGCCAAGGCCAAGGACACTAATGCCAGTGTAACTCGGTCGGTGGTTTCTCGCCCTGCAAGACTTCTGCTTCCAGGTCCAACACCGGGCGGGGACCCTACGCCGGGGCAGAGCGGGCTCTCACGGAGGGACGCTATGGGCCCACCACCCGGGCGGCAGTAGGCTCGGAGCTGGGTGGGGGGTACTGTCGCGACGGACTGGCACTCGGGCGCGAGGAGAAAGGGGATCGCTTCTTTGCCAACTGCCGTACCGGCACGAAGCAGGCAGCCCGCGTGTCGGAACTGGCAGAAACCGGAAGGGACGCCATGCCGGGGAGGACCCATCGATGCCGTACCGTCCCGGGGATTGGAGGATCGGACGAAAGAATCCCACCACTCGCTACCGGATGGCGGAGATAAAAGGCCGCCCTTCCGCCCCGGAAGATTGAGTACCGACTTACCGAAACGGTTGGCGTCCGAGCAGACCCTCGTGCAGGTATTCACTCGTGCTCCCCTTTGTATTGTGGATGACTAATCTCTCTCTCTCTCTCTCTCTCTCTCTCTCTCGCTGAGGACTGCCCGAGAGCCCCGAGGCGTCTTCCGGGATTCCCCGGCCACGCCCCCACTAGCGTACGGCGTCAGCCCGACCCGCGCGACCTACAACACACACACCCCGGGACATACACTCTACCAAACCAAGAATAAAGCCTGAGTTTTTGCGCTACCTTCGCCTCCGTGTCTCGCGCCATCGCCCATCCCGCTACAAATAATATATATATATATATATATATATATATATATATATATATATATATATATATATATATATATATACACACACACATATACATATTGTCACAAGGTTGTAGACGGGTATGGAGGCAGGTGCAGATCCAACTCTTTATTAAACATAAATATAAAAACTCAAATCAAACGTAGCATAGACAAACCAGGAGCATACGTTACAACACATGATACTTGTGAACCAAACTTATAGAATCACTATCATCAATACCGAGCAACGTGGTCAGTCACTCAGGGGCTTTAAATAACCAGCATTACTAACACAAATGCCATTAACTTAACTTACTTCACCTGTGGCACATTACGGTAGTTAAGCTTGTGCTAAATCAGGAAGTAAGTGAAACCAAAACAAAAGTCACATGGTTGTCCGAAGACAAGTCCCAGTGCCACAGTGCCCTCTGCTGGCCATACCGTGACAGAACCCGACCCCCCTCCAAGGGCACCCCTCCCGGAGTGCCAAGAGTCCTCCATCTCTCACTGGCGGCCCCGGGCCCCTGGGTCGAATCTCCCAAGCCGCACCAGGATGGAACTGCCCTGTGTACTGGGCGGAGCTGGGGAGCGGAGGGCTGTACTCAGGAGGGCAGAGAGGCTGGGCGGCGTCCCCAGCGGAACAGACAGGCTGGGCGGCGTCCCCAGCGGAACAGGCAGGCTGGGAAGCGTCCCCAGGAGAGCAGAGAGGCTGGGCCATGGTCGGGACAGGGCTCAGAGACATTGCGAGAAACATGAGCAGAAACATGATGAGAGCTTGAAACATGGCGAGAAACATGGCGAGGACTCGAAACATAGCTAGAAGCATGGCGAGGACTCGAAACATGACTAGAACCATGGCGGGGGCCTGACACATGGCTAGAGCTAGAAACATGAGTAGAAACATGACAAGAGCTTGATACATGGCGAGAAACATGGCTAGGGCTAGAAACATGACTCGAAACATGGCGAGAGGCATGACGTGAGCTAGGGACGTGACTAGAGGCATGAAGTGAGCTAGGGACGTGGCTAGAGGCATGAAGTGAGCTAGGGACATGGCTAGAGGCAAGACGTGAGCTAGGGACGTGGCTAGAGGCATGACGTGAGCTAGGGACGTGGCTAGAGGCATGAAGTGAGCTAGGGATGTGGCTAGAGACATGACATGAGCCAGTGATGTGGCGAGTGTGTCGGGACCATGAAGCAGAGCTGTGGAGTCGGAATCGTGAGGCAGAGCAGTGGCACGGCCACGGGACGAGACTTGGACCGGGGATATGACAGGAACCGGGACCTGGGGCGTACCAGAGACTGGGACCAGGGACAGAACAGGGACCGGGACATGGGATGTGAATCTCACTTAAAAAGATTCCATATAATGCAAAGCTTTTGAGAACGACTCTATAACTCATTCCCAACTCAAAATAAAACTTAGTCAAATTGTATCCTTCCATAACAGCAGCTATAGATGTCTTTTACACTGTAAAAGGATGATGGATTTATGAAATTGCAGGCATGAATTGTAAAACGTAGCCATGATTTACCCAAAATGAGGGAATGAATTAGTAAAACGTGCACACATATGAATAAGTCGTAGGAACAAATTCTTAATTTGTGGCCTCGATATACTGTTGTTGTTTTTTTTTAACCCACATGTCATGTGCAGGGCTCTGTAAATAACAGAAACCTATATAAAGTTTCTGTTTGATAATCCTGAATTTCCTTATGGATGTTTATGGAAATGTAGTGCTTTGATTTCCACATTTCAACTGTGCAGTTTGAAATTGCAAAAAAACATAAGATTGAATTGTTCACGAACAAAACATATCTAATTCAATAGTTTGTGTAGCAAAGAGAACCAGCTTGCAGCCTTTAAAATTCGGAAGCCTGTAATCAGAAAAGTATACATTAAATATGAGAGTCAATGGACCATAGATGGTGCATTTGATAATGAGACTAAGAAACATGTAATCAATATTACAAGGCATAGGCATAGACTTTTTGTTTTTTATGCCTGCTTAATGTGTGTTTGGTATCCTAAAATGGTTATTTTACCTCATAAAAGTGTTTATGAATCATGTCACTTGACAATGAGCTGTGGATTTCTTCATTCATTTATGATTCAACACAAGAATAAGATTGTTGGCCAAGTCTGCTCACTCTTGAGAAATAAAATAAGCATTCAAACACTAGGCTATGAATAAAGCTGGTTTTACACTGTACAATTCCATCAGTCTTTTGTGATCATTACTTGTCACACTGTACAAGGTAATCCAAATAGGATTTCTATAACAAAAGGTGTGATAGCATGTGCTCTTCATAGTAGATTAAAAACTAAAGAGAGCTACTATGTTCTGCCATACTGGGTGCACAGCAATGCAGCATAGGTTTGTAACTCTTCACATTAACTAAAAATAGTTTCACGTTGTCATAATAGTAAACACGATCTATAACCAGAGCATTTGCATGCCAATTAGCTAGTTACAGACCTAAACTGCAATTAATTTATCATCTATTTCTTTCCATGCCGGGCCCTCACGGCCAGACTGTGTAACAGTTTCCTCCCCCAAGCCACCAGACTTCTCAATACTCAGAGACTGGACTGACAAGCACGCACTCTCTCTCTCTCACTGAACGCCATACCATTCCCATTGCAATATTTGCACATTCCTGCATTAACTTGCATTTTTGCTGCTACTGTATTTATTAAAAATATAGTATTTATTTTATTGTCACTATTATACACTTTACCTGACTGCTACTACAATAACTGCTATGTCCATATTTGGTATAAGCTATTATGGTGAAGACTAAGTCATAATATGTTATGTTCACATTTATACTTCAGATGAATGTTAATTGCTCAATAGATGCAGTGTGACTCTGCAATTAGATGAGACAGCTTTAAATAATTAGTTTTTATCATTGTATTTTGCATCTGCTCTGGTACAATCAAAAGCAGTGTGGTACTGCTTTTGATCTTGTATAGTACTGCTGGATCTTGTATAGTAGCACTACTTGTATTGTTCTCTGCTTGATCTATCGCTTTGCTTATTTGTACGTTGCTTTGGATAAAAGCGTCTGCCAAGTGAATAAATGTAAATGTAAATGTACAAATATATTTTGAAATAGATTTCTGCAGTAATTTTTAAATTATATTGTTACTCTTTTGTAAAACATATATAAAACATTTTTTTATTAATTTGTTACTCTTTTGCACTACCTGTTATATCGGACAATTCCACACTAAATCTGTGTACTGGTTGGCGCTACACTGTCACTTACTGTGCCTATTGTCCTGTTTTAAAAGTTATTGTATGTCCTGTATTTTTAGCACGTCTGCTCATGTACTTTGTGTAGAATGTGCAGATCGTATTTAGTTCTGTGTCGTCTCATGTGGTTAGTGTATTGTTTTATGTAGCACCGTGGTCCTGGAGGAACGTTGTTTCATTTTACTGTGTATTGTATGAGCTGTATGTGGCTGAAATGACAATAAAGCCACTTAAACTTGATATAACTTTAAACAACCTTTCTTATACACATTGGATTAATATTGTAATTTGATATAACTTTCTGGTATTCTATTCCATATTTCAGATTTATACACATTGCCTTGCATGATTGGGGTATACTTTAAATCAGAATAATTGGATTGGTGGCACATAGTCACCTGCATTAGAAATGTTTCTTTCTCTCCATCCCCCAAGTCAACCCAAACTTACAATAGAGCTTATTGTCAAGTGTGTAAATGAGAGTATAAATCATAGTGTGAGATATAAAACTCAAATAACTTACCACATAAATATTAGATGATGATTATTACATACATTAATGACAAAGCAGATCGTAAAGTGAAATAACCAGCTAAGTATATTGAACCTCATTCTCACAGTCAGCACAAATCTCAGGTCATAATCTTGCACTTCTGTGACTATGGGGTAAAAGTCTGCCTAAATATTCACTAGATTTGTAACAGTATGCAGGCATAACAGTAACAATTCATTAATTATCTTTGCACAAGGCTAATTCAGGTGTGACAACATGTAACAAATTTACAGTATGTCATAAGGGTTCAGCAAATAATGAGAGGAAAGTAAATGAAGTGAAATAACCTCAAATGCCATAAGTGTAAATGTAAATGACCCCAATTTCTGCCCCTGCCCCTTAGATCTGGGTGTGCTAATAACAGATCCACAGCAGGGGACAGAACGTTAGCATTGCCTGGAATGAAGTACTATTACCCTCCCGCTGAGTGTTAAATAGTGTTTATGGTTAGGAACATTTGATTAAGCCATATAAAAGGAGGAAAAAACCTAGATACAAGCAGAAAGCAACACGAAGTATTCTTTAATTTGTCATTTCCTGATATGCACCTCAGAGACTTGATTTTCTCTCTGCATAATACAAGTAATCTTCTTCCATCATAATAGAACTTTTCTTCAATCAGAATAGAACTTTCCCCTACTCAGAAATACATGGTATGTGCTTCTTTATTTATTTATTTATTTATTTATTTATTTATTTATTTATTTATTGTTATAGTTGTGGAATGCTTCATAGTAAATGTGTGCCCATGCAAGTTATGACAGTCCATTCACTAAACCTTTATTCAGTGGGTGAAATTCGATAAACCCATAAATCAGCTAAGGTGTAATGCCAAGGATTTTATATAAATATTTTCATAGGACGATAGGCATGGTAACCATATGACATCCTTTCTATAACGAGTATCAAGAGTATTAAAATAAAGCCTAAAAAAAGAATAAAAACCTATTCTTACTGTCAACCTTTAATTTTACACCTTTTCGAGGTGCAAAAATTATACCTGCAAAGTGCAAATACCTTCCATATAGTCAAATATTTCTCATAATGAAGTTATGATAAAGCAAAAAGTTTGGTAAGACTATTTCTAGTCATTTCTGAGAAATATTAGATAAATGTAACTATATAAAGATATTTTCACATAAGTTTATTAAATAGATTAGTATAATAGACTCAGTGATCGCTGTTGAAACCACTTCTGCATTTTTTTATCCACCACCAGTTAGCATCCTTTAATAGCCCTTTCTAGTCAAACTATAATGACCCTAACATCACATCTGCACCTCCACATCACCCATTTGCCTTATACATTCATCGTCTTCTATCGAATGCCCATATTCTGCCTGTCTGCTCTGTATCCTGTCTTTAATCGTAGTACAGAGACAGAGAAAGGGGCAATGTGATGAATAGGTCTGGGCTCTGCAGGATGCACACATTGAGATTTGAGTGGGCTAATGCCTTCTCAGCTGGAGGTGGAGAAATAGCAATGTGCACTAAGAGAAGAAGGTCTTGGTAATGCAGCCATTATCCATTTATTTGCCCTTCCTCTTGTCTCTGGAGAGCATCAATGCAAAATTCTTGATGAACTGAATACCATAGAACAACAGACAAATGAAAATACTAGGTGAGGGAGAGAAACTCATTTGATATGTGGAAAAAAAAATGCACCCTCTTACACAACAGAAAGTTTGTGAATTTCTGCATAAATATGATCTAAAACATCAACAGTTTTTTGCACAAGTTCTAAAAGTAGATAAAGCGGTGTACTCACCTTTTGTACACAATATGTCTAACTGTGGATTGGTGGAGTCCAAACATTTTAGAGATAGTTTTGTAACCTTTTCCAGCCTGAACATTAACAACTCTTTTTCTGAGGTCCTCAGAAATCTCCTTTGCTCGTGCCATGATACATTTCCACAAACATGTGTTGTGAAGATCAGACTCTGACAAATCCCTATTCTTTAAATAAAATAGGGCGGTCATTCACACCTGATCATCATCCCATTGACTGAAAACACCTGACTCTAATTTCACCTTCAAATTAACTGTTAATTCTAGAGGTCCACATACTTTTGTCACCCACAGTTATTTAATATTTGATAATTTTTCTCTAAAATTAATGACCAGTTATAATATTTTTGTCTCATTTGTTTAGTTCTCTTTGTCTACTTTTAGGACTTGTGTGAAAATTTGAAGTTTTAGGTCATTTTTATGCACATATTCTAAATATTCTAAAGCGTTCACAAAATCTGACACCCTGTCCACGGTGTACCCCGCCTTGTGCCCGATGCTCCCTGGGATAGGCTCCAGGTTCCCATGTGACCCTGAAGAAGGAGTAAATGGTAGAAGATGGATGGATGGATGCACAAAATTTCAAGCACCACTGTATGTGGCCAATCATACTTACTCATAATATAAATAAAATACTAACAAATACACCTGCTTATTCTTCATTTCTTATTTTTGTCCTCTGTAGATCAATTACTGCCTTCATTTATTAAATTACTATTGCTTGTTATAATTCATATGAAGTATGAGATTGAGTAGCTACCTAATATATAGCTCCCTTTAAGTATCCTTTTTTTTTCTTCTTACCTCTAGGTGTCCTCTGAAGAGCTCAGAGTGGTAGTGTGGGACAAACCCATTAGCTAATATTAGAACAGGTAGGTAAAGTAAAGTTGATAATTGAATCCAGTCTGTGCAGTGGCCATGTACTTGACTCTGCTTTACACAGAGTTGTCGCATGAGAGCAATTCTTTTTATTGAATTTATACATTTGCTTCCTGAAATGGACTCCCACATTACTTAAGGATGCAGCAACTTGGTGTTGTTACGAAACGGACATGGAAGCGGAAAGCAAGTGCAGATGATAGTCTTTATGCATACATTGTCAACGAAACATAAAACGTGGTCTAGAAGCGCGATTCGAGGACAAAACAGGAAACTTGAGTCAAGGCATGAAATAAACAGGACATGAACACACGACTGCTTAGCATCAAGGAAGTTAGCACGAACATAACCGTAGACTGTTTTAGTGAAATGCATATACAATACTCAGACTTTGTTGATTGTGACAGTTGGTATGCCAAACACACTAATACTATTGTAGCGGGATGGGCGATGCACAGAGACACGGAGGCGGAAGTAGAGCAAAAAAAGTCAGGCTTTATTCTTGGTTGGGTAAAGTGTAGGTCCAGGGGGCGTGTGTGTAGGTCTGCGGGGCCGGGCTGGCGCCGTGACGCTCGCGGGGGCGTGTCGGGGGAATCCCGGAAGAAGCCTCGGGGTTCTTGGGCAGTCCCTCAGTGCTGCGCGTCGTCTCGTCCGGCACGGTCCTCTTCCATGTCTGTGCCTTCCGCCGAAGTGTATACCGAGAGAGAGAGAGAGAGAGAGAGATTAGTCAGTTTTTTAACAGGGAGTACGGGTGAATATCTGTACGGGGATCTCTCTCGGACGCCAACCGTTTCGGTATGTCGGTACTCAACTTTCCCGGGGCGGAAGGGCGTCCTTTTATTTCCGCCATCCGGGTCGCGAGTGGTTGAATTCTTCCGTCCGATCCTCCAATCCCCGGACAGTACGGCATCGGAGGGTCCTCCCCGGCATGGCGTCCTCTCCGGTTGACGCAAGGCCCACTGCGGGGCTGCCTGCTTCGTGCCGGTACAGCAGTTGGAAAAGGAGCGATTCTCTTTATGCTCGCGCCGAGTGTCAGTCGGTCGCGACAGTAGCCCCCCCCAGCTCCGAGCCTACTGCCGCCGGGTGGTGGGCCCATAGCGCGTCCCTTCGTGAGAGCCCGTCTGCGTTCCCGTGTAGGGTCCCCGCCCAGTGTTGGACCTGGAAGTCCTGTAGGGCGAGAAACCACCGAGTTACCCTGGCATTGGTGTCCTTGGCCTTGGCCATCCATTGGAGGGGAGCGTGGTCCGTCACCAGAATGAAGGGTCGGCCCGCCAGCTAGTACCTCAGCTCCTCAATGGCCCATTTTATTGCCAGGGCCTCTCTTTCCACCGCGGCGTACCTTCTCTCTGCCGGGGACAGCTTCCGGCTGATGTAGAGTACCGGGTGCTCTTCTCCCTCGAAGGTTTGTGAGAGAACTGCACCAAGCCCGGTTTTGGATGCGTCGGTGTGCACCGAGAAGGGGAGGGAAAAGTCCGGGTTGCGCAGCACCGGCTTGCTGGTGAGGGCCTCCTTCAGAGTCCGGAAGGCCCGCTCGGCGTCGGCTGTCCACCTCACCTGGTCCGGCTGGCCCTTTTTTGTCAGGTCTGAAAGAGGGGAGGCTATCGCCGAGAAGTTAGGGACAAACCTCCGATAATACCCCGCCAACTCCAAGAAGGCACGCACCTGTTTTTTTGACGTGGCCGAGGGTAGCCTTTCACCGCTTCAACTTTCTTTGCCTGGGGCTTTAGCATCCCGCGCCCAATGCGGTATCCCAGGTACTGCGCCTCGGTGAGCCCAAGGTGGCATTTCTTGGGGTTGGCAGTCAAGCCAGCGAAGCTACGATGGGGCCGTAGGACGATGTCCATCAGTCGTTGGAAGGTGGCTGGGGCCCCATGTAGCCCAAAGGGGAGGACCGGGTACTGCCAGTGGCCCGTGGAGGTGCTAAAGGCCGTCTTGGGTTGAGCTTCGGCCGCTAGGGCCACTTGCCAGTACCCCTTGGTGAGGTCCAGGGTGGAAATGAATCGGGCCCTCCCCAGGCGCTCCACAAGGTCGTCCACTCGGGGGAGGGGGTAGCTATCAAAGTCCGAGACCTGGTTGAGTCGGCGAAAGTCGTTGCAGAGTCGAATACTCCCGTCGGGTTTTGGCACTACCACGATGGGGCTGGACCAGGGGCTGTTGGACTCTTCGATGACTCGTAGCATTCGTTCCACCTCTTCCTCGATGGCCTTACGCCGGGCCTCTGGGACACGGTAGGGCCTCTGTCTCACCACTACCCCTGGCGGTGTCTGTATGTGGTGGCGCACCACTTGGGTCCTTCCTGGGGCGGAGGAGAACACGTCCGCGAACTGGTCCACGAACTCGAGGAGCTCCTGTCTCTGGGCGGGGGTGAGGTCCTCCCCAAGGTCGACCAAAGCACGCTTGTTCTGATCTATGTCTAGGGCGGCGTATGCTGAAACGACCGGGGCCGGTTCCACCCACTTCTTCAACAGGTTAATGTGATATAGTTTTCCGTCCGTTCTCCTACCGGGCTGTTGCAGGCGGTAGTTGACGGCGCCCTGACGCTCTAGAATGGTGTAAGGCCCCTGCCAGCGGGCCAGGAACTTGCAGGCGCTACTGAGTACCAGAAGAAGTACCTGGTACCCTGGGTGGAACTCTCGAGGCTGCGCCGGGCGGTTGTACACCCGCTGCTGTTCCTCCTGGGCGACGCACATGTGCTGTTGGACTATCGGTCCCACTCGGTCGATCCGGTCTTGCATTTCTCGCACATATTCCACGACCGAGCGGTACGGGGACGGCTGTTCCTCCCAGGCTTCGCGGGCGACGTCCAGTAGTCCTCGAGGGCGCCGGCCGAACAGCAGCTCAAAGGGGTTGAAGCCAGTGGATGCCTGGGGACACTCCCGGACGGCAAAGAGTACGTAAGGGAGAAGGAGGTCCCAGTTCCTCCCTTCTTCGTCTACCACCCGCCGCAGCATTCGTTTGAGCGTCTGGTTGAAACGTTCGACCAGCCCGTCAGTCTGGGGGTGGTAGTCCGACGTCTTCAGGTGTTTCACCTGCAACAGCCGACACAGATCAGACATTAACTTGGAGACAAAGGGCATACCTTGGTCGGTTAGGATGTCTTTGGGGATTCCCACGCGGCTGAACAAGAGTATCAGCTCCCTGGCGATGTTGGGAGGTGGCTTTGTGTAGTGGTACCGCCTCCGGCTACCGGGTGGCGTAGTCCACAATCACCAGGACGTACTCGTGGCCCCGGGCTGACTTGGGGAGGGGCCCCATGAGGTCCATGCTGATCCGCTCGAAGGGAACGCCGATGATGGGTAGAGGGATGAGAGGTGCCGGCGGGGGCCTCCGGGGAGCGGTGCGTTGGCACTGGGGACACTCTGACACACTGGCCGAATCTCTGGACCTCGGCGCTCATCCCGGGCCACACGAATTGGTCCCTCAGTTTTTCCACTGTGTTCCACGGTCCCAGGTGACCGCCGAGCGGGTGGACATGGGCGAGATGCATGACGAGAGGCGCTTTCATCCTTGGTACCACCAGGAGATCTACCTGCTCCCCGCGGCGGCAGGCCCGTTGGTAGAGGAGGCCACCCTGGACGAGGAAGTACGAGGTGGGAAGTCTCAGGTCGGGGTTTTGGTCAACCCCCTCTACAACCCGTACTTGGGCCCAGCAGTGCTTGAGTCGGTCGTCCTCCTTCTGTTCCCGACCAAAGCTCCCCTCTCGGTTTACCTGATGGACGACAACCGACATAGGGTTAGTTGATATAGCGTACTCACCTTTGGGAGGGGCGTCCCCATTGTCCTGGGCCAGGTAAGCGGCCCGGGCCCGGGTCCTCTGCTTACGTCGTCGTGGTTTCCCTGTCTCGGCGTCCCGGCCCGGCGGGCATCCTGGCCAGTCCTTCCCCAGGAGTAATGGTACGGGGAGGTCAGGGATCACGCCTACGTGGAGAGACCAGCTCCCAGTCACGCCCTGGATTGGCACCTCGGCTGTCGGGACTTCCCGGGTGTCCCCATGAACGCAGGTCACAGTGAGGCTTCCCCCTGGTCGGAGTCCGCTGGGGAGGATGGACGGTCGAGCAAGGGTCACCGAACTCCCGTTGTCCATCAGCGCGGTGATCGGCCTCCCTTCAATCCACACCTTCTGGGTGGGCCCCTCCGGCAACTGTCGTACATGGAGGGCGCAGCCGGCCAGCCAAGGTTTCTGGGCGGTCCGGGAGGCCCCAGTTCCGGCTCAGTGGGCATGGGCTCGTCGGTGGGCTTTACTTGGGCGGGTGACGTCCGGCGGGTTCGCCAAGTGCCGGCTGGGCGTGGCCGGTCAGACCAGACTCCCGAGGCCCCTAGGGGTAGGTCCGAGGGCTGTGGCTCATGCGGGTTGAGCTCGAGGGTGGCGGTGGTGCGCTCCAGGGCCGTCAGGAACCCCTGGGGTGTTTGCGGTGCTTGGACCCCCACGGCCTGTCGTACCATCAGGGGTAACGCCCTCAGGAACCGATCCATAGCCACCTCTTCCGCCACCTCAAGGGCCGTATGCTGGTCTGGCCGGAGCCACCTTTTGGTCAGTCGGATGAGGGCGTTCAGCTGCCTGCGGGCCGCCCCGCCGGCTGATAGACCCAGCGATGAAACTTCGGCGGCCGCTTGGGAGAGTCGGGCCGCACCACGCCAGGACGCCCCTCCTCATGGTGCTGTAGTCCGCCGTTCTTCTCGGCTCGAGACTGTAATAGGCCTCGCAGGCCTCTCCTGTGAGCAGGGGACCTACGCGGCGGTGGGGCCAGTCATCCTTATCCCAGCCCTCGCGGGCGCGATGGTTTCGCGAGGTTTCAGCGTACGCCACCGGGACGTCATCAGGAGCCAGGGGGGGGAGTAGGCGGAGCTCACATCCCGGGTCCGGGAGAGGCGTGGAGGCCGCGCGGGACTGTAGCGCCACCAGAGTCTCTGTCGCCGCCTGGAGGCTTTCCGTAAGTTGTTGGGTGACGGCCTGTTGCTGTATACTGGTCTGCAACAGCTGCTGTAATGTCTGCTCCATAATTTTATTTATTTATTTATTTTTTCTCTTCGTCGGAAAGGACAAAAAAAATTACTAATAGTCTTTTTTCCTTTTGTTTTCTCTCTTCGTCGGAAAAAAATACTAATAATAGTCTCTTTTTCTTTTTCCTCTCTTCGTCGGAAAAAAGCACTAATAATAGTCTCTTTTTTTCTTTTTAGGTGAGGGGTGGTTCTGTGCTCATGCCCGCTCATGCCCGCATCCTCCACCAGTGTAGCGGGATGGGAGATGCACAGAGACACGGAGGCGGAAGTAGAGCAAAAAAACTCTTTATTCTTGGTTGGGTAGAGTGTAGGTCCGGGGGGCGTGTGTGTAGGTCTGCGGGGCCGGGCTGGCGCCATGACGCTCGCGGGGGCGTGTCGGGGGAATCCCGGAAGAAGCCTCGGGGTTCTCGGGCAGTCCCTCAGCGCTACGCGTCGTCTCGGCCGGCGCGGTCCTCTTCCGTGTCGGTGCCTTCCGCCGAAGTGTATTCCGGGAGAGAGAGAGAGAGGGAGAGGGAGAGAGAGAGAGATTAGTCAGTTTTTTAACAGGGAGTATGGGTGAATACCTGTACGGGGATCTTTCTCGGACGCCAACCGTTTCGGTATGTCGGTACTCAACTTTCCCGGGGCGGAAGGGCGTCCTTTTATTTCCGCCATCCGGGTCGCAAGTGGTTGAATTCTTCCGTCCGATCCTCCAATCCCCAGACGGTACAGCATCGGAGGGTCCTCCCCGGCATGGCGTCCTCTCCGGTTGACGCAAGGCCCACCACGGGGCTGCCTGCTTTGTGCCGGTACGGCAGTTGGAAAAGGAGCGATTCTCTTTATGCTCGCGCCGAGTGTCAGTCCGTCGCGACACTATATACAGTACCTTACATGAACACCTAGAGCCAGATATAATGTATGCTCAGTAGAGAAGCAAAAAAAAATGCAACTTGATGAGGCAGCAAAATGTACTTGCAATGAAAATTGGGACCACCTATTAATATGCTCAGATAATACAACCAAATTCACTACTAAGTGTGCAGTTACACTGTGCCTTCTAAAGCATCAGTAATGTTGGCAATATCACTTTTGCATGTCCAACGCAATATGCTGAATCTCTTGCTTATATGTGTGGAAATTAGATTAGGCAGCATGCCTTGTCTTCAACCAGCCCAAAATAACCCATGTCACACCCCTCTTCATCTCCCTCCACTGGCTTCCTGTAGCCACCCATATCAAATTCAAAGCCTTGATGCTCACGTACAAGACCTTGTCTGGAACAGCCCTCCCTAACTCAACACTCTCCTTGAGGTTTACGTTCCCCTCACACAACCTGCGATCGATTAATGACCAACGCTTAGTAGTTCCTACTCAGCATGGCTAAAGGTCCCTTTTGAGAACTATCTGTTCCTCAGTGATGGAATGAACTTCCAACCTCAATCCGGAATGCAAAATCTGTCACTATTTTCAAAAAATAGCTAAAGACCCACCTCTTCCGTGAGCACGTACTTAACTCCAACCCCCATATTATTATATAAAAATATGTAAATGAATCACATGAATATGAATCACATGCATGAATATGAATCACATGAAAATGAATCATATGTAAATGAATCTCATGAAAATTAATTACATGTAAATGAATCACATGCATGAATATGAATCACATGAAAATGAATCATGTGTAAATTAATCACATGTAAATGAATCATATGTAAATGAATAAATTAATGCAAATAAATAAAAAAATAAAACATTACACAATAAATACACAACCTACTCTGCTCTGTGCACTTTGCTTCTCTAGAACTCAATTATAAATCTTGTATGGTAGCACTACTAGTATTGTTCTCGGCTTGGTATATCGCTTCGCTTGTATTTCCTAATTTGTAAGTCGCTTTGGATAAAAGCGTCTGCTAAAAGAATAAATGTAAATGTAAATTATTGGCACAAAGACACCATTGTATTCCGCTAAATATATGTTAGCTTAATCTATATACCCTGAACAAATAAGAAAACAGTACTAAAAATACAAATCACATTTATTCATAGCATTCATTTTTTATTCTTCTTTCTTTTATGCGGCTTGCTGTGCATTCTGATGATCCATAAGATGAGCACAACTTACTGCAACTGTAACATAACATCAGGAAATCCATCCATGTGTGTTTGTGTGTGTGTGTCCACCTCAGTTACATGAACAATCACCTGTGCAGCTTCTGTAAGCTGCAGATAGCCATGCTGTCACTCAGCAGCCACCATCCTGTTAGTATAATAACTGCCCATTGCTCACAGTTTTGTTTATGTAGCACCATGGCCCTGGAGGAATGTTGTTTTGTTTCACTGTGTACTGCACCAGCTGTATATGTTCGAAATGACACTAAAGCCACTTGAACTTGAACAGTACACTCACTACATACTATAATGTGGCTCTTCTGTCCTTTTTTGCTACTCATGGCCTCGCCAGACAGCCGTTGTGTAACGTGTTTTTGCCATGAACCATCTTTGCCATACACATTTTTTTATTATTATTTTAAAAAACAAACAACAGTTGAGTGAATGGATTTGTCTGTGAGGCGTCCAATAAATGAAAGGCGATTAAGTAAAGAGACAATGGCAAATGTGATGTGCTGGACCCAGTTCATCTCTAGGGGCTTTACTTAGAGTTGGTGACTTAATTTCAAGTGTTACATTAATATTTATACAGGAAAATTGAGATATCATGTTGCCTATTCAGATTTTTAAAATGAACTGCATACAAATAATGCCTGTAGAGGTTGCCAGATCTTTCTTGGATAGATGGGCCCAAGTTTTCCATAGTATTTAGATCACCATTTTAAAGACAAGCACTTGCCTACGCCCACAGTTTTACGCCCACAGTTTTCCCGTTTTATGGGAATGTAAAACGAGAAATGA
This sequence comes from Ameiurus melas, assembly GCA_012411365.1. NCBI lineage: Eukaryota > Metazoa > Chordata > Actinopteri > Siluriformes > Ictaluridae > Ameiurus > Ameiurus melas. The sequence continues at coordinate 18,834,560 of CM022755.1, read as the reverse complement.
AGAATTTTTGGTCGGTGAACATTGCGTTCATTCACTTTTTGAAATTTGGAAAACAAATTTCGAACAAGTACACATTCATTATTTTTTGTTTTAATATTGACAAAAAATATAGCTTGACCCCCCACCCACCCCACTCAACCCCCACCCCGGCCCCCCTAAATTTGGAATTGTGTCACTCCAAACAAACTTTGGTGCAATGAGGAGTTTGTCTGGTGGGTGGCAGTAATGGAAAAAAGGAATTTATTATGCAATAATTTTATGTCAAGAAGAAAGTGAGACCACATGCAGAGACAGTGCACTTCAGAGAGAAGGAGCTTTACATGTTCATCAGTGCTACACCAAAAAAAAGATACAGGTAACAAAAATATTTAATTTCAGTTATGTTCACATGGTCCGGTTTTGACTACATTAATTGTGTGCCTTTTTAGTAGGTGATATGAAGCATACACGACTGTGCAAAGACAAAATCTGGTAAGTATTTTATTAATTATGAAGGATTCGTCAATCACACAATGAATGAGATGTTATAAGTTCAGAATTTAGATTTAAATTAATAACCTGACCAAAATCTTTATTTTCTAACTCTAATGTCATGTCTTCTATGATGCTCAAAAAAGGACAAAATAGCATAAAATACCAGTAAAAGTAATCAATATAATTTACTCTATTCTGTATATTGATTATTTGTGGGATTTAATGTTGCCTCCTTTTTGAGCCTGACAGTCCATCACAGTCAGAATCACTATGTCCTTTATGTTTCTTTTCTTTATATCTACAGAAAGTCAAATGGGTTTGAAACGGCATGTAAATACTAATTGTATTTTTGAGGGAGCTTCTCTTTTCATGTTGAATTTCATTTTCATTTATATTCATTTTCATTTCATCCTTTTCCCCTTTGCAGTTAAAATAAAAAGAGAAAAAACAAAGGAAATAATGTCCTTCTTTAGTGAGAAAGATCATGATCAGTCAAGACTGGAGAGAGAAGATGCTACAGAATACAGCTTTTATGAATACATGATAATGTTGCTAATTATCATAAACACATTTTCAGATGATTGCCTAAGTTGATTTGTAAATATGTTTGGTTTGTCTTGTATACCTATATGTGTCATATCGTTTACAGATAATGAAAAGTGCCTAGATGTGCTTAGATACTAAAAACGTGTTATCATTATTGATCATTATCACACTACAATACAAAAATACATGTCAGATAAATGAAACATGAAACATTCATTTGAGTTGAAAATGTTTTACTTCTAGAGATTGCAGTGATACGTGACATGGTGAAAAATGACTTGAAATAATTCTGAAAGCAGATTAAGATAAATATTAAAACTGTGCCCTCTAAAAGCACAAGCACAAGTTACTGTGGTCTAGAACTGCCACTGCTCATATACTATGTTTAAAAACCATTTTTGATCAAAAATGCAAAATATTTCAAGTATGCCTCATTTATAATTTCTTCCCGTCCTATTATTATTATTATTATTATTATTTTACTTTGAGCTAATTCATTTTCTATAGAGGCAACAGTCTTACACAGATATCAATACCACCATTCATTTTAATAGTATAAAATTATTATATACAGACAGAAAACATGTACTCAAAAATGTCAACGCATATTAGAGCTGCATATTTATAACTGAGGATATTCTGACTGGCTGGCTGTGTGTTGAGAAATTTGAGGAAGGGCTGTAGACTGTCCTAACAATCACAAAATTGCAGTATTTTTCTATGTTTTTATTCACTGAAAGCAATCGCACGTTCTACACTCAAGAGGTGGCCTCAGTCTGCCCACCTTCTTTAGCTGGCATGAACCGGGCCTTTCGACATTTTAACTCAGTGGTTGGAATTGCCTGACAATGATCCTAAGCATAAAGCAAAGGAAACTTTTAAGTGGTTTCAGAGGAAAAAAAAAATCAAGGTGTTAGAATGGCCCAGTCAATCACCTGACTTGAATCCAATTTAACAACATTTAAAGAAAATAAATTTGGAAGATTGGGCAAAAATCACACCTGAATACTGCGGCTAATTCATACCGGAAGTGTCTTTAAGTGGTCATTACAAACAAAGGCTTCTCCACTAAGTTTCAGTTTGCATGTTCAATACTTTTTTTCCTGTGTCATTCCACTTTATTAGACATAACTTTATTTTCTGGACTTTAATGTTGTGAATTCATTATATTTCCAGATTTCATGAGTTAATATTGATGTCTGGTAAATATTGAATTTCATGTCAATAGCCTCACTGGAAATATATTTACTGAAAACAATGTTGACACGTCCAATATTTATTTCCTGTAAATAGGTGTCTAGTAGAGGGCAATGCAGAGACCCTTAGAGGGCCAGTTGCTCAAATATATATTCAATATATTGAACGATGAAAGACAATATCATACAAACATTATACCAAACCGTTTAAATTTAAATTCATACTTTCATTTACAAAGTTAACTAAACCCATTCAAGCTTTAAATACATTTGAAGACCACAATGAAAAAATGATCAGAGTCACAAAACTGTATTTTTGGAGTTGTGCATCCACGGCTGTTGTTTGGGCATTGAAGAATGATCTCATAAATGTACTTGGATGATGGAAAGATCAGGGTCACAGAATTTTCCATTTGAATAAAAGCCGTGCTATGGAAAAATGATCAGAGTCCATAGCCGACTGTGAGAATATGATCACAGTCCAGTCACATGACCGAAATAAGCCTATAGGTTTTGAGCTAGGGCTGCACAATTAATCGAATATCGATCTCGATTATGATTTTTACTGCCCACAATTAAATGAACATGATCGACTGCTCCACTTCACTGCTCCGCTGTTTTCTCCACTCAAATCAAGCGCTTCCTACACTTACAGCCAATCACATAGAGATGCAGAGATGGCGTAATTCCGAAATGCCAAGACCCGGAAACTGAGTTTCTTTGCGAGCTCTAGCGTTTGCGCGAGGGGAAATCATGACACTAGCTAGCATGATGCTACATGGCACTACAGAGGGAAACTCAGGGCTCTGCAGTGTGACCAATTCACTCGCATTTGTGGCTGAAATGTATTTTGTGCGAGTGGGAATAAATATTTATTCACACTGGTGTGAGTGACCTGTTCGGAGTTGTATAATACAATCGTAATAAAAACTACAGGAAGTCAAAAAACACCCCCTCAAAAACACAATATTATCAACAGACATTGCAACACTGTACTGGGGAACTGATCTAAAAGGAAGAACTGATAAACAAACAAACAGCAAACTAATAAAATGTAAAGATAGAAAATGTTCATAGTTATAAATAAATAATCTAATATTAAAAATAGATATTACAATAAATTCATTAAATATATCTAAAATGAGATATGTAATAATGTTTAATTACAATGGGTTGCATTCAATATCAGTTTGACATTAAGCTTAGTTCGCTTTCTCCTTAGAAAATTATTAGAATTTTTCCTAATATGGATCATGCTTGTGTTAGTCTACTTTTAATTAGGACTCTTTATTTTTTTAAACATATTTGAAAACAAACATTTTATGCTTGTTTATGCTTGTTTCAGTGAACCAACAGTATTTCTCATTGCTTTTATTTTAACTCAGTTAACAGTGAGCAGAGACCTTACATTGAACTGTTTATGACTTCCTGATTAAAGTTTAAATAAAAAAAGATTGGTATCTGGATCGTATCGGCTGTAAAAATCCTGATCGGTTGCATCTCTAATGAACACCAGTTAACTAAAGTGCTTTGCATCTGACGGGTAAATGAACTCAACCAAATCACATCCTATATGATTATTCAGATATATACACAGGGTGGTTTGAGAACTGGCTCCAGCCCAGAAGCATGACAGTGGAAAATGTCTAATAGTGTAGCTTTAAATATATTTAAGAGGAGCAGACTTCAAACACTGAACATTGATGTTTATTGTATTTGTTTACAAGGTGGAACAGGTTAACGGTTGTTTTTTGCATGTAAAATGAATTGAAAATATTAAATTTAGTTTATCAGAAGGTAAATTAATGTGTCATGAATCACACTATGTTCCTAAATTCTGTCATAATTGTCCATCTCAAGTTTTCTCATGCCTACTTGTGTGTTATATTGTGACACGTTAACGCTACCATCTCTAAAAAACAAACAAACAAACAACAAAAAACACTAAACTTCAACTGTGCTCCTAAATTTTTGTAATCTCCTAAAAGAAATTGTCTTGCGGCTCCTCCTGTAAACACTGTTACTGCCTTTTCTGCATATGCCTGAATTTTTTCATTTAATTGCATATTGTTATATTTGATTAATATTTTCATTTGGTTGATGGCATTTTTATTTTTACTTATCCTATATTTTGGGTACAATTTCATTTATATTTTGCTTCTATGAGATAATGCACTATAAGGATCAGTCTAATTTGATGTAAAGATTTGTACATTAGCAGGAATGTAGCACTACATGGAGGTGAAAGCAGCGGTCTGTTTATTTAAAATGTGAAAGTACAATAAAAATATGTTGTCCCTAAAATAAATGAATAATCGTGATAAATAATTGAGATCTCAATATTGATCAAAATAATCGGGATCATCATTTTGGCCATAATCGTGCAGCCCTACTTTGAGTAATGGCGGACGCCCAGCTGAGTGAATTTCATTGTTAAGTTACTGTCAAATTTCTTCAACATGTCTCATTAGTAATTGCTCTCAGCAAACTTCAGTACTAGATCAAACAACATGGATAAGTATGCTCAACAGACTGATAAACCAAAGAAGAGACAGATACATGGAAGTAAGGCAGAAAAATAACTCCCTGTAAATGACAGAATTGTGGATAATATTCAAGTTGAGATTGATGTATAATGTATATTCTGTGAGTTTTCAGTATTTAAGTGATGTTGATGATGCTCAGTTGAATAAATTAGTATAAGTCCACACAAGCATTTTTTCATGCTTTAATTAACACAATTTAAACAATAATGGCCGATAACTTTTGGTGTCTTCATAAAGACTATGAATGGGTCTAGTGAACATATCATCAAGATTTTCTCTGTTCTCAACTATTATGACATAAGAAGGTTCTGAACTTTTAAATTCAAATTCTGCAATTCAAGCACAATGTGACTGATCGTTTTGTCATTGGTGCCTTCATTTGTTTTAACTAAAAATCCTAGATAATACACTGCAAAAACAATGGCACATTTTATTGATAAACACATACAGTATACAGCCAAACTAGCAGTTAATCGAAGATAGATCTATTTATTCCAAATCCACACCACAACTTTTCGATGCAAGATACTGGCATGGCAGTATGCATCATTTTTCTCAAGAAAACCAATGTCCATTTATACAATGTAAATGAAACACTTTGGATAAGGACAAATGCAGTTGGGTCGGCTGTAATTAGAGTACAGCACAAATAAAACGTGCTGTGGGGCAGTGGAGAAACAGGTACGTATGTGACTTTTTTCTGGTCATCCATGAGTATCGATTACAAACAGAAACTTTGCTATACAAGAGCAGGTTGCATAGTACAGAATTCAAGGTGCAAAGGGGCAGGTACCTCAGTGCTAGCAATTGTTCCAGGACATCCTATTTTTTTGGACAGTGGACTGGAAGTACACCAGCAGAAATCATGAAGCTTGCCTGGGCTGATAAACACCAACACTCTGTCTAAGTGACTTAAATCCAAATATTGTGTTAATGTTTACATAAGGAATGTTACATGTATGCGACTGAACAAGTAACACATTGTTTGAACAATAAGCTAACCAAGCCGTTATCTGTTATAATTACAGATCATTTTAAGTAAATGTACTTCATAATTTTAATAATGATCGTTACTCAAGCTGATAAAACATAAATAAAATAAAAAAAACTACTTAAAAGGTCCCCATCATGGAAACCCATATTTACCCCGGTTTTTGGAAATAAAAGCGTAATATAGTTTGAACATTCAATCATTGTACCACTCACTCTAAAACTATGTTTATAATGCCTAGATTAAAGAAAGACAATATGGTATGTCTTATAAAATACATGCCCAATTTAAACTTTAAGTTGAAATGTGAACTAAACACAGCCTAGCTTTAAATCAAAATCTACAAAAGCTAGATAATATGTAAAAAGCATCAGCATGGAATGCTTCTTAAATTCTCTGATGTAAATCAGGGAAAGGACTGAGAGATCAGATAGATAATGGTTGCATGGGTATAGGAAACGAGGAGTAAGGTGAGATGGAATGACAAAGTAATAACCAAAAAGAGAAAATGGTAGAAGAACAGAAAGAGTGGGTTTGCCTCTGGCTAGGTGCTGCAGATTTAATGTCCACATGATGGTTAAAAATCACTGAACCCATAAATACAAAAGAAAAGACAATGGAGAAGAAGAACGGGGAGAATGGATGAGAGAGGATTTTGCAGAAAATAGCCATAAATGACTGAACAACAGCTCTAAAATTAAAACCTTGTTCAACAATAAAAGTTAGCGATCCCAGGTTTCACTCACAGCATGAATAAATTTTCTAATATTAAATTTGTGTTGATTTTTATATGTTATGAGTCACCTTATTAGAAGACTGTTAGAATCTCCAAATTCTTTGAACGGTCATCAGCCCTGTATGTTTCCACACTTCCATCAAGGCAAAGACATTAACTATATGTTGTCTCAGTATACAGTATCATAGTACTCGTGCAAATCCTAATGAACTTCTATTCATGAATAGTAATCACTAATAATGAATCGAGTAATAATGAAGGTCAAATGATTTAAATCCCAATTGCTAACTGAGAATAATTAAAAATTATTTTCCATAATGCCAATGCAGCTATCTCCCAATCATTGTCATTATAGACTTTTCCATGTTACACTTACATAGGGGGAGATCTGTGTCTAGACAGACTGGTAAGAGCAAGGCAATCAAGCATCTGGCTACCATGTGGAAAGTAGTGTCTTTTTGGTGTGATTTTCTAGGCACTGAAAAATGAAACAAATTGATTATTGTTGATTATTGATTAATAGACAAATAGCTGATTGTACAAAATGGACAGTTACAGTTACAGTTATAAAATCTGATTAGCTGAACTGTTATAAAATCCTTGATACAAACTATGAAGTTTTTCCATGCTTATTTCTTGCTACTCCTGACTGATGCTAACAACAACTTGTGCTTCTGCACTGTAGGAGAGAATTTCTTGTATGACAAATCACAGTTTACAGAGATCTGAAATTCTCTTTTGAAGAGCTCTGTGTCTGCATCTGTTCCTTGAATCTGACAATTTAATATCCATCAGTGAAACAATCCTTTCCCCAAATGCATTTGAGCCTGGCACTCTGAGGACAAATGACACAATCTGGAACATTTCGGTCAAGTTGTCTTTCCCTATTTTTTAAAAAATTGCCACCCATTTCTCACTGGTGGATTCTAAATGATCCCTTCTGGTATTCTCAATTTCTTCCTTACTTACACAGAAGTCTTTATAGAGTTGGACCTGCTCTAGATCATGGAAGCAGAGTTTATCACACAGGCCAATAGGTTTCATATTAATCATCACATTATATGATGTGAAATCAAGCCATTTTTCAAATGTATGCTACAACAAAGTCAGAGAACTGCAGAAAGTCTTGTTTCAGGTGTGACCTTTGTACTAGGGCAATTTGCCCATGAGTTTAGCTTGGTCTTGTTTTCTCTGCAACAGTTTCATTTTGAACTTTCTGGCTTCCTCATACTGTAAACTTCAATGAAACAGAGCTTTGTTTCCTCCAATTTTCTCACAGGCTGGTCAAAAACAATTCTAGAAATGTAACGGATCGGGACTGGCGGCCCAGACACTTGGCATTTTATTCTCAAGACACACTTTTTTAAACTTGCATTCGACTGCTGATGTCTTTTTATGATTGCTTTATAGTTATTTTTATTATTAATGTTGTTGTTTTTGTTCTTATTAACTTTTATTATTATTATTATTATTATTATTATTATTATTATTATTATTATTATTATTATTATATAACTAGCATATTTTTTGCATAAATTACAACATGTAATTTTAATTTTATATTTAAACTTTGGTGCAACACCTCCTCTAGCAGTAATTCCAAAAACGTCTCCTAATGTTCTGTTTTAATGTTTGATATTGTTTTATGGGACAGGGTTATTCTCATATGGATGAGACAGTTTTGACACAAAAGCAGGTTGTCCCAGCTAATATGAATGGTTGGCAACACCAGCATACAACTTTTATCAGTTGTGCTCCTAGAGAGAGTTTGGTCTTGGACTGCCTGTCCTTGGATGCAACGCTTTAAAAGTATCTCTATTCAAGGTTGATAGTGACCTGAAATAAGCTTACACAGATCCACTGATGTTACCCCATCCTCTGGCTTAAACTACATCAGACACCCTTAGCATATGGGAAGGGGAGGTTGTTAGGAGCCAGTTCAACCCCTCCTGATCTAGAATTGGACAAAATCTGCCATGGGACAGAGACAAATCAATATCTCAGGAAGAAGCGAATAGGCTACCTACGGGTGAATCAATAATACCTTGGGAAAAAGCAAATACCTTGAGACAGATCGATAATAACTTGGGGGGGAAAGCAAATACTTTCAGACGGACCAATCTGATTATTGTATCATGCTTCAAGCCACCAATTTCATCAGGTCAACGTGTTCTGAACCAGCCATGCGCTGAACTATTGTTGAATAATTTTCATTTATTGTTTCAAAACTGTTTCTAGCTAGTATAAAATAATGCATCATATATGAATGAAGTTGCAACTAAAAGGGAACATATGGTATTTTGTCTTTATTTGAGTTGCAGTGCCACCTGCACCTTTAAATCTCCCATTTCAAGTCAAAAGCATCTCATAAGCTCATACATGACCATAAGCTCAGTGTGAACTCTATCTGCACTTTCACCAACCCCTGAAATAAATTCTTCTGTCCTAAATCAGACAATACAGTAATAGTTCTCATGAAAAGGAGCACTACCAATAGCCATGCATTCATACATTCAAAGCTTTTATACTAAATGTAGGTTTGAAAATATTTTGTCATGTGTTACACGATAATTTAAACAACTTTAAAGGTCCAGTTATTGAAGCCTTGAAAAGTATTCTGTTTTTAACTATCCGAGAATGAACATTGTAAAACATGTGATATCAATTCAGTTTCAAATGATTTTGTTGACACACCCAGTTTTCCTGGGATAAGCTTTGGATACACCATGTCCCTAACCAGGATAAAGAAGTTACTGAAGATGAATGAATGAATTTGTTGAACCAGAATAGAACCTGAAAAAGTTGTTAACACATTGGTCTGGTGTGATAGTTTTTCTATTAGTCTTTTGCTACCTAAACATATGATCTGTTTCAGGAGAGACAGGAATCACTACACTCTCTTCCCCTCAAAGCAAAAATGATAAATGATCAGGTACTCGGGTGAAAAGAGCTCAAAGGCTTCAGTATTTTGTAACTAGCATCCCTTTTGGAAGAAAAGAAAGCTGCTATAAACCCAACAAGCATAACAATCTTAACCATTAAAAGGCCAGATTCTTTTTCAGAATGGTGACATCCTGTTTCTGGACTACCGCATTACATTAGATAAAGCACATTACTCTATTAAATAGAATGAAGGACAAATATCTGAGAGTATAACAACAATGATTGATTATTGAGCAGTAGTAAATATTCCCGTGTCAGAAGACAAGATGAATTTACTTATGATAAACCAAAGAAAAAAAAAATCTGATAAGGGGTGTCTGCAAGCGATTATTTGTTCCCTGATATGATAAAAGAAACAGCAAACAAGTGATGAAATTATACATGGGTGTAAAAAATGCTCAGTGACTTGATCATGTGTTTTACTCCCACCTTCCCTGCAAAGTTGTGCTTGACATGGAAGGAACAGCAAATAAAGTTTATAGACAGTGACAAGCCAGTAGACTGTTCCAGCTGGGGAGGTCAGAGAGACGAAGGACCAACTGGCAAAACTGCTGGTCATTTAAGATAGAAAGATTCGCTGGTCAGAATAAAATAACAGTAAATATTCAACTCAAGTATTCTCAACTTTCTAACAAACTTATAAGGGCTAAAATGATTTGTACATGCAACAAATCACCTTAGGGAATACATATCTGTCTGAACTATTTATTCAAAAAGAACACATTTGTCTAATAGAATGAAAGCTTTGTGAGTCACTTGGAGCTAGAGTGATGCTTGAAAGTTTGTGAACCCTTTAGAATCTTCTATATACCTGCATAAATATGACCTAAAAAAAAATCATTCGATTTTCACAAGTCCTAAGAGTAGACAAAGAGAACCAAATTAAACAAATGAGGCAAAATATAATACTTGGTGATTAATTTATTTAGGAAAATTATACAATATTACATATCTGTGATTGGCAAAAAAAATATGTGAACCTCTAGGATTAGCAGTTAATTTGAAGGTGAAATTAGAGTCAGGTGTTTTCAATGGGATGACAATCAGGTATGAGTGTGCACCCTGTTTTATTTAAACGACAGGGATCTATCAAAGTCTTATCTTCACAACACATGTTTGTGGAAGTTTATCTTAGCACAAGCAAATGAGATTTCCGAGGATCTCAGAAAGAGTGTTGTTGATGCTCATCATGCTAGAAAAGATTACAATACCATCTCTAAAGAGTTTGGACTCGACCAATCCACAGTCAGACAGATTGTGTACAAATGCAAGAAATTCAAAACCATTGTTACCATCCCCTGGAGAGGTCACCCAACAAAGAACACACACACAAGAGCAAGATGTATAATAGTCTGCGAGGCCACCAAGGAATCCAGGGTAACTTCTAAGCAACTGAAGGCCTCTCTCACGTTGGCTAATGTTTATGAGTCCATCATCAGAAGAACACTGAACAACAATGGTGTGCATGGCAGGGTTGCAAGGAGAAAGCCACTGCTCTCCAAAAAGAACATTGCTGCAGTCTGCAGTTTCCTAAATATCAAGTGGACATGCCAGTTGACTATTGGAAAAATGTTTTGTGGACAGATGAGAGCCAAATAGAATTTTTGGTTTAAATGAGAAGCATTATGTTTGGAGAAAAGAAAATTCCAGCATAAGGACCTTATTCCATCTGTGAAACATGGTGGTGGTAGTATCAGAGTTTGGGCCTGTTTTGCTGCATCTGGGTCAGGATGGCTTGCCATAATACATGGAACAATTAATTATTAATAATAACAGCGAATTCTAAAGGAAAATGTCAGGACATCTTTCCATGAACTAAATCTCAAGAGAAAGTGGGTCATGCAGCAAGACAACGACCCTAAGTACACAAGTCATTCTACCAAAGAATGGTTAAAGATGAATAAAGTTAATGTTTTGGAATAGCCAAGTCAAAGTCCAATGCAACAGAAATATTGTGGAAGAACCTTAAGCAAGCAGCTCATGTGAGGAAACCCACCAGCATCCCAGAGTTGAAGCTGTTCTGTACTGAGGAATAGGAGAAAATTCCTCCAAGTCGATGTGTAGATCAGCAGATATTGGAAACATTTAAGTGCAGTTATTGCTGTAGAAGGGGGTCACAACAGACACTGAAAGCAAAGGTTTACACACTTTTGCCACTCACAGACATGCAATATTGGATCATTTTTCTCAATAAGTAAATGACCAAGTATAACTGTTTGTCTCATTTGTTTAATTGGGTTCTCTTGGTCTACTTTTAGGACTTGTGTGAAAATCTGATGATATTTTAGGTGATATTTATTCAGAAATATAGAATATTCTAAAGGGTTCACAACTTTCAAGCTCCACTGTATCTGTTAGTAGCCTTCTTTGTGGATAAAAAGCAATGTATGCTATTGAGTGACTTTTTAGTTATGTTACTGCCATAATTTTTTCTTTTATAACCTCTAATATATTGTAATCAAATATGTTAAATAAAACTGTCTAATGTTAAATTTTAAATTAACTTCTGGAAAATAATATGTATATATACTGTGCATACATTTTTTTAAATGTTTTTTCAAATGTAAAATGACTGGCACATAGTTGCTTTTGGCATCTAAACATATATAGCTAATTACTTCAGGAAAATTACTTAAGGAGTATTTAATTTTTGTTTAATCAACTGACAAATTGAACTTGTAAATTAATTACTCTTTGCTGGGAATGAATACCTACTGTGTCAGAGTTGAGCAATATCGCACCAGGCATCATGCCTACAGATGAATTACAGTCATAAGAGAGGTCAGAGGAAAAATTGGTTCAAGCTGACTGGAAGCATATAGTAACTCAAATAATCACTCTTTACAACCGTGGTGAACAGAAAAGCATTTCAGCATACACAAAACATCAAACCTTGAGGTGGATGGGCTACAACAACAGACAACTATGTTGGGGTCCACTCCTGTCAGCCAAGAACAGGAATCATGGGCACAGACTCACCCAAATTGCACAGTTGAATATTAGAAAAAGAAAAAGAAAAACTCATTAGAATGAAGGGTCACTGCAAATCAAAAGTTATTCTGAATGATCACCTTTATCCTATAATGCAATTTCCATCCTGATCGGAGTGGTCTCTTTCTGGATGACAGTATCTCCATCCCCATTTGAGCACATGGGAGATTTTGAACTGACATTTTAGACAGAAGTAAAAACAGAGCGAAATAAAGGAGACAGTTTGAATATACAGTACAGCAAAATCAGTTCCTTTCACTAAACTATAATTTATCTCAAGTCATATAAGAACTATGCTGAATTTTAATGTTGGGTTTGTCAATACTCCACTAAACAATTCAGCAGCCATCAATATCCTGACTTTCCTTTAACACAGTGAGATCAGCATCAGTACAACTCACCTTTCATCCTTAATAGCTGAGAGCTGCTTCCTCACCATTTTGTGTATATGAAATCGCATTTCATTTAAAAAATATTTGAGGCCAACAGTGTGAAGTGTCTTGTATTTGAATGAGTCAGCTACAGTATCTAACAGATTATATCAGGACACATCTCTGACTGATAAACAGAGACCTTTCTGCTCAAACTGGTTTGATATTATTTAATCTACACATTCAGAGATCATATTTAACCTTGAATGTTATCATACTGTGCCTCCTATGTATGACAGACAACTCACTTTTTCTGTCTCTTTCCCTGTGAATATAGACATTTTTCTTGTCCTCAAACATAATTATTGATCATGAATTCAAGTATTCATCCTTCCTTATTAATGCTCATATATTAACCTGTCTTTTCACATTATGAGTTTGCCCTACACAACCAATCATTATTCAAATCATGCATGCCTGCATGCGCACACACACTTAATATAAATATTTCATTTGAACATTTCTCATCACTCTACATTATAAACCCAGTTTAGATACCCTTGTCTTCTTTAACAGAAGTCCTTATGGTCTCTAAATGTTTGTTTAACTTAACCTCTGTCATTTCTATGCCACCGTCCACATCTGCTCATGTCAAACCATAGACGACCTGCTGCTCCCATCAACTCACCAACCAAAGCCTAAGAGCAGGGCTGACAGTGTCATGGTGAGCATATACACGCACACATGCACGTACACTCACACCCACACACACACCCCATCAGTCTCAGTATAAACAAATGTAAAAACCCTCTCGACATTCAGGTCGGTTTAAGTGGAGATAGGCCAGGTGTATCCCAGCTGCCACAATAAACACACATACAAGCACAAGTCCCAACTGTCTAAATAGCCACCTCCTATCAAACACTGCTAAACAGAATTATAATTTCAGATGGTTAATTGGTTCATATGTCATGCCAAGCATGTCTGAAATAGACACAGACATGTTATTTTGTTAATTTTATTAACTTATTAAGTATAAGCAGGCATATTTAAATTATAATCTATTGCAAATGTCCATTTGGTGAGACTAGACTGGCACAAGCCATGACTTTCTGATTAGACTCTTCATGAGTCCACATTTAAATAATTTCTAATGGCCAAACCCCCTAATTAGATATTATGCTTGTGCAGAGTGATAGCAAACTTATGTGCTAAGGAAGAAATAATTTTTGGTGTTATGATGGTTGTTAACACTATTTTTAACCATTCTTCAGTTTTGAAGCAAACAGTAAGACATACTGTATTCTGTCAAACAAACTTCTACTGATTCTTCTTATGTTTACTGCTAAGACTAACTACGGCTGAGAAACACATGCAAAGATGTACAGAGGGGCAATAACTTTAATTGTGCCTGCCTGATGCTTTTCGTATGTCGTACCTCTGGATGGAGCTCTCATCTACTCAAATTCCAGATTGCTGGGTCTATGGCTGCTTCTAAGGCCAAATAGACTTCATATAAAACCATAATGAACTTTTTCACACTATCTTTTGTTACCCAGATGAGGATGGGTTCCCTTCTGAGTCTGGTTCTTCTCAAGGTTTCTTTCTCTTAACATCTTATGGAGTTCCCTTTCAAAGGGAACTTTGACGTTGCATTTAGCAGTATGGGAACGCCTTGTGCGCGTGACCGGTATCTGAAGCTTGTGTAAAATCATGCCTCTACTTATAGGCCTGCCATGATCAGGTGACGTGGCAATTAAGCGCGTCGCATGATATATATATGGCACCTGTGAACCACGCCGCCAGCCTTATTATCTTAAGCGAGACTGCATGTCTGTTGTTTGTGTGACAAAAATGCTTCATTTCTACTCGATATTTTCTCAAAATCTCTTAACTTTTCTATCTCTTTTTAAAGAAAAGGAGAGGTAAGTAATGAGCAAGAAAGAGTTAAAGATGTGTGTAACTGGCTCCCGTTTCATCACGGGGGGAAAAGTGCACACTTTCTGGGTGAAGTGTTAGTGGTGTAGTATGCGATGGCAACCTCGAGGGGCTGCGTATGGTAACGCTACATTAAGCAGCTCGACTCGCGCTCTTCTAAAATAAAACGGAAGCCGAGCGAGTCGAGTTTCAAAGCCTCGCGGATCTGGGCCGGCCGCTGCCGAGGCAGTCAACCGTCTCAGGTTCGGGGGATCTCTATAATCCAGAAGAGGAGCCGGAGACGAGCGCTGCTCTATCTCTTACTCTGTCTTCCGGGTTCATCTCTCCGCTGGATTTTGGAGTTCGCGTCGCGACTCCTCCTCCCGCTATGGAAAGCCAAAGGGGCTGGCTCCATTGGGACTCCAGGGCATCTGTGTGCCAAACTACCTGGACGACTGGTTAATTCTAGCACGATCCAGGGTGCTGGCGGTTCAACATTGAGATGTTGCTCTCGCCCACGTGAAGAGCTTGGGGCTCAGGTTGAATCTCAGAAAAGTTGGCTTTCCCCGGTGTAGTGGACAACTTTTCTAGGGGTTATAGGATTCTACTACGATGAGGGCGTTTCTATCCCCAACAGGCGTAGTGTCAATCCTATTTACACTGAGCAAGATAAAGCTGTATCTTGGGAACCTAGGGTGGAGTCCACACATGTGGCTGAGGTCAGATCTGTATGCTGCTCCCCCCATCGCTGCTCCCACTAGCTCTAGTGAGAGTTCGCCAGATAGTCTGTTAGTGGCACCCTTTTGGCAGCTTGAACATGGTTCTGAGAGATAATATCTCTGCGAGATGGCACTTCTTGGGAGATTCCCGTCCGCAGGGATCCACTGTAGACCCAGTAACTGTGCAATAGCTACAATCCTGGAGCTCCTACAATAACATTTCTCAGCGGGGTGAGCTCCTTCTACAATCAGGGTTATGTGGCCGCCATTTCGCCCAGCCACGCCCTGTTGAGGGAGCCTCTGTGGGGCAACATCCTCTACCTTTGAGGTTCATGCGTGGTGTCAGACGGCTGCAGCCCATCTGCAGGCCACGCATACCTTCCTGGGTCCTTCTATGGTCCTGGAAGGTCTGTCGGCTGCCCCATCCGAGCCCCTGGAGTGGATCCCTTCCACAAGGAAATCATATGCACTCAAGTGTCAGCTTTTTGTCTTGTGGCATGAGGAACGTCACCTAGACCCAGTGAACTGCGCAATTGCTACAGTCCTGGAGTTCTTACAGAACGTTTCTCAGCAGGCTGGGCTCCTTCTACAATCAGGGTACTTGGCCGCCGTGTTTGCCAGCCATGACCCTGTTGATGGAGCCTCTGTGGGGCAACACCCTCTACCTTTGAGGTTCATGCGTGGTGTCAGACGGCTGCGGCCCATCTGCAGGCCACGCATACCTTCCTGGGACCTTCTATGGTCCTGGAAGTTCTGTCAGGTGCCCCATTCGAGCCCTTAGGGTGGACCTACCATCTCAAAAGCCGCAGGGTTGATTTATCATCCTTGGCAAGAACTAAGGAAGCTGTGGGTCTGGCTTCTGAGGGGCACCAGCTCATAGATTCTGGTCGCACAACTGAGGTGGTGGAGACCATGTTAAACACTAGAGCACCATCTACAAGGAAATTGTATGTGCTCAAGTGCCGCCTTTTTGTCTGGTGGTGTGAGGAACGTCAGCTACACCCAGTGAACTGCGCAATAGCTACAGTCCTGGAGTTCTGACAAGAACGTTTCTCAGCGGGTTGGCTCCTTCTACTATTGGGGTTACGTGGCCTCCATTTCAGCCAGCCCTGCCCCTGTTGATGGAGCCTCTGTGGGGCAACGTCCTCTAACTTCGAGGTTCATGCGTGGTGTCAGATGGCTGAGGCCCATCTGCAGGCCATGCATACCTTCCTGGGAACTTGCTGTGGTCTTGGAAGGTCTGTCAGGGACCCCATTTGAGCCCTTAGAGTCAGCCTCTGAGAAGCTCTGACTCTAAAGGTAGCTCTTTTACAGGCCCTGACATCTCTCAAGCGAGTGGGAGGTCTACAAACTCTCCCTGTTGCCCCTCCTGCCTTGACTTTATCCCTAGATGAGCCAAATCCTTCCTGTATCCTAGGCCGGATTATATTCCTAAAGTGCCAACATTGGCTGCCCCCCTGTGGTGTTGCAGGCTTTCTGCCCTCCTCTGTCCTTCACACCAGAACAAGAGAGGATGCACCCGCTGTGTCCAGTAAGCGCTCTCTGTACTTACGTCCACTGCTCCGGCCAGTGGCATAAGTCAGAGCAGCTACTAGTCTGCTTTGGCAGCGACAGGAAAAGTGATGCTGTGTCAAAGCAGTGCATCTCTACTTGGATTGTTGAAGGCTTTGTCCAAAGGGGTATCCTTGCAGGATGTGTGTGCGGCTGCAGGGTGGTCCATGTCTCACACGGTCATTTGTTATTACAGCCTGGATATTCATTCCTCCCCAGGCTCGAGTGTCCTGCAGTGACCCTCGGGTTTGGGTATTTTTGAACAAGCCGTACCCTCGGTATGACGGGGTGAGTATTCCCGTTCCCATACTGCTAAATGCAACGTCGAAGTTCCCTTTGAAAGGGAACGTCGGGGTTACGCATGTAACCCTGTTCCCTGAGAAGGGAACTAGACGTTGCATGTCACTGTCATACTGGGGCTGGCCTGTGAATTGTGTCTTCGCTTCAGATAATAGATGCTGGCGGCGTGGTTCACAGGTGCCATATATATATCATGCGACATGCTTAATTGCCACGTCACCTGATCATGGCAGGCCTATAAGTAGAGGCATGATTTTACACAAGCTTCAGATACCGGTCACGCGCACAAGGTGTTCCAATACTGCTAAATGCAACGTCTCGTTCCCTTCTCAGGGAACAGGATTACATGCATAACCCCGACGTTTTTCCTTGCCACCGTCGCCACCGGCTTGCTCAATTGGGATAAATTCACACTTTTTTTTTCAAGTTTCATTTTTATTGAACATTTCTGCTGAACACTTCTGATGAACATTTCTACAGAACATTTCTACATTTCTACTGAACAATTTTTGCTAAACATTTCTAATGACCAGTTCTGCTAAACATTTCTGCTATACATTTCTGCAAAACGTTTCTGCTAAACATTTCTAATGAACATTTCTAAAGTTTAATTTTTATTGAACATTTCTACATTTCTACATTTCTTTTTTATTAAACATTTTTGCTGAACTGCTAAGTGCTAAATGTTCTGATGAACATTTCTGTTGAACTGCTAAGCCTATCTAAATCGCCTTTTCTGTTCTGTCCTCCCCACTATTTCCCAAAAATACAAAATGAGCACCAGCAGTAAATATTCACAGATTTTTTTTTCTTTTTATACAAAGAAAAAAAAATTTAACCCACAACCCACCCCTCCGGCTCATCATGGCTAACCATTAACTGTCGCTGG
The DNA here is from genome assembly GCA_012411365.1 of Ameiurus melas. Lineage (NCBI taxonomy): Eukaryota > Metazoa > Chordata > Actinopteri > Siluriformes > Ictaluridae > Ameiurus > Ameiurus melas. Next base: position 18,816,390 of record CM022755.1, on the reverse strand, counting down.
TTATAGAGATATTATAAAATTCATCAACAGGCACCAACCTTTAAGAGGGTAGTGTCTGTAACTCCATAAAGTATGCAATAAAGGGATGCCATTTATGAAAAAACTTATCTGTACAACCATTCATCATATATCTTATTTTCTCGAGTTTCAGAAAAAACGTCCTTTATCCACAGGGAGATAGATGGGTATTTAGCAGACTTCCAATGTAACAGTACGGAACGGGTGTGAAAGCAATAACATCCTTTTGTATCGAGCTCAAAGGACTTGAAGCTTCAGGAATCCCAAATATCGCAATCAATGGACAAGGCTTTAAATCTACCCTGAGAATAGTGGACAGATGGTAAAAAAGCCAGACCAAAAACCATGGAGTTCAGGGCAGAAGAAAAACATATGGCCAAGATGACAGGGAGAGCCATGGCATTTATCACACTTGTCCTCTACATCCGGATACATCACAGACAATCTCGACTTGGACAGATGGACTCTATTTAAAACTTTGAACTGTATAAGTCCAAGATGAGCACAAGAAGTGAGTAGTCTGTACCCTCCCTATAGCAAGTTCCCAACACTCCTCACATATTTGTACTCCTAATTCCATTTCCCACGCATTCCTAATTTTATTACTCGACCCACTACCTTGCGTCAAAATAAAATCATAAATCTTAGAAATCATTCCTCTCTGATGCGGGTTATTTGAAAACAGGACTTCCCTGTACTGAAAGAGCAGAAGGGAAATCAGGAAAACATAAATTCACACTTTTTATATCTGTATAGCATGTTTATATATTTCTGTAAAGCTGTTTTGAGACAATGTCTATTGTAAAAAGCGCTATACAAATAAAATTTAATTGAATTTAATTGAATAACACAAAGCACACAACAGAAAACAAAAAATAGTGAATATTTGAACTGAATATTGAGGAATTCAAAAATGCTTGGCTTTTACCTGCCTGAATTTGGTCAGGATATGTCTCTTGCCCTCCTCACTCATACAGCTACACTGAGGCTGGCATACATTCATGATTAATACAGTAGATAATTTGCATGTTCACATGCATTAATGAGCTTCACCTATTTAGCTAGAACAGTTTTTCTCTGCAAATTAAAATTCATTTATTTCACTCCTAAATCTTCAAACAAGTTATTAATTTCGGGTAACACAAACAATACTACTTATCCATACAAGCACCTCAAGAAAAGGTCAGCAATATTAATGGCATCTTCTCCATGCTGTATGTTGTTCACCATTCCATGCATCACACAAATGTAAACCTGACACTGTGCAAATGCATCCTTTGCATTGAATTGGGCAGATTCACACAATAGAACACTATAAAACTTTATTGCCATGGGATATACACACAAATTCATGTGCAAGGTTACATGTAAAAAGTCAGTAAGTAAATGATCACTGTAAGCTTATTTAGGGTCTCAGTGGAGATTCTTAGAAACTATGGTTTCTGCATGGTTCTTTGGATAGTTAAGGATTCTTAGAGCTGCATTCTCTGGAGATGAGCTCACCAAACACGAGTTGGTGGCCAGATGACTCTGGGATTACCGTGTAGCTAATGCTGGCTTATCAAACAATTTGATAAACCCTGATCGATTCATCTTCCAGTGTTCCATGATGGAGAACCTGCAGAGTATACTTTGTTGTGGCCAATACACTGTTATATTTAGACATTTGATCCTTAAGCTAATCACATTGCTTAGAGGTGTGTCACTGCTACCTGGGTATTACCTTGCACTTTCTCCAGATTCTACAATGTTAACATCACCTCTCCCTGTTGTAAGTGCAGAGGTTATCTGGGGAACATCTTTCCAGTTAGTTCCCCCTAGATGTATTTGTTCCTTATCACATTATGGCATATGTTATCTAGGTGTTTAGGATGGGTGAAACAGAATAGTATTTTGTGACTGTCATTATATCATTCTTGGATAACTACCAAGGTTACTTTTCATTGAGAACAAGCACAGACCCAGCAAGAATGTTCCAAGAAAATGCAGCATTATGAAGTGATATTTATTGCAAATAAATATTGGGTGTAAATATTATTAGAAGGTCCTGGTGGTTGTCATTGCCCCGGTGAAACCCCATACAGAAATAAACACTAAACAGAATAAAATATGGACCTCAGGGCTCTATATAAGAGACCTAAGGCTCTATATTCATGCTGAAACAAGACTAATTTATTGGTGTAATGTCTGTTTTGCTAATATAGCTGAATATAAATCAGTCTTTTGCTATTTTCTGCCAGTTGCTATTCATATTGTCAAAGATAATCTTACAATACTGGTACTGCCACTCTCTCTCCCTTTCTCTTAGAGAACATTGCAGATGTGGGAATTTATCAGCATACAGTGTTTTGGTAATAGAATGTTTTGATGCTATCACACACACACTTCTCATTCTAAAATATCTTAAAACGCTGTATGATAAAACCTTCCCTCTGTTATATGATGTTCTCTCTCTCTCTCTCTCTCTCTCTCTCTCTGTTGCATGATGCTGCCTGATGTCATGCCAGTGCCAGATCCTGAAACACTTCTACTACTGTGGCTCCTTTTCCCCCTCCATACCCATCTGATTCATCTTCAGGCTCTACTTCTGTTTTCTGTACTTATGACTCACTGTCTGTTACTGTGAATTTCCTTCTCTGAAGAGGAGAAACATACTCCCACCAATCCTCAACATGTTCTACAGTTGCAACATGTCCTGTCCAGCTGCATCACTGTCTGGTTTGGGAATCTCCAATTGCAAGACCTTACAGGGAACAGTTTCCACACACACAGCATCTGCAAGCCATCCAGCTTTGTGGATTAGACCTCCCACAAACTACAGTTTTTGCCCCTTTACCATCCGGAAGAACCTTTCGCATATTAAGACTAATTATTTGCCTCTCTGGACTCACATCAATTTGCATATAGGGTCAACAGATGCACAGAGGATGCCATCGCTCTGACTATTCACACTGTAGTGTCACACTTGGACAGACAGGCCGCTTATGTGAAAATGTTATTTGTTGACTTTAGCTCTGCTTTTAATACTGTTATCCCAATAAACACATTCTTAAACTTCATCATCTAGGTCTCAGCTCATCATTATGTAACTGGGTCCTGAATTTCCTGTTGGAGCATCCTCAGATGGTGAGATGGGGTACACCTCTGTTTTCCACCATAACTTTGAGCACTGGCACACCACAAGGATGTGTACTAAGTCCTATCCTCTATTCCTTTTTCCTTTTACATACCACTGTGTTCCTACACTTTCCAATAACATTATTGTTAAGTTTGCAGATGATACAACATTGACTGGGCTGATTTTCTAACAAATATGAATCAGCCTATAGAGTGGAGATATAGAACTGCGTAAGCTGGTGTTCAGAGAACAATCTGACCCTCAACACAGGAAAGACCAAGGAGCTAATTATCAATCACAGAAGCCAGAGTATTTGCCTGTCCTTATCAATAGAAATAGTGTGAAGAGTGTCCAGTTTCAAGTTTCTGGGCACATACAATATTCATATACAGTACTCATAAAAGTCAGTACACCCCTCACATTTTTGTAAATATTTGATTAAATCTTTTAACGTGACAACACGGAAGAAATGACACTTTGCTACAATGTAAAGTAGTGAGTGTACAGCTTGTATAACAGTGTAAATTTCCTGTCCTCTCAAAATAACTCAACACACAGCCATTAATGTCTAAACCGCTGGCAACAAAAAAGTGAAAATGTCCAAATTGGGCCCAAAGTGTCAATATTTTGTGTGGCCACCATTATTTTCCAGCACTGCCTTAACCCTCTTTGGCATGGAGTTCACTGGAGTCCTCTTCCACTGATCCATGACAACATCACAGAGCTGGTGGATGTTAGAGACCTTGTGCACCTCCACCTTATGTTTGAAGATGCCCCACAGATGCTCAACAGGGTTTAGGTCTGGAGACATGCTTAGCCAGTCCATCATCTTCACCCTCAGCTTCTTTAGCAAGGAAGTGGTCATTTTGGAGGTGTGTTTGGGGTCGTTATCATGCTGGAATACTGCCTTGTGGCCCAATCTCCGAAGGGAGGGGATCATGCTCTACTTCAGTATGTCACAGTACATGTTGGCAATCATGGTTCCCTCAATGAACTGTAGCTCCCCAGTGCTGGCAGCACTCATGCAGCCCCAGATCATGACACTCCCAATACCATGCTTGACTGCAGGCAAGACACACTTGTCTTTGTACTCCTCACCTGGTTGCTGCTACACACGCTTGACACCATCTGAACCAAATAAGTTTATCTTGGTCTCATCACACCACAGGACATGGTTCCAGTAATCCATGTCTTTAGTCTGCTTGTCTGTATGCGGGCTTTCTTGTGCATCATCTTTAGAAGAGGCTTCCTTCTGGGACGAGAGCCATGCATACCAATTTGATGCTGTGTGTGGCGTATGTTCTGAGCACTGAGGGGCTGAGCCCCCACTCCTTCAACATCTGCAGCAATTCTGGCAGCACACATACGTATATTTCCCAAAGACAACCTCTGGTTATGAAGCTGAGCACAGGCACTCAACCACTTTGGTCGACCATGGTGAGGCCTGTTCTGAGTGGAACCTGTCCTATTAAACCGCTGTATGGTCTTGGCCATTGTGCTGCATCTCAGTGTCTTGGCAATCTTCTTATAGCCTAGGCAATCTTTTTGTAGAGCAAAAATTCTATTTTTCAGATCCTCAGTGAGTTCTTTGCCATGAGGTGCCATGTTGAACTTCCAGTGATTATTATGAGGGAGTGTGAGAGTGATGACACCAAATTTAACACACCTGCTCCCCATTCACACCTGAGACCTTGTAACACTAACAAGTCACATGACACCGGGGAGGGAAAATGGCTAACTGGGTCCAATTTGGACATTTTCACTTAGGGATGTACTCACTTTTGTTGTCAGCGGGTTAGACATTAATGGCTGTGTGTTGAGCTATTTTGAGGGGACAGCAAATTTACACTGTTACGCAAGCTGTACACTCACTACTTTACATTATAGCATTAAGTGTCATATCTTCTATAGCTTTACATTAAGTGTCATATCTTCAGTGTTGTCACATGAAAAGATATAATCAAATATATACAAAAATGTGAGGGGTGTACTCACTTTTGTGAGATACTGTATATCTCAGAGAAACTTACAAGGTTTACAAACACTACTGCACTGATTAAGAAAGTACAGAAACAACTGTTTTTCCTAAGAACGCTGAGGAAAACTGGTCTTCCCCAATCGATGCTGACAACTTTCTATCGGTGCACCATGGAGAGCATTCTAACATAATGCAACTCTGTGTGGTTTTTCAGCTGCACAGCCTATGATAGGAAAGCACTCCAGAGGGCTGTCCTGTGAGCACAGAAGATAATCAGAATTGAACTGCCATCATTGGAAGACATCTAAAGAACACAGTGTCCCACACACACCCATGTCATCACATGTTTGAACAACTTACATCTGGCAGGTGTTATAAGACATTTCATGCCATACTTCAAGATTGAGGAATAGCTTTATTCCTATACCTTTTTTTCTGACTAGTTCTCATTTTTAATTTTTATTTTGCTACAGCATCTAGTAAGGAAACTGCAAGTGTAATTTCATTGCATGTCTGCATTGAGAGTTGTACATATCCACTGACAATAGAGATTTAATTCAATTCAACTGCCAGACTGGGTAACAGCTTCTACTGCTTCTACGGTTTATTTTTGTACTTGTATTATATACATGAAAATGGGAGCCATAGTAATAAATATGGTAATAGCATGGTTTCTGAAGTCATTTTCTATGTTCCCATTTCACCTTGTGCATTGCTCATTTTTTTCACAGAGGATTTTTTTTCCCATTGTGCAGGGAAGGCATATTTCTGGGTCCATATGGGGCGGATTGGTTCTGTTAGTGTTCCCAATCGACTTTGACCATTATAATAATTTTTGTGACTCCCTTTTTTCAAAAGTACAGTAAGCTGGGCACAGACTTTCCTTTAGAATTTCAAACAAATAAACAAGGATACGCAGTTGCGGTGTTCTGTTTAAAACAGCCTTCCAGTTATCTATGCTAAACACACTATGCTTGAGAACAAACACAGTGTTTAGGAAACATACAGTGTGATTCATCAGCCAGAAAAAAATGCTTTTTGTTTGCCTGCTTTGCCTGTCACACAGAACACAATTTCATTGGTACTTTCATATCACACTTTCTTAAGAGTTTGGATTTATCTATTATGTCAAATATCAGATCATTACTTAGCAGCAGTCAACATGTGTTACGGAACATTGACAGGAGACAGAAGCAGGCGCAGATCACAGTCTTTATTAGCAACTCAAGTTAAATACAGATGCGGTCTTCAAGGTTAAACTGGCAACAGGGCATCTACGCACTTGACATCCAAACAAGCGCCTAGACCGCTACGAATGAGTCAACGTAACTAAGCACATCCAAAGTATAAACAAACAATCGCGAGCAAAGTGCTCGGTAACTCAGGCACTTAAATAACAAAGGTAATCAAACTGAAAGTGCATGCACCCGATGCGAAATCACTGTAACGCGCACGCTAACCCGGAAGTGCGCAAACAAACACAAGGTCCTTTCAAATGAAGCGCCACAGCGACCTCCGTCAGCTGTGGCATGACAACATGCAACTTATTTCTGCTTGAATGTTCATCACCAGTCTTGAGTTTGAATGGGCAGACATGCATTTCAGGTAAAAGGGTAAAAGTTATTATTTCTTATTATAAGTTTAAAATAAACCAAATATATGATAATTAAACCTATTTCTGGACATTATTACTCATTTCAAGTTCATGGTTATTATTTATTTTATTATATTAACAGATAAATTTGCTTCTTTCTAGAAATAAATGCTTTAAATGAGCAAAATTATCTGCAAATACAACAAGATTTGATTAAAGCTTGAAATGAGTACAAATGGCTTGAAATGGGTTAATTATCTTATATTTGGTTAATATTCAAGGTGTTTCCACCTCCTAAGATGCCTTTTTTTTACAGTGCAGATTTTTCATAATTTACTTAAATTTTGAGTCATGCTGTGGTGTCACGTTTTGAAACACCCCTTTTTTCAACTCCCGTTAGCGCTCCACACCACCCCACCACACGCATCTCTTTTTTTTTTTTTTGTTTTTTTTTATTTTTTTTTTTTTGTTTTTTTTTTCTCTTTTCTTTTTTTTTTTTTTTTGTTTTTGTTGTTTTGTTTTTTTTTTTTTTTTTTTTTTTTTTTTTTTTTGCCCTGTTGGTTGGGTTGTTTTGTGTTTTTTTTTGTTTTTTTTTTTTTTTTTTTTTTTTTTTTTTTTTTTTTTTTTTTTTTCCCTTCCCCCCTTCCCCCGCACAAAAGGAGAGGGCGGTGGGGTTTATTTTTTTTGTTTTTTTTTTTTTTTTTTTGGTTTGGCTCTGTCTTTTCCCCCCCCCCCTCCTCCCTTTTTTTTTTTTCTTTTCTTTCCCCTCTTTTTTTCTTTTTTTTTTTCTTTTTTTTTTTTCTTGTTTTTGTTGTTTTTTTTTTTGTTTTTTTTTTTTTCCCCCCGCTCCCTCTTTTTTTGTGTTTTTTTTTCCTCTCCTTTTTTTTTTTTTTTTATTTTTTTTCCTTCTTTTTCTCCTTTTCTTTTTTTTCTCTTTTTCTCTGTTCTGTTTTTTTTTTTTTTTCTGGTTTTTTTTTTCCCCCTTCTCTCTTTGTGTGTGTGTGTTTCTCTTTTGTGGCCCTTCTTTTTTTTTCTTTTTTTTTCTTTTTTCTTGTACTTCCCCTTTTTTCCTTCTTTTTTTTTTTCTCTTTCTTTTTCTTTTCCTCTGTTTTTTTCTTTTCTTTTTTTTTTCCTTTTTTGTTTTTCCCTTTTCCTTCTTTTTCTCTCGGGTTGCTGTTCTTTTCCTTTTCTTTTTTTTCTTTTTTGCTTTTTTTTTCCTTCCTTTCCTCCTCTCGTCCCTCCCTGTTCCCTTCCGTTTTCCCCCCCCCCCCTGCTTCCCTTCTTTTTTCTGTTTGCGTTTTTTTTCGCCTTTTTTCTTTTTCTTTTGTGTTTGCTCCCCTCTTTTTTCTTTTCCTCTGTCTCCCCCTCCTTCCTTCTTCCTCTTTCGCCGTTCCCTTCTCCCTTTCTTTTTCTCCTCGTGTGCGTTTTCTTCTTCCCCTTCTTTTTGTTTGCTTTCTTCTTTCTCCTTTTCTTTTTTTTCCTTCTTTCCCTCTCTTTTCCTCCTTTTTTTTCTTCCCCCCTCCCTTTTCCTTTCCTCCCTCCTCTTCTCCCCCTCTCCTTTTTTTCCTCTCTTCCCCTCCCCGCCCCCCTCCCTTTCCCTCTCCCCGAGAGGCCCTTTCCTTTCCCCTCCTTCTTCCCCCCGCCTCCTTCCTCTCCCTTTTTCTTTCCCCCCCCCTCTCTTCTCTTTCTCACATCCCCCCCCCTGTGTCTCTCTTTCTCCCTTGCCTCCCCCCTTCCCCCCTCCTCTCCCCGCAGCCCTTTTCTCCCCCCTTTGTCTCCCGCAGCACCTGCCCTCCCCTTCTTCTTCCCCTGTTCCCCTTTCCCCTTTTTCTTTCTCATTTTCTTCCCTTTCCCTTTCTTTTCTGTTTGTTTTTCTCCTTTCTTCTTTTCCCTCCTGTGTTTTTTTTTTTTTTTTTTTTTTTTTTTCTTCCTTTTTTTTTTTTTTTTTTTTTTTGTTCCGATGGTTTGTCCTCTTTTTTTTTTTTTTTTTTTTGGGCGTTTTTTTGTTCCCCCGTTGGGGGGGTCTTTCTTTTTTTTTTTGTTTTTTTTTTTCTTTTCTTTTTTATTTTTTTCTTTTTCTTTTTCTATCCTTTATTTTTTTTTTTATTACTACTTTCTTATTTATATTTTTCTCTTTTTTTTTTTTTTTTTTTTTTTTTTTTTTTTTTTTTTTTTTTTTTTTTGTTTTTTTTTTTTTTTTTTTTTTTTTTTTTTTTTTTTTTTTTTTTTTTTTTTTTTTTTTTTTTTTTTTTTTTATATTTTTTTTTTTTTTTTTTTTTTTTTTTTGCTTATTAGTGGCAATTTATGTATGTATCTACTTTCTTTCAGATTGTGTATATCTATTCTAAATAATTGCAATTAGTACTATATATAAATACATTAATGAAATTCATGTATTTAGTAATGGATTACTTAGTTAATTTCTTTATCACCTGTTTTCCCTCTAGCACTATTACCTTAGAGTTACTGTCACATACTGACACCCACACGCATATATCTTGAAGTAAATAAACTTTCAGACATCAATGGCAGCAAGTTGTCATTAAGACAGTAAACAGCGCTTAATAGAATTAAGGATTAATAACAGAATGTGATGCATATAATGTTTACATATGATCATATATTTAAATTATGGCTATGGACACACATTCAGGTTCAGGGTCTTGTACTGGAAAATGAATAGGTCTGTATATTTTCAATTCTGTTCAGACCTGCGTTTTCAATTTACATATTGCATATATTCATTTGGCAGATGGTTTTATTCATCGTCACTTTAATAAAGCAGATCCAAGTACATAGTGTTGATCAAAGGCTCAGCTGTGCCTGTGGCAGTTTTGAGATTTGAACTACCAACTTTAGAGTCTCTAGCACATAACTTTAAATGCTCAGTTAATACTGCCTAAACCTCTTGTATTTGTACATGTGAAGAAATCGGAAGGTATATAAATTTAATTAAACACTATTAAAATGTATTAATTGTGGCAAAAGTGTCAAATGCTAAACTGTTAGCTGACACATGCATCATTCATATAATATTTGCATGAAGTTAGTAAGTAAATACTAACTTCTAAATACTACTAATATTGAAATACTAATATTTATTTATTTATTTATTTCAGCTATGACAACTCTGAGTGAAATTGTGAGCTTTTATTGATGGGAATGAAGTATAAATAGGTTTGGTCTTGGTGGACTAGATCTGCTACAATCCTACACTGATGCTGATGAGCGAGTACGATTAACACCCCAATCCCCAATCCCCAATGACTGAGTGCATGTTGGGGTGAGTGCCTGCAGAGTTGTTTTTTTTTTTTTTCATTTATTTTTATCTATTTTTAAATAGATAGGCGATTGAACGAATAATCGATTGGGATTGCTATGGGGTGATTGGAATTTGGGGGTACAAGAAAGTGCATGCTCCTAAAGACCCAGCACCTCTGCAAATGTTTCATTTGCATAATCATGTAGAATTCATTTATTTTAATTAAATGTTCATTGAGTCATTGTCAGAATTACCAGCATTTGTTGCCATTATCATGTATATCAGCAATCGTCAGCATTTATCAAATTATATTAACGTTTGTCATCAATTATCAGCAGTTATTAACATTTAACAACAATTAAGTGTAGTTATCAACATTTATCATCAATCAGCAATTACAGGCAATTACCAGCAACTGTCAGCCAGGAAGTGTCTTCCTTGAACATATGACAGACCCCCTCCCTTGAAATGTGCATACACAAGCTTTATGAAGGCAGTTCATAAAGCACTGAATATTTTTTGCTGAATACAACAGAATACCTTGCAGCATACAGGGCATTTACAGTGCCTTGCGAAAGTATTCGGCCCCCTTGAACTTTTCAACCTTTTGCCACATTTCAGGCTTCAAACATAAAGATATAAAATTTTTATTTTTTGTGAAGAATCACCAATAAGTGGGACAATTGTGAAGTGGAACGAAATCTATTGGATATTTGAAACTTTTTTAACTAATAAAAAAATGAAAAGTGGGCCGTGCAAAATTATTCAGCCCCCTTGCGTTAATACTTTGTAGAGCCACCTTTTGCTGCGATTACAGCTGCAAGTCGCTTGGGGTATGTCTCTATCAGTTTTGCACATCGAGAGACTGAAATTCTTGCCCATTCTTCCTTGCAAAACAGCTCGAGCTCGAGCTCAGTGAGGTTGGATGGAGAGCGTTTGTGAACAGCAGTTTTCAGCTCTTTCCACAGATTCTCGATTGGATTCAGGTCTGGACTTTGACTTGGCCATTCTAACACCTGGATACGTTTATTTGTGAACCATTCCTTTGTAGATTTTGCTGTATGTTTGGGACCATTGTCTTGTTGGAAGATAAATCTCCGTCCCAGTTTCAGGTCTTTTGCAGACTCCAACAGGTTTTCATCCAGAATGGTCCTGTATTTGGCTGCATCCATCTTATACACAATTTTAACCATCTTCCATGTCACTGCTGAAGAAAAGCAGGCCCGAACCATGATGCTGCCACCACCATGTTCAACAGTGGGGATGGTGTGTTGAGGGTGATGAGCTGTGTTGCTTTTATGCCAAACATATCGTTTTGCATTGTGGGCAAAAAGTTCGATTTTGGTTTCATCTGACCAGAGCAACATCTTCCACATGTTTGGTGTGTCTCCCAGGTGGCTTGTGGCAAACTTTAGACGAGACTTTTTATGGATATCTTTGAGAAATGGCTTTCTTCTTGCCACTCTTCCATAAAAGCCAGATTTGTGCAGTGTACGACTGATTGTTGTCCTATGGACAGACTCTCCCATCTCAGCTGTAGTTCTCTGCAATTCATCCAGAGTGATCATGGGCCTCTTGGCTGCATCTCTGATCAGTCTTCTCCTTGTCTGAGCTGAAAGTTTAGAGGGACGGCCAGGTCTTGGTAGATTTGCAGTGGTCTGATACTCCTTCCATTTCAAAATGATCACTTGCACAGTGCTCCTTGGGATGTTTAAAGCTTGGGAAATCTTTTTGTATCCAAATCCAGCTTTAAACTTCTCCACAACAGTATTACGGACCTGCCTGGTGTGTTCCTTGGTCTTCATGATGCTCTCTGCGCTTTCAACAGAACCCTGAAACTCACAGAGCAGGTGCATTTATACAGAGACTTGATTACACACAGGTGGATTCTATTTATCACCATCAGTCATTTAGGACAACATTGGATCATTCAGAGATCCTCGCTGAACTTCTGGAGTGAGTTTGCTGCACTGAAAGTAAAGGAGCCGAATAATTTTGCACGCACCACTTTTCAGTTCTTTATTTGCTAAAAAAGTTTAAAATATCCAATAGATTTCGTTCCACTTCACAATTGTGTCCCACTTGTTGGTGATTCTTCACAAAAAATTAAAATTTTATATCTTTATGTTTGAAGCCTGAAATGTGGCAAAAGGTTGAAAAGTTCAAGGGGGCCGAATACTTTCGCAAGGCACTGTATACACCCTAGGGCATTTTCTTCAGCCTTAAGATACAGAAGACCAATCAAATTGTACCATCCCATTCCATATCTTGTACCACTGACATTTCCATAAATGTGCAGTCATTTGTGGACCAGGACCAGACTTTTTTTATGCCCTTTCCCACCAAAACAGCATACAGTTAAGAAATCCATATGTATTTAACCGAAGAATGTACTGCTAGAGTGAATCCAGTAGTAGGAATACAATAAATAAATAGTTTCAAAACAGAATGGCCTTTTGCATGCAGATTAAATGGACAGAAGTATAACCCAGTGCTTTCCTCTCACAAAGCTACTATGTACTCCATTCTAAACACAGCAGAGTCATCTAAGGTTTTTTTTTTATTGGGTGTGTGGATGATTGAACCCAGGTGTGTTGCATCAGTAATTAGACGGGAAGAGTGAACATTTCTATATGTGATTTAGCTGGGAGTTGTTGTCCATGGAGGCTATATTTGTAGGCCAGGGTGTGCTCTATGGAATGGATGCCAATGCTGATTTTGGTGTTGACATGACAAAGTATATTAAATAACAGAAACTAAAGTGTCTTAATACTTATTTATTTCCTCCAAACTGTATGGACTAACATTTCAATGTTTGCTAATGAATTAATCAGAAGTTAAATCCTATAATTAGCCAAGGTTAAAATTTAGCTGGAATTTGACTTGCTATCCAGCCAATTTATGTTAGTTATTAATCACTAAATGTAGTTATTAAATGAAGCCTGTCTAGTTACGATATCATGCCTTCTAGGGAGGAAAAGGAGATGCATCATTTTACATTTTATGGAGGTAGGTTCAGGGGTACTCATCCATTCTCAAGTTCACCACTGCAGTCCACTGGCTTATCCATCTTCACACACATGGATAGGTAAAGTGCTAACACAGTGATAAATTGTTGATACATTGTTACAGTTGTTGATAGCTTTATCTTTTGCATTGATTAACTTATTGAATACTTAAACTGAATTGATTGGATGCTAAACTGAGCTGACTTGATTGCTGAATAGTAGACACTTACTAGCTGGTGTCATGTATCATGATGTAGCAGAAGATAAGGTGCATACAAGTGTAGTATGAACAATAGTTTTATTTAAAGAGAGATAGGCAGACAAATACAAAACGTGATCCAAAAACGTAATCCAAAACATGCAACGGTCAGACAATCGGCAAACAGGCATAAATTTGGGCAAGGCAGGGATCAAAGTTGCGGTGACGGGATACAGGGTCGATATACGGGGAGACGGTGAGGAGACATGACCTAAACATAAACAAATGCACGTGGCAGGATGTCACTGCTGTCCACAATGGAGAAGCAGATGCTCACATGATCCATAGCGCGCTGCACAAATGGGGACTCATGACAGCTAGATGAAAGAATAAGAGACATTTGTTGTTTGTAATGAGTATTTTGAAGATCTAAATAAAAATGTAGGGAAGTGCGCAGACTATTTATTAGATTTGAAGTCAGCAGGTGACTTTTTTCTTACTGGAATTTTTTTTTCTTTTTAGTAATTTTTTTAGCTTACTCTAGGTCCACTTTGTGGACAATTCTAGGGGTGATACACTGCTGTCTCCTTTGTTTTATGGAGACTTTGGGTGTGTGTCCCTCTTCAGCTCCAATTGGCTATTTATATTCTTATTTTTACTTTAGTTCTTGGGTTTTATAATTTTTATATAACCAGCGACAGCTATTGAGTAGCCATGATGAGCCGGGGAATTACATTTTTATTATTATTATTATTATTATTATTATTATTATTATTATTATTATTATTATTATTATTATTTCTCAATGAAATATTTGGGGAAGGGAGGGGAGAAAAGGTAAATGAATCACATGAATATGAATCACATGAAAATTAATTACATGTAAAGGAATCACATGCATGAATATGAATCACATGAAAATGTATCAAATGTAAATGAATCACATGAAAATTAATTACATGTAAATGAATCACATGAAAATGAATCACATGCATGGATATGAATCACATGAAAATGAATCATATATAAATTAATCACATGTAAATGAATCATATGAAAATGAATAAATAAACAAAGGCAAAAAAAAGTAGGGAGTAAATATGAAAGTTTAATTTTTGGAAAGAAAGACAGAGAGATACTTACATTTGAAATGTTTTAATCTTTTTCCTACAGGCTTATTCACTAGCAGAAATCCGCTAATTTATCCTACATAATTTTGAGAACAATAAATGCCAGTTATTTGCCTTTGCCATTGCCTTTCCCACAAGCTACAGAACTATTAAATATTTTAATTTTTTATTTTTCTGATCAAAACTTGTGCTAAACCTAAACAATTTTCTAATTACAACATTCAGTTATACAAAGTAAGCGTGATTGGGTCATGTAGTGCAGGTACAATATATAACGTGTGCTAGAATAGCTCAGCAATGACATCCTTGGTATAGAATGCTAGCAACCGGGGCTCTAGCCTCAGCTCAATTGAGTGTTCATATAATAAGTTGTTTTTTTTTCAATATAGAAAGTAAAATAGTGTGTACATGTGAAGGTCCTTCCTCAAAGTAGTGTTGAATTAATTAAATTTTCTCCATTCCTGCCAACAGAAACTTTTGTTATTTTCTTTGATTTAAAGTTTCACTATTAAAACAATGGTATATAGTCCACACACTGAAGAGAAGCTCATTGAATGTATTTCATTCAAATGGGCACATCAGTTCCACGTGATTAAATAATGTTAATTAACGTAGTTTGTTTTCGTACATCAAACATGATTTGATCATATATTTTCCATGCCCTGAATAAAATTAAACTCCCCTTGAGCTGAGGATTGAACCTCAGTTACAACCATTGGCAAGAAAGAAGAAAATTGAATTAATTCAACGTTACTTTGAAGAAGGACATTCATATTTACATATGCAAACACAAATTGACTTTCTACACTGAAAGAAAACCCACAAAAAAACAGCTCATTAAATGAACATGGGCAACCATAGTGAGTCTTGAACTCCAGTTGCTGGCATGTTACACCAAGGATGTGACCACTGCACTATTCTAGCACACACATGTTTTAGCTATGTTAATTTATTTGGAACACCATACTGTAGCTCAACCCACAGTAGCTAGGTCAGATCAGACTGCTCTTCAGCACTTCATGATCTCATGTTTCATGACACCGCTGACCAAGACGATGTGTTTGCTGAAGATGAATGAATAAACAATCGAACGTACCAATGAACACAGACACACCGATGAACTAATTGTTGAATCATAGTCTATAGCATCTTTCAGTAGACTTTTTGCAGCTCATAGTCTGTACCTGTACCTCACAGTCTCCCATCTCTTTTCATCACTCATTACATGACTGTGTTGAGTACTGTGTAGTGAATACTTGATGCTGCTCATGCAAATAACAGTTTGTACCTTAGCCATCTCTCACTGTCTGAAGTGTCATTGTACTGACCATGGAGTAAGATTCATTAGTATGTACAAAACCTCATTATTATCAGTCATAACGGTTCTGTGAGCACACATTTTCTCAATTGTAGTGGGGCCACAAAAAAAGAAAGAAAAAAGAAAAAAAGTCCAGAGACCATCTGCCCATTCCAGGTCTACTGTGATGAATAGCTGGCTTCATAGATGCCCAAAACAAAATCTGTAGATGATCAGTATGAAGCTATAGAATGAAGCCCTGTTAATGTAAGAGGTTCCACATTATTTGCAAAATGTATATTGAATAGTATATGCAAACACACATTTATAAATGTTTTTTCTGCAGTACCTTTCGAATATGAATGTGCAGTTATATGATTTCAATACTTAGTTTGTTTTAGGGTGAAAATGTTCCTATTGTAGGTTAGCACCTGTGTCATTGGCAGCCCATTACCTGTTAACTTTATGCAATGTAACAGGTCTGAACTCTAATCGCACAAAAAGGGTGCATGCACACTGGTCCTTCTCACTGTTTTCTTTGTAATAGTATACACCCACATTCCATCTAACCTTGCATCTACAGGAGAGTAGAGCAGAACCTTCAATATAGTCTAATTATGGGCTTCAATAATATACAGTATATACTACTCAAACATACAAGAAGAGGATAAAATAATGGAAGGTAATGGATGCCTTCTGTTCTAGTAATCTCTACATGACAAGTGCCCCATGCTGTGGGAATTCTAATTCTCATAATCCTACTCACTATCACCCCCAACTCTCTGGTTGCACCGAGTTACAACAATAACCTTTTTAACTAGCATGCATCTACCCGAGCCCCTAGCCGTGTTCAAGACTGACATTGTGAAGTATAAACTAATCTAATCAATAATACATAATATTTTTTAAATTTTGTATTTAAAATATACAATGTTTAAAAATATTATATTTAATAAATATATATAATATATGTTCTTATTAGTTTTCATGTTTCTTACAATATAACGTTGATGTCAGTTCTCGACTACATGAATGTCTTTTCATATTTTCAGGACTGGGTCATTCATAAGGAAAGAAGCATAAAAAAACTCCTTTGTATAGACTATAGATGTGTGTTACTTTGGCCATGGCCAACGTTTAATACAAACAGACCACAAACTTCAGCAAGAATACACCATACATAACATTAACAAACAACACTAATAAACCAACTAAAATGACCAACTATAAACATTCAGATATAAGATTAGAGAGCAGGTGCCAGTATGTACAGTATGTTCTCAACATTTACAATAATGCTGCATTTTTTTTATTTATTTTTTAGTCTGCTAATTATGCAGACTTATTTTTGGGCACAGTGGTGCAGCAGGTAGATTTGCCACCTCATAGCTCCAGGGTCCCTAGTTCAAGCTTGGATTACTGTTTGTGTGGATCTTTGCCTGTTCTCCCCATATCTGTGTGGACCTCCTCTGGGATCTCTGGTTTCTGCTGATTTGCTTGTTGATTTGTTAACATTATTTATATATTTTGAAGTTCATGGTTTGTTAATGTGAACTAATGGAGCAATTAATGAAAATAACTTTAATGTGAAGTGAGTAATGCCAGAGAGGATTTATTTATTTATTTATTTTATATGTATTGAAACAATATTTCTGTGTCTACATGTGGGTGTGTACAGGTTAGAGAGTTCTCTAGGCATCATTAGTCATTTACAGTTTCTACTGACTTTACCAGATAATTAATCTTTCTCATAATTCTTCACTATCTTCTCAAAAGTAGATTTACACTCAATAAATTAGTAATTATGCCTCTTGTTCCCCTTTTCCAGTACTTGTAGTTGGGACTTGAAGTTGCTGAAAACTAATTTGAATTTGTAACTGTTAAATTAATTTTTAACTTATAGGAGAACTACTCTGAAACTTGGATTAAAATATGAAATATCTGCATGAACTGGCTTAGCTGAACATTTAGCTTTTTCTGAACCACTGGTTAAACACCAAGCCTTATTCATACTGACTGTGAGCAGTGGATGGAATGAAAGCTCAGGTACATATTTAACCCTGCCGATAGCACAAAATATATTCCCTAATTAGGGGGAAACAATTTAACACTATTACAACTCTGATGATGTATTGGGTTTGTTTTTACGTCTGCAGCTTAGCTTGGTATTTAATGCTGTGGAGTGTCCTACTGCAGAGGGTCCATGATGAGGCTTCAAAGCAGGCAAGGAAGCTGAGGTGTCCTGAAATGTAGATCCTGCCAACAGAGCTCCAGTGAATTGGGTTCATTAGCCTCAGGTGTTTGTGCTCAGACTGAGTTGTCAGTTTGAATTTGTCTGCTGCATAGGAAGATATAGTTCCCAAGTCAGACTTTGATGTGATATTATGGGCCTCTTTTAATTATTCTCAGTAATAAGCAATTGCAACAGTTAAATATTTTTTAAGCAGTTTAGAACTATATTTATAGTGTGAGTCATGGCAGAATATTTTGACATGGAAATGACAAATAAGAACATACAATCTTTAGACCTGAGTACCTGCATGTGTATGTCATGGCTGTGAATGATGCAAGTGCTGCAGACTCATTACTGCATCTCAGTACTATATAAATAACTGGTGTCGAAAATGTGGGACCCACTGCAGTCAGTGCAGCACTCAGGTGTTTAGAGGTTGTGTGAGCATCATCCAATTCACAAAATATTCAGAAAATTCCTCAAACTTGACTATATTTGAGTTTCTTTATTTTGCCTGTTTTCCTATTCTTCCAGTCTATTCTCCCCCTTTTGGGTGATGATTAATACAGATAAGGTATAATAGTCCTTAACCCTTAAACGGAGTAGTGTTGCCAGTGCAAACTAGAAATACTGTAGATGATAGACTTGTACATAGTATTTAAAAATCCCAGCAACATTGCTGCACTTGATATACAGTTGTAGGACCTCAACATGCAATATCATAAGCATAAGATAAGCATAAGCATAAATCATCCCTCCACATGAGCCTTAAATCATGAGCCCCTGTGTGCAGACTTTCGGACGCCAAGCCAATTAGAGCTCATGGCTGATTGCTGGGAATTCCCTGTTGTGTGAACAATGGATGATCCCTCACAGATTAGCAAACTTCTCCTAAAACTCATTGATCTAGGCCAGTGGCCGAGACGTGGTGGTTGGCCTAGAAGATGAAAGCCCTGTCCTTCAGCAGATAACTTTGGGAAAATCACCCCAATAAGCCCCAAGGCTCCATTCCACTCCATTCACCATTCCAAGTGGTCGTCCTAGATGTTGGTCAAAAGCAACCGGACCTCTGACGAATCCCCATTAACCCGGAAATGCGAGTAAGCACCTACAGGTCTCAGTCGAAGCTGATGTATTTAATAGGGACCTTCTAAAACGAAGCAAAAATAAATAAATTGTTGATGGTTCATTCTGGTTGAGATCAAGAACAGCATATGGTGTTAAAACCAAGGATCAGTTCATTCTCTGTCAAAGCTACTTTCAACCCCTTTGTTTAGTTTAGTCTCTGTGTATTAGAGTAGTTTATTAAAGTATCGTTTGATTTTAATAGCAAGTGTCTTTTGTCTATATTTATGATTTATACTTCTTATTGTGCTCATAATTCATGTTCAACATCAGGATATTATTACTGGTGGCTACAGGACTAATATCCCAGCCAGACTTAATAAGATACATTAAGTTCAACTCATCATTGGACGAATAGTTGATCAAATGTTGAAATGTTATGTTTGCACATTTCCCGTTTTGGGCTGAATCTAACAAAAGAAAAGCTCATTTTCCCTACACAGTCATGTGAAAAAATAATGTTTTTTACATATTTGGACAAGCCAACATTTGATCATAATTTGTGCCTCAGTATGCCTATTAATAAAGTTGATATAGTTGAACAAAACCACATGGAAAAATAGCTTTTTCAATCATTTATTCAACAGAAATATCAATAGATGTGGTACTCTTCTGTGGAAAAATTAAGTACACTCTTGGGCTCAGAAGGTAGTATTGCTCCATTTAGCAGAATTAACTTCTTGTAGGTGTTTTGTATAATTGTCCACCAGTCTCTGACATCAGCTTGTGGAATTTCTGACTACTTTTCCATGCAATATTATTTCAGTTGCAAGATGTTTGAGAGTTTTCTTGTGGTACTGTCCATTTCAAATCCCCCACAACATTTCAATACATTTCAAATCGGGGTTTTGACAGCCATTCCATAACCCTCCATATTTTCTTTTTAAGCCATTCCTTGGTGGATTTGCTAGTGTGTTAGGACCATTATCCTGTTCAAAAATCCACTTCCAGTATAATGTGAACTTTTGGACAGATGGCCTCACATTATCTTCAAGCACTCTTTGATATGATGCAGAATTCATAGTTGAATCAGTGAATGCAAGCTGTCCAGTCCCTGAACCATTAACGCAACCCCAACCCATAACATTTCCACCACTGTACTTCACAATTATTATGAGGTGCTTCTACTAAAAAGCTGTCTTTTGGTCACCACCAAACATGTTTGCTGTTACTGTGGCCAAACAACTCTACCTCTGCTTCGTCTGTCCAGAGTGCATTATTCCAAAAAGGCCTGGTTTTTGCCTGTATGCTCATTGGCAAAGTATAATCTTGCTCTAATATTCTTTTTACAAGACTTTTCCCGGCAAACCTCCCATGTAGGTTAGCGTTGTGCAATCTCTTTCTAATTGTAGAAGCATGTATTTTGACACCAACAGTTGCAAGAAATTTTGGAGTTCTTGGAGACTTCTTACTGCATCAAATAGTCTGCTCTTGGGCTGAATTTGCTGGGACAGCCAGTCCTGGGCAAATTGTCAGTCGTTCGAAATCTGCACCACTTGAAGATGATTTTTCATTACAGTAGAATAATGTATTTAAAATAATTTGTAGATCTTTTTAAATCCTTTCCAGACTCATAGGCATCCACAACCTTTTTTCTGATGGCCTTACAGAACTCTTAGATCTTGGCATAATGACACCACACTTCTATAACAAAGGGAACAATTAAAATAAGACAGGTTCCACCTGCACCTCCTAAGCAAGTTCTAATCATTGGAACACCTGATTCTAATTTTATGGAGTTGAAGGTATGGAAAATATAGGGGTGTACTTACTTTTTCCATGTGAATGATCTGTTTTTTTTTTGTTAATATAAATTGTGAAATTTACTACAAAATTTATATTTTATTTGGCATTTGATAGAGTGTGTCAACTTTATTAATAGGCACTGTTTCAAACAGGATCTATGTTTGCTTGTTGAAATATAAAAAAACAATAACAACAATTTCCATTTTGATACAAATGGAAAATAATTGATGCATGTCATATTCACTACACATTGTCTAACATATTGAGCTTTTTTCAGAGTAATAGCAATTTAATGACTGCCCTATTTTCATTTCAAGAGCAGGAAGCAGATAAGAGCATTCCCTAATAGGGCAGTATAGATTTCACAGAATAAAGAAAGGCTGTGACAGGCAGTCTTTTTATTATTATTATTAGTAGTAGTAGTAGTAGTAGTGCTCAATAGATAGAATAATGAGGAAATAGATTCTGTATGAATTCCATGCATTTTTAGCAACTTTAGTTAAAGGGATACCTCCTCAGAAACCTTACTGTTGTAATGATGAACATGATCTATTGCATGAGTAATCAAGGAAACAATGGTCATTATCTGTTACAACACAGGGTTGTAGTTAGGACGCAGACTCGGGTGTCGTAGACAGATCAAGGCTTTATTAATCCTTTTCAGATGAACGTAAACACAGTCATCATTCAAACATAGGAAGCTTAACATAACTTCAACATAACATCTCTGACTTGAACTTCAACACAAGTGTCCTATTATATCATATTATGAATACATACATATACATAATCATGAGCCACGCGCTCGGGAAACTCAGGCACTTAAATATCACAGCTCATTAAGCCGAAACCCCACACACCTGCTGTGAATCACACACGCGCCGACTAGCCCCAGACGCGCGCATAGCTCAAAAGTCCTTTCAGATGCGTCACGGCCGCTAGAGGCCGCTGTGGCGCATCTGAAAGGACTTTTGAGACAGAACCCCCCTCCTAACGGGGGTCCTGGGCCCCTGTAAAGATAGTCTCTCTCTGGCCCAGGTAGGGAGGCTGTCCTAGCAGGACAGCAGATGCGTGCATCGACCCCTCCTAATGGGGGTCCTGGGCCCCTGTGAAGACTATCTCTCGCTGGCCCGAGAAAGGAGGCTGTCCTAGCAGGACAGCGGATGCGTGGATCGACCCCTTCACCGGGGTCGAAAGTCGAGGCGCCGCCCCCGGCGGCACTGGAACGAGGAACGCCGCCCCCAGCGGCCCTGGAACGAGGAACGCCGCCCCCGGCGGCCCTGGAATGCGGGACAGCTTCCTCCATAGAGACCTCCCCGTAGGTCTCAGGCTGAATGTCCACTTGCGTAGGCCTCAGACCAGAGCTCTGCAGTCCTCCATGCCCCCCAAAAATTTCTCAGGGTAGCTTCCTCCGCAGGGTGGAAGGGCACTCAGATACCTCGTGCTGCTTGTGCATGTCAGGAGCTGGAGGCTGCTTGTGCACCTCGGAAGCTGGACGCGTGGTTTGGAACTGGACGTCGCAGACTTGAGACTGGGTCTGCGCTTGGAGTCGCGGACTCTAGACTGGGTCTGCACTTGGACATCGCCGGACTTGAGACTGGGCCTGCACTTGGACATCGCAAGACTTGAGACTGGGTCTGCACTTGGACGTCGGGGACTTGAGACTGGGTCTGCACTTGGACGTCGCGGACTTGAGACTTCGATTTGACTGAGCTCTTTAGTTCCTGCATTTCAGCAGTCAGCTTCTTATTCTGTCTTTCAGCTGCTGTCGTGCAGTCTCATTCTTCTGCGCCATGCGGCGCTCACCCGCTAGCTCGGTGCTCAGCATGTCCACTTGTGCCCTTACTTTCTTCAATCAGTCCTTACCAAGTTCAATACTGAACCGTCTTTCATCAAGATCCTCCATCAGTTGTACATTTTCAGCTTCCAGACTCTTGACCTTACGCTCACACTCTTGGGCGGTGCTCTGTGCCGCATCTCTCAGTTCATCCATCTCCCACAACTGGTCCTTTACTTCAGTCTGGACTTGTCTTAGCTGTCCCTTGTGCTTCGACTCGAGCTTCCTATGGCCTGGATGAGTTGAGCTTCATGCTCAGACAGATCAAGTTCCAGCTGCTCCTTTCTGCAACAGCCTGAGCTCTCAGTCTTCTTTCATCCTCCAGCAGCTCCTTCAGTCGACTCTGTTCCTCTTGCATTTTTTCCATCCTTTCAGCCATTTCCTTCTTCGTTGTCGTCTCATTGTGTCTCAGCTGAACTTCACTTTTCCTTTGGCGGAGCTTCAGAATCTTCCTTATTCTGAGGGACTGAGACTGGACGTAGGCGTGGCATGTGTTGGAGATATGTGGGCTGTGGCTGAAGTCAGGATTGGGAACTTAGGAATGAGCGGAATTCTGAGAATTGGGTCAGTAGACTCGAAATGAACGGATCTCGCTTAACAGGATGCGCAATGAGTGCTCTGTCTTTCTTCTCTTCTTGTTGTCTCAAGACAAGTGGAGGGAAGTTCCGCCTATTTGTCCTGTTAATCCTCCCCAGCACATCATTCAGGTCATAATTCAGCCCTGGTTCTCCATACACATCCAAAAACACATTTATGAACGGCAGAATGTCCTCCAGCAACCCTGGTCTCACGCCCACTTCCGTGTGCCATTTGTGAACGGGGCGAAAAGCGAGACATGATAAACTGAATAAACTGTTCTTCAGTAGGCTTAGGTCACACAGACTGGAGAAATATCGCTGGCAGTCCCTCACAAAACAATTGGGATAAGCAAGGCCATCATACCGCTCCGGCAGATTCGCGAACGACCTCTGCGCGAACTGGAGGAATCCAAGGCGGATGGGCGTGGCACTTCGGCGTTCGCTCCACTTTCTCGCCGCTTCCATGATCAGGCAGTTCGGTTCACCCAGCGGATCTGCTCTCTCCTTCTGGGGCTCTTGATTTCTGTTACGACACACGGTTGTAGTCAGGACGCAGGCTCGGGTGTCGGAGACAGCGCAGATCAAGGCTTTATTAATCCTTTTCAGATGAACGTAAACACTGTCCTCATTCTAACATAGGAAGCTTAACATAACTTCAACATAACATCACTGACTTGAACTTCAACATAACATCTCTGACTTGAACTTCAACACAAGTGTCCTATTCTATCATATTATACAGTGGTGTGAAAAAGTGTTTGCCCCTTCCCTCATTTCCTGTTCCTTTGCATGTTTGCCACACTTAAGTGTTTTGGAACATCAAACCAATTTAAACAATAGTCAAGGACAACACAAGTAAACACAAATGCAATTTGTAAATGAAGGTGTTTATTATTAAAGGTGAAAAAATCCAAACCATCATGGCCCTGTGTGAAAAAGGATTGCCCCTTAAACCTAATAACTGGTTGGGCCACCCTTAGCAGCAACAACTGCAACCAAGCGTTTGCGATAACGTGCAATGAGGCTTTACAGCGTCCTGGAGGAATTTTGGCCCACTCATCTTTGCAGAATTGTCCTAATTCAGTTACATTAGAGGGGGTTTCGAGCATGAACGGCCTTTTTTGAAGGTCATACCACAACATCTCAATAGATTCAGGTCAGGACTTTGGCTAGGCCACTCCAAAGTCTTCATTTGGTTTTCTTCAGCCATTCGGTGGTGGACTTGCTGTTGTGTTTAGGATCATTGTCCTGCTGCAGAACCCAAGTTCGTTTCAGCTTGAGTACACGAACAGATGGTTTGGACATTCTCCCTTCAGGATCTCTTGGTAGACAGCAGAATTCATAGTTCCTTTTATCACGGCAAGTCTTCCAGGTCCTGAAGCAGCAAACAGCCCCAGACCATCACACTACCACCACCATATTTTACTGTTGGTATAATGTTCTTTTTATGAAATGCAGTGTTCCTTCTACGCCAGATATACTTGGACACACACCTTCCAAAGAGTTCCACTTTTTGTCTCATCGGTCCACAGAATGTTGTCCCAAAAGTCTTGGGGATCATCAAGATGTGTTGTGGAGAAATTGAGACGAGCTTTGATGTTCTTTTGCTCAGCAGTGGTTTTCTCCTTGGAACACTGCCATGCAGGCCAATTTTTGCCCAGTCTTTTCCCTGATGGTGGAGGCATGAACGTTGACCTTATCTGAGGCAAGTGAGGCCTGCAGTTCTTTGGACGTTGTTGTGGGGTCTTTTTGTGACCTCTTGATGAGTCGTCGCTGCGCTCTTGGGGTAATTTTGGGCGGCCGGCCACCCTGGAAGGTTCACCACTGTTCCATGTCTTCGCCATTTGTGGATAATGGCTCTCACTGTGGTTCGCTGGATTCAAAGCTTTGAAATGGCTTATAACCCTTTCCAGACCGATAGATCTCAATTACTTTCTTTCTCAATTGTTCCTGAATTTCTTTGGGTCTCGGCTGATGTGTAGCTTTTAAGGATCTTCTGGTGGACCTTACTGTGTCAAGCAGCTCCTATTTAAGTGATGCCTTGATTGTGAACAGGTGTGGCAATAATCAGGCCTGGGTGGGGGGGGGTGTAGAGAAATTGAACTTAGGTGTGGACAACCACAGTTATAGTATGTTTTAACAAGGGGGCAATCACTTTTCACACAGGGCCATGATGGTTTGGATTTTTTTTCACCTTTAATAATAAACACCTTCATTTACAAATTGCATTTTGTGTTTACTTGTGTTGTCCTTGACTATTGTTTAAATCGGTTTGATGTTCGAAACACTTAAGTGTGACAAACATGCAAAGGAACAGGAAATGAGGAAGGGGCTAAACACTTTTTCACACCACTGTACATACATACATATACATAATCACGAGCCATTCACCTGCTGTGAATCACGCGCTGACTAGCCCCAGACGTACGCATAGCTCAAAAGTCCTTTCAGATGCACCACAGCAGCCTCCATCGGCCGTGGCGTGACATTATCTTAAAGCTTCTCTCTAATGCCTTATCTGCATCTTGCATTTTGTGCATTTAAGGTAAAGGCATTAGTGGGTCTTGCATACATTTACAGTAATACTGGAAAAGTTGAACATAAGCTAATTAAGTGGCTGCAAAACGTATAACAATCTAATTCTTATAATGAATAATGAAGAACATCAGCAATAGTGGAGATATGGTGCTGCCGCAGTGTCAAATCCTTTCACTGGGTTTTTATGCAATAACTCTAAATGACCAGTATTTCACTACTACCGCGAATAAAACACATACAAATAGGTAACAAATTGGAAGTCTCTGAAACTGCACTGACAGAATGAACACCAATCATTCATATATATATATAACATATCATTTCTATCATTTTCAAACTCTTAACCCTTCAGTAACCTTCAGTGTTCGTGCCCTGTGGATGGGGTATGTCATCCGGGGAGAACACCACTCTGTCAGGATAAAAATGTTTTATCATAAGATAAAGTTGATCAGTCAGAATACCTTTATATTGATTTGCAGTTATCTATCCCTCTAAAACATGCCAGAAAATATTCACCCCACCATATACTAGAATCACTGGACCCACTCACTGTAGGGGTAAAGTATTCAAGCTTATAACATTCTCTGGCAATTCTATTCACCTTGGGCCTGTCCGTCAGCATTTTACATACATGCCACAGAGCATGGTGATGCAATTGTAATTTTCAAATGTTGTATTACATAAACAAAAATATAATAGGGCTCTATTTTTGAGGAGATATAATTTTGTGGGATACCATAATCTGCCTTGTGCCTGATGCCTCGGTGATAGGGGTCCAGGTTCCCCGCGACCCTGAACAAGGAGTAAGCGGTAGAAGATGGATGGATGGATGTATGTATGTATGGATGGATGGGATACTAATTTTGTGGATATTCATAATCCATTGAGTGACTGGTATTTTCAGTCCACCTTTGGTCTAAAATGTACCTGCATTATCATCTGCTGAGGCACAATTTTAGAGCAACCTCTACTGTTTTTTTTTTATGTCTTTTTTTTTCCTAAACTTCAAACAAAGCATTCAAATTCCTCTGTCATTTCTTCACAATCAGGTCTTGTGAAGTACACGATCTGTCACCCCACTTCAACCTAATTATCTAGCTCTCACTAAAGATAGCCAACTAAATTATTTTATGTGTAGCAAGTAAACACAAACCTATAACATGTCATTTTACATAAAGCATCCACTAATACTGGCAACCTTGGTAAATATGAGCAAAGAAGCCTGTGGAATTTTTCTTTATTGTTTAACCTTTTTTTTTTTTTTTTTTAAATCACAAAATAATCTGCCTCATGGATGTCAAAAATTCCAGATTAAATGCCCATTTCCACCATCAGGGCAATAATTCAGAACCTCCAGGCAACTGAAAATGTTATGAATCAACCTGGAATTGTTTGTCCATATTGTCTCACACACTGTAAAGAGGATGCTTGAGTGGCCAAAAATCTCCAAGGATCACAGTATGAGATATGCACAAAAACCAAAGGAATCAGCAAATATTTTTTCAGAGCATTGTATATCCCTTATCACTAAGTCATTAATAAGCCAGGAATAATAAAACTTACATTTAAAAAGTGGGGTAATTATTCACCGCCCTGATGTACACAGTATTACAAGCAAGTGAGGTAAACAATGGAGGAACATTTAGCTATAATCATTGGCTTTAAGCATGATTCAAGAAACAATCTGTCTAGCCTGGGATATTATTGACCTGTCCCAGACTGCTTATTGATTTTGCACTTTGGCTTCTTTAGAGAAACTCTGAAGCTGTATCCAGCCTCTTACAACCATTTGTTCAACATACAGTTGGAATAAAACTGTCAGTATAAATATATTAAAAGTTTATATGATAATGGAGTTTAGTCTTTTGTACAGGCCCTTAGAGCAGAAACGCAGAACAAGGACCATAGACATTTCCCTAATAAGAGTTTGCAATCCTACTGTGTAACTATGTTAGCATGGAAAGTTAGGTTCCTATTTTCAAAGATGTGGTGACAAAGAGGCTCAGCACTTCCAAAATTAGATGAAGTACTCTTCATCACCAAATGTCAGCAAAGAGAGTAAGAGTTTATTGATGACCAGGTTGTGCAGCATCCAGCTGTGTCTTATTTTAAACCATTAATGGCATGAAAAGTGCCTAATTTTTAAACCCCACTTGACATGGCCATTATGTTGAGATTAGCAGCGAGGTCACTGTGCAACAGTTTGGTGATGTCAGTGGGTTGCTAGCTTGATGCTATTGCAAGCAAGGGATATTCAACCAAATATTAAGTGTTATTTAATTTAGTTTACTTTAAGACTATCTGTTCCAGGTTTGTTTGTTTGTTTGTTTTTGCAAATTGGAGGCCTGCCATCAAAGGTGTCATGTTCTAAGTTGTTTAACACATCTAGATGTAAATATCACAAAATTTACAAAGCTGGAATTCTCATCAATCTTCTCATATTCATCTTTTGATTTCAAAACCCAAATGTCCTCAGAGTATAGCACAAACAAAAGCCTTGCTGTTCTTTTAGAGGTGAGTGTATGTACAGTACTGGTTGCTTGTTGAATAGCACTTTATTTCTCAATCCTTTCCAGCCAATGTACTGCATCACTCAAGCTTTTGTAGATGCCTAATGCTATATCCTGTTTCCTCCACTGCGTAATGCTTTATTTGATCTTCTGCCCTAGAAAAGCAAAGTGCTGAGCAAAGAGAAATTTTAACAAGAAGCCATGGAATTTCCAACTGACAAACCCATAAGAGCATGCAGCAATTGACAAGCAATACCCATATTTTGTGCACACAAAAGAAGCCTGGTCTCTCTTGTGTTTGTACACATCTCTGTCAGTCCATGAACCTCAAGGAGCTTTGTACAAAATATGAGTCATTATTGCAAGACATAGACAGGAACAAAGATACAGAATGCAAGATACAGCACTTAGATATTGTACCCCATACCTACGTATTTAGCCTATATAAGTAGAAAGCAGGTAAAGGCCTGAAATAAAATGCAATTGAAGCATATTTTTATAGGTTTTCCTATAGTTTGTATCAAATGTAAACCAGTAATGACAGGCTGTAATTGTTTTTTTATTGCTTTAATATCACCTCCAGAGCTTAGGTCAAGATACAAAATCACCAGCTGAAACAGAAATAGATAGAAATGAGAGCACAATAATTAACAAAAGAAACTGACCTAAAAAGAATGTATTTAAATTAGTGGTTCCTAAATGTACACACATATATATATATATATGTACACATATAATATATGTACACATATATATAATGTCCATTTGGGTTTTTTCAAAAGGTTTGGGAACCCAAACCCTATAGAGACAGCAGCAACAAAAGTAGCATGTTCACATACTCACTTCATATCTTATAGTACATACATCCAGAAGATTTAAAAAGCAACATTCAGAAGATAACACTTCAGGGATAAAAATCATGTCTGTCAAGTTTCCAAGTTACACTGATAAATGTTTAGCAACTTCATGGACAGCGATTTAACACAAACAATGAGTTCTGTTTCCCTTAAAACATTTTACTAACATCGTGCTTACTGTTATAGGTCTGCATCTTAAATCTGACCTCCACGTTGAAAAGTATTTACTAATCTAGAAAATCCAGAAGACACAAGGTGAACAAGCCATGTGGTAGGTCGTTGAAGTTTGGCAGGTTTTCAAATTCAAGCACAATTGTAATAAAATAAAATAAAAAAACATTAGGTACTCAGTAATGGTCTAGAATATTCCATAAGTATGTGATTTCAGACACAAAGTACTCGTGATGGAGATTACAGGAATTTGTCCATTTTTACTGTTGAACTATTGCACTATTAGGTGCAGTGTATCAGACAGTGAAAAGACTCAAATAATGTACCATATCAATTTAAATGTGGATTGTTGAATGAGACCACAGTAACATTTAAAAATATTACCTCATAAAAGCAATCTTTAATATTTTCATAAGACAAATATTAAATGAATGAAACAAAAGCAGAGCTTGAGCCCCTGCAACCCCATTTATAAATTTACCCTAGTTTGAGAACACATGAGCTAAATGCTCAAGAATAATGAAACAAATCTAGCAAGAGTGTGTTGTAACACTGTAGATATTGTGAGCTTGTAATTTAATCAGCATAAGTTTGCAATATGTTAAGTGTGAAAATTAGATCATGACTGACATTAAACCTTTGTTTTCATTCTATCTCTAGCTTCATTACCATACTATAACAAACACACTTACCTTCCAATTTAACAGGGACCTGTACATCTGGTCATTTATGAAGTTATCTAATCAGCCAAACTGGCAGTAGCACAATGCATACAATCATGCAGACAGGTCAAAAGCTTTTAGTTAATGTTCACATCAAACATTAGAATGAAGGAAAAGTGTGAAAAGTCTGTGACCTTAACTGTAGCATGGTTGTTGGTACCAGATGGACTGATTTGAGTAGTTCATAAACTCTGGATCTCCTGATTTCACACACACAGTTTCAGAGTTTATACAGAAA
The DNA here is from genome assembly GCA_012411365.1 of Ameiurus melas. Classification (NCBI taxonomy): domain Eukaryota; kingdom Metazoa; phylum Chordata; class Actinopteri; order Siluriformes; family Ictaluridae; genus Ameiurus; species Ameiurus melas. The sequence continues at coordinate 18,786,231 of CM022755.1, read as the reverse complement.
AAAAAAACATTGAGTGAGTGATGCTCTGTAGGAGAAATGATGAAGAGAGGTCGAGAATGGATGAGACCAGTTTGAGCTGCCAGGAAGGATATAGTACAACACAACAATCACTGCTTACAACCATGGTGAGCAAAAGAGCATCTCACCATGGACAAAACAGGGACCCCTATCTTATGGTGGATGGGATACAACAGCAGAAGACCACATCAGTGATTATATGAGTTACTATATCTTTCCTAAGAACTCGAAACCAATCTGGCCTGTTTCCTCTGACCTCTTATCAACAAGGCATTTCAATCCACAGAACTAAGTTGCTTCTTGGTACCAACATCCATGCAACAATCACAGTCACAGAGATCACATTTTTCCCCATTCTGAATGTTTGATGTAAACATTAACTGAATGGGGTTATCTGGTATGATTTGACGCATGTGCTGCTACACATAATTGGCTGATTGGATAATTGCATAAATGTGCTTGGGACTAAGTGTTCCTAATAAAGGGGATGGTGAGAGTATGTACATGAGGGTAGGCAAAATGGAAATCATGAGATTTTAGTAACAGTAATTTAGTTAATATACAGAGCTCATTAATGTAATGTACATACTTTGTAGAATTTCCTCTTATTTATTTATTTACATTGTTATTCTAATAATCATAGCTGTTAGCAGTTTCAGAAATTAAATAAGCCACGAATAGCTGTCAACCGATTTGCTTGTTTCTTGCTTTTTTGTTATATTTCTTTAACAAGGGTAGGTAAGCAGGGTCAATTTAAGTTTTCATTTTTGCTCAATTAACGGCACCAGTGTGCCTCCCAGATAATCTCCTAAATGTGTTATTTCCACACTTGCCCTCAAAACAGGGGTGTAGTACAGTATTAGTACAACCTAGAGTAAAAAACAAGTAAAAAATAATTTAAGTTAGCTAGAAAAATGTTACAGGGATTATGAAAAACTAGAAACAATTGTGGCTTTTCCTTCATTAATATTCACATGCTGCTATTAGACTGTAATATTAGATCGTTGCTATTAGATGGTAATACAGCAATGACACATAGGGTGCTGCGGCTGCAGGCTGTATTAGAAGGGTATCATCTCTTACAATTTGACTTACTATTAACTTAGTGTTGTACAATGGTCATTTGCTTTGCGGTGTGGTTAAGTATTTTGAAGGTTGAACTGTAATACTGTATCATGCTGTTACAGGTTCTACATAGAACCATATAACTGAAAGGACACAAACTTTGCTTTAAGTGTCACTGATGAAATTATATTAATTTTACAATGTTACTACTACTATTGGACACATAAAGTAGCTGTAATGGTAATGAAATATTCCACACTTAATGCAGAAAGGCAGCAGTGTTCATACTCACACTGAGCCCTGAGGGGTATGATTTACAGAGATTTATGCACCACATCTGAGCTTTTAACGATTTCTACATAGACCTCACATTTAATAAATATTCAGTATAATCCTTTTAGGTAATATTAAAATGGCTTGAAAGAAGATTAGAATGTGTCTGTAAATTCAGTGGGCATGCCATTTGTTATAAATTTGTTGCTTTATCATCATGAAAGGTACCCACTTCACGGGTTCACTCTCATTTTATGTTGATGGTCACAGTAGCTTTGCAAATTAATCTCTGTCTGGTGTTTGAAGGAATGGAGAACAATCGAATAAGGGACTTGATACACAAGCACCTAATCATTTTGACAGTAATCAAGTGTTCTTGATGTAAGTCTAACCTGGGTTGGTCCAAGCAGGAGATCCTAACTGCATCCAAAGTGATCATATGCCCCATGGTGTGCCATCTTACTAATTATCTTATTCAGAAGAGGGTGGGTATAAGACAACAAAAACACACACAACACTACCCATTCCATAAAAAAAGGGACGGGCTGGCCGCACACCTACGACACACCAGGAGAGAGTGAAGAGATCTGACGAAAAAATCACTACACTCTCATGAAAAAATCTAGAAGTTTTAAAAAGTTCTGCAGTAGTCTCTCTGGGGAAGAGTTCACTACAGAACATGACCAATGCATTTTCAGGAGAATTTTTTCAGGCTACGTAACCCATAACTACACAGTCACAAAGAACCCACTGAATAACATTTTTCCAAGTGTATCATACTTGTCATTTTAGTCATTCTAACTAGCTGTATGCTTAAATTTCATATAAACAAATATAATCGGTATATCATATGTTTTATATCATATAATATACGTTCAGTAACCAAAGTTTAACACTTAAACAGCACAATGTAACCCAAGTGTCCTTTATTTATTTATTTTGGAGCAGTATATTATAGATTAAGCTACATAGGATCTTTTAAAAGGAACTGGAAATTAACTGAAAAAACTGTTAGTAATAGGATTTTCCTGAGCTGCTGTGAGTCACTCTGAAAAACTGTCAATAATAATTCACACTAATTCACAATCAAGTTCAGATTGGAATTTGAAGTTTTAAATAAATGTCAGTATGGCCAAAGACTTGTTCTCTAAATTTGCAACATTTTCTGTCCTGAGCTGTCTTAAAAGAACAATCTTCTTATATAATAAAGCACAAAAACAGCTAATGTTACCACGCTAACTAGCTTAACTTAAATATGTTGAGAAGCTTCACAGCCTGTTTGTTCAGGCCCTCGAATGTGGACACACTAGCATCTACAGACGGATTAGTGTGCAAAATAGCTTCATATTTTAAAAAAATAATGATATCAAAAAAACTGCATGTAATTCTTCAAAGTAATAAATTGTCTATTCACATATGAAATTTGAGTGTTGTTTGTGTCTTTGTTGTAGAGCATTGAATAACTGCACAGATGTGTCAATTTGGGACTTGTTTACAGACTGAACTCCTGACATGTAACATGGGACACCACAAATCAAATACTATTACCTATAAGAAAATCATGCTCCAAAATCACAACAATAAAATACAGTTGATGGGTAGAAACAATGGTTGTATAGTAGTTCCTTTCAAAGGATCTTACACGCTTTAATATGGGAGGGTTTAGACTGATTTTAGACTGGTTTCAAAGCCTCGCAGATCTAGGCCAGCTCAGCCAGTCAGTGTAGGTCCGGGATCCCAAATGGTTGGGAAGATGAGGGCTGCTGAAAGCTCAAACACCTCTCTCTGGACCTCCAGAGCCAGTAGGGGTTCCATTGCACCAAAAACAGAGAGCAGCCTCAAGCATGTAAATAGTTGCTTGAAGTGATTATTAGGGCAGTTGAAAAACTAAGTTAGACTGGCCCGGGACGAGGTAGTGGTTGTAGCAGGCTGGATGAGTGTTTCCTCCCAGTGGAAATAAATCTCCCTCACACCGCAGAAAACTCCTCTTTTCTCCAGAAGTGCATCATGAAATATCATGTTTCTGGGGAAAATCATACACTCTGATTATTCGGCCATCATTGGGCATGAACAGCATGGCTATTTAGCTATGTTGAATGAGGAGGAGGCACTTACAGCCACCTCTCTCCATCGACGTGTAATTGATGGGGCCGGCTTTGTTTCCAAGCCATGTAACGTCTCCTCAGCATTGGTGGGCAAAACCTATGGCAGCAAGTCTTGCTTGAGGGTCACTGCACACAATGGCAGTGTTGCAGGCCTACCAAGCTACCAAGTGAGCTTGACACTCGGGATGGGGGGACAAAGATAGTATCCCTTTGCCAGACGCCCGCCTGTTCGGGCGGCACAGGTAATGGCACGCCGACAGGTTTTGGTGTAAATCAAAAACAGCTAAATGTGGCATTCAGCCAGTTCCTTCCTCATTGAGTCGAGTTCGCATCCAGAGTGGGAGCCCGGCAGCACTAGTGCAAGAAAAGACAGAAGGCAAGTGTGGCAGCCCGCCCACTCCCACGGAGAGCCAGGGAGACAGGGTGGCCACAGTCCCAGTAGCCTGCTAATAGGCCTGATCTGAGAATGATCATAAAGGCCAGCAGAGGGGCACAGAGGGATGTATCAGGGACATGAGGTTGAATAGGGCAGACAGCCACCAGTGTTTCTGTAGGAACTTCAGGCCAAGGCCATCCCAAATTTTTTGTGTTCTCTGGTCAGCGAGCTGTCACAAGGCAAAGAATATTTAAAAGCTTAGTTCAACAGAATGTGGAAAAATTAATATCAATAAAAGACCATCTTGGTAAATGGAAATTACTACCAAAAGTGTCTCCATGGGTTCTGTCAACCGTAGAAAAGGGGTTACCAGTCCAGTTCAGAGAACAACTTTTTCGAGAGGTTAAATGGGATTCTGCAATGATGAGGGCTGCTTCAACCCCAACACGGAGGGTCAATCCCATCAACATTGAACAAGATAGAGTTGGGTCTGGGCTTCCCTCCGCCTCTACGAGAGACTGTTGGGTGGCCTTATGGCAGCAGCAGCCAACATCGACAGTTGGGGCTATTGGCATATGGGACCGTTTCAGTGGTGGCTGAACAGTTAGATTTAGAGATGCTCTAAGGTGTCCCCAGTTTCTAGCCTGAGTCACACTTAGGGGCATCTCTTTATTGTAAGACAGTAATGACAGACGCCCCTTCTTTCCATGGGCTGGGGTGCAGACTGATGGCTGACCAGCTCACGTATCTTTTGGAGTGGCCCTCATCTGAGTAGATAGTACAAATCGTCTAGAGATATGGGTCATATTTCTAGCACTGGAAATTCTTCTTCCCTCAATTAAGAGGTCAATATAAAAGAAGCAGACAGATCAACACAGCAGTGGTCTCATATCAACCACCAGGGAGGGTTCACATTCACACCCTTGTTCAGGCAGGTCAACAAATTTTCTCTCTGAGCAGAGGAAAGGTTCTTGTCAGTGAGTGCAATGGGGGGGCTAATATCCTGTCAGGGCAGGGGCTGAGGTCTGGGGTTAGAGGCTCCATCCCCAAGTGGATGAGTCCATTCGTCAGAGATTTGGCCAAGCAGAAGTGAATGTTTTCACTTGAGAGGAGACAATACATCACTACCTCCTGTATCATTGGGGCTGGATGCTATGGTGCAATATGTGGCCGAGGTCACATCTATATGCTTTTCCCCCCCAATCGGTTTGCTGCACAAGTTCTAGTGATCTTGGAGTCTCTGTGGGGCTCTAACTTTGAGGTTTATGCATTGTCTCAGGCAGCTAAGGCCTATGTGAGACCACACATACCTTCCTGGGATCTTCTGTGGTCCTGAAGGCCCTGTTGAGCCTTAGAGTCAGCCTCTGAGAATCTTCTGACTCTGAAGAAGTAGCTCTTCTGCTTTCCCTGACATATCTCAAGCGAGTAGGGAGATCTAAAAGCTCTTTCTGTTGCCCCTTCCTGCCTTTGACTTTACACTCTGTATTAGCCAAGGCTTTCCCTGTATCTCAGGCCGGGATCATATTCCTAAAATGCCTACATCTGCTGCCCAGCTATTAGTTCCTCACAACGGAACAAGAGACATTGCACTGACTGTGTCCAGTAAGGGCCTTCTGTACTTGGTGGTGTAAGTGAGAGCAGCTGCCGGTCTGCTTTGCATGGCAGTAGAGGTGATGCTGTGTCGAAGCAGCGACCTCACTGGATAGTGGAAGCAATCTCATCGCCATCAGGTGTGCGGGTCTTGCTACGCCTGGGCATAAGGATCCTCCCATTAGGGGGGGTAGCCTCGAAGGCTTTGTCCAAATGGTATCCTTACAGGATGTGTGTGCTGACTGTGGGTGGTCTACCGCACAGCTCATTCATATGCCAGCCTGGATATACGACCTGCCCAGGGCTCGAGTGTCTTGTAGTAACTTCGGCTTTGATCTTTTGTACAGGGCTGTACCTGGTGAGGAGTGGGTTTTCTGCTCCCACAGCATTGAACCAATGCAACGTGGAGTCTCTTCTCAAGGAACATCTGGGCTACGATGTAACCCTGTTCTCTGAGAAAGGAATGAGAAGTTGTGTAGATTTGTCACACTTGGGTACGCCTGTGAACTGCGTCTTCGCTTTGGCTAATAGAAGTGAGAGCAGGTTCACAGGTGAAAATATATCATGCGACGTGCTTAATTGCCACATCACCCGATCAGATGGGTTGCATGTGCGAGGGCAATTTCCCATGCATTGAGCTAACGCAATGTCTCTTCGTCCTTTCTAGGGAACACAGTTACGTGTAACCCAAATGTTTATTTAATTTATTTTGTAAAATTTGTGCTTAAATTTTGGAACATTAAGACTTAAACTGAATTACTTTTTTTCAAACTGGAAATTACCCTTGTTTTGCCCTCTGGAACAAATGGGATTAAAAGTGAAAGGGTTTTGTTTTTTACTCTGCTACTGTTAGGAAATATGAGGTCATTGATGGGTGTACAATAGTTTGTATTCTCCTTACCATTTCTGTAATACTTTCAATACCTTTGATAACAGGCAGATGTAATTATATCCTTTGTTCCAAACCACGTAATTGTCATATTACAGCAAATCTGTTTCGTCACGCTTGAGACGACGACACAGCCAACCAAGCTCTGATAACCTTGAGACTGAATGACAAGCCAACCAAGCTCTGCTCATTTTGAGACTGATGAAACGGCCAACCAAGCTCATGCACACCTGAGTCGGTGACACAGCCAAAAGCTCTGGTTGCTTCCCAATCTGCCCTTGGTAGAAGTCACTACACCAGGCTTCCACTGGCACGCCTACCTCCCGGCTCCTGGAGAATGTTGCCTGCTTCCGTGCTCCACCGAAAGCACGCTGCTCTGCCTGCTCTGCTGAGGACATCGCCCCAGCCTCATGTCCGCTCCTCGGCTCTTTTGAGGATCCTGCTATTTGTTCCAAGTGCAGGTACGTCCAACCTCAGGGGCTGTAATGAAATATTTACCCAGAGGGCCAGGACCACCGGGAGAGGGGGGTTTTTTGGCACTTTCGGGAGAGTAGCTCTTGGGGGAGATTCTATCATATCACAGCAAACCAGTGACCACATTTCCTATCCTGCACTGTGGCTCACAAACATGGCCACCATGGTCTGCACCCCTAACACTCACCATCATTCTACTTACGCACACTTGCATCCAATCTCACCAACACAGTACACACCACACATAAAAGAGTCTGTTTAAACAAGTTCATAAAGTATACATGCAGTTGCATTGTCTCTGTTATTTCCATCTTGATACCATGTTAGTTTATTCTGGTTTTGACCTTGTTCACATTTACGACCTTTTGTCTTTTTTGCCTTGCCTAGTTTTGGCTGTTTGCCTGATTGCCTGACCCGTCTTTGTATTGATTTCTGCCTGTTCCCTTGGATCATTGTGTATTAAGCTACCTAACCTGCACTTGCTTCCGTCTCAGCCTCCATTTCATGATACATAATGAAATAGTATGTCAACACCACTGGTGTCTGTTATTTGAAGTCATTGTACTTTATATGGCATCCTGTTTGGGATGTAGCCCCTGAATTTTTGTTGAATGTGCATTACTTGCCTCTACAGCCTTCAGATTAATCCGCCAGTTGGAGAAGCATAACAAAATCCACATTATTATTATTGCATTTATCTTTCTACTAGAGTCCAAAATCTTCTATGCAATAGGTTTAGCAACAATGGATAATTACAGTATTTTACATTTATTAAGAATCATCCTGAGGCTGTAATTAAAATCATCATTAAAACCAGAGTCATTAAACTTCTTATAATTGGTTAATCTACACTGAATGGGGTAAATTAAGAGGGAGACAAGTTTTGTATCTGTTTGTTGTAACCTGACAGCGCTTGGGCACAGTCTATCATTCTTTCTCCTTATTTGTTATATGGTTCTGACGCTTTCTCTGATGACCCTGACTGCTTATTTTGCCACTAAGAGGCTACTCTTGGCATGACTATCCTCATTACACTATAGTAAAATTATACACCAATCCCCCATGCCTATCATTGACCTTTTTGTTTAGTCATATTATTATATATGGGGGTTTCATTAAAATATATTTGTAGACATTTGTAGAAATTCTTAATACAATTTAATACAACTATTTCAAAATTTTATATTTAATGTTGAAGGAGAAAGGTTTAACCCAAATTAATCAATGTTTCTGATCCAGACCACAATAAATTTGTCTTTACGGCTGTTGATGATACACTGATGCTTCTTCATATTTGTCAGACTGATAATCCGATTATCCTTGTTTACGGATTTTAGACAAAGGCTCTGTGAGTTCCCTGGAGATGTTCTGCCCTTACATCTGTCCTTTTCCACCAACGTCAATCTATAGAAGTAGTGGCAAGATGATAACACTGAAGTCCCAAGTGCTCCATATCAACCTAAATTTTGTGTCACTGACAAACTGTGTTATCATGATTTATTAAACAGGGCACAAGAGGCTTTAGTGTCTCTAAGTAATTTCTATTTTGGTTGTCTTATTAATTTGGTATAAGCTTAAAGGAGTTTCCTCCCCAAAGTACAAAATATTGAGGGGATTATTGTAAACAAACAACCCTTAATACTTTATCAAGGCTGAGTAATTACTTTGTAAGGAATGGAAATACGGTTTTATTTTTGGCACATTTATGCTAAAATATGTTGAACACTGAAGGTGTTTTAAAACACATAATTATTTTTGGTAACAATGACCAATGAAGCAATTTTTGAAAACAGATTGCCTGCCAGCTCAAATCATTATGAATCAGTTGTAAGTTTCTCCATTTCCATTTTGTTTATACCGCTCATCCAATACATAGGGTCCAGGAGCCTGGAGTCATACTAAGGAATTTGAAGACACCCTTGACGGGTGACAACCCATCACTGGGCACAGTTGCACACATTCACACACTACACTCTTAAAAAATATTAGTCTCTTTAATGGTTCTTACAGCACTATATGCTCCAAAGAAACATTCTTCTTGTAAGCAAAACATTTTTCATAGTAGTTGAGCTGTATGTTTTTCCAGTTACGATGACATCACTACACTCTTTCTGGACAGGTTGACAGGGTGTTTCATTCTTTTTGATGCGTTTCCTTGTGTTCTCCACACTCTCATAGAAAGTCTAGCCTGATTAATATTCCTTTTTTTGTGTGTGCCATATTTACTTCCAATAAATGTGAATTAATTCATGTTCTTGTGGTCCCAATGTACTAGTTTCTATTAGGTTGTTCTATCAACTTGGAAAACATATCAGTGTTGAGGATTACATTCAACTGAAATTCTGAGTTTAAAGGGAAAGCATCATGTCACAGTGTTGCTACTTTTAGTAAAGTAGAGCATTGTTGTATTGCTACTAACAATAGTGACAAGAAAGACTGGTTTTGTATGTCCCCTAGCAGACAAAAGGGATAGAGAGGTATTTGCAACAACATTTTTGGTAAGTTTGAGCAAACTATATATGTATCTGTTTAATGGAGTAAATACAGGTAAACTATTGTACCGAGTGCAATTTAAAAAAAGAATAATAAATAAACACTTTTACTTTCACTATTTTTGTTTTTGGATAACTTACAAAATGGGGAAGACGTGACATAGTAGTGATAGTTAGTATGTTGCTCACTGGGATTCTGTGTACAGAGAGTTGGGATGTTCTCCCCCGCATCGGGTTTTCTCCAGGTGCTTTTGCTTCCTGACCAGCCAAGGACGGCATTGTAAGGTGATGGGGATCAAATTTTCTGTAACACCTTACAAATAAAGCTCCACTAGAACTAAAAAGGGTTTTTCAGCTTGATGCCACTTTAAATTGTTAAGGGGTCATAACTTAAAGAACTCAATACATTGCCTGAAGAACCTGTAATGAACTTCTTTAATCTCCAAAGAAACAGTTCCTTCAGAAGAATAATCTGGATCTTGTTCAGATATTATTAAACTAGCATGGAGGTGTAAACCCTAAATCAGAGATCACAAAGAGAGCTCACAGATTGCTAGCACTGAGGAGCTTTTTATTCAATCATAAAGAAGAGTTCATAAATCTATGAAAGATATATAGGATAAGATGAACTTCTAGTGGAAGAGATGGATAAGATTATAAGAGTATTAAAATGACAGAGATGCATGAAGAAGATTGGGGTGGACAAATCACTACTCCAAGATAAGCAAATTATAGGAATGTATGTGTGGTTGTGTTTGTTGTTGTTGTTGTTGTTGTTGTTGTTAAGGTCGTTGTTGTTTGGGTGAAGACAAGTGACCAACTCACAATTACAAATCACGTAGAATGTGATATGGTGGACACTGATTTTTTTTTCTCTTCACCCATCAAACAGACCAAGACAAAAGAGACCCTCATAAAAAGAACTAGTAGGGCAAAGCTTTTTTAAATGCATTTTTCCAACTGATCCTATACTTGAGGTTATCACGCACCTAATAGCTATAAACATGCATAAATCTCCTACACAGATTCAAGCAACTCTTGCAACTATGGAGGAGCTTGTAATTTTTTAAATTACCACAGATTTGGAAATAAGATGTGTCATGTGACATTATCACAACGCAGATTCAGCCAATTCCAGTAGTATTCTGCAACAAAATGTACAAAATAAACTTCATAAATTAACCGTAAAGTTTGACAAACCTACAGCAAAATCCAGACCCACACTACTAAATGTACAAAGTGCTTGTACTGACAAGGGTGAACTATGTTTTATGATCAAATTATATGACAAGAAATGTCCCCTTATGTTTGTTATTAGGTCAATGTTACACATTTGCTTCACATTGTTATTTTTTTAACCGCAGTTAAGCAAGTGTTACTTTAAATTTTAAGAGTAAGCTTAAAATTTTCCTTAAATTCTATAAACATTCAATTCTAAGAAAAAGTTTGTTATTATTATTATTATTATTATTATTATTATTATTATATTATTATTATTATTATTATTATTATTATT